>JARYHS010008074.1:112227957-112638802 GCA_031002005.1 Vandiemenella viatica
CACGGCCATATCTTTGACATCACTGAGAGCAGTAATAGAAAATCTGAAAATATAGCCTGAAATACCAAAGATGCAATACCAACTAGTGCTGATATGTCATACTTCATAGAAAAATAATAGCCATACTACAGCTGTATTAATGCATCTATCAATTCCTTTCTTAAATTTTGGTTTTCAGTCTTCAAACTACACAGGTGGTCATACTGAATGCAAATGGCACACGAGGAAACTACATAAATTAATTTTAATAATATAATGAAGAAAAACTCCTGAGAGCATCTATGCTTTTTGAGGCTACAATCAAAGGTCACACAGCTACAATTTCTGATGTTTTGAAGTGAAACCAGTGCGTCATGGAAATAGTATGACACCTACTGTTCTTAGCCATTACAGAATTTTGTTTATGATAAAATGAAGGTCAAAAATTCTAAAATCTTCAATACTCTAACCCTCAGGATGACAAGTAACCTCCCTCCCAGACCATTTGGGATATCTATCAAACTTTCAAAAAAGTTTGGTTATTTTTCCAGAAATACAGAGGAAAATTTGACACACATTTTAATTTGAGCAACTAAAACTGCTGTATGGGCAAATCAACCTCAACCATACTGGGCAATGGCAGGAACTTTGCTAGTTCCATGTATATATTGACTTAGTACTGTTTTAATGTCTATTTATTAGCTCAATTTTTTAGATATGTTTTTATTGATTATTTTTTTGATTTTACAAAGTTCAGTTGTATTTTCTTCAAGCAGTTACCCTGACTCCTATCCTCTTTTTCCGTTTCTGAAACAGTCCCCAGCCCTTCCATCTGTTCAAAAGACATGAAAATTTCAATGTTTCATGTGTGTTCATCCATTTTACATGTCTCAGTGCCATCCTGCCACAGTATTTGGAAAGCAATAGTTTATTTCATTATTCTAATTTTTAATTTTGGCCAATAGTTAGCACGTTTTGTTCCCCTGCAATCAATATATATTACTAACACTGAAAATATTGTTAGTCAATGAAAATTAGGAACAATAGGGAAAGTAATCCTGTCACCACAGATGCAGGCACGAGGGCTGAGGCAAACACACAAAACATCAACTCACTTTACAATATATTGCTATAAATCTTAATTATGTATAGAAGTGAGATATGTGAACACACTGAGACTTATTCCATCACTATAGCCAGAGATCAACAAGGTGGGAAGGCTTAGGATGGCAATAGTGAGGAGAGAAGCATCAATTGATAATTACTTGCTCTATTAATTTGCAAACTACTTGACTCCTGTGGCATCAGTTATTGAATCCCACAATGCAGTGAGAGCATTCAAATCTCCCAACAGCAGAAATGACCAAGTAAGATGCTGCAAGATGTTAGACAGCTTGTTGTAATCAGTGGGTTACTGGGTGGTAGATACATAGAACATATGAGGTGTGTTCAAAAAGTAAGGCAAATTTGTCTGATTGGCATAATTTTTTCGTTGTTGTTTTGGCGAACAAGTTTTAAAAGTATTTATACATTTTGAGCTATATTGGAAGTTTATGTTCTTGTCAGCTGTTAAAATGATAACATATGTTTTGATACAGTCAGCGATTTTTTATTTTTATAAATCTTGGATCAGAGAATTTGCATTAATTTTTGCTATAAAAATGGAATTAAGTGCAACAGAGTTTTAGAAATGTGAAATATTGCTTTTGGTGAATTTACTATGAGTAAAACAAGGGTTTACCAATGGTATAAGCGTGTTCAAGATGGCTGTTATTACATTGAAGATGACGAGTGTACGGGTCGTCCTATGACGAATGAAAACATGAAAAAAGAGAAAAGAATGATTATGAACGATTGCCGAATCTCAATTAGAGAAGTTGATGATTTTGGCAAATCAATTGGCTTATGCCATGAAATTTTTCATCTGTTTTGGGTACGAAACATCTTGTAGCAAAATTTGTTCTAAAAGTGTTAAGTTTCGAACAAAAACAGCGGTGAATGGAAGCTGCTCAGGAATCACTAAATGAGTTCAACAACAATGAAAATTTATTGTAACGTGTCATAACAGGTGATGAAACATTGGTTTATGGGTATGACGTTGAAACTAAGGCTCAATCGTCTCAGTGGAGGCATTCAGGATTGCCAAGACTAAAAAACGCTCGACAGGTTCGGTCAAATGTAAAGGTTATGCTCACTGTGTTCCTCGATTTTAATGACATAGTGCATCATGAGTTCTTACCACAGGGTTAAAACATCAATAAGGAATACTATCTTCAAGTTTGTGTGAAGCAGTCTGAAGAAAACACTCGGATTTGTGCAAAACAGTTCATGGCATTTGCATCACGACAATGCACCTGCTCATACATCATTGCTTGTTTGTGAATTTTTGGCAATAAAAAAACACTGTAATGATACCCAAGCTTTCATATATGCCACACGTGACCCCATATGACTTTTTCCCAAAAATAAAGAGAACCTTGAGGGGCCATCGTTTTACAAGCATAGATGAGATTAAAAGTGCATCCTTGAAAGAGCTCAAAGCTATCCCAGAGATCGAGTTCCAGAAGTGTTTTGGGGATTGGAAGAAGTGCTGGCGTAACTGAATAATATCTATTGGGGACTATTTTCATGGGGACAACATCAATGTAGATGAATAAATAAAATAATTTTTTTAAAAAATGAAAATTTCCCATTATTTTTTGAACACACCTCATATGGTCAGCTGGATGGGACTGTTCATTGTCACCTTTGATTGCTGCTGTTTGTAAGGCCAAGATGAGAGTAATATGTAGGAATGAATGAATAGTGTTTCTAAAAAAACACAGCCCCTACCCCTTCATTCGATCATTACCCTCTTGGCATCTGGTGGTGTTTAGGTATAAAGTGTGTATCCTGGAGACAAATACACAAAGGATTAGACTGTGCTAGTAGATGTATTTTTCATAAATGAGCCTGAAAATCATTCAAGTTCTGCTGAAGTATGGGGAGCCATCATATCTTATTTAACTTTGCCCACCCCTGAATATGCAATAAACATCTCCGAATCTGTAAAGGCTTCAAAGAAGGAAGATACAAGGAGTAAATATTTTTTTCTGAAGGAAGAATTTTATTAAAGTTCAAGGATACATGAAACGTGATGAGGCTGTGGTGTTGGGGGGAGATAGAGACGTGGCCTTCCAGAACTCCGAACATGCTGGGTCCACATGAAACTGCAACCAAAAAGCTGATGGCCTGTTATTCATTTTTCCCTTTCTGGGAAACCAATTACCTTGCTACGGCAAGAACAACATTTAAACTATCCATATCCTTCCCCCTACTGCTGCTTTAGTGAGGAGGAGGTGGAGACAACCGTGTTGTGTGTAAAAGGAAAAGTGAATCGTGCTATAAGAGATTACAGGCAAAATAAGCAATATTTATGTAATGTGTCTGTGTATGTGTTGTTATTTTCTTTTGCAGGTGGGGTGGACTATAAACTCATTGCAAACTAATTCTGTTCTAACTAGTTTGATATTATCCATGTTTAGAACTTATTTTTTCTCACATCTAACATGCACTTTTGCAATATGTATTATTTTGTTTGTTGTTTGTAAGATGTGTTGGTTGGTAGCTTTGAAGAATGTTTTGAATATGTGGAGACTTGAGTTGCCCCACACTTGTCAAAAATAATTTGGCAATGGTATTACTCTCTGTTCACTCAACTTTAGTTACAACAGTAACAAATTGTTTTGTACTGACACTATTCAATTGTTTTGGGAATTTTTATCTATTTGTGTTTCTAATGTTTATTTCATGTTTAGAATACTTTGCAATGAGTGTTATGAATATATAGTGACCACCACTAATAGCTATGATTTATATCTGTTTAGTGTAACATAATTGGGGGGGCGAGGTTTTTCTCACGTACCCCATTACATTTTTTTTTTTTTTTGGTCAAATTCTCCGTTTATAAAAATTTATAAACGGATCCACTGCCTCAGTTTTTTTGGGTGGGGGTGCAAGTATACAGGGTATATCTGTGCCAGGAGTGTGACATGATGAGTTCGGCAGTCGGGAGTAAGACTCGGGAAGGAGAGGGTGTGATTACCGGGAAGCACATCGTGTTGTGTCCAGGTCCGACAAAGAAACACAAAGTATGATTTAATTAGTGCAGGATATTAAATAGATCAAAACAGTGAAAGTAGGTGGTGAAACATAAAAAGACAGCCACTTCATTGTGAGGAACAGTGTGTGTGAACTCGCGTAGTTAATAACTGTCGGTGGTCGAACTCATTATCGAGCTGGTAGAAGTGTTAAGAAATGCAAGAACCTGCATCTTTGGAGTTACAAAGTCACAATATAAAACTTTAGGGTCAAATTGTAAAGTGGTGGTCACAGCAAACAATGACGATTAAAAGTGTTTGTAGTCTGTCAGATGCTTCTGACTTCCTATTTGAAACCTAAAACATTTCAGAACTTTTTCCAACATTCTGTTGGTGACGACCAGGTCCAAACTTGTGTAATTAATCAACTGTTAAAAATATATAAACAGAAGAAGACTATTTTCTTAACATAAAAAAAGACCAAGCACTTATTATCAGTTATTCATGTTTTATAGATCTTTATTTAATCTTCCATAGTAAAAGTCTTTTAATATTTATATCCTCACACGTAAACTACATTTCCCCACTTCCAACGACAATATGCCTCACCCATTATGAATTATCAATTCACTACTTCTTTGCCCTTTTTCACCACCTATGCCACTAAGGCGATGACACCTAAGCCCTCCATTCACCAATCAGATGTCAGTGTGTGCACATATGACACTGCCTAGTGTCTCAACTAACTGTAAGAATAAGCTTCAACACTAAACTATTGTGTTGTGTTTATCTTTTTTATGTTCATCATATCCAACTACTGTCATCTGTGGCAAGAGTCAGGTCTTAGTTCCCTATCCTCATACATATAATTTTGTTTTCTTGCATATATAGTACTTATCTAAAAATAAAATTTTAATCACAGTGACAGTAGTACAAGTATCAGTAACCTTGTATGAATAACAGTTAAAACAGGATTAATATCTGACCATATACATCACATCTACTGATAACAAATACAAGCTGTTAACTGCCAATTGAAGTAAACAGTCTCACTATCAAAATAAAGCACTAACAGACTATTATGCTTCACTGTGGTATGGATGAATAAGCCTTCCGGAACTGATAAAGAGGGGAGAATTAAATAGAGGAGAATTAAAAGTCTTTAACATCAAATATATTACTGTAAAAGGTTTTTATTCCCCACAAGCCATTATCTCACTTCATACCCAACCAAAATCGATAAATATGGTATCTTCAAGTCTCTGCTATAGTCACATTATATTTTAACAATGGAATGTTTCAGAATTCAACCCTAAAATGTTCTTTTTTGTGATGAACCATTTATCTCCCTTGATACATAACCAAAATTGATAGATGGTGCAGCATTTTAAAGATTAAGATCTCTACTTTGGTGAGATCATATTTTAAGAAAGGAATTTTTTGAAATTTGGCCCTTAAAGCGCAAAAGTATCATCATTTCTCAAAGGTGTTTTTGTGTTACAATCCCTTTATCTCCCTTGGTATCTAATCGAAATTGATAAATGAGATATCATTTTAAAGATTAAGGTCTCCACATTAAGCGAATCATATTTTAAGAAAGAAATTTTTGGAATATATCTAAAATGTGTTTTTTGCTTGTGAGCCATTTACCTCTCTTCATACCTACCTAAAATTGATAAATGAGGAATAATTTTAAATATTATGGTCTCCTGTTTGGTATAATCATAAATTGGGAAAGGAATTTTTTTGGAATTCAATATTTCAAGGGCAAAAGCAATATTTCTATTCTTGTCATGAGCCATTTATTTACCTTCTTACCTAACCAAACAGATAAATAAGGTATCATAATGTCTCCACTTTGGTAACATCGTAAATTGA
Organism: Vandiemenella viatica; assembly: GCA_031002005.1. Lineage (NCBI taxonomy): Eukaryota > Metazoa > Arthropoda > Insecta > Orthoptera > Morabidae > Vandiemenella > Vandiemenella viatica. Next base: position 112,233,894 of record JARYHS010008074.1, read on the forward strand.
GAATTAAATTTTTCAGGATTTTATCCTTAAATGGCAAAAATATAAACTATCGAGGTCACACATATGAAACAGTTCAGAACCAAGCCATTAGGTTTTGCTGGTGCCACTAAGCATTGATCACATAAGCAGTAGGTAGCAGCACTACATATCACAGAAACTTCAATGAAGATCTGATCGTGTTTCCAGTAGATAGCAGCAGTCCATATCACAAATATATCAAGAAACTGTTTTACTTCTGCAGTTTGACAGACCTGTAGAATCACTATTTCAAATCATATATATTATTTCCAAAAGTTTTTTTTTTATTTTATTTTATTTTTTGGAATTTGACCCTTAAGGAGCAATAGTATCATTCTTCCTCAAACAAGCCATTTATCTCCCTTCAACTTTGAATTAAATCAATAAATAAGGCATCATTTTCAGGATTAAGGTCTCCATTTTAGTGAAATCATATTTGAAGAAAGGTATTTTTTGAATTCAATCATTAAAGGACAAAAGTATCATTTTTTCCATTTTTTTTTTTTTTGTCACAAGCCATTTACTTCTCTTGATACCTGACCGAAATCAATAAATGAGATATCATTTTAGAGATTAAGGTCTCCACTTTGGTCATATTATTTTTTTTAAAGAAATTTTTCGGAATTTAACCCTTAAAGGACAAAATTATTAACTATCAAGGTCACATGTATAAGACAGTTTAAAGCCAAGCCACTAGGCTTCACTGTCGTCAATAATGATTGATCACATTACTGCCAGATAGCAGCACTACATATCAGAAAGATATGGCTATACTGTATTTGTTTAGAACAGCTTAGTGGTGTTCCGCTGAGGTCTCTGGAATTTCGGCTTCCGAGAAGAGATAGCTTCAGGTGTCTGTGTCAAAGTAGAAGAATGCAGGATAGCATGCTTCAGGTGAAATCAGAAAGTTATTGCTACAAATGAGCCAGTTCTTCTTCCAACCAACTACTAAACACCAACTTCACTATTCACTTTTATTTGTGAAATTTTCACACGGGTCATTGTTTTGCTATACAATTTCTACATAAACATTTGCAAAATTTTCACACGGTTCATCTCATCTTCCACATTTATCAATCAGTTTCAACACTTTTTTAAAGATATTTCATTTCAGCACCACATTAAAATGAAGAATTCTATCTTTCTAGATTAAGAAACTCCTAAGCAATGTTTGTAAGGTGATTCTGAATGGTATTTCATCTAAGCGCAGCCTTCAACTGTGGTGAGTGGTGGGACATTTTCCCTATCCTTTGTTATTTATATTGCCCACAATTTCGGATCAAAAGATTTGTACTTGCTATAATTATTTTTTTTAAAAAAACCTAGGTATAACAATAGAAGAGCTGAATATGAAGAAAGAAGACAGTACAGTATTTTAAAATTAGATTTATAAAACACCTATCCAAAATCATTTCCCATAAACAATTGCTTTACCCAAGGAACAGTCATTTCCATACTTCCAACCACAAATATATCTACTTTCAAATGAGTGCAGAGTAAACAGTGCCCCCTTTTTTTTGGTTGTTTTAATCTCTCAATAATACAAATATAGCAAATGAAGGTGAAAACTTCAAGGGCTGTCTATGTTAATCATAGTTCAGTTTTGCAGGTAACACACTGTTTTTCTTTTTTTCACTAAACTTTAGATTTCAGTTTTCTTCAGAGTTATTATAGCATTCTTAGAACATGTGGTTTTCCAAATAGTCTATATCTCTCACTCCATGTATCAGAAATCTTTGGTTGACAATTCTAAATCAATCCACATCATTCAAATATGTCCCATTCATAACAAGAAAGTTAACACTTCCTTTTCTGATAGCATTAAAACTCTCAGACAGTAAAGCAGTGTGATGTATTAAAAAGATATCAGGATTATTAATAATACAACTGGATAATGGTAACAATGAAACCGAGATTATACAATGAAAATAAAATAGGATTTTGTGTTAATCTGGCCCTCCTTCCCTCACCTGTGTTCACAGGTTATTTTCCATATGCTATTTTATTTTTATTCATAATACAGTAATAAATGGAATTCAATTTATAGGTAAAACTATACCTTTGGATTGTTTCTTTCCTCAGCAGCTACCCTGGCATAGCAGTTTGAAAGGTAGCGCAGTGCACGATCTTGTGGATCTGTAGAGAGTGGGGCAGGAGAGAAACGCTCACGCCCTTTCAAAGGTGATGATGGGAGATGTGGGCTGTCAGCACTTGTACTTGGTGTGGGACTCAGTGGTTCCAACTCTTGCTCGGGCTCTCCCTCCGGCGTTCGTGTACCTGCTAGCTCTGCTACAGGGTCCTCTCCACGATGGCACATAACCACCACCATCTCCATCAAACACTGATTTATTAAATCCTGAAAATGCATCAATGAAATTACTGAAAATTTATTCTAACATTAGCTATATGTTTTGGCTTAATCAGAATTAACAGTAATATTGCAACAGACATCATCAAATGATATATCCATTCTTTGGCACCAATGAATAGTTTATTCTTCAGTATGGCACTAAAACCATTTACAAAACAATTTAAAAAAAAAAAAAATGTTCAAATATCATGACATATCAGAAATAGTATATTGAAAAAAAAATTAAATCCTCAAAATATTCCAGTAATCTCAAAATTATCGAACTGGAGAAGAAAACTGGACGATACTTTATTGAAAATGTATTATCCCATAAATAAAGTCCCAAACAAAAACTTATATTTGTCTTTAAAAACATGATTACTTTTTTAAGGTTTTTTGAACAATGTATAGTCAATTTAAAGGAAGAAAATTGGAAAAAATACATGAAAAGTGTGAAAGGAAGTGATAGTAACTCAAACAAAACAATACTGGTTGCTGAAAGATCATCAAGTTTTAACCATGCTGGCAGTGGATTTTTTTAAAAAAATTATTTTTATACAGACATATTGTTAGGAAACAAAGGCAGTATAAAGTCATAAATTAAATGTTTGGATAGGAGAATAACAACCGCTTGCCAAAGTTGAAGATTGCTGCAGCATCGACACACGGATAGACGCATACACACAAAGCATTGAAATTTTTGGATTTATATCCCTTCTTCAATAACAGAGTGAGATATTTGCCTGATTGAGGCTAGGTACAGATCATTTGTTGACGGCTTGAAAATCAAGTACGAGTGGGAGTTGAAAGGTGTAAACCAGAGAATTATTAAACTGGAAACATATTGTAGGAACAAGTCGGCAGAAAATATTAACCAGTAAATTTTTCTTTTATATGAATATAAAATATAAATATACAAAAAAATTTAATAAAAAATGTAACAATATTACAGACTACTCAAGGATCACCTCTGGTGAGGAAGAGATAAAGGTGGTGTGGAATGGGTGGAAGATTACTGGGTGTTTTCTCAAGTTGTACCCAGCAGCTATGTGGTGCCCAGTTTATACTGGCAAGCCAGTTTCCGCCTTTTGAATTCAGAGATGCTGATTCTGTCAGAGAGGACTGATGGACGGTGATGCAAGAATTGAAATTGTTACTATCATGTGTGGTGGCATGATGAGATATTGGGTAATGAGGGTTCTGGGTGAATACTGTTGACTGTGGCCACTCATTCTAATGACCAGTGGTTTCACAGTCAAACCTGTGTATGAGACTGTTCAACAATTGAAAGTTAGTTGATATATTAGATGGAGGAACATTCCCCGGTTACTGGGTTGGTGAAGGTTGTGGAGGAATGTAGTATGTTGCTCAATTTGCAATATGATCTGTTACAAGGCCATCTTGCAAGACGGGGAAGCCCATATTAATGGACTAGGAGTCAGTTGAGGTCCTGAAGCGTACTGGAGCAGCTTTCAGGTGGGCGAGGAGGATTTTAGGAGAAGGGTTTTCATTTCCAGGAAGGCTTGAAGGTAAACATAACCTTGTTGAAGGACTTGGTTAATTGATTCTGGGTTATCAGAACTGGGCTATCATCGGTTTTTGAGGGGTTTGAATGGTTGAGTGGATTGTGATTTGGCAAAAAAAAGTTTTTAAACAAAATTTGGTTGGTAATTGCAGGGAATCAGAGCATGGGATATGCTATTGGGAGACAGTGTGAGGGCCTGCTGGTTAGAACATATGCAGCTCCCACAAATACCACGGCTGCAGGAGAGGATGGCAGCAGTCAAAAATAACATACTGTTGTAGGTTGGGTGTCGACAGACGAGCTGAGGTGGGCACTAGAGAGAGAGAGAGAAACACACATCTAGGAAAGTGGCATATATGTAAGAATAGACCCATGTGAAGTTCAGGTTATTAAAGGTATTGAGACTTTTAAGGAAACTGAGGTTGTTTTCCACATGGTTCCAGATCAATGAAAATATCAAAAGAGGTGGAAATCAAATTGGAAGTGGCAGAGGGTGGGACCACTGATACTTTCGTTATTCAAAAAATGATTGTGCTAATGGTTTACAGTAGGTTGTCTACAGATGACATTACAGTATGTAATAGTATCAAAATGAGAGAGAACTGTGAACAGCTGCATGGTGACCTGGACACAAATCTAACTGGTAAGTCAGGTCAATATGGAATGAAGATAAATGCCAAGAAGAATAGGTACTAAGATAAAAAGAATTATTATTTTTTAATTATAGGATGGGATAGAAATTGCTTGTAGAAGATGTGAAGAGTAATTATTTTAGCATAACATTTGATAGTAAACTCAACTATGATGGATACATTCAATGGCGTAGCTAGGTCAACAAGGGCCCCGGTGCAAAAAATTTATTTTGGGCCCTCAGGCCATACGCGCGACCTTTTTCTTTGCTTTGTGTGCTGGTAGGGGCCCCCTGAACTGAGGATGGGGGCCCTTGAATGGTTCTTTAGGGGCCCCTGAGCAGTGGTTGGTGCCCCTGAGCAGTGGTTGGTGCCCCTGAGCAGTGGTTGGTGCCCCTGGGCCCCCCCCCCCTGAGCAGCCAGGGCCCTTAGTGAGGGGCTCCTGTGTTCTCAGGGGCCCCTTAGACAACGGTAGAGCTAAAAAAAAAAAGGTCGCCAGTTTGCCGTGAAGGCTCAAACTGCGCTTGAGGGCCCCTAGAGGTGCGCTTAAGGGCCCCTTGAGGTATGCTTGGGGGCCCCCTGAGCGTGAGGGCCCCGGTGCACTGCACCGCCTAGCCCCATAGTAGCTACGCCTCTGGATACATTGGGCATGTGGTAAGGAAGGGATGAAAAATTCTTCATTTACTGGAGTGGGTGATGAGAAGATGTACTAGAGAAGTGGAGGAATTTAGTTCAAAAACTTTGAGAAGATCATTGTTTGAGCATGGTGGTGTAGTATAAGATCTACATTTTGGGTATCAAATACAGGAAAAGGGCAAAGGAGGGCAGCTACATTTGTTTATGAAAATTATCTCAGGTCACAATCAGTAACACTGAAAGAATTTTAAAATTAAAGTTTGTAAATATCAAAAGTAGATGTGTAAAGAATTGAACTTGAGTTTAAGATCAGAAACAAGTAATGGGAAAATAGATGTGTAGGGAAACTGCTACCAGAGCATATGCTCTACTACAATTAAATTAAACAATATTTCTGTTGTTAGCATTTGTCATCTAAACAATACTTGGGCTGGCAGATTAATAGTAACCTGGAGCAGGTATTACTTGCTTGATGGATACTGTACGTTTGATTTTATGTAATAGGTTTTTCCAATTCTCATTAATATAAGCAATCTCCCATTCTGTGTAACAAATAACATTCCATCATTTTACTTCATAATAGCCACTAAAACATGTGAACTAACAATAAAACCATTTATCTCCTAGAACGGAGTCACCCAAGTTTCTTGTAAGTCCTGCCTTAGTAAGAATATCTGTTTGCTCAACTGTTATTGAATCATCATTATTTGCAGAGTTCAAATGATTGTTAATCCATAGTCTCATACATTTTTTTTCAGCATTCTACCCCATTATCAAATGAATGTTCACAAACAAAAGATCCTATATTAGCACTTTTAAAATTGATATGAAGGACAAAACGATCCAATAGAGAAATTAAAAACTTTGAACATCTGTATGAAGTCTGATATGGATCATTTTACTAACACTGAAGTATTCAGAAGAATATGTTTCAATAGATGTACAAATATCCTGTCAAAAACAGTAAAAATAGCTTCAAGGTCAGCAAGCTTAAATTTCATAAACCAAAACTTTGTCAAATACCATGATTTTTTTTATGCTACTATTCACAAAAATGATTAAAAAATGCAATCAAAGATAAATATCCTATTCCAAAGTTTCCACTCAGACTTAGCTACCATGCATATTTATTATGAGCTAAATGTTGAATTACAGAACAATAGAAAGATGTGTGAAACTAATTTATTCTGAATAGTTTTATAACTTACTTGAACATCTATACTACTTGATTCCTCAACTGACATTGCTGTTTCAGGAAGAAAAATAGTTTTGTCTCTTTTCTCCTTCCAAGACACTTGTAGCACCCTTGATATTGTGGCATGGACTTGATCTTCAGTGACATCGTTGCTTGAACTTGATGTCTGAATTGGAGAGAAAAGATCAGTTTGATCCAACATATAAATAGTAGAAAGTACAACTGACTTCCACACTATAATAATGTTTCTGGAATTTCTAGCTACAGGAAATAAATATTTTACTAATAACAATACAAATATTGCCAGAGGATGCCAATATCTGGAGACTGAGTGGAGTGGGCAACCCTTAAGAACACCTTAAATCTGCACATTTGAGTAAGGAGCACTAACACACAAAAGTTGTGCACTGTCAAAAAATTGTTGAAATAGCATTTTAGGTAACCAGTATTGAACATATTTACCACCAAGCAACTGAAAAAATTTGAGGGAACCATACCGACATTCACCTGGAGAGATTTTTGTAAACCATGGAACAACAAAATTTGGATGGCCTGAGAGGGATCTGAATCCACATCCTCCTAAATGTGAGGCCAGAGCATTACCACTCATCCACCATACTGAGTTTACGTTCCGAAGACTAGGTCATAGGACAACTGGCATAGATTTATACTTTAACCAAACATTCACATTATAATTTAAAAAATGGAGGAATTTCAAATCTGTAATACAAATACACTATGAAATCAATTTAATTTATCATCATTTGTATGCTTCCAAACTTACCAATACCTCTGGAGCTGATGTAAACATTTAATTTTCATAATTCTTTAAATACTGGTGATACAAGCCCATGTTAGCATGAATCTATATATTTCTCATAATGTTTCTTCTACACAGGGGATCCAAAAAAAACCTCTATTCTTGGACAACTCCTTCTCCTCCTCAGTTCTTTTCTTTCTGTTAGCTATCTATCTTAGCAAGGTTCTAGAATTTCATGTTTGATTTTATTCTGGTTGCTATGTTTTTCCATTTAGTCAAATACTATTTCAGCAACCATTCATTGCACATGCATACCATAAAAGTCTACCCAAGCTTCCTTTATCTTGCAATCAGTCTACTTTAGTGATATGTCTTACCTTCTCATTTCTTATTCTACCCTCTTCTGCAAATTATGCCTCTGCAAAATTACACCTCCCCATTTCACCTATATGCTACATTTGTCAAGCTATCAAGTTGATCTCGTACTTCTCTTCTGAAGCTTCCCCAAAAAAAGGATATCATCAGCAAATATTAAAATGTCATCCTATATTTCAATGTTGCTCAACACAACCAAACTGCATACTTAATTAAATCTTTTTTCTAATATCCAGGGAGACAACCCATAAACTCTTGTTCTATATATATGTAAGCTGACAGTGGCAATGAAACAGCCATTAGGGTTATTTTACCTGTCTTTCATTATTACAAACATAGTAATTGTTCACCACACAATGAAGATCAAGCATTAGATAAATTCTTTCATACAGTTTGCTTATCTGAGATAACAAGAATGATTTCTCTTTATTTGGAAAATTTATTCTCACAACTTGTTAGTAGTTGTTCTTACATATAAAAGTTTTTAAAGAGGCTACATATCCACTGCTTCTCATAATTTCACAAGGAATTGTCATTTCACCTCTCTTCAATATCAGCTGATTTTTCCCATTTTTAATTATTTCCAGATATATTTTGCCATTCCTTCCAAAATTGTCACCAGGTATTTGTTTCTTGATTCATCTAGATACAACCGCATCTTTTGCTCCAGTGATTATTTGGTCAAAATTATTTTTACAAATATTTCTGATCATATTTTTAACAGTTATGAGGTTACTCTTCTCATCAGTTGAATATTTTTGAAATTACCTTTTGTTTCATCTATTTCTCGCTACACTATAGGTATTTTCTTTTCTTTTTTCTTTTTCAATCTTGCAAATTGTTACTCCAGTTATTTAAATATTTGTCCTCCTTTCTGACAAACTGCTTTGCATTCTTCTTGACCATTGTAGACACTGTGTTTTTGTCTCTTAAATTATTTAATGTTTTCTAAAGACATAATCTTCTTTCAGTATTGTATATCTGATCTGTCACCCAACTTCTTTGATTTTGTGCTTACCGCTTGTCCAAAATACAAATACTTTTTTCAATTCTCCCAAGTATTCATACAAATTCCGCCATACTCCTTTCAATGTGTAACAGTTCTTTTACTAGCTTATTGTGGTACTTATTTTATTTTAATGCTTCTAATCTTTAATTCAATAAATGAAAGATCTCTAGGAAACAAGCTGCATTTAATCTTCATATTAAAAAGGTGATATATCAAACAAACAAAATTGAATATATTCACATATATATCTCACAACAAATTCCAGAATTATTTACACTTGTTCAAAATGATCGTAATCAGAATGTTGGGATTTTCATTTAAAATTTCTGAAACATTTACTTAGCCCGTTCATTACCCAATGTTAAAACATGAAATAAAATTTCATGTTCTGCCAGAGTTACAATAAATATAAAATTACGATTTTCTATTCATATTGTTCCATAAAATTATTTTTGGCTTGAAATCACATGAAATTATGCCGGCTAGATAATCAAACAACATCAAAGCACCGACTGTAATTGAGTCTTTATATAGATCAATGAAATGATTGGTAAGGATGTGTTATGGTTACCCTGCTGCAGGAGAAAGTCACTGTTTGTGATAATTAATAGAACAGGTAAAATGGTGTGGTTTCCCATAATCTTGTTGAACGCAGAAAGCAGCCACAGGTCCACCAAGTACCAGACCCAAGATGCTTATCGCATCCACCTCCGTCCCTCCTCAAGAAAATATCTGAGCAAATGGATATGGTAACTACACATACCGTTACTGTACTCAGTTGTTCTTCAATGAGATTCATTTGACAAATGTTGCATTCGACGATTAAATAGAATTCACTGGTTATTTTTAGTGACGAATTATAGTATCAAAAACTATCTAGATACATAAAAGACAAATTTGTCCAATTTGCCACTTACATATAACCATACCAGGCAGCAGAAAAAACATTCAACATGACTACTGGGCAGCCAGCAGAACATACTTCTAGCCTGTTATGTGTTCAAGAACAGAATGGTCATAAAATGGCTGATACTTGGTTTCTAAACCATTTCATATTTCTAAGTTCCCCAAATTACAGTAGCCAATCCTATTGAAACCCAGACCCCTTGGGTGCTTTTCATTAGCTGAGCGCAGCCTCGAGATGCAGAGGACTATTTTCTGAGCTAGCCTTCATAGATTTTTTTCGCACTGGGAGAAACCGTTAAGCCCTTTAGGAAAAGGGTAGGATGCTTGGCGCCAGCAGGACGGCAATAACAGCACAGGCTCAATGGACATATTCAAACTAACTGCTCGTTCAACACCTTGAGAAAATCTTTAGGATATTTCTTCCTAGCTCATGTTAATAATTCATATATTCTTAATAAACACAAATAGGCCTTATTATTGGCTCTAACAGTCTGAATGCAATTTGGACCATTACAAATGTACCTACATATGCCCTTTTATGTTATCTTGGAATTCCTCGACTTACTGCAGAGAGTTGCTTTCTGCGGACAGGTGTAATTTCTTTCAACTTGATAAATTGCCAACGATATTGTTACTGATGTAGTTTTGCCACAGCCCCATCAATAATCATTTTTCTGGGTTCCTACAAAATCATCACAGCTAATGCAAAGTTAGGTCTTTGCTGTACTCCACTCTACCTCCTACTTTATGCTGCTGTCCATCTCCCACCATGTGGAAGAAAGATGGATACACAATATAAAAAATTACATGACATTCAACAACAAAGACATAAGCACCTAAGTTAAAATAGAAAGAAAATCTCACTCTATGTCTGAGAACGTTGCTTTCACGGCTGTCTTCAACCTCCATGTTTTCAATACCAGAATCAACATCCATTTGTGAGGTGGAGGCACTCTTCTCACAAGGTGGTATATCATCAACTTCCATTTGTGATGATGTGTCTGTACTCTGCGAATCACTTTTCTGAGTCCCCAAGCATGGTGGAGACAGGGCTGAAAAAGAGTTAAATGGTATATATAGACTACACTGACAGCAACAGCAAAAGGTTTAACTGCATACGGACACCAACAACACAAGTCACACAAGTAAATCCCAAGACACAGTTAACAAAAGATATACTGGTATTATTTTCTCTGAAATATACCTGTTTGACACTAAGACCATGTCACAAGGTATGTTAATCACAGAATCAGAAAATGGGAATGCAACAATTTAAAAAATTTCTAGCCTTTTGAATTTTGTGTAGTAAGTATTTTACACTACGTATGTTTGTGACCTAGATATGGAACAGCCAACGATTCTTTTAAAAAATGTAGGTTTTAAGAGCTTTACAGCTGAGGGAATGCAATGACCTCCAACCCCTGTTCAAAAAGATACCAATGAGAATTTACAGTATATCTATTTGTAACTAAAGATTCAAATATAACATGGTAATTGATAAATGATAATGAGTATTAACAAAAGACAGAAATGAAACAACCAATGACTAAGACACCATGTTTCAACTGACTATTAAAATCCGTCAAAAGATAGAAACTACAAAAGAAAGCAGCAAAAGAAAAACTGTTCCTAAAACTTGGCACACCTTAAACAAAACGCTGAACTCAACTTAATTCTGCCAACTATGTAATATAAAGACACAGTTCTTCTCGTAGAACGAAATGCTTCGGACAAAGCAAAGTCTACATACCATAAAATTGTAGCAATTTTGTGTTTTTACATGAAAATTTTTTTTTTAAAAAAAGTAATTGTAACACACTCTACCCGTGTTAGATGCCAAAACAGCAAAATTTGAATTTTTTTGCTCGTGGTCTGCATGTGAACTCACAGCACATAAAGTAATAAATGGATGTTAAGGACAATGATAACATATCATCAGTCTGGATCAAGATTAGTAACAGTTTCTGATGATACAGAGGCCAAATGGATAATTTTGAAATTTTAAATTTTAGCCTGTCTGTATGCTCACCACGCTAAAACTAATGAATGGATTTCAACAAAAATGCAAATAATGGTCTCTTGTATCATTTGTCAACATATGGATACTTATATCTAGTAGCTTATTTCTTGATGATACAGGGGCGAAAACTGTCTCGCATGCATCACGCAAAAACAAATAAACAGATTTAAAAAAAAAATGTACACAGAAGTTCTTATATAGTCAGTTAACAAACAGGATACCTTTTATCCAGATTTATAACAGTTGCTGATCAAAATGGGGGAAATTTCTGAATTTTTGTCAGTGTGGGCACATGTCATACAAAAATAAATGAGCAGCTTCAAATGAAATCACACACATTGAGATAGCTTATGGCAACAGTTAACAATTAAAATGGTTTCTATCTTGAGTAGTAGCATAGGGCCAAATCAATTTTTGACTGTCTGTGCATACATTACACAAAAACTAATGTGTGGATTTTAATGAAATTGCACATTGTCATAGCTTATGTTGGTAGTTAATACACAGAATTTATTCAGACCAGTTGTGGCCTTCTGGAATTTCAGATGTTTGCTGTTATTTCACAAACAATTCAGAGTAATGTTTGCAAGATAAGAAAAACAGAGGAGCAGTGCTATTTTCCTTTTTTACACGCTTTATATTAGCTTGACTTGTATGTATGTATGTATGAATGAATGTAACGGAATTTTACAACTCCATTTTGACCCACTTCCCGATGTCCGAGCTGTTTGAAATTTGGCACACATATTAAGAACCGGTGACAATACAATAATTTCATAGCAATATCCTGCTATGCTCATTACTTTGACAGTAACAACAGAAAAATGGTTGAATGTCGTGGAATTTTGCAATATAATTTTAACCCAATTCCAGATGTCTGAGTTGTTTGAAATTTTGCTCATGTATTGATAAAAAATTACAATACAATAATTTCATAGCTATGTCTTGATATTCTGATTACGTTGACAGTAAAAACATAAAAATTTTGCACACGTTTTAAGAACCGTTGACAATACAGTAGTCTCTTAGCAACGTCCTTCTATTCTCGTTACTCTGACGGTAACAATATAAAAATGGTTGCCATGTAATGGAATCTTTCATTTCAGTGTTTACCCGCTTCCTGACGTCAGAATCGTTTTAAATTTTGCACACTTATTAAGAACCGATAAAAATTCAATAATTTTACTCTCACCACGTTGTCAGTGTACCTATACTTGATGGGATTACTGAGTTAGGCAAATGCAGCCACGACATAAGTGCACAGGTGCGATTCGAGAAATCTTCGTCATTAGGCGGCCACACCCTTCGGAGATTTCCCACCCAATATAGCCATCATCATCATCATCATCATCGTTCTCCAGTTTCCCGGGTGTGATTTACGAGCCTTGGTTGCTGTAGACTATCGTCTTCTGCTGTCTCCTATCCAGAAAGGTTTCTCTGTCTGAAGTCGCTTAACGTGATGTTGAATAGTAAGTATTCGAAATATTACTTCGTGCTATTATAGAAAAGTAGCCTTCCTCGTTTACCATGCTATTGGATCTCTTGTTGAGTTGACCATTTAATTGTATTTTACTCGTGGGAATAATAATTAATAATGAAACTACAACTCAAGGAAAAAGAGAGATTGGCGAAGAAAAGCCAACAGTAAGAAACATACTTTTTAAACTATCTGAACTAAAAAGTTGAAAATAAAATTGTAGTTTAAAAAACTAAAATCACGCTTTCGTAGTAATGTGAACTAAAAGGTTAAAAATAATATTTAAATATAAACATATTGTTTAACAGTGATAGGACGTCCCACAATTCAGGATAAATTATTTTTTTTGAATAAGCTTAAAGTATAAAGTCATTGATTACAAAATTAACTTTAATGTTAAAAAAGCGTGGGGTGCGCTCTACATAACTTTTGACAATGACTCTGTCTTTACAAACAGCCAACGGCAAAAAATATAAGACAACTGAAATAGCACCCCATGCTTTTTTACATTAAAGTTAATTTTGTAATCAGTGACTTTATTCTTTAAGCTTATTCAAAAAAAAAAATTTATCCTGAATTGTGGGACGTCCTATCACTGTTAAACAATATGTTTATATTTAAATATTATTTTTAACCTTTTAGTTCACATTACTACGAAAGCGTGATTTTAGTTTTTTAAACTACAATTTTTTTAATATCTTGCCCCCCCCCCCCCCCCCCCCCCACCCACCCCGTTCTTTTCCTTCTAAGTTTAAGTTGTATGTAAATGTTTTAAATATGTTTGAGAATGTCATTTGCTTCTACCACCAGTTGAAAATGCCACTGCTTCAGCAGATTTTGTTGTTGAGGATGACCCACAGGGCAATTTATTATTAATGATTAATAGATTTTTGGAGTATGCCACATTGTTTATTTGATAGGCTAAGCTTTCAGTTGCCATTTATAGTCTTCATCAGATATATGAAATCAATTAATATTGTTCAAAAAGCTTCTCTGTAAGCAATATTTTGGTGGTGAACATGTACAAAATGACTGCGTTATCTGTTATTTGAAATAAAGTCACAGGCAAACAGAACAAATTCAACATTGCATGTTAGGAGTTGCTTGACAGAATCTCGACAGTGAATAGTTCTCACAATTAACTATACAAGTGTTTGTAACAAACAGCCTGAACTAAAATACATCATTAGCAGAAAAGGAGCATATATCATTATAGGTACAGAAAGCTGGTTAAAACCAGATACATGTTTCACAGATATTTTTTAATAACAGCAGGAACATTTGCTGTAACAATATATTGCATTACCATGGAGGTGGTGTATTTATATCCACAATTAAATACATCCCATGTAATGAAAACAAACGTCGGTGAGGTCCTCAAACTCGTGGATTAAACTCAACACAATCCTGGCAAAATTCATGATAGGTGCCATTTGCAGTCCTCGAGATGATGACATAATGCTCACGAAGGCATCAAGAAGTAATGTCAATAATATAGATTGTTGATATCATGTAATGACAATACTTGATGACTTTAACTTTCCTTGTATTGAATGAAGTAAATATGTTCACATCACTTGTGGCAGTGATGAAACTGCTTGTGAAATCATTCTCAAACTGTTCGCAGACCATCATCTTAAGCGCCTGGTTACTGAACCAACACTGTGTCCTATCATAACAGTAATGAAAAAATTTTAGACCTTAAGGTTACAAACAGGTCAGAGTTATTCACGGAAATTTTAAATACCACAGGAATAAGATCACAAAGTGGTAATTGTATGCATAACATCAATAATTGAGCATAAAAAGAAAGGACTGTTAAAGATTTTAAAAGGCCTCAAATGAATGTTTTAGAAAGTTTATTGCCAATGTACTTGTGTACACAAGTTTCTAGCAAGGTCAGGAACCAAACATCTTACATAACAAGAATACATTATAATATAATGAATTCCAGTATAAACGAATTCCATAGCAAGGCCAGGAACTTAAAGTAAGTTACTTAACATTATAAATAATAATAATTTCGATACAGAAATGCTATTACATGCCATTCACTACTGATTAAGATTATACGAGGGCTGTCCAGAAAGTAACAGACGTTTTGTAATAAAAAATAAACAAAGTGAAAAAAACGATTTTTATTATATACTTTTTAGAGGTAAACTCTTAGGCTATTTTTCAACATAATCACCATTTAAATTGAGGCACTTATCATAACGTGGTACAAGCTTTTCGATACCCTCTCTGTAGAAATTTGCCGCCTGAGACTTCAACCACTGGTTTACACTGGCATGCAGTTGAGCGTCAGTTTCAAACCGTTGTGTTGCGAGCCACGTCTTCATCGCCGGGAACAGGTGGTAGTCGCTCGGTGCCAAATCCGGGCTGTACGGCGGGTGATTGAAAACTTCCCATCCAAAACCATCCAAGAGCTCTTGGGTACGATTGGCCGTGTGTGGACGAGCGTTGTCGTGGAGAAACAAAACTTTCTCACTGAGTTTTCCCCGACGCTTGTTTTGTATCGCGCGTCTTAATGTTCTGAGTGTTTCGCAATACCCTTCTGAAGTGATTGTTTGGCCACGTTTAAGAAATTCAACGAGAATCACACCCTTAGCATCCCAAAACACAGTAGCCATAATTTTTCCTGCTGACAGCGTTTGCAGACACTTCCTCGGTTTCTTTGGCGAATGCGTGTGTCCCCATTCCATAGACTGCCATTTTGTTTCACAGGTGATGTGCTTTACCCAAGTCTCGTCGCCAGTTACAATACGATCGATAACTTGGTTTCCAGTTTTGGCGTAGTCTTCCAGAAACGTCAGTGCTGCAGCAAGTCTCTGTTTTTTGTCTTCTGTTAAGATTTTCAGAATCCACCTGACACAAAATTTGTGGTAACCAAGTTTACCAACCACAATCTCATGAACTAAACTCCGTGAAATTTGGGGGAAATGTTCTGAAAGCTCCGTAATCGTGAAACGCCGATTTTCATGGATTTTTTCGTTGATTTTCACCACCAGTTCATCACTCACAACACTAGGCCTACCCATGCGGTCCTCATCGTGAACATTGGTTCGACCATTTTTAAAATCAATGCACCATTGCCTCACTCGGCTTTCACTGATTATTCCTTGGCCGTACACATCACAAATCTGGCGATAAATTTCAATTGGTTTGTGATTTTTCGCCAACAAAAACCGTATTACAGCTCGCACTTCACAACTGGCAGGATTTTTAATTGCAGCGCTCATTTTAACACTCTACTGTATTCAAAGTACGATAGGAACGATGTGCAAACTACCACGGCTGGTTGCGTACTGAATGTATGAACAGTCTGACACCAAGATGGCGGCGCTAGGAGCACCCATTGTTGTGCCAGGTCAAAACGTCTGTTACTTTCTGGACAGCCCTCGTACAAAGCCTTATGACACAGATAATGTTTTACTTCAGTTTTAAATTCATTTCCAGTCAATGATTTTACAAGTAGATGTGTTGGTAGCTTATTACATTGCTTGATCCCATTTCAAATTCACTTTTATCTGCTGCCTTGGAGTAATATCTTTTGATATCGAAATTAGTTTTGATTCGAGCGTCATGTTTATGAATTTCACTATCAGTGTTATTAAATATTGGATTGTGTCTAATGAATAATAAAACACTATATATAAAAAGACGATCATCTATTAGATTTCCTCAACTCCCTAAATAACCACTCCATCAACTTTATCCGGACATAATCCCACAGCCATGTTACCTTTCTTGATGTTGACGTTTACTTACATAATGGGCGCCTGCATACCTCTGTTCATATCAAACCTACAAATCTACAACAGTATCTTCATTTTAACAGTTGTCATCCCTACCACACCAAACGTTCCCTTCCATACAGTCTGGCCATCTGTGGAAGGTGCATCTACTCCAATGAAGACTCTCTTTCCCAATACACACAAAACCTGTCCCAAGCTCCCATCCCCCACAGCTACCCCCCCTGACTTAGTACACAAATCTCTCGTGCTATAGCCCTTCCTGTGCACAACCACTCCAAGGCTATAGCCCTTGAAACTAACCGCAGCCCGCTTTCATCAGCCAGTTCTTCCCTGGTCTTGAGTCAATTAACCTAATGCTTCATCATGGGTATGACTTCCTGCGTTCCTTCCCAGAGATGTGCACCATTCTCCATAAAATCCTACCCACTGCCCCACACATTTTAGCAGATCACCAAATTAAAAAAAAAAAAAAAATCTTGGTTCACAAGTACTCACCCAGTAATTCACCTAAACTACCACAGGGATCATTCCTGTGGAACAGATCCCATCATAAAAGATGCTGCATGCATCCAGCTATTACCATTCACTCCAATCCTACCACAGGTGAAACATTCCCCATCATTGGTCATGCTACCTGCAACAACACACCTCATATCTCTCCATTGCCCCAGCTCATATATAGGCCTCACTAACCCACTTGCTATCAAGTGGCAAAACATGCCAATTCCCACAAACTGAATAATTTTAATAACTGTTTCTTAGTTAGGGCAGTCAAAAGTTTTCCCTGATAATACAACCTCCTCTGTACTACGTAGATGGGAACTAGCCTGTCAGAATATCCTGAACACCAGACATCCTTGAATAAATCCCCCCCCTAGACCCGGCACTTATTATCAATACTATTTATGTAGCTTTTTTTCAAAATATGATTTTTATGTATATCACCACTCAGTTATTATGTTGGTCTACCACTTTCAATGATAATATACCTTCGACATTATCGATCTAGTATTTGTGCTTCCCCCCCCCCCCTCCTCCTACACTACCATCTATGCCGGCCATGCCTTTCACCAGAAGGCCATCGTCGTGTACATGTCTGGCTCTGCCTGGTATCCCACTTTTGCAAAAATAAGGCTATACACCGAAATATTGTGTGTTTCTTGAGTTTGTTCTTTTTTGTGTTCATCGTTCCCAACTGCCTTCAACTGTGGGAAGTGTTGGGTCATATTTCCCTATCCTTCCTTGGTTACACAGTTTGGTCAGAAATTCACTCATCGGCGGGTAAGGGCAGTGTTCGGGACGTTGCACTAATGAAATAAATACAAAAAAATCTAGTAAAAGTCATACCGTTTCTGAATTATACACAGCTAAAGTTGGCCAATAAGAGTGCTGTGCGGGCGAATTCAAACAGCCTTCCACAGGCGGCATTGCCAAGCGTACTCAAGGCATGGGAGCGCCAAAGAAAGTGATAAGAAAAACTCTCTTCGGAAGCGGGGATCTAACCCGCAACCTTCAGTTTGAGAGTTTGGCATCTTACCGACTACGCTGCCAATTTCTTTGTTTTTAGAAGCCACTGGGGCAGACTGTTTGTTAGTAATTGGAATTAATCAGTAATCCGTGATATTTTTCGGGAAGTCGGTGGTGTGGCTAAAGGAATTTTTTAGGAATTGGTATTGAATTAGTTGATCTGCTTGCTAGATTAATCTTTAATTTTTGTACAAAATCGTTTAGTTAATGGCACAAAAAAAAAGGCTGTCTGCAAACTTAAATTATTTGTTGCAAAGACGCTTCTTTTATTCCATGTAATCGTATTTCACTAGATTTCAATCACAACATTTTTATTGATTAACGTGAATATCCATGCTACTATTTTGCAACAATAAAACAAAAAACAATGAACTTTTGATAAAAAAAAACCCAATAAACCCATTACCACCGTTTGTAACGAAACTTTCTCTGCTGCAAAAAGCATGTTCTTATTCAAATAAGTTGTAACCATTTTGGTAATGTATATCAACTCGCTAACGTGCGGCAAGCCGCAAAAGGTAAACAAGCTATTACTCATTGAAAGCCCTTTTGTCACTGATACAAAACAAAATTACTGTACAGTAATTTCATTTTCAACTTGACATTATCTGTTGCAACATTGAAACCCAGCACGGATTTACTTACAATAAGCGTCAACCAGTGACAGTAACCATAAAATAAATAATCTCTGAAAAATCTTGTTTTTAGTAAAAATGTATCCCAATAAACAACAATAACAAAAAAATACGGTCCCTTACATTTTACAGCAACTGCTCAAAATTCCCTCCCTCAACTGCAATACTGGCACGACAACCCAGAGTTACTCAATTTGCAAGTCTTCCAAAATTGTAACTTTCTCTAATTTCATCAAATGCGGGAATTATCCTAGCCAAAAGTTCTTCTTCTGTTTCTACTTCAGTCGCATAAATAATAGCCCTGACAGCTCCCCGAAAAATGTCGCGGATTACCGATTAATTCTGATTACTAACAAACAGTCCACCCTAGTGGCTTATAAAAACAAAGAAATTGGCAGCGTAGTCGGTAAGACGCCAAACTCTCATACTGAAGGTTGTGGGTTAGATCCCCGCTTCCGAAGAGAGTTTTTCTTTTCGCTTTCTTTGGCACTCCCATGCCTCGAGTACGCTTGGCAACGCCGCCTGTGGAAGGCTGTTTGAATTCGCCTGCACAGCGCTCTTATTGGCCAACTTTAGCTGCGTATAATTCAGAAACGGTACGACTTTTACTAGATTTTTTTTTGTATTTATTTCGTTAGTGCAACGTCCCGAACACTGCCCTTACCCGCCGAAGAGTGAATTTCTGACCACCCTGTATATATAGGGAAAATATAGTAAGAATTTGTACCTGGGGGTTAATTACCATACCTTCAAAGTGACAAGAGGCACCATTAAATGGATATTGTATCGATTTATAATATCAGAAACGGACAGCAACAATAAACATATATCAAAAGGACAGTCAAGGAGGGGTATAATCCACTGTGTTATATATATGAAGTTAAAAGATTATTAAAAAATCAAAGGATACACACACAATCAAAAAGAATGGGGTACCATAGTGACATAGAAATTTTTTTTAAAAAATGTGATGTTTACAGACAATGACAACTTCCGTTGCAATTTGTTTTCTTAAAACCCCACAGAAAACCCAATACACCTTTGGTCATATATAAGGATAATCAGTTGTAGCAACAATATGCCAGTACTGCTACATGACACATGTGAGGTTAACGAAATATGTTAGTCTGGACTGTCATGTGATTGCTACCGATATCTTTGTAAGTGGAGAGTACCTATATAAAATTTGTAAGTCATACAGATGTTTCAATATTTTATGGCAAATTTAAATAATATTTTGCCAGTTATACAGATATTACAATAACACAATGTACATTAATAGTGGTACAGTGAATCTATATAATATATGTCAATTATACAGGTATTACAATATTGTAGAGTGAACACACAATGTTTTGCCAGTTATACAGATATTAAAATAACACTATGTACATTTACAGCCACCGATGATGTCTACACTACAGGGGCAAGAGGCATCTTATGACAATATTAATAAAACAGTTGCTGATAGGCAGTGTTTAACTTAAAACATTTATCCAACAACTGTGGGACATGGCCAATAACAAAGCTGTTAACAGAACAGCTGATTTTACATGGCATGAGCTTCATTCAGGACAAAAAGATGAGATAGGTTTTTAAGAAGCAACAGCAGGTAATAAGTTTGTTGAACTGTAGAGAACAAAATAAGACTATAATCAGTCTTCCACCATGTATGATCAGTATTTTACGTGTTCTAGCATGAGTTAAGGTGAATATATGTGAGGGTATCTTGTCTGAATATTAATAACATGTGGTTAATTGGAAAAGATTGATATGAAATAGAATATCTAAGAAAGGAGGAGCTAGCAGAATCTTTCTTCTCACTACAATCTTCTATAAAAGTGACCAAATACTATTAAAATAATGGATGAAACATTGAAATAAGATTTGAATTGGCACTTGTCAGTCTCCTAACAACCAGTATGGTGATACATTCATTCTCTGAGACTGGTGGTTAGTGTTATCATTAATAGAGTTAACAAATGAATCATCAACACATAATCACAGAATTACTTGCTCCTTTCTCTCTCTCTCTCTCCTATTTAACAGTGTATGAAAATGTTTATTTCCTTAACTAATTAAAACTAACTTATTGACCTATGTAAAAACAATAATCTTACGTTCAAGGCAGCTAGCTCTGGATGGAGACGAACATGTTGCAGTTGTGAGGCCTCCTGTAACAACAGAATACAAATTCAAACATCTGTAAAACACATTAAAGCCGAGTTCTAATTATAACAATAAAAGTAATTCTATCACCTAATGTGCGTAGAAGGCATGACTGTTACAGTAATACAGGACAGAGAAAAATACACATGATCACGTATAGATCTTTAATGATGTGCGAGAGTAATCGAAATATGTTATGTGATGCGATCAGCTCCACAGACAATAGCTGCTTATTTAGACATGATGAACAACCTTTTTTCCCCCAAAAGAACCCATATGCCAGAATTATTTCTTTGGTGAAATCAAAACAAAGTGATGGTTGTTCCATAGTACCTCTTTTTTCCGAAATGTGCAGACTTTTGAAGCAAACCTATATATACGTTCCATTGAAGTTTTGATATAATAGAATTTAAAAGTCAGCTTTAACCATAGATTTAGTAAAATCAAAATAATATATCAAATGATGCTAACTGATATCTCACCAAATGTGTGCTAACTGCATGATTTAATTAAAGTAACTGGTTTAATTTCAAGTTAGCAGGAAAATATTTCGCAGAATGGTAATTAAAAATCTCACAAATACAAACTACTCTTTACTCCTTTTTGAATTGCATGTTCCCAATCTCAAACATACACTGCAGTTCACAGTGTTTTTAAAAAACAAACAAATAATATATCACTTATAATAAATGATCATGATCACAAGAGCTCAATAATTCCTTCGCACAATTTACTATTACTTTAAATACTACCCAACCTGTTAGTTGGTGAAAGATTCTAACGCCACTTTGAAAGATCCAGCACATCATTATCAACTTGCCTACCAAGACATTCGAAATATGTGCTGTCCCACATCTTCACAAAAATAGAAACAGAAATTTCTTTTATTTAATCAGAAGCTACTCTGCTATTTGGTCTTCACTGTAGTCCCCGCCCCATTCCCCTAATCACAGCTAGCATTTATAATATGAAAGAAGCATTCCAGGGACACTTATCTTGGGGTACTGTGAAGCTAAACTAGTAAATTTTCAATAATGGTATCAATGGATACAATATAATTTTGCTTCAGGAGAAGATATTAATTTTTGAAGTACTATCAAGCAGATAAAATGGCATGGAGCAGACAACAGATAATATGCTGCTAAATGCACTATTACCTGCATTCAGTTTGAACCATTCTTATAATTTAAAATGTTACAAACTTTCATATGTACCTCATTCACACAGCATAACCAATTTCATTTTAACAATCCATTTTCAACCATGAAAAAAGTACTCTTCTTTCTTCACCCAAGAACAAAAAATAACAAACTGCCAACAAAATTTCTTAACCCAAACTAAGTTCAAAGATTAATATTTTTTAACCTTATTCGCCATGAACTGCCCTTGCTGGTAGTAGACGCTGATTACTCTGATTTCAGTGGAGAACTTGATATC
This sequence comes from Vandiemenella viatica, assembly GCA_031002005.1. Lineage (NCBI taxonomy): Eukaryota > Metazoa > Arthropoda > Insecta > Orthoptera > Morabidae > Vandiemenella > Vandiemenella viatica. The sequence goes on from JARYHS010008074.1 coordinate 112,256,320, forward strand.
CAAACACATCAGATACATCACTCAGGAAAGAAACTGATTTGTAAATCAGCAAGATGGGTTTTGAGAAATTATTAATTTGACTCTCAGGTAGTGCATTACATGAAGTCCAAAGAAACAAAATGGGTGTCCAAATTGATAGAGTGGCACTGGATCTCTCTAAAGTATTCGACAGAGTGAGCCATAAAATGGTCGCATTTGAGGTAGAAACCATTCATAAAAAATATTATTTAAAGACTCGGGGTAGGAAATTGCAGAACAATTCTTGTAGTTAGGTATTTTTGAATAAATAATTTGAATTTATTCTTTTATTTTATTGGTGTAAAACGAAAGCCACTGAACTCTTCCATTTTTGTAAATTTTAAGTTCGCCAGGGAGATGAGAAGAACTTCTCACTTTTTTTGTTAACAATAAAGTCCTTTAAGGTACTAATTATAAATGTAGTACAGCAATAACTGTCTCTACATATGTCCCGGGGACAGTATTTCGCTACGTACTCTCTTGAAGCTGTCACATTTGGGTCATTCCATGGGAATTCAACCAAAAATATGACATTCTGACACCCACCGACACGGATTTTGATGAAACTTGGCGAGTTTAGTCCTCTTATATAAAAACGTATCCACCTCAATTTTTGGTTCTCAGTTTGGTTTAGTTTTCATTTTACAGCCAATCGAAATTTTTAATGTTTGGTATTTTTGAAATTCTGCTCTTTGACTGAAAATAATTTATATTTCATTTATTTTTCAGTCAATTTTTACAAAAATTTACAGTAATATTAATGAAATAATGAGGATTCCAGAAAGAAATATGAAAAAATTCCAAGTAATATTTTAAATATATAAAAAAATAATTTTGATTATTTTTTTCTAAAAGTGTGTAGTACATTAAAGTCAATATCAACCAAAGGGAATATAACAACCTAAAAAATTCTTTTTTCCTAATGATCTTAGAAGTGTTTTCTGTCATTAAAAAAAATTAATGGATATTTTATTTCTTTATATATATACAATTTTAAAATTCAATATATTTTTTGAAAAAATTTAATTATCCAATTTGTTTACATTACATTATTTGCTGGAAAAAATAGTTGCAGACACAATTTTTAATTTTTTCCATTTCTTTTATGTGATATGATGATTAATATTTCCTCACTGACTCAGATACACCAGCTGTCCAATGCAGCTGGCCCTAGTTCAACAGTGAAATTGAACATACCCATGTATGATTACAAATGTAGTATTAAAGAGCTGGAAGTGAGAACAGGTGCACCACAGGTTAGTGTATTGAAACCACTGCCATTCATTATTCTAATTAATTATTATGTTGGTGGTTTGCAGTTAGTTCAGATTACAATGTTATATAACAATATTAAAAAGGGATGGATTAGGAACAACTAAAGTATCTGGCCACAACATATATTTTTGGTATGTTAACAAGCAATTTAGGTAATGATGCAGGGTTCCTGCGGCTTATGCTGTTTTCCTACAGGATTCAGGAGGAAGAGCTCTGCATTACCATTACAAAAAAATGACTATAGAAAGGAGGTGGTGTGGTTAGTGGCACACTCCAGCCAAATGCAAAAGTTTTTTTATTATTATAAGGTTGAGGGGGCTTGTTTGAATGCATTAAGTGTATTTACCCACATATATCATCTGAAGATAAACTTGACTGGGAAGTAAAAATTATGCGATAGGGAGAGGTTTTTGAAGCCTGTGATTAGTGGATGTGCCAAGCATCTGAGGAAATTGTGATACTAAACCATGGTCAAACCATTACTCAGAGTAAGGTTAGATATTATGGTTATCACAACAGGAGTCTGAGAGGGAGCAAAGGAAAGCAGCTAAATTTGTTTGTGAAAATTAGCATAACAAACAATCAGTAACTGATAAAGGAGCTGGATTGGAGTCATTGGAAGAATGTTCCGATATTCCTTCAACTAATTACCATAACTGAGCAAATTTAACTCACAAAACATGCATTATGTAGAGTTTCACAAAATGATATTCAGATGTTACATTCTTGTGATTTTCAAGAGCCAGCCATCAGAATTCATCGACAATAATGATATTCCAATACAAATACAGTTTTCACAATTAATCCACAGGTGTATTGCTGAGCAGTTAGAATTAATTCAGATCAAGGATTTAAACAAAAAGCATTAATTCATAGAGTCATTTAATGTGAATCACAAACAAATTTGGCCCACAAGTTTGTTGTTCCTGAAAATTTTCAATCAGATATAATTCCTTGCATTATTAAAAGCTTTTTAATTATACATTACAAACAATAAAGTATGGAAAATAAGATAGGATAGGGAAAATAAACAGTTACCCGTCACTTACCACAGATGAAGGCAGGAGGGTGAGACACGTAAAAACACAAAAACAAAAGAATTGCACAATATTTCGACTTTAGTCTTCCTCATGTAGGAGGCGAGACATATGGCAGGGGGAAAGATGTGGTCACATCCGAGCCTGCCACATGAATCATGTGGCAGGCTCGGATGTGACCACATCTTTCCCCCTGCCATATGTCTCGCCTCCTACATGAGGAAGACTAAAAAGTCGAAATATTGTGCAATTCTTTTGTTTTTGTGTTTTTACGTGTCTCACCCTCCTGCCTTCATCTGTGGTAAGTGATGGGTAACTGTTTATTTTCCCTATCCTATCTTATTTTCAGTGCCTCGCGGCAGTTTCTTTGTTTCCTTTATCCAAACAATAAAGTATTTGAGATAATACACCACACTGTAATTTATGCTTAATTTGAAGTAATACATGGTAAAAATCATCAAATGATTTCTTACTGTCATGTAGGCAAACAAAGGAAGTCTTTTAAACATTGTATTTCAAAGATGTAGACATGCCACATGGTATAAAAATCACTAAACTGTAATTCATAGTGGAGACCTGAATGAAAATTAGAGTAACATCAAGATGGGGATACCGCTGCGGCCTCGTGTAGTAAACACACATATCACATGATATATATGACATCTTTGTGATGTATGGTCCAGACTGCATTATAACAAACTCAAATGATGATTGACGAAATCATATTTTATAAATATGCGTTTCGGTCATAATGCAGTCTGAACTAAAGTGAAACGTAACCATAACGCATGATATTGCAGATATCCAATTTTCAGATCATTTCTGTAGCTGTTACTGTGTTGGTACGTGCAGACTGAATACATCACAATGATGTCATATATACCACGTGATCTGTGTGTTTACCACGCGAGGCCACAGCGGTATCCCCATCTTGATGTTATCCGGAAATTATAATTACTACGTTGTACATATTTGTTTCTAATGCAGGTTCTAGTGTAACTTCTGCCACTGATCAAAACATAAGAATAGCCTTTTCAAATTTTGATAAAGTGCTTTGTTTGAAGTGTTTATCATGAAACTGCAACAAGTCATTGTAAAAAGTTGCCTCAAAGAAAGTCTCAAGATGTGAAATATGAACCGCTTGCACAAGGTTTACATAATTACCTGTGGTATTGCCCCATAGATTAAATGAAATTTAATTGGTTATTAATACTGACTGGTGGCTTTTTGTTTTTTAGTGCCTTGTCGACGTCGAGGCCATTAGAGATGGGAAAAGACCGAGGGCAAGGAAAAGAAAGGAAAGGCATTTGGTGCCTTTTGAAGAAACCATCACAACATTCATCTTAAGTGATTTTGGTAAACCATGGAAAACCCAAATTGGGATAGCCGGTTGGGGAATCGAACTCACGTCCTATCGAATATTAAGCCAGAGGTTACTGCTCACCCACCATACTCGGTTTCTTGTTGTGAGATTGAAATGCAGTCTCAAGTAGAAGGAATCAATATGTCATTTTCCTTTACAACAACTGTTGTCATGTATAAAGGAACACAGAATAAATTAGTTTTAACACTAGGCTCTTGACAGCCCTGGGATTTGTTTCCACGAACAGCATACATCAATTAATTTCCAATAGTGATAATAAATGAAACTGAAAAGGGTGGCACTCAGTACACCTCTGTTTTATATTAAAACATTTTCTCTGTCACCTAATGAGAATGTAAGTGATAGTCACTGCTTATCGTTAAGTATAGAGAAAGTACAGAGAAGAGCTGCTCGATTCGTTTTTTTTTTTTTTTTTTTTTTTTTTTTTTTTTTTTTTTTTTTGTAACAGTTTAACGTCCCTTTTTAACAACGTGGTCTTTAGAGACGGGAAAGGATGGGGGCAAGGAATGGGAAGGAATTCGGCCATGGCCTTTTGAAGGAAGCATCCCGGCATTCACCTGGAGTGATTTGGGGAAACCATGGAAAACCCAAATCTGGATGCCCGGACGGGGATTCGATCTGCCGTCCTCCCGAATGCGAGGCCAGAACGCTATCCGTTACACCACCACGCTCGGTGCTGCTCGATTCGTGACCGCTTGCTACAGTCCTTATGAAAGCATCACAGAACTGATTAGTAGACTAGGCTGGGAGTCTCTGGTAGATGGACGACGCATGTTTCGTTTAAACTTATTGGTAAACATGTGTACTCCCACTTTCGCTCACGAGTGTAGTGAAATACTTCGTCCACCAACCTATTTGAGGAAAGATAAGATTAGAGAAATAAGGTGCCGCAATGATTCTTATATGAATTCTTTTTTCCCTCGTACCATTAGGGATTGGAATACACAACAAAGAGATTAGATTTTGTGAATTGCAGAGTATATATGTAGATGTAGATACTAGCAGGAACCAGGATTCTAGCAGCACTGATGGATTGATACAACAAAATTACTAAGTTTCTTTTCACAGTGTAGGGAAGGCAAATTTCAAGAACACATTACAAAAAGGAATTAACCTACATCCAGAAAGATTCACGATTTTTTTTCACCTCTGGCAGTATCAGTCAGAGCTGCATAACAGTGACACATTTCAACAGTTGTAATTTCAATGCTCTTTAGGCGACTGTGTGACTTTTTCGACCTACCAAAAAACAGTAGTAACCTCCTGGTATTTGGACTTAATGCTTCCACATGATGTATTGCTCACATTCCCCACCCACATTTTATGAAACATTCACCACAAAATTAAAATGCTAAAGTATGAAGTGGCTGTGAAACAGCAAAATTTCACCAGCATTGCAAAAATAACAAAACATTGTCGGTACAGGTTGTGGTTAGATGTTAATGCAGAAGAAAAAAAATCGAAAATCTCACTCTACAGCATTCGTCTCAGCGATGGCATATTTGTTTACAACAAAATGGAAGGCTTAGCTGAAAGAAAGCATCAGCAAATCTTTTTTGTTTGTAAAATTCATGTAACTTTTTAACAACAGAGAGAAGCTAAAATCCTAAAAATGCTTTACAGTGTTGAACTTAACCAACATCCAAAGAGAATTGTATTACTTTTGCAGTGCTGGCAGCATGTGAAAGCTACTCGACAGTCATATAATTTGGCATTTTTAATTTATAGTCTTTTTTTTTTCAAAACGAGAAGGAGAAATGTGAAGCATATATCATATACAAGCAATAAATCCAAATTCCATTTTTTTGTATAGGTGGCCAAATCATGCAAAACCCAAATTTATTACTGTATATCATGCAAAAGAGAAGAAAGCATCATAACAAAGCAGCCTATCCAAATTTCAAGAAGTTAGTATCATTTCAGATCAGTGGTGAAGGTACCCCCTAACACATTAAAACAAACAATTTCGTCAGAAATAAGATAATGTTTCTTTGTTTGACTAAAAGAAACAATGGTTGTTGGCAGAAATTACATTTGAAAATTTAAAAAATAAGTCAGATACATTTCCAGTAACACTTTTCTTCAACAAACTGTCAATCAATAACAAAGGCAAAAAAAATTAGTTTGCAAAGCATAACAAGGAGAGTCAGGAACGAACCCAAATCACTTGCTATCTGTGATGGACCAGGAGTTGAAGGAGATAAGGGTGCTGCTCTGGTTGGAGAAGGTGGTGCGAGCTGAGCCGATTCCGGTGGAGATGTTGATGTAGTTGCTTTTGTGTCAAGAGCAGCCAATCTTGCAAGTCGTCTTCTCCTTATCTACAAAAAAAAAAATTGAATATTTCTTTGCATGAAAGCCAAGTAACATTTAGGTATCTGCAGAATATGCTACTTAAATCAACTATTTCAAAACATTCATCATTCCTGAAAATCAAATAAGAAAACAATGTTAAAACAAAATATTTTTTAAATATTTCTTTACACATACACAACCAAGCACAATAAAGTAACAATCATACCTCCTCTTGGCTCAGTTCGCTCATTTCGTGACGGATAAAACTGCAAAGAGTTGTCTTTTTAAGATAAAATTCTCGTACCAAAATAATGCTGTTGATATAAATGTACAAAACACCAGATTTTCCTAAAACAAAGCATACGTCAAGTCACTCTAATGTTTGGTGACCAAAGATGTTTCCTAGATGTCCACACATGACGTCACAAACTCAGCTGTTTTGTGGGGGCATGAACAAGCGAATTAATATGTAAAATCATCTATGAAAACAGTAATATCTTAGAGACAAATGACAAACGACTGAAGCAAGCAAATCTCTTCTACAATAATCTGAATATGTATATTTTAGCTGTAAATTTTTATTACTTATGAGCTTAGCTGTTAAATTTAAGAAGTTCTATCAGTCTTCCAGAGTGTGAGGAAATCGCATTTAAAAATGTGGGGTAAGTTAAGGTAGCGATATGGCTCAGACGACCACGTGCTGTGTTTCACGGAGTAGAGTTCCGTATACCCTTCCCCGACCTTCTCCAGATGGAAAGGATGATGAAAACGAAAACGCGCCGGTCGGACGTTCAGCTTCGAACGGATGTTATCGTAGTTCGAATCCCCTTCTTCGATAGAGTAGTCAGACGCCCTGGAACACAGCGGTGGATCCAGGGGTGAGGGGGGAGGGATAGGGAGCTCAAGCCCCCCCTTCAAAGTATTTAGGTCGACCCCCAACATCGGTAATTTTTTAGATACGGAGACTTTTTTGTTTTTAGCTCTTAAGCATGATTATCAGGTATTATGGTATAGATGGAATTGTTAATAAGTGGCTTAGTTCTTAACTTCTAAATAGAAAAGTGTCACTGGAACATTTTAAACCTGTGATAGTCCACAGTTTTCTGAGTGGGAATTTATCAGACGTAGGGTTCTGTATTGGGGCCACTATTGTTTTTAATTTATATAAATGATCTAACCTGTGTTGCACCAAATTGCACCAAAAATTCAAAAAATTTCCAATTTTCAGATGATACAAACGTAGTAATTTAAAATCATTCCAGATTTATCTACAGAACGTATTTCAAATTACTTTTGACCTTATTAATAAATGGTTTACAGCTAATGGCTTGTCTTTAAACTTTGATAAAACTCAATATGTGCAATTCAGTACATCACACAGATTAACACCAGACACAGACATAAAATTTGCAGGCCAGTCTATTCAAGAGGTAGAGCGTGTGAAATTTCTAGATTTGTATATTGATCATAATTTAAACTGGAAGGTACATGTTTCAGACTTACAGAAGCGATTGGGTGTAGCTACATTTGCAATTCGTACAATTTCAGCTATAGGTGATCTCAGTATGAGGAAACTAGTTTATTTTGCTTATTTTCGCTCCTTAACGACATATACAATAATATTCTGGGGCAATTCTACTCATAGACCAAGGCTGCCCAACCCCAGGCCCCCAGGAGAATTTGAATTTGCATGCTAGCAGCAGCGGCCTAGAATACATGTATGTTTGCTCAATAACCTCTGCAAATTTCTCATTGATGTTTTTTACTTTTGAATTATAGTTTAAAAAACCTTTGCAAGGGTCTCATTATTGGTTTTTAGTTTTGATTATAACTAAACTGCGTTACTTATATCTTTGTTACATTTAAATATCTCCTGTAACTGTAGGCAAGTATTAGAAGGCATTCAGGCTAACTTAGAAACGAAATTGTGGCCCATCTCCAAAATTGGTTGGGCATAAAGTGTTTAGAGCCCAAAAACGAGTAATAATAATTACGTGTGGGGTTAGCAGTAAAACTGCTTGCTGAAGACTTGAAATGTAAATATCTTGGAATTACTTTTGATAACAAACTTAACTGGGCAGGACACATAAGACAGGTGGTATGAAAAGGTTTCAAAGTTCTGCACTTGTTGGAGAGAGTGATGAGGGGATGTACGAGAGAAGTCAAGGAATTGGGTTACAAAACTTTGGTCAGACCATTGCTCGAATATGGTAGTGTAGTATGGGACCCTCATTTTACGTATCAAATACAGGAGTTGGAGAGGGTGCAAAAAAGGGCTGCTAGATTTGTTTCTGGAAATTATCGCAGAATGCAATCAGTGACGGATATGATAAAGGAGCTGGAATGGGATTCATTGCAAGACAGGAGGAGGATGAGGAGGGTCATGGGAGTGTACAGGGCATATACTGGCGATGAGGCATGGAAAGATATTGCAATAGGTATGAAAAGTAGTGCATGGAAGGGAAAAGATGACCATGACCACAAGCTGGCACCCGATTTCAGGCACAAGGGTGTGGGAAGATTCTCTTTTTTAGGTAAGGGTGTCAGGGATTGGAATGAGTTACCAAGAGAAATGATGAATAATTTACCGAAAACTTTGAAAGAATTTAAAGATAAAATTTGTAGAGGTCAAATGTAGGTAGTTCAGGATAGGGGGAAGATGGGTGTGTAGGGAAATGGCCACCGGAGCCTGTGCTCCATTGCAATTAAATTAAATTAAAAATTAAATTAAAACTTCATGCAGAGAGCTGGTCAAGAAGTAAAGGATTTTAACATTGGTCGATGAGTATATATAGACCTTAATGTCGTTTGTAGTCACAAATTACACTCTGTTTGAAACAAAAGAATTAGAAACGATCTCCACAAGGATTAGTAGATGTTATAATTTGTTCAAAAGGGGTCCAATATTCAGGAATACATATCTTCAATAAGCTCCCAACACATCTTAAATGTCTAGCAGATCATAAGATTAAATTCAGGATAAAAATTAAAAGAATGTTTAACTGACAACTCCTTCTATTTTGTCGAATAATTTATTTCTAAGGTATATGCAAAATAATTTCCAGTAGTTTGGGTAAATATAACTGGCGTAATTAAACCAAGTACGAGTTGCGATCAAAAAATAAAGGGAAGATTGAAATTTCGCTTGTTATGTAAGTCCAAATGGCACGATTTCTTCGTTGTTGTGTTGGCAAGCATGTCTGAAAAGTATCTGTACATTCTGAGCTATATTGGATGTTTAATTTCTTGTCAGTGTTAAAAGGATAACACGTGTTTTGATACAGTCGGCAATATTTTTCATTTATATAAATCATGGATCAGAGAATGTGCATTAAATTTGGCTATAAAATGGTATTAAGTGCAACAGTGTTTTAGAAATGTTAAATATTGCTTTTGGTGAATCTACCATGAGTAAAACAAGGGTATAGGAGTGGTGTTAGCATTTTCAAGATGGCCGTGAAGACGTTGAAGATGACAAGCGCACAGGTTGTCCTAGCACATCAATAACCGATGAAAACGTGGAAAAAGTGACAGAAATGATTATGAACGATCACCGAATCACAATTAGAGAAGTTTCTGATGGTGTTGACTCATCAACTGGCACATGCCAGGAAATGTTTTCACCTGTTTTGGACATTCCGTGTTGCAGCAAAAAAAATGTCCAAAAGTATTGAGTTTCTAACAAAAACAACAAAAACACCAGCGAATGGAAGTTGCTCAGGAATCACTAGATGGGGTCAACAACGATGCAGAACTATTGTAACGTGTCATAACAGGTGATGAAACATGGTTTTGTGGGTATGATGTTGAAACTAAAGCTCAATCGTCCATTCTGGATTGCCAAGACCGAAAAAAGCTCGACAAGTTCGGTCAAATGTGAAGGTTATATTCACTGAATTCTTCGATTTTAATGGCATAGTGAAGCATGAGTTCTTGCCACAAGGTCCAATAAGGAATATTATCTTTAAGTTCAACGCTGTTTGCGTGAAGCGGTCTGAAGAAAACGCCCGGATTTGTAGCAAAACATATCACAGGTTTTGCAACACGATAATACACATCGTTGCTTGTTCGTGAATTTTTGAAAAAAAAAAAGAAAAAAACACTGTAATTATGACCCAGCCTCCATATCAACCAGACATGGTCCCATGTGATTTTTTTTTTCTGTCCCCAAAAATAATGAGAACCTTGACGGGCCGTCGTTTTACAAGCATAGATGAGATTAAAATGTATAGCTGAAAGAGCTCAAAGCTACCCCAAAGATCGAGTTCCAGAAGTGTTTTGGGGATTGGAAGAAGCGCTGGTATAAGTGCATAAAAATTAATGGGGACTGTTTTGGAAGGATTAACATTGATGCAGACGAATAAATAAAATTATTTCCAAAAATGAAAATTCCCGTTATTTTTTGAGCACACCTCGTATGCTGTGACTGTACATCTTCTTGTGTGCGTATTATTTTGTTATGCAATTGTTTAACCGTATTTTGGAGACTTTCCACATCCTACATTGGCAGTATTGGTGTCCAGTGGCTGAAGCCCTCCCCCCCCCCCCCCAAAAAGCACCAAGGTCACCCTCGACGACATGGATTTTGAAGACTTTTTTTGCGCTACTGTTTTGTTTGTATGAGGGTGGCAATCTGGAATAATGACATTTCTGTCGGCACCCCCTCCTCGCCCGAGTCAAGTCCCCCCCCCAAACCAAATCCTAGCCCCCCCCAAACCAAAATCCTGGATCCGCCACTGTTGGGATCTATGGAAAATGAATGTATTGTATTGCCTGGAGTGATTAGGGAAACCATAGAAAAACCAAAATGTGGATGCCCGGACGGGGATTCGAACTGCCGGCTCCTGAATTTTGTGCAAGTTTTTTTTTAATGTTACCTCAGTTGTATGAAACAGAATACAATTGTTATATCAGTGATTTTTGTGTTTCTTTCGATTTTATTTTTCTGTTAAATCATAGAAAGCAAACTAGAAAATATATAACTATGTTCACAGTTTCTTTCGATTTTATTTTTCTTGAAAAAAATTTCACCTTCTATTCTCTCTGAACTATTGTATTTCCACTTGTGTATAATGTACATGTTCTGTCCTCCCACATAAAGAACCTTCACCTGAAATACATCTTCAATTCATACCCTGTTTGATTTTTTATTATTATATTAAATAAACTCTTCTCGGGCTTCCGGCCGTGTAAAGACGTCACACTTCTGTGACTTTTCGAAGGCGTATATCTCAGCCCTCAGTTTCAACCAAATGTCAATGATTTACGGTTTATTTAGCCGTTGTCGCGGAAACGGTGGAAGACAAAATCCAATACAGCGCGATGACGTCATCCATTCTTCTGTCTCTTCTGCTCGTTACCGAGGCGAAACTGTTTCGGCATTTTTAACCGACTTCAAAAAAAGGAGGAGGTTCTCAATTCATCTGTATTTTTTTTTCCTTTTTTTTGTATGTTCAGCATTTTGAAGCAATCTAAATGAATTTTTTTTAGTGGATAGGACATACCTCCAAAGTGGTCCCAAATGAATTTCATTGAGAAACCACCCCTTCTATCCCTTTATACCCCTTAAGTCTTATACTGACTCACATTTTTTAACCGATTTCGATGGAACGTTGGACTTGTATAGTCAAAAATAAGAAGAAAAATAATGATAACTTTTGGTTTGAAAAAACTGAACCCATCTCCCCCTATCCACTCTCTTAATTTTTGTCAATGTTCTTTATATAAAGACACAGTCGACATCATTTAACTGATCTCCATTAAAGACGGCAATCTTACGTGATTTTTTATAGAAAAGGTTTCTGGCCAAAATAAATAAATAAAAAACCACCCCATATCCTCCTTTACACCCCTTTATACAAACCTACATTTCTTATCTGATTTTGATTGAAATTTGCACATGTATACATGTTAAAATAAAAAGAAAAATCCTGTCAACATTTGGTCTGCCAAAGCTCAACCCCTCTCCCTCCTTCCACCCCCTTAATTTTTGTCAATGTTCTTTATTAAAAAAAAAAAGCTACATTCGACACAGTTTGAGCGATTACTATGAAAGTTGGCGCTTATATGTACTTTTTCACGAAGAAGGTTTCTAACAAAAAAAAAAAAAAACCACACCCTCTCGCCATTAAACCGCTTAATTTTTATACAAACCCACAGTTTTTATCTGTTTCAGATAGAACTTAGCACACTTTTACTATAAAACAAAGAGAGAAATAATTTCAACTTTGGGTTTCCACCGCTTTGATTTGTGTCAATTTTCTTTTTAAAAATCTACAGTCGTCACAATTTGACCGATCTTCATGAAAGTTGGCACATATATGTATTTTTTTATGGAGAAGATTTCTGACCAAAAAATCCAAAAACTACCCTAGTTCCCCTTTTACACCCCTTAATTTTTGTACAAACCCACGTTTTAATCCAATTTCTGTGCAAATTCGCATGCGCATACTTTAAAACAAAGAGAAAATGAAAAATACTGTCCACATTACTTTCACAAAAATGCAAACCCTATCACCATTTCTACCCCTTTAATTACTGTCAATGTTTTTTATATAAAGCTACAGTTTCTATCTGATTTTGAAGGAAGTATGCACATATATACTTCAAAACAAACAGAAAAATAGTCTACATTTCACTTAGAGAACCCAAACCTCTATCCCCCTTTTCATCCCCTTAATCTACACAAAGCTACAGTTTCTACCCGATTCTGAAAGAAATTTGCACACATATACTTTAAAACATGCAGGACAATTGTGTTTAAATTTGGTTGCAGAAGCCCAACCGCACTTCCCTTCGTTCTACCCCCATCCCTCCTAATTTCAAATGTTCTTTATAGATACCCACTGTTTATATCAGATTTTGATGGAATACTGCCCATGTATACTTAAAAACAAACAGAAACATAGTGTCTACATTCTGTTTACAAAACGCAACCGCTCACTCCCTTACTCCATTTAATTTTTGAAAAATGTTCTTTACGCAAAACTACAGTTTTTATCTGGTTTCAATGGAACTTTGCACATGTATACTTTAGAACAAAGAGAAAAATACTGTCCACACTAGCTTTACAAAAACCAAACTATTCTTCGCCTCAACCCCCCTTAATTTTATATATATATATATATATATATATATATACTTACAGTTTTTATCTGGTATCTATAGAAATTTACACACCTGTACTTTAAATCAATAAGAAAAGACAGTCTATATTTGGCATACAAACGCCCAATCCCTCTTCCCCGTTACCCCCATACCTTTTAATTTCCAATGTTCTTTACAAAAATGCATAGTTTTAAATCCCTTCAAAATTAATTAAGCTATTTTTAAATCATGGCAGAATATTTATAAAATAAATGTGCCCTAATGTACCTGAGATTTCAACTTGGATCCCAAGCTTTCACATTATGAAAACCAATCGAAAATCTATATTTTCTGTGTGATGCCGGAACAAACAGATATATTCCAGAGACTGATTTCTGTATGTGGTATGTATTAATGCCCCGATGTTACATGTTTCGATTATCGAGCAGCAGCTTTAACAGATGTTATGATTAGGTCAAAACAAAGCCTGAACCAAAATGTTCACTGACATTCCTTAACACAGCATCCAATTCACCCCGTTCTGGAAGTTGTTGGGGTATACAAAGACAGATTTTTTTGAAAGCATGTACCTTAACCACTGAGCTACCAGAAAGCTTGTAAAATGAGAACTGCTGCGGTTTATTTATAATACAAAACTAACTATAAGTATTATCTACATTTCTATAAATATTTATTTAACAATTTTTTTTATTAGTGCATATCGTACCCATCAAGAAAATGATGTTTCTAATTAGTATATTCAAAAAAAAGTTTACTTTCTAACAATGTACCTACAAAACCTATAGAATGTAAAACTCGTAAAAATGAATAGTTTATTTTGTCAGTATTTTCCGAACATAACGGACTGATGTTGCCACGGAACTGCTCCCAATTACTGAAATAGAAGAAAGTGCCATATTCCGGACCCCTCCCCCTAAAGAGGACCCCCGGTCTCCTGCCTCTGCATTGTACTGAACTCTAATGGAATCAAGTGTAAATAGTAGTTTTGGCTTCTACCATTCCGTAACAGGGAGCTCGTGTTGCTCACTTTACTTGTTGATCGCCAAATCGCCGTTATGTGTTTTGTCAGTGAACCAAGTTTTTACAGTGTGCTATATTTTTTGAATTTCTCGTGGAAATTGGCAGGTAAGCCATCCAACCAATATACACTCTTAAATGATAAGGTTTTAGATTAATGTTTATCACTGAACTGTCTTGTCGAAACGTTAGGTTAAAAATCTATTGGGTTAACAAAATACAAGCTGGGGTTGCGCACAGCGGACCCCCGTGAATTGCCTAAACCGGACCCCTTCTTTTTCATGCTTACAAGTCTGCCTATATCTCAAATAGAGGGCGAAATGCCTGAATTTCTATGATCATAACATCTACGCCTTATAAAGCCCAATTGATGGAAGCTAAAAGAGCTAAAGAAGTCAAGGAAATTCAACAGCAAGCACGTAATCATTTTCGAGGATGCAAAACTAGCCGCGGACGGAGGCATGGTTCAGCAGTAGGGCTTTCTAGAAAAGAGAAAGGGCAGGTTAAAAAGCGTCTTACTTTTGAAAAGAATGTGAAAGGGTCAAGCACTGAGGAAGAAATGAGTGCATCCTCTGGATCATCGGAATTGGAGCTTCTTCCTGGTGTCTCGATCCAAAGATAATGACGCTTGGTGCATGTTCTGCGAAAGGAAGTTTTCCGAAGATTCAGAAAGAGAACTATGGGTAATGTGCGATATATGTTCTTTTTGGGCCCATGTGGATTGTGCAGGGGCTGAATAGGACGTGTACATCTGTGACTTTTGCCGCTAAACAATTTAATTTATGTTGCATTTTCTGTCTTCCTATATTGTAATCTATATATAGGATATATTTGTATTTTTTTAAAAAAAAAAAAAAAACCCTGTAATTATCATATTATATTTGTGCCTTAAAACTATATTATGTTTTTTTGTGATTCAGTTCATTTTTATAATTTTATTTGGTGTAATTTTCATAATTTTTGTGAGGGACCCGATTTAGGCAACTATTTTTCAAATCGCAAAAGTATAAGGTTTTTTTTTTAGATTTTTATTTTATTTTGGTAATCATTTTTAGAGATAAGTTTTGAAATTAGAATGTAAAAGGTTCGTAACATAGTGAAGTAAATATTTCATGCTTCAAAAACAGTTTTTTTAACTAATTTATATATATAGTTAGTAAAAAAACAAAATAGGGGTCCGTTTTTGGGCACTTTCCTCTATTCTGTGATATTTTTTCTAGCTTTAAAAGCAGCTGATGAAGTTCTCACTCTGCTCCTTTGTAAATGCAATAACTGAATTTGCGGCAATCGTTCGTTATCATTCAAATCTTCTGCTACAACTACTGAGTGTAGTAAGTAATTGTGCAGAACACAAGCTGCTTTTACAACAGCTCTCACCGTGCCCACTTTACTTTCAAATGGTTTTCTGAACACTCGAAACCGTGCAGATAATATACCGAAGGCACATTCCACGGTTTGTCGAGCTCGAGAAAGCCTGGCTTTGAAAACTTGATGGTCATAGTTTCCACTTACTTACTTCTTTGGATATGGTCTCATCAAATTTTTTGATAACGGAAAAACCTCGTCTTCCTCAAAAACATACGGCATCGGCTCAACAATTGTAGGTATACGTTCAGGCGTCGGAAGTAGTAACGAATCTTCCATCATTTTATTGCCCAACGCACTACTCGCAAACACATCCATCAATGAATCTTCCCATACTTCCAATATCAACTATGATAAATTTGTAATCCACGTCTACTGTTGCCATCAAAACAATGGAGAATGTATGCCTATAGTATGAAGATCCGCTTTTGCCAGGTTTTTTAATATCAACATGTTTTCCGGCGACTGCACCAACGCAGTGCGGGAACTGCCACCTCTGCTCAAACCGTGTAGCTGCTGACTGCCATTTTTGTGTAGTAGGTTGGGGTAAATATATTGGTTGAATGTGTTTCCATATTGCCATAGCTACTTCTTTTACAATATTAGACACTGTTCGGTCTCGCAACAAGTAGTTATAAGCTGTTGTAGCTGTCTCCCGACGCCAAGTATCTGAAACAAAAGGAGATTATATTGTTTATCTTGAACAATAAAAAATTGTAGCGTGACATAACAGTGAAAATGAAACAGTTTACTTATTTATTGTTTCGTTTGTTCGATTGATATCAATGTGATATTGTTTTATTGGATATTTCTTTCTCAACAGTTAAAAATTGTTAATCTGTTGCAGGGGAGCAGGCAAAAGTTTTATGCCTTAAATTAAGAGGCAGCTATCGAGATACAAGACGGCGGCAGCTGAAAAGTCTGAACAGTGGAGCTGTTCCTGAGAACATCAAGCCATGGAAATTTCAAATGCAGATGTCATTTCTTGATGTTTTTATGGACGGCATGAAGGAAACCTAAATGATGACAGCGACGACGATTCTCAACTCCAATCTACAATATCAGCAAGTGATGAAATCGAATGGAGAAATTCACATGAAAGTATGAATCATGAACAATACCTTATTGTTGATGAAATACTGGTACATAATGAAGACAACAGTGAAGAACCCAGTAGGGAACGGAATTCGCATTACCTCATACCGTTAATTCAGTTCCATCTGCGTATAGCAAACAGACAAAAAATAGGAAACAGGGCGAATTACGAAGTCTACTAAAGCGATCTGTACAACAGCGGGAGGAGAGGGCACGACAGCGGGTGGAAGAGAGAAGATTGATGGAATCAAAGAGTATCACGGATGACCCTTTTTATAATGTTTTCATATCCATGTATCAGCTCACTAAAACGATGCCCCCTAATCATCAGCATAGAATCCGATGCCAACTTTATCAGGCAGTGTCACAAGAGGAAGAAGAAATTATGACCCGCACCAGCAAACCTCCTTCGGCGTTGTCTTCTCACAACTCATCTCCATCCAGCTTAGATTCAACATGTTCTCCACATTCACCACTACCATCGTCAAATGCTTGGTCACATTCTCAGAGCCAGGCACCACTTCTCCATTCACAACAGCAAAATTAATCGATCCGACATCTGCAGTTTGACAGTTTTCAGGAAAATTGATATAATGTAATAATATTAATAATTAAAAAATAAAATAAAACAAAGAAAGGCCGAATTTCTTGAATTAATGAATAAATAAAAGTAACGACAATGTTTATCACTTACCTCAAGAAAACTGCAAGTTTTTCTTCAGTTACGATCGGCTTTTGGGCATTACATCCATTTGAGTCAATATCTTGTTGAATCATACCATGTACTTCAGCAGACTGGTTGCGATTCATTCTGAAGTAATTGTTAAAATCAGTTTTACTCATCTTAACTGTAGTTTTAAACTGTCCACAGCTTTCCCTTTCCGATAAAATAAACTTATTAGGTAATTTAATCTTCTTTTTCAGCAGGGAACAGTGGCGTAGCTAGCGTGGGTGACACCCGGGGCGGATATCGATGGTGTCACCCCTTCACCCCTTGAAAACTTATATCCAAAATTGAGTATATTATTTCATCTTTTAGGTGTAAAATATGATATTAATAAAACATGACTAAATAAAAATTTATTGTTATTTAAAAATAATAGTTAATAAAATTGTAAGATTAACAACATTTAAAAGATATGCAAATAAAATAAAAAACAATTGCTTTCACAATCCCCTCTTTCTAGCTTTAACAACTGAAAACCCGTAAATCACATTTTCGAAATTAAAAATTTGATTTACTTCATGTTCAATAATCAATATGGCAAGATTTTAGCCACGTGTTGATCACTGGTGATCGAAAGTGGTTTTAGATTAATTTTAACTCCTCTGAAGATCGGGCCTCACTTGCCTGATACTGTTCCGCACTGTCACCGCACCGACTCGTTTCTTACTATTGGTGCTCACTCGGTCGACGTTTGTCCACAGGACACGGCATGTCGTCCGACACTCGGCCGACACGCGGCCATTATTGGATTGGTTTATGTTTTGACGGTGTGGACCAGTGTCGGTCTGCTGGATGTGGAGAACGCATAGAGAGAGTTCGGAAATTTCCCTTCCCTTACGACCAAATGTTGTTTTCATGTTATTGTTGGTCTTAAAACAAGTGTCTTTTTTTTTCATCCATGTTCATAAGATGTTCTTAACATGTAGGAATTGTTCTAGCATCTTCGCATTAATAAATCAAAACATTGCCAGAGTTGAAGATCAATTTTAAGACCCACAAAAATTGCAGCCGAGATCTGCATTTGTAACGGGGACCTTCCACACCCGAATCGCACGCCGTAACCATACGCCAGACTAATCTAGAAGTACTGAAAAATATGTATTCAAACACATAAAAGTTGATTCGTGTTTTTTGATAGCAAAAATAGATGGTATAGAAAAAAAGTATATTCATTGTATCATGTTTGCAAACTTATTTTTCATTACACCTACATTCGGACTGGTGACTCAAATGACTGCGTGCGGTGTGGATACTGAAGGTCCCAGTTCAAATCCCGAACTCGACTGTAATTTTTGCGGGCCTAAAAATTGACATTTGCTTCTGGCAATGCTTTTATCTGTTAATACGAGGAATCTAGGACGCTCCGTGTTCGAATTTCACGTTAATCTGTAGGTCTCCTTTCGAAGTTATGTGACTACGATATAGGTGCACTGCGAGTTTCCTAATAAGAAACTCTGACTAGAACTTTGAGATAACATGAAATTATTATATTTATTATACAAAATCTTTACGACCTAAATTTAAATTAAAATATGTTATAACCTCATTCTTTGCTAAAATATATATATATATATATATATATACTGAATGAATCGAAAAGAACCTCAAGCAAAACAAACACGTCAAGTGCGAAGTGATTGACATTTCATTGCGATTGCGTTGAAATATGCGAGAATCTTTCATTCCGGTACAGTGTGGTAATGATTTGTTAATACTACAATGCAGGGCCGGATTAAGACAGCGCGGGGCCCGTAGCAAATGTGAAGAAGAGGCCCTTGATTTTTTGCCGTCCTGGGGAAAATTGTGGAGCTAAAAACAAAAAAGGTCGCCCATCTAGCCTAATGGCGGGGCCCCCCAAGGAGGCGCGAGGCCCCCTAGAAGGCACGAGGCCCGTGGCATTTGCTACCTCCTGCTACGTGTTTCTTTTTTTTTTTTTTTATTTTATGGCTTTAGCCAAAGGCTAATACAGCCAATAACCTTATACAAAATATTCGAATGAATTTTAAATTACACCTTTAGTACATTTAACATACAGGGAAATTATCTTGACCGATTTCTTGCTCGGAACTGAAAGATATTGCACCAGAGAAGTTATATCAGTTATATTCAGACCATCTTCTAGCAGTTGTTTTTCTCGGTGATTGATGTTGCTTGCAGCTCAGCATGAAGTGATAAATATCCTCTACAGAATCACACGATAGGCACATCGGCGAATCCACCAACCGCATGACGTATTTTTTGTCTCGTAATAAAGTGTGTCCTGTACTAAGTCTGTTCATTAAAGTAATTTCTCTCCTGTTCAGTTCTAGCTGAGCGTACCATGGCTTGCTTACTATGTTGTTGCAGATGGCTCGATACCAAAGACCCTTTCCCTGGCAGTCGGCAAGCCATCACTTCTCCCACTCAGTCTGCACAATGTTGGTAACAATGGCCTTAAAGTCTGTGTAGGGTACCGAAACTTTTTCTGTTTCTGCGCTGGGATTCTATTTTTGCACATAAAAGATCAACCAGATAGGTGATTACATGAGTCAGATAAAAAAGTATTTTAATGTACTTTCGTACCGAAACCGTGCAAAATAAAGTAAAGGTATCAAACCTACCTGTCATCCCCAACACTGATTCCCTGTAACAATCACTTGAAAACTTTAAAGGAGACTAAAGACCGGGTAGGAACATTGGCGAGCTATGGAAAATTGTGGACGCGAGGGGGCGAGCTGCCACTCGGCCGACTGTCGTTGCGGTGACGGTACAGACCAGTATTGACAAAATAGAGCTCGACCTTTACACGTAGCAACTGATACACACACTGGCACAAATTAAAATCCCAACACCCATTCGATGTTGTGATAAATGAATGAAATTTGGCCCCAAGTATGCCCACATGAAGAGTATTAAATGATTTAAAATTGAAAGTTTTACATGTGATAGTATGAGAATTACGGTGCTATCTATTATGTAAATTGCTATTTTTTTATATTCTTTTAACGTACTAGTGGCGTACAGTGTGGTGTAACATGACACTTTGTTGTCCGCGAGTTCTTGTTGGCTAAGTATGCCCAGGCGAAGAGTGACAACTCTATACACTCAAATGTCTAACTGTGAGAGAGGTCGTAGAATTGACGTGTTTTAAAAAGGTGCATCATATCGTGAAATCTCCCAAAAGATTGGCCGTAGTGCATTGTCAGCATACAGACTTGTTACACAGTGATGAAAGAAAGCTCTAATACTCCAGGTCTATACTGATGGATAGCAGCACGTGAAGACCGACAAATTGTGTGGGTGGCTGCTGCTGGCAAATGGTTGACTGCAGGCCAGATCCAAACAGTGGTTACAGAGAGAGTCGCCCCCCTCCCCGGACGATTGAAAACCAATTGCTTGAAGCTGGAGTACGCTCTCTGAACCCTATGCAATGTGTTCCATTAATCTGATTTCATTGCCAGCATCATCTAACCTGGCGTAATGCAAAACATAAAAGGACATGTGAATGGCGTACATTTGTGTTTACAGACGAGTCTCGATTCTGTCTGTGGCAAAGTGATAATTCACGACATGTTCGGAGGCGTATTGGAAAACGACTTACCTGCTGTGATTTCAGAACATCACACAAATGCAGTCACCGGTGTCATTTTTTGGCGGCAATCAGTTTCGACAGCATGACTGAGTCGGCTGTTGTTGAAGGCACAATGACAGCCCACCACTATGTGGACAGGGTACTGCATCTTATTGTGATACCCTTCATGTTCACCATTCAAATCGCATCTTACAACAAGATAATGCCCGTCCTCATATTGCGGCCATAGTTACACAAGCCTTGCAAGGAGTTTCGATCACAATTTCAACAGCACAGTCCCCAGATTTGTCCACAATAGACCATGTCTGGGATACCAGGAGTAGAGACATTTGATCACATGGTGGCCCAGCACAAACTGCGCAATAACTGACTGCAAAAGACATGCAGGCGTAAAGAGAAATACCCCAAGAAGACATTCGAAACACTTGTTAATTCAATGTCGGCAAGAATCCACGAATGTATTGGTGCTCAAGTTAGACGCATTTCTTACTGAAAACTGTATCTAAACTGTAATAACTTATCCTGTAATAACTTATCCTGATCCATTTCCATTTGCTATAATTTCTTCTGGGTATGGCCCTGGATATATCTTCAAAGTTTCAATAAAATTCTACCATTCCTGTATGCATGGTGAGATTCTAATTTTTGCCAGTGTAACTATAGGGCGACCATAATATTTCGCTATAAATTTAAAAAAAATCGAAAACTACCCTATCATTTGTTGTTGAAACGTTAACATAGGTTGTATTTAAATGACTTCGCAAGGGATATTGAGAGGAAAGTTAACAGAAGTGGCTTGATCCAAGTAGAAGCAACTCCAGACCCAGATGGGGTTCCATTGGTGCAAACCCAGAATCCGGGTTCCACAAGTCGTGAAACCCTGGGAGAGACTGTATACTCAGAGAAGCAACTCTACATTAAGTTCCTTCATAAAAATAGAACAATAAATGCAATATAAAAACAACGAAATATTAAAAAAAAAACAAAAAAAAACGGCTTAGGTAATATAAGAACATACCTTTGCGATATCTGCCGTCTTTGCATGAAGTACTTCACAAGTGAAGTATTTTACTATCCGCCTAAGATACACGTAGCTACAGACTTCTAAATATGACATTGTATGTACTGAAGACCGTCTTCACGTGTTAATTTTACATTTCTAGGGTCGCTGTGTAGCATATAAATAAAAATGTTGAAAACGGCTTGAATGTTCGCTCAGTTTGATCAGGAACAAAAGTTCGACATCCCTGTCGATTTAAGGAATACACCTTTATTCGACAGAGGGTTTACCCATAATACAAATTTTCTTTTTCTCTAAATTTATTATGGAAAATTCATAGAGAATCATACGCTTATTTATTTCATCGCGATCATATTTGCATATTCTCGATCAGAAGAAAGCATAGCAAACTTACATGAACCTAGAATTTAAGTGCTTACTAATGTTACGATTTCGCTAGCAAGATACGCGGTTCCGACTTTTTTTTATTTATTTATTTAAATGGCTTTCGGCCTTATCAGCCACACCGCCAAGTTCTTTGCGTTTTATGAAAATTCACATTTCATTACTTTACAATTCTATTACATAGTTTAACAATTTACATTTCTTTTTCTTTACAGTTTTAAATATATATAATTTACATTACACAACAGTTACGGTTCCGACTGTTTTAAACACAAGCTTTACAAAAACTGATTACCAACGACGGACAATACCATCAACGAACACTTGGACCCGTTCAGATTGATTTGAAACCTGACAGTATTGCTAGTTTAATACACAGTTTTTACTAGCATAAATTCGAACAAGATACGATTTCATGTCGAATATAGGTGCACTATCAATAATAGGCAGGTATGCAGAGTGTAAATCGGATAACGCGAAATGTACTCAATTTGTACATCATGAATCTGTCAGATAATAAATTCAAAAATTACTAGAAAAACTTCAAAGCACTCGTAAATATTAGCTTGAAAGCTAATGGAATTCTAAATAAGCAAAACAATTTTAAAACCTTGACTACGCGTATTCCGACATACGCTTGGTTTTCATTTCCAAATTTTCTGTAAATATTTTAGAGGATTTACAATTTAACTGTCTAATTACTATGATTTTAGCAATTATATATAAACTTTAATTTTAAAACTTCCTCTTTTTATACAAGAAAACTTACATTATATCCACTGCCGCTTCTAACAAACAGAACAACAGTGACCGACGGCAAGCACAACAATGAACGATTTCTTGTGATTGTTGGAGCTACAGAGCGGTGCTCTCTTTGTTGAAGCGCACGGTATTGCCAACAATTATAATCTACTATAACGAAAGAGCACAGACGCCTGGATCGCATTTGAAAAAGCGCTAGATCAACCTAAAAACAAATATTCATAACAATAAAAGTAGACGTGTTTCGACACCAAAGGATAAAAGAAGTTTTTTGTGTCACACTAATTTCGATTACTATTTTCGAAATGTGGGTGTCACCCCCAAACGGGTGACACCCGGGGCGGACCGCCCCCACCGCCCCTGCCTAGCTACGCCACTGGCAGGGAATACAGCAAAAGTTCCTCTTCGGCATCATCTGATTCTGATTCGGAACTTAAGTTTAATAATAATAAATGTTTTCTTTCGCGTGTCACACATTTTCGGATGCTCGTGGTACGCGCGCCACTTGAAAAATGCGTCTCAATATGCGGATCTCCACGCGTGTCTCACGCGCGGATCACGCCACTCGTATCACGTCATGTCACACGCGCTATACGCGTCTCAGTTTGCGCTTAGCCTGCCTGGCCACACAGAACGCGACAAGCGACAGCGGCAAGTGGTCGTTCTCTCGTCGCGGCGACACGCGATTTTGGTACGTCACACAGGACGCGACAACTCCATAGCGACAAATGCCAGTGAGACCCTCTCTCGCGAAGAAATCTGTACTTCTCTATTTCTTTCTTAATAAGTTTTCTTGGGCTAGGAAATTCTTAAAACATGTCAAGTGATGAGGGGACTCTACTTATTTTGTTCGCACTAAAAATGGTCTGGGTTCCTGACATCAATAAGAAGAGAGAATGCCTTGGTGAATACCACCGCCTTTGCCGGGGACTGGTATCACAAGAAGATAGATTTTATACATATTTTCGTATGTCTCGAGAATGCTTCGAGAAAGTAGACAATCTGTTAAAATCAACTATATTGCACCACGAACTGGAGAAAAGTAATTGGTACAATAGAAAGATTAGCCATTTGTATGACACTATGAGGTATGTTCTGTTCATTTAATATACATTCTTAAAAACAAAACAAAAACGACACTGCCAAAACCAGAGCCGGTGCTAGGGGGTTAAGCGAGGCAAAAGTATCCTGGGCCTGTGCCCCTGAAGGGGGCTCCTCTGCCAGAGTGTCTAATTAAATAAAAATAAAACTTTTAAAATCTTGCTTAAAAAGATGTAATTTGATTTTTTGCCTTAAAATTTAAAAGTTTTTAAAAGTTTAATATAAATAATTTTGTTGGAGGGGGGGAGGAGGGGGGCTAAGAATCCTTACCCGGGGCCAGAAAATCTTAGCGCCCTGGCCAAAGCCCCTGACCTCTAAGTGATTTTCAATCTTATCACTTCCCAGCTCTTCCTCCCTGCAGACAGCTGTGTCATTTGCGTGGAGGTCAATATTAAGAAATACCCTTAAAACCAGGAGTTTCGTCACAAAGTGAAATATTCACAATAAAATATACAATTTATTATTGACAATGTATTTCACAATAAAAAGATAGGCTCAAATACAAGTATTATTTATTTTAAATAATTACAGTGTAAACAAACAAACATAAAGTGAGAAACTAAGAAGAAAAAATACAACTCTCAATGCGAAAAATTATTTTTTATGAGCTGAAATCTTTTCATATGCATCTCTTAGTACACCTGAAGTAGTGGCCGTCGGATGCGGTGGAAATCAATTTTGCTTCATCGGCCATGTCGCTCTGTCGCGCGACAATTCTGTGATTTTGTACAACTGTGTCGCTCGTCGCCGCGACAAAGGCGGCGGCCCGGCGACGGATCGCTTTGTGTGTGACCGTCCCGATTCAAAACTGTGAATTACAACAATAGCGACGTCGCGCCGCGACACAATATCGCGTGTCGTTGTCGCTTGTCGCGTTCTGTGTGGCCGGGCCTTAAACGGTGCACTCGCGTAGTCTCGCCTCGCGTGGTTGCTCGCGAGTGCCGCTCGCCTCAGTGGTGGTTTCTTGGCGCGAGTCAAAGGCGTGAGCACATTGTTTCCAGCAGAGGTAGTCAACCTTTTTACCTAGCGCCCACTTTTATATCATTGTATAACTTATGAAGCAGACGTACAGCGAGTTAAAGCCCATAATAATAATTTGCCAATTACTTTGTCTGACTTTCGCTACGTTTGGCAGCAGGGGCGTAGCTACTATGGGGCTAGGCGATGCAGTGCACCGGGGCCCCTACGCTCAGGGGGGCCCCAAGCGTACCTCAGGGGACCCCGAAGCGCAGTTCAGAGGGCTC
Source organism: Vandiemenella viatica (assembly GCA_031002005.1). NCBI lineage: Eukaryota > Metazoa > Arthropoda > Insecta > Orthoptera > Morabidae > Vandiemenella > Vandiemenella viatica. Next base: position 112,281,720 of record JARYHS010008074.1, read on the forward strand.
ACGGGCCTTCACGGCAAACTGGCGATCTTTTTTGTTTGCTCTGCCTTCGTCTAAGGGGGCCCCTGAGACACAGGGAGCCCCCTCACTAAGAGGCCCTCACTGCTCAGGGGCCCCCGAAGCACAACTCAGGGGAACCCTACCAGCAACACAAAGCAAAAGAAAGGGAATAAATTTTTTTGCACCGGGGTCCTTGTTGACCTAGCTACGCCACTGTTTGGCAGAATAAGTCTTTATAAAACCACTCACTGTAGTTAAATCTGTCTTTTTATTTATACTTTGCATAAAAGCACGAAGTTTGGTGAAAATACATTTTATTATTTATTTATTAATGAGATTCCTAAGTTAAATGCTGCTAAAGTAAAAACTGGAAAACTTGATATCTTGGTCCATTTTGCAAGGAACAAACGAAGGTCTCCTCTTTCGGTTTCTTTCTTTGGCTATAATGTGATTAACATCACAAATGCCTGATTACATGAGATATGAAGAAAAAGGTTTCATTAAACTTAATATCAGTTGTCATACGTTTTAATATGACAGGTGGTTTTTTAAATTATTTTTGCCACAGGTTTTCATATCCATCGTTATCGAATTTATGTTTACTTTCTGCATATACGATTTCTAAACCTTTTCCTGCCAAGTTGTAACAGCTTCTTCAATTTTTGCGGTAGAAGGATTTTTCATCCAGTTATACACCTCGAATTTTAAAATATCTTCAAATCGTTTTTCCATGTCTAAAGTTTGTTGAGGTGGGTACTGAATCTGTCAGTATCCTCTGGAGTTATTATCGTTTATAGATAATAATTCAGGAAACTGTTCAAATTTTCTTCTCGATAGATCGTAACACTGTAGTTAAAAGTTTTCAATAAATAATGACACACAGAACATTTTGGTAACCTATAAGAGTTTTATTAGCTCCTTGAAGGTGCAAATCGACATCATTAAATCTATTTAAAAAACTTAAAAAGTCAATTAATTTAAAAAGAAAGCGTTTCACGATTGGACTCAATCCCTCCCGCTCACCCCGAAAGCTGGCACGCCCACTAGTCATCCATGAATGAACTCTTGCGAGAGTGTAAACGGCAGTTCGTGTCAGCGCTCGCGCACGAGGCGCGAGGCGAGACACGAGGCGAGAGGCGGCATTAGACGTCGGGAAAGTTATTGTTTGTTGAAAGCTTGAAGTGTAACTAGCTTGGCGTAGCAATTGAAATGTGAAGAGGGAAGCACCCGATAAGTGAGAGTACAGAGTTGCAAATCCTAGGTCAGACAACTGCTTGAATATGGTGGTGTAGAAAGGGACACCCATATTGGGTATAAAATACAGGAGTTGGGAGGATGGGGTGCAAATAAGGATAGCTACATTTGTTTGTGAAAATTACAGCAGAATTGATAAAATAAAAGAGCTGGCTTCGGATTCATTGGAAGACGGGAGCAGAGTGAAGAGAGTGCTAAGACAGTTCAAGGCGCATATTGGTGAAGAGGCTTGGAAGGCTAGAAGAATACAGAATAGAGATAGGAAAGGTAGAGACGATCATGACCACTGGTTTTCTAGTCTAAGAAATGGGAAGATTATCTTTGGCAGGCAACGGAACAAGGGACTAGATTGAATTACTAAGGAAAAAATTTATAATTTAAATTCGTATAGGGCGAAAGCAAACAAATGGGTAAAATACATTTAAAGAATCAAAGATAAAAATAATGATAATAAAAGAGGGAAATAAGTGTGGAGGGATGTGTCGACTGGAGCAAGCGTTCTATAACAATTAAATTGAGTTAAATGATCTAGCTATGAATACTCTTTTACTGTCCATAATTAATTAAATCAAATTATCTAGCAGTTTGCTTATATTGTCCAGGCTTTGGAACCATAAGTAAGGATGAGACTTGTCATAATTTTATGTATATGTTTTATGTGGATTGATTCTGTTGTATTTGGATTAAAGACATGGTTGATTGTCCTCAGCAGGCTGTTGTAATTTAACGTTTCCAAACTTTAGATGGGATCTCAAACAATTAATGTTCTAACCTTTCGTTATTAATTTGCTTGTTAAAAGAGCCATTAATATTGTGATCTCTTAGGATGTTTATTTTGAAATATTCTGGCTGTTTTGTTTTTTCTACGGGTTTCTGGATTTCAGCCACCGGGTAGGAAACCTAATTGATGAAGTGATACATTTCTAACTCAAAGCTTTTAAATACTCTTGTGTCAAGAATGTATCTGGCCAATCTTTGATTTTCTATTACATACCACCGAGCGGGGCGGTGTAACGGTTAGCGTTCTCGCCTCGCATTCGGGAGGACGGCGGTTCGAATCCCCGTCCGGGCATCCAGATTTGGGTTTTCCATGGTTTCCCCAAATCACTCCAGGCAAATGCCGGGATGCTTCCTTCAAAAGGCCATGGCCGAATTCCTACCCATTCCTTGCCCCCATCCTTGCCCCCCATCCTTTCCCGTCTCTAAAAGACCTCGATGTTAAAAAGAGACGTAAAGCAATTTAAAATATATATATATATATTACATACCCTATAATTGATTTGGATCCTCGTGACTCTCTGTGTGTGGTAATCTCTGTGTAATATATTCGCAATTGTGAGATCATTGTATTAGCATAATCGATTAATCTGTTACTATTTATATCCTTAGTTTGTTCGCCATGTATTACAGTGATGGACCTTAATAGCCTATAGTGTTGCTAGTTCTAAAATTTAGATCACCTACTATTACCAAATAATTGGATTTATTTATTTTATATATCGTTTCTTTTAAATTTATTTGTTTTGTAGAATGTCTCCTTCAACTCAATTGAGTGGTATTCTTGTTGTACTGTAGTTTAATTAATTGAATTATCTTTTCATTCCAAAATAGGCCTATATAATAGCCATGTTATTGGTGAAGGTCTTATTTATTATCGGAGTGACTCATGCCTATGGTCTCTCTTCACTATTTACTCCATTGTAGGTCTGCAGATAATTATTCATTAATTTAGTGCCTTTTAGTTTTTTCTTTATTTCAGTTACCACAGCAATTTTGATATTTTTTTCGGTTAACAGCCCATATATTGGTTCCTCTTTGTATCCAATATGTTGGAAATTATAATTGTTGTATTAAAGATTTTCCAAAGCGTGTACTTGCTATATTCAATTTCTTCATCCACCATCTTATCACATATGAACTGGCTCTTTAATTACTGACATTTCTTCCGATGTGATGGAACAGTTATACCGCTGTAAGCCTCCTCAGTAGGAACAAGGCTCAACCATAGAGGAAGGAAATATGTGGAGGAGAAGTGACATTAAATCTGTGACGCCGGCTCTAAACTCTCGCGCATGCGCGGTGGCGGCAGCGGCCATATTGCGAACCCATACAAATGCAAAGTTCACATTGTGTTTGATGCTGTGATTATTTCATTTTGTAATGTGTCTAAGTTTTTTATAATGCCATCTTGTGTTGCATACGTTTGTACAAATAGGCAAGAGAGGAAAGAACCTGGAATATCATTTCATAAGTAAGTTGCATTCTAATTATATTTCTTGAAGTGGGCAGTAGGAATTGCAAACTTTGGTGCCTGTCTATAAATATTTAGTCATAGCTCTCAATGGGATGACTTTGTTCTCAAAATTTTATTGGTGTAGTGTAGAAAATCAGCATACCTTGCTATTTTGCACATAATAAGCTAGCATTACTTTTTAACGAGTGTTGAAAATGAGATTTAAAGGGGTGATTTTTACATCACGATTCAGCGAATTTAGTATTACGATTTCTTTCGTCACATTGCAGTGTACGATGAAATTAAAAGTGTTAAATTATGCTATGGAATCTAGGAATCTTGATGAAGCAAACTGTGTTGTTACCCCAAATGCAGTTTGCGATTTAAATATGCGTGTGTGGGTGTGTCTACATAGTTTGATTCTGTAGCGACAATTTAATGGAGATTGTGGTTAGGTCTAAACGCTGTCTGTACCAGAATGGTTTTGTTGTTCCAGAAGGGGCAAAGAATTTATCTATTATTGTTAGTAATTTCATGAGAACCATGCTAGTGACAAAACGTGTATCGCGATGGAAACTACTTCCAGCTATTCCCAATTATGCTTACGATGTATTTTAAAAAGATAACTATTTTTATTCTGGTCTTGGCCACATTTCAACCTAACCACAAGTGGCAGTAATAAAACTGAAATATCCATTCTGCATGTCCATCATGTAATTCATTGTGGCTTTGACAGAATTAATTTTTGGTCCAGGCCGCGTCCCAACCCAATCCCCTCAATTTGGAGACAGTATATCCCGAAAACTAAGCAAGATATCGAAAAATTTTATTCTTTATTTTCTATTTGTCTCGTCGAGTTACATAATAATCCATCACCAGATTGTGGCGTCACGTTTATCCTAGAGTCCCCTTGAAGTCCCCTTGAAGTCCCCTTGAGGTACCATACCCCGTGTCTGTATGGGTGCAGCCAAGGCCCCCCCCCACTCCTCCTCCGCCCGGCGTCACTTCAATGAGTGGTGAAGGTCTCTTGCGTCGTCTCCATGTATCCTCCATGGGCTCAACACGGGAAAGTGAGGTTGGGTACAAGATGTTGTAGAATGCACATCAGTACCTCTTGAAAGCCTAATCTTTAATCTCTGAAAATGATTGATTTGAACCAATACTGAAATTTTTAACTGTCACAGTTAGTAAAACCGAAACACTTGTATGTTTATGATGAAATAGCCAATAATATTAACATCTTCGGTTTAATTTTAATGATTTGAACTAATCTAAACAATAAAATTTAGCTACTACTACCAATGTAGGGCTACAGATCAAACATAATAAAGATATTATTTAAAAATCTGTATGTGAGTAACACTGACCGTTGTATTATAATTTTAAACTAAATACAGCAACAAAATCTGGTTATTCCCAATGAAATAAGGCATGCCAACGTGGTTTGAAACAAAAAAGAAAAGTTATGTATATTTCAAGTGTTATTTATATATCTACTAGCATACTTCCCGGTGTTTCCCAGCCTGGGATTAATTTACCCATACACATTTTTATATATTTGATGTGAATCATATGAATCAAGTTTCATTAATTTGGAACCATTCCTTTCCAGAAATAAACTAAAGACTGATATTCCATAACAATTCCCAGAACGGGGTGAGTTGACTGTTGTGATACGGAACATCAGTTTATATTTTAGGCCAGGCTGCATTTTAAACTAATCATATGTTAAAGTTGCTGTCGGTAATCGAAACACATACCATCCGTGCACTAAAACATACCACATACATAAATCTGTATCTGGAATATACTGTATCTGTTTGTCCCGGCATCAGGAAGAAAATACAGGTTTTTGAAGGGTTTTCACAACTAGAAAGCTTTGGGTCCAAGTTAAAATATGAGGCACATGTTCAGACAACGACACATTTATTTTATGAATAATCTGGCATAACTTGAAAACTACTACATCAATTTTAACTTGATTTAAAATTGCAGGTTTCTATGAAGCACACGGAATATTAAGACATGCAGACAATATTGTTCTGTTTGTTCTAAAGTATACTTGTTCCAAGATCCTTCAACATCGGATAGAAACTGTAGCTTTGTATAACGAACATTAACAAAAATTAAGGGGTTGGAAAGGGGGAGAGGAATTGGGTTTGTGTAAACCAAATATAAATTTTCCGTTTGTTTTAGAATATATGTGAGCAAAGTGCCATTTATGCCTGATAAAAATCTTGCGTATATATAACGAACATTGCCTAAAATTAAGGGGGTGTAAAGGTGGAGAGTTAATGATTTGAACTAATCTAAACAATAAAATTTAGCTACTACTACTTAATTTAATTTAATTTAATTGCAATGGAGCACAGGCTCCGGTGGCAATTTCCCTACACACCCATCTTCCCCCTATCCTGCACCTACCTACATTTGCCCTCTACAAATTTTATCTTTAAATTCTTTCAAAGTTTTCGGTAAATTATTCATCATTTCTCTTGGTAACTCATTCCAATCCCTGACACCCTTACCTAAAAAAGAGAATCTTCCTACACCCTTGTGCCTGAAATCGAGTGCCAGCTTATGGCCATGGTCATCTTTTCCCTTCCATGCACTACTTTTCATACCTATTGCAATATCTTTCCATGACTCATCGCCAGTATATGCCCTGTACACTCCCATGACCCTCCTCATTCTCCTCCTGTGTTGCAATGAATCCCATTCCAACTCCTTTATCATATCCGTCACTGAATGCATTCTGCGATAATTTCCAGAAACAAATCTAGCAGCCCTTTTTTGCACCCTCTCCAACTCCTGTATTTGATACGTAAAATGAGGGTCCCATACGACTCTACGATATTCGAGCAATGGTCTGACCAAAGTTTTGTAACCCAATTCTTGACTTCTCTCCTACATCCCCTCATCACTCTCTCCAACAAGTGCAGAACTTTGAAACCTTTTCCTACCACCTGTCCTATGTGTCCTGCCCAGTTAAGTTTGTTATCAAAAGTAATTCCAAGATATTTAAATTTCAAGTCTTCAACAAGCAATTCTTTCCCCACCTTATATTCATAATTATCCTTTTGTTTCTTATTTGTGTATCTAATAAGCTGACTCTTCTTTGCATTTATCTTCATTCCATGTTTACCAACTCAATTAGATATCCTGTCCAAATCACCCTGCAACTGTTTACAATCCTCTATCGTTTTGATTCTTTTATACAGCATTATGTCATCTGCAAACAATCTAATTTCAGATAGTAAACAATCAACACAATTATTCATTAGAATAATGAATAGCAATGGTCCCAATACGCTACCCTGTGGCACACCCATTTTTACTTCAACTTCTTTTGATACTACATCTAATGTTGTAAATCTAATGTGTACTGTAATTTTCACTTTGTTTAATAGTATACATGTGCAAAATTCCATCAAAATCGGATAAAAACTGTAGTATTGTATAAAAAACAATTTTAAAAATTAAACGTCGTAACGTATAAACAGAATGTAAGCAATATATATTATTTTAAGTATACTTGTGCAGTGTTCCATCAAAAACTGATAGAACTGTGGGTTTCTGATTAGAATAATGGAAATATAGAGTGGTGGGGTTAAGGAGGAGAGGGGTTGAGCTTTTGTAAAGCAATTTTAGTCAATATTTTTCTGTTTGTTTTAAAGTACAAGTGTGCAAAGTTCCTTCATAATAGGATTGAAACTGTATCTTTGAATAAAGAACATTGACAAAATTTTGAGTGATGGAAAGGGGGGGAGGGGTTTGATTTCTGTATACTAAATGTAGGGGAGCATCCATAAACCACGTGGCCTCCTGTGAACCCCACGTAGCCCTACGTCGTTTTTTGCTTCTACCCCTCCCTCTCCCCAACACGTAGCAGTAGCTTTTTTCCCTTTTGATTCCAGAAGACATTTTGCACTGTTTTCTTATGTCAGACTATTTTAAATTACATATGGAGATAATTAACTGAGGGAAATAAATATTCACATGCTGTTGTGTGTTCTGTTCCTCATTTTAACTGTGAAAAATGTTATGGAAGGAAATCTACGTGGCCTGACTCGGAAACCCCCTCCCTTCACGTAGCTCAGCGTAGCCTTCCGGCCAACCCCTCCCCCCTGGACCGAGCCACTCAGTTTGTGCACGCTCCCTAGACAGTATTTTTCTGTTTGTTTTAAAGGATACGTTTGAAAAGTTCCATCAATATCGAATAAAATCTATGAGTATGTTTAAAGAATATTGGCAAAAATTAAGGGGGGGGTGTGCAAAAGGGGAGAGTAGTTGCGTTTTTGCAAACCAAATGTTGACAGTATTTTTTTATTTGTTTTAAAGTGTACGAATGCAAAGTTCAATCGAAATGTAATAAAAGTTGTGGGTTTGTACTCGAATTAAGGAGTGTAGAGGAAGAGAGGGAATGTTTTTTTTTATATTATTATTATTTGAAACCATCTCCATGAGAAAATACATGTATGTGCTGTCAAACGGTGTCGACGTCTATTAATCTCGGATAAACATATATACCAACATCCATTTTTATATTAAATTAAATTGCAATGGAGCGCATGGTCCGGTGGCAATTTTCCTAAACAACCATCTTTCCCCTTTTCTGCATCCACCTACATTTACCCTTTACAAATTTTAACTTTAAATTCTTTCAACGTTTTTGGCAAAATTATTCATCATTTCTCTTGATAACTTAATCCAATCCCTGACACCCTTATATAAAAAAGAGAATCTTCCTACACCCTTGTGCCTGAAATCGAGTGCCAGCTCGTGGTCATGGTCATCTTCCATGCATTACTTTCAATTCTTACACCAATATCTTTCCATGCCTCATCACCAATATGCGCCTTGTACACTCCCATGACCCTCTTCACCCTCCTTCTGTCTTCCAATGAGTCCCATTCCATCTCTTTTATCTCTTATATATAAGGTATATAGACAAAACTCCTTAATAACAATAATCTTAGTAAATTAAGTGATACTCTAAATTATAGCTTTGCACACATATTTCATAAAGAAATAAACAAACATATTTAAAAATGTAATAGTGATGAATGAAACGATCAAGTGGGAACTCGAGGAGCGTAATTCGAAGGTTTTGCAGCAACTTTATTTTGATAAATCGAACATCATCACAAAATATTTAACTGATTAAAAATGCCCTGCTTTTGTATTAACGTACGATATGTTATATTGATTGCTATGTGTTGCAGCATTCACAACTGGGGAAGAAAGCAGATCGCAGTTGTGAAGCCATGAACCACATCGACCATAGTCGAATTGAACTTGCAATTCTATAGCTATATCATCATGAATAATTAAACTAATTCTGTAAAGTTTTTCTATCTTCTGAAATCTGTGGAATTCAAGCAATCTTCTGGTAGTCTGTCTAGCTTAATGCAATATGAACAGGCCTCCATACAGCCTTCTGAATGGACCGTGCATCACAATGTGGTCAGTAGTATGGATACTTCCACAATCACCCAGCGCATCATCATGGAGCAAGTGCTGTTGCGTTGCACACTCCGTATCCTGTACAGAACCTGTTCACTTGGGAACAAAGTCACCTAGGCAAGTCAAACTCTGGAACACAGGTCATCAGATCTTTTACAAGTCCACAATTGTGTGGGCCGTTGGCTTCTACATCCTTTCTCCATTCTATTAATCATTGTTCAACTATTAACTATTGGTTAATAATATACATATAAGTAAAAAATTAGACTCATTTATATTTGTGGTTTATAGAATTATTGTATATATATATTGTCATCTGGTTAAGAAAGTTTGAGAAACACTGGTCTAATGTGTGTCCGTGGCACCGTGATGAAGGCAAGGAACTCCAAGGCATTTGCATTGCTGCTGCTGAACATGACAACGATGCCTGAACATATGTTTGTATTATATATTTCAGGCCACTTTTTCACCTGGCATAGGAAACGCCCCGTTATTTTATATAATAATGTGTTACATTGCTTAAAATGTTCTTGTCAGAGAGCATTGAAACAGTGGAGACATCTATAATATTTTATCATATAAGATAGTTGTATGGGATCTCCAGATAATACAAAAACAGGAAGGAGAGGATCAAATAGAGCAATTAATTTGTCTTCTGAAATATCTACGCAGAAATTTTTTAATATACACTGATATGCCAAAAGCCATGGGATACCTCCTAATATCGTGTGATTCCCCGTTTCCACGGTGAAGTTCAACAACCCGACGTGTAATCGGAAATCCCCTAAAGAAATTCTGAGTCATTCTCTACAGTCGTCCATAATTTCGAAACTGTTCGCAGCGCAGGTCTTTGTGCATAATCCTACCTTTCGATCATGTCCCAGATTTGTTTGATTGGATTCAAATCTGCCGATGTAGGTGGCCAAATAATTCACTGGAATTGTGCTAATGTTCCTTAAACTAATTGTGAACGATTTTAGCTCAGTGACATGGCGCGTTTTCGTCTTCGAAAATTTATCCACTTTTGTTTTGAGAACATGAAGGCCATGAATAGCTGTAAAGTCTCCAAGTAGCTGAACATAACAATTTCTAGTCAATGGTCGGTTCTGTTTGACCAGAGTTCTTAGTCTGTAAAAATAGCTCATATCAGGATGGAGCCTATAAATCTATACCAGCCTGCCCAGTGCCTTGCCAACCTGCGTCGATTGCCCACATCGGCTTTTATGGTACCATCTGGAATGGTGACCATGTAACCATTTTCATTCATCTAGTATCGAAAAGAAATGTTCAAGAGCCCAAAAGAAGCGCTGCAGCAGATGGCGTTTTGTTAGCAAAGGCTCTCACGTCCGTCTTCTGCTGCTATATCCCATCATAACCAAATTTCGCTATAGTGTCCGTTTTAATACGTCCCACAATGAGGTTGTTTTTATTTGACAAGGTGTTGCCTGTCCTTCTATAGTGGCAGATCGAATCGAGGGATGTTGAATTCAAGAACAATTTCCGAAATGTACTGCCCCATGCATCTAGTACCAACTACCATTCCGCGTTCAAACTTTGTTAGATCATGTTGTGCGGCCAAAATCACGTCAGAAAATCATTCACACAACTCACAAGAATACAAAATAAATCCCCGACACTGTTCGTTGCATGTATAAGTTTCTTCAATGGAACTTCTACTATCTAGATATTTGCATCATCCTAACTATTTTACACTTTAGTGCATATCTAATGCATAGCGAGATAGTCTCAGTCCCTCTTTAGTACATCCAAGTCTCTTCATAAACGTAACGAATTCTTCGAATTTTGCGAGGCAAACCAGTCACTTGACAGCACATTTGCAGATACAAAATCATCTGCATACGTTCAAGTGCGTCTGCTGAGAACGTAAGGCTTAAAGAGCCCCAGAAAATCTTGCGGCTCCTTCAAAAAAAAAAAAAAAAAAATCATTCCCCTAGCTGGAGAGCGTCTGCTATTTTCAGCCGGATGGGTTACATTTTATTTTGAGATTTTCTTTATTTGAAACATTTTGACTTACAACTAACTTAAATCTAATTAATTAAAATTGGGGTTTGCAAATTTTGTTGTTTAAGGGGACCTGTGGACCTTGCGTCCTTGTTTTTATTTCAGTTTTGATCCTCTCATTGGTTCAGGGTCGAGATGAGCTGCGTCTGCAGCTGCAGTATCCGGGCTATGTGTAAGGACCAAGGCCGATACCGGGGTCGAGTATCGCCTAAGTGCCTTAGCTTACACTCTTGAAGGTGACTCACAGTTCTCTGTAAAACTTTCGAAATAATTTTGAATTGACCATGTAGCCTTGATAGTTCAACTCGAATGCTTAAGGTCGCCACAATATTTGTTGACCCACAAATATTGAAAAGGGTTACTATTTAGCTACGAAAGGACAACAGTTCAATTTTCAAAACTCTTCCAATTTATTCAAATAAAACCAAAAGTTCAAAACAGCATTCCAAAAGTTGACTTGGCTAATCGAACATACGTTCCCAAAAGTTTGCAGATTGTGGAGAGAAGTTAAGATCGACCGACCCATGATGTAAAATTCTACCAGTTCATGTCACCGTTGAAACCCGCCGTAAGTCGAAGTCCCAAAATGGCCGACTCGGTAGTGCCAACCCTGACTCTCAGCTACCAACCGTACCGGCTCCCACACACACTTATAAGAACATGATAGTACAGCTCCGGAACTAGAAAAGATGGCGTCTTCACATCGCATCATGTTATATACCTTCTCTGACGTCATAGCCAAAACACAGCTTTCCGCTAACACTTTGAAAATTTAGGTCTGAAATATCTCGGTAACCAAACAAATATACGAAACTTTAAGGCTGTCAGTACTTGGAATTTTCCAGTAGAGAAATAATGGATATACAGTGAGTAACTTTAAGCATTTGGTTTTAAAGATCTGAGCGTAAGAGCGAACTATTTTCTACCCCGGGGAATTACTATTGTTCTCGAAATTTCTAAATTTCGTCATTTCAATTAAACCACAATTTACCCAAATAATATTATTATCAGTGTGTTCTCCCAAAATACCTGAGTTTTTTAGTGTAACTCTTATTAAGATTGATGCGCTAATAGTGTAATTACAGCGTGTACAAGATTTACCAAAAATGCTATGTGTGATTTAATTTAATAACTTTATTTCTATTACTTTTATCAGAAATATAAAATTACCAAAAGATTCTCTGTGTTGAATTACGTATTCTGAAAGTTGTCTCATCTCTGTGACTAATTTTGATCAGCTGTAATAAATTCCTAAACTTGGCACGTGCCTACATTGAAAAATAATCTTTAAAATCTCTATAGAATCGTTTCTACTGCCTGAAATTGCCTGAAATTAATATATGTGATATTAGATTTTTAGGTCTTCCCGGAAATCTACTTTTTATTTCGAAAGCTGTCTAGGATTTTGTGATAAAAAATGTTAAAAGTGAAGTGCATCTAACGAAGTATTAAAAAATTGATTTAAGTTATTTACACGTCCAGAAACTACGGAATTTTAGTGAATTTATATTTTAATTGCGTTATTACTTCTTCAAAACTTCTTTATTCTGTTCGAAAGTGTGTAAAAACAGTGAAATGCCAAATATTAGAAATTGATTGTGTGGTGAACTGAATTATTATGGATTATCATGTTTCAGGTTAGTAAAAGGTTTTAATATTATTATAGGAAGTTAATTTAGTTGATTTACTAAATGTTGAGCTACTTTATCGCTCTTAAATCGGTTTAGAAATGACGAAATGTTCCCAAAGTAGAAACTCATAATTTCAAAGTTGGATTACTAATGGTTATTTTATTTTTGGTTGATTTAGAGTTTATTTACTATTATATTAAATACTGACAGTCTTTACTGCGTTTAAATTGGTTTAAAAATGTTGAAATTAGCCTATATCAAAATTTATTGTTTGAAACTGAATTTGAGTGATTTAACTAATTTCCTCCCAAGCTAATGTTTTCTTACTGTTATAGAAAGTTTATTTAGTGCATTTATTAACTTCTGAATACTTTTACTGTTCCTAAAAGGGTTTATTTAGTCTTTGGTTACAGTATCTGCTTGCTATATAAAGCTTCACTCTCCTAACCTATACATGAAATGAAACTATCTGTTACTAAAGAGTGAGCTTTCCCCTTTATAACTAAAGGTGAGAGGCTAGAATTTGCTAAAATTCTAGGGTTCTTACATATGGTCAGATGGTCCTGGTTTCTGTCCCTGTTGTCTAGGGATGGCTGGCTGAAACACCGCGCACAGCCGTTGTCTTGCTCTTGCAATCGGTGGTGGTTTCCTTGGCGGCTCCTCGTTGACTGTGCTTGTCCTTGACCTGTACTGTCTGGCGGCCAGCAGCGTCTTTACGCATCTTGAGGGCCTGACTGCTAGGTGCCTTGCTAATGATGTGTACTACCTTTCGGTGCCTCGGTTGTCTTGGCGTTGGGGCGAGGTAGGTTCTTGGCAGCTGTTTTCTTAAGATATCGCTTCACAGGACAATCCTTGTATGAAGCTGCGTGCGCACCATGGCAGTTTGCATATGTCGGTTCTGCATCTCGCGGTCGGTTGCATTCCTTGACGTTGTGCTGCTCGCCACAGCGGACGCAACGTTCTGCAGCACGGCAGTCCTTGGCCAGGTGCAGAAATTTCTGGCATCAATAGCACTGCTGGATGCCTGCGTTTTTCTTCCTTCTTTTCTTGTTTTGGTGTTGGCTTGGAGCCTCGTCTGGTTTCGGGGCTGTTGATGATGATGACGCGTGGGGTCGCTTGCCTCTGGCTGTTTTTCCTGGTACAGGATACCCGCATCCTGCAGCACTCTGATAGCAGCTTCTGTGTCACCTCTCCGGATATACAGGGCGCCCCACTTGCTCATGTCCTGGTTCGCAGATATTTCCTGCGCAATGGTTGCTTCGGAGCTGGTAGACGGTTGCAGCTGATCGCGTGGCGACGCTTGTTCATTTCTTCTTGGTGAGGTTGTGGTGCTTGGTGATGTCTGTTTCTGGGCTGAAGTAGGTGATTTTTCGGGTGTTGATGGCGGAAATGGTGAGGTTGGAGATGGTAAAGCTGACGTTTATAGATGGGTGAGTCTGCATGTTAGATCCTCCATGTACTCCTCTTCCTGGAAATCGGGAGCAAAGACACATGGCAGAGGTACCAACTTTGCCCAGGCTCGTCCGTCTTCGCCTTCCTTGACATTTTCCCATGCTGGGCGGGCTAGGTGCGCTTGTGTGGGGTCACTAAGCGCCAAGGAGAGTTCGTTGACGACACCTGTAGGTCTTCTTGTACACCTCTACTCACAACTCCATCCTCCCTCTATCTCCCCTCTATCTGAACAAGTAACGCTTCTCTCGGTGGTTTTTAGTGACACAGGAACAAAATTCGTAACATTTTAGATTATGTGAAAATTTTAACACTGTTGACTGGCGCGCTAAGAAATTTTATTAGTTGGAGCTATATTTCACCGATTGTAAAGAATCGCCACAACTCGCGAATCTTCGGTGCCTTCAGATTTGGAAAGTCAATGACTCAGCCATGGATAGCGTCTTGTTATTCTGGAGAACCTCCATCCTTTGACTTGTGGCAATCTGGGGATGACAAGGCACCTCTGCCATCAAACGCTTCCCCTTCGTTGTTCCGGGAGAGAGCGGTAATTTCTCACGATACGGATGTCTTGGGAAGCAAGAGTCGTATAAATACAGTTCATCCTGCCACAAGCAAAACTGCTAGCTAGGTCTTCAACGTGGCAGAAGTCTGTAAATCCATCACAAACATGAAAAACTCTTCACTCTTTTGTTATACATTCATTGGGTGTGATATTGCGAGCGCCCTTTTCGGCAAAGAAAAAAAAAAAACAAGGCTGGAAGTTATTGAAGAGTTCTACAGTAGTGCGTGACAAAAATAAAACATTCGTACATCCCAACACACTGAAAGAAGATATAATATCCGCCGCAGAGACGTTTGCCGTTGCCCTCTATAACAATTTTAAATCTCAGTGCCAAAATCTGGACGAACTTCGGGTAGTAAAATACAGTCGGAAGAACGCAGCCCAACCAGTAGCTTCATCATTCCATTTTGCGTCCCTTCCACCAACATCTGCAGCATGCGAGCAATATTATCTACGAGTATAGTTACAGATTCAAGAATGGCTAGGAAATTCTTTAGATCCTGAAGATTGGGGCTGGAAAATTCAAAATGGAGCTCTTGTGCCAGTGACTACCCGACTTCCACCTACTCCGGATCATCTCCTTAATTTGGTGTCCTGCAATTGTAAGAACATCTGCGGAAATAGGTGTGAATGTGTGCGTTGTGGCCTGGAGTGTTCACTAATGTGTGGACATTGCCGAGGATCTGTATGCGATCATGGTACCTATAATGGTTCAGATGACGAGAACGATGATGAAGCTGAACTTTAAATTTCATTTAAAGATTTTAATAAAAAATTGTATAATTTATAATTTCGCAAAATGTTTCTTCATTTTCTAGGTTTCTTCCTGTCTGTTTATATATAATGCCAAGAGCACAAAGTTTCAGCGCACTGTTTGAAGAGATTAGAATGATGCAGACAGAAGAGGAAGGGTAAGTGGAACGGCGTTTTTTGCTGAGCTCTGCGGGTTGTTTTGAATGTTTCGATGCAGATCTCGCCAATCGTTTGTCACAAAAACACGATGAACATACCATTTTAATGCTAATACTGCGTTCTACAACTCTGATAATAGGAGTTTATAAATTCGATAGTTTTTAGTAAATCTGACTTTGTTACAAAGTAAGTCATGTTTTGTACCTGTTTCAAGATCAAATGTGAAGGTTTTTTTTTTTTTACTTCTGTGCGATAATTGCCCCCAAAATGACGTCATTATTCAATAATTAGTCTTCCCAATTACTTATAGTGCAATGAAATGATACTAATCTGATATTTGAAGAGCTACAAGACGTTTATACTGATTATGGCATTTCAGCCCCACTTAAAACCTTTTTCCTTCATAAAACTATGAAGAAGACACCTCAGAGATGGGGACCTTTCAAGACATGTTTATTAGGTAGTAAATAATAGCTGTGCCAATTTTCAGGTCTACATTATATTTTTTCAGATTTATACCCATAATGCGCGGGGAGTGGCGCGCGGAGCTCTCGGTCCAGCGCTGACTCACTTGTGCTTGTTTCAACGCGTATCTCCACAACCATATGTTACAGAGGGATGATCGATAATTTAATTTAATTTAATTGCAATGGAGCACACGCTCCGGTGGCAATTTCCCTACACACCCAACTTTCCCCTATCCTGCACCCACCTACATTTGCCCTCTACAAATTTTAACTTTAAATTCTTTTAACGATTTCGGTAAGTTATTCATTATTCCCCTCGGCAATTCATTCCAATCCCTGACACCCTTACATAAAAAAGAAAATCTTCCCACACCCTTGTGCCTGAAATCGAGTGCCAGCTTGTGGTCATGGTCATCTTTTCCCCTCCATGAACTACTTTTCATACCTACTGCAATATCTTTCCATGCCTCATCGCCAGTATACGCCCTGTACACTCCCATGACCCTCCTCATCCTCCTCCTGTCTTGCAATGAATCACATTCCAGCTCCTTTATCATATCTGTCACTGATTGCATTCTGCGATAACTTCCAGAAACAAATCTAGCAGCCCTTCTCTGCACCTTCTCCAACTCCTGTATTTGATACTCAAAATGTGGGTCCCATACTACACTACCATATTCGAGCAATGGTCTGATCAAAGTTTTGTAACCCAATTCCTTTACTTCTCTCGTGCATCCCCTCATCGATATACCATTTTAATGCCGAAATATGTACTACATCTTTGATCATAGTTCCTGACCTGATAACTTTGACAGCTTTTCCGCATTGCAGAGATATTGAAAAATAAAGTTTGTTTTGTAACGCCTTCTTGATAAAATGTGACTATACTTTTACTTTTAAATAATAATAGTGTCGAAATTACACTTTTATACAGTGGTTAGCCTATCCTAATTACCTAGGGAACAATAAAACGTTACCAAGGCTTACATTTTAAATGTTACAA
The DNA here is from genome assembly GCA_031002005.1 of Vandiemenella viatica. Classification (NCBI taxonomy): domain Eukaryota; kingdom Metazoa; phylum Arthropoda; class Insecta; order Orthoptera; family Morabidae; genus Vandiemenella; species Vandiemenella viatica. The sequence goes on from JARYHS010008074.1 coordinate 112,298,719, forward strand.
CGAGTTTATACCGATTTGGCACTTTTAAGCCCTTTTTATCTGAAAAAACTATGAAGCGGGCACCTCAGAGGTGGGGACTTTTCAGTACTGCTTCCTTGGGTACTAAGGAACGTCTGTGTCAAATTTCAGCTCTACTTTTTTTTTTTTCAACCTAAAATGCCTAGGTGAAATTTCGTTGAAGCTACAAATGCCACAAAGTAATGTAAAACAATTGTCCATCAACAGTGAAAATTATAGCGACTTGAAAGCAATGTAATTAAACTGAGAGGATGAAGACTGTTACAGTCGTCACTGATGTCGAATAAGGCAGATAACAAATCCTTGTGAAATATCTTTGTGTTTTCTCCTAGCAGTTCTATCAACAAATCCTACTCGACATCCATGAAGTCAGAAAGCGGCGTAGCTTCCGGGTAATATAGTCCTCTGTTGTAGGAGATAAATGGCTCTCTGGCATCTGAAAACTTGAGTTCTGTCCTGAACAAAAATTTTAGAATAGATAGTAATAACGCCAGAAGAACAGTCAAATGTCCTAGATAGGTTGAGAAACAAGAAAGCTGTCAATACACATGCTATCAATTTCTACCTCTTTACGTAAGTTGGAATACTTTCAAAACTGAGTCTGTTATACTTAATAAATTGCTGGTTACGAAAGATGAGGACATATCAATACTGAAGTAAAGTTACTGGAGAAAAATAACGGTAACTACAGGGGCATCAGTTTGCTGAACTACGAATACAAAATATATGGGATTTAATGTCACGCACCAGCACAGAAAGCATTGAACACAAGTTTCATGGTCTTTCAAAGATATGTGGACGATCAAAGGAACATGGGATAAAACTTGCTGAAAAGAAACTCAAATGATACCAGTAGTGGGGTAAGGGGCGTCGGCCCCATCAAAGGGATTCTTGGACCCTAATTAGGAACTAATTAAATGAGGGGGGAGCCCTAATTAAATTACGAGGAACTAGGGGATCCGAGAAACTAATTAAATTAAGGAGGGGAGCCGAGGAACTAGGGGAGTTTAATTAAATTAAGGTGGGGAGCCGAGAAATTAATTGAATTAAGTTAGGGGAGCCCTAATTAAATTAAGGAGGGGAGCCGAGGACCTAGGGGAGCCCTAATTGAATTAAAATAGGGGAGCCGAGAAACTAATTAAATAATCCAATAAGCGATTGCAATCTCAACTGTAACCTCAGATTGATCTTATTATTTCATTAAATAACAATATCCCACTATGACTCACGCCTTGGAGCCAAGAAAATAATTAAATAATGCAATAAGCGATTGCAATTTCATCTGTAACCTGAGATTGATCTTATTATTTCATTAAATAACAATATCCCACTATGACTCACGCCTTGGAGCCAAGAAAATAATTAAATAATGCAATAAGCGATTGCAATTTCACCTGTAACCTGAGATTGATCTTATTATTTCATTAAATAACAATATCCCACTATGACTCACGCCTTGGAGCCAAGAAAATAATTAAATAATGCAATAAGCGATAGCAATTTCACCTGTAACCTCAGATTGATCTTATTATTTCATTAAATAACAATATCCCACTATGACTCACGCCTTGGAGCCAAGAAAATAATTAAATAATGCAATAAGCGATTGCAATTTCATCTGTAACCTGAGATTGATCTTATTATTTCATTAAATAACAATATCCCACTATGACTCACGCCTTGGAGCCGAGAAACTAATTAAATAATCCAATAAGCGACTGCAATCTCAACTGCAACCTCAGATTGATCTTATAATAACAATAAGCGACTGTGTGACTCACACCCGAAGTATGAATCACCTCCTCCCGGATTCAATCTTGCGTTTCGTGTCCCCCCAAGCCAAGTGACTCAAAAATTTAGCTTCATATGAATCACCTCCTCCTGGATTCAAACCCGCGCAGCGAGCGCCGAGGGAAATGCCCGACGGGGTTGCATGTCTCCCCTGCAAATACGCACGCAACTACACCGCGCGAGTAATCGATTAGTCGCCTGTGCATATTAGCTGCTCAGCGGCCGCCGAGCGAAGAGCTGCTTATCGCTCAAAATCTTTCTGCTGGGCGTATTAGCTGCTAATTAAAAAAGTATCATAAGCATAAATACGAGCTTCATTAAAAAAACGATTCGAATAATAAAGAATTGATTTTAAGTCGTGTCTTTTCAAATATTTTGCAGGAAAAAAAACTAGGCTTCTGCCTGCTGCCTATGGAAGATTCGCCGAGCATAAAAAAAGTACGGAATATTATATGTGCAGGATTCTAACCCATGTCCTCCCGAAAGCGAGGCCACGTAGTTAACCGCTCAGCCGCCACGCTTGGTGTTTTCAGTCTCATTTTCGTTTGGTTAGTCGCCATGCGCAACTTCTGGCTTACATTCGCTACATCGATGGAAACGTAATTGTAAGTAATTTCTTCTTTTGCGAAGAACTTCCAGAGCATACTACCGGTGAAGATATATTTCGTTTGACTGATGAATATTTGCGCCTTAATGAATTAACATGGAAGGATTGCTTTAGTGTTTATACAGACGGAGCGGCTGCAATGACAGGCCCAGTGAAAGGATTTGCAGCTAAAGTACGATGTAATCATTGTCTCATTCACCGCGAAGCCATTGTTGCTAAGTCTCTGCCACCTTCTCTGAAAGATGTGCTGGACGAAGTAGTAAAAAGTCGCGAACTTCATAAAATGGCGGCCCCTAAAATTGATGCGGTCAGGAAGTTCGGGGTTCGATCCAAAAATGAAACCGAGAATTTTTTTTTTTCGAAGCTGAACGTCCGCAGACCCAGCCACGTTGTTTATTTCATTACCTGAGCTTTCGGCTGGTATCCTCCAGCCTTCGTCAGAGATACTTTTTATATTGACATAGCAACGAGCGCCAAGCATCGCAGAGTAAAAAGGCCGCTATCTTCGTTGATGTTGTTGGTATTATTTAAAAAAAAAAATTTCTGCGGCCTCTTTCACCCGTCTGGGCCACCACTGATCTTTTCTCAACAGTAGCCTCGTTTCTTGGAATTTTATTTCATGCCCGGTATTAATAGCATGGCAGATTTGTCGCTGTTGTTATTCCCGGCATTCGCCTGCAGTTATTACGACGGGTGACGAACATCTAGATTTGAAACTAAAAGATATCTCTTTTTTTTCTTGCTAGTGCTACTCTGCTTTTAACATCATTACTGCTTCGACCACCGGTTGTAATTTTTGCTTCCAAAATAGCAGAATTGTCTGAAGAGGGGTGAATATTTAATAACGCGGGTTGACTGTGTATTGGCGCAAGGGGAAATCGATGAGAACTGGGTGCTGAATCATCAGTTTTTGGCATTAGTCAGAACAACTGGACGATCAATAAGCGACCAACGCCCACAGAATCTTGTGACGCGCAGAGTGAATCATGTTTTACTGCAATCGATACCGCGTCTCTTATATAAACCCCCGCGCGGAATCCAAAGTCGTATTTGCTATTCAGTTGTCGCCAAGTGTTGATCAATGGATCCTGCCGATTTTTTAACGTTTTCTGATGCTACCAGAGAGGCAGCGTGGCAGCAAATTAACCAGACTGACAGTAAGTTGAATTCTGAAAAGTGGTGTAGTAACTGTATATATTTATGAATCGTTAATTTTATATCCTTTTTTTTTCAGAGTCCACAAATAAAAATTTGTCGACTGTGGGTAATCACAGCACGGAAACCTTGGATCGTGAGTGTAACAAATAAAATTCTTGTATTATTTTTGTTTTTGTTTTTATAGTTGTTAATTTATTTGCAAATATTTTGTTTACTGTTTTTTTCAGATTTGCAATTAGATGAACTATTTTTTTTTACAATAATTCCCAATTAATCGTCTGTAAGTGATTTTTTTTTAAAATGTTTTCTTTTGAATTCTGAATTAATCCAGTTCAGTTGCATTTATTTGGCATTATACCGTATTGATATATATATATTTATAAAAATTAAATAGATGTACCAGAGGATAAAGACAAAAGTCTATATGACTTAATTGAAACTCTGGATTGTAAGTAAAGAAAAAAAAATGTTACTCTAAAAAATAGTTTTTTTAAATATAATACAGTTTTTTAATAATCAATTTTTTTTTTCAGATACGGAACGCGGTACAAATTATATGAACTGGGAACATGAATTATTTGAGTCTGTTGGTTGTAAGTTGAAAAAAAAAAACAAGTTTTTAAATTTTTATCAGATTTGCAATTAGATGAACTATTTTTTACAATAATTCCCAATTAATCGACTGTAAGTGATTTTTTTAGTTCCTTCCTGTAGTTCCTTTTTTTTTTTTATTTAAATGTTTTGCTAAACGTTATTGTATATTTTTATAAAACTTTTTTTGAATTCTGAATTAATCCAGTTCAATTGCATTTATTTGTAAGTTAAAAAAAAAGTTTTTAAATTTTTAAAAAAAAATTATTACTATCAATGGATATTTCCTGCAGCGACCTTTTTTTTTTATTTCAGTACGTATTTATCTATAGATTTTATTTTCATGTCTTTATAACTATTGCTAAAATCATTTTTTTCAGATGAACCATCACGCCCAGAGAAGCGTAGGGGTAATTCTCAGGAATTAAGTAGCCCAAAAAGAGCTAATATCAGCCCTGGCGATTGCTCTAACCCAATGAATGAGTCGCAGAGCAGTATGCTGCCAACTCCACCACCACAATGGGTCTTCCGCAACCACCAGCACACTGGAATATCAGTAAGTCCAGTACATCAGTAATTTACCTATATTATTTTATGCTTACAAAATTATATTTTTCATGATACTAAAACATTTTTCTTCTTTTTTTATGTTTCAGATGGGGCGGTCGGACACCCAGCCAACGAGGCAGTTCCGCCACCGATATGGAGACCGTGGGAGATGCCCACTACAGCCGGCCCGAGCCTACCGCCCGCCACAGCAGCAGCACCTCGCCTGCCCAGCCGCCCTTCACCCGGCTCAAGCCGCCAGTACGCCGGCCCATCGCCCGGGCCCAGCCGACAGTATGCCGGTCCATCGGCCGGGTCAAGCCGCCAGTTGACCGGTCCATATCCCAGCCCAAGCCGACAGTATGCCGGTCCATATCCCGGCCCAAGCCGACAGTACGCCGGTGCAGGGGCACCATCATGCAGTCATGATCAGGCAGCAACGGTGGGTGAGTCAGCAGTATCGCGCTTAGTCCTTGAAGACAGGCTTAGTACATTTAAAAATAGAATTTATTCCGGGACAATTCCAAAGTCTCTAAATTTCATTGATCCAATGAATTTCATTGATGCTTGCTTTAAACTTGTTGCCGGTAAACTTCGCGAAATTGTGGATAGTCGGTCTTCCCCATCTGTAAAGGTGCAGGTTGGACTGATTAACACATATAAAATACAGAAGGAAATGATTTTAGAAACCGCCCGTATGTGCTTTTTATCTAAAATGCGTGAGGTCACAACCAGCACTTGCCTGTCGGATTGGTATGAAAAATATGTGAAGTCGGAGCTCAGAGTAAAATTGTGTGAGTTTCAAGAAAGGACAAGCGGCAAAACTCTCGATAGAATAGAATCCCTCGACATTAGCATTTCTAATTTTCAACCTTTCTATCGGGGGTCTTCCTATGTTGTTCTGCCACTTGATATCTGTAGAAAGCAGGCCGTCATCAATGTTCAAAACAAGAATGATGAGTACTGCTTTTTATGGACACTTCTTGCAGCTCAAGTAAAGGCGCCGAAAAAACATGCGTACCTAGTCAGTAATTATATGGAAGCCTTCACCAACCACCGTTTCGATTTCTCAGGTATTGAGTTTCCGGTAAAACTCTCTGACATTTCTAAATTTGAGAGGCAAAATCCAGACTATTCGGTAAATGTTTTCGGTCTGGATGTAGTTAAAGGTAAACATATAGTTTCCGGGGCCCTCCATCACACTGCAGACAAACGCGTTCACCACATAAACATGTTGATGATTACCGACGGCAATGGGAAAAAATTCCATTACTGTTGGATTCACGACTTGCCGCGGCTAGTCAGTTCTTCTTTAAGAAACCATCATGGTGCTATATTTATTTGTGACAGATGTCTGCAACATTTCGGACGCAAAGATCTCCTGGACCGCCACGAGATTGACTGTGCAAGGGTTGATCCTGTAAGAGTGGATTTACCCGGCGACGATGATAAAACCATAAAGTTTAAGGATTTTGTGCACCAGCAGCGTGTACCCGTCGTCGTTTACGCGGACTTTGAAAGTTTATTGCAACCTTATGATTCTTGCAGTCCCCCACCCAACGCCTCCCACACTACTTTTGTCCAGAAAAATCTCCCTTTCGCTGCCGCATACCAGGTCGTTTGTCCACGCGTACCTAGTCTGTCGCGTTTCAACTCCTTCACGGGTGTAAATCCCGAAAAATGGCTTGTTGACGAACTCGTCAAACTTGCCAAGAAAGTTGATAAAATTTACAAGAAGTGCATTCCTCTTGTAATGACAGACGAGCAAGAAGCAAAGTTTGCTGATGCTACAGTATGCCACATCTGTGAGAAAGACATTGAACCGGGGACCGTCAAGGTCCGCGATCATGGTCATATCACGGGTGAATTTAGGGGGGCTGCACATAATGATTGCAATTTGCAGTATAAGACTAAAAAGTACATACGCATTTTCTTTCACAATCTTTCTGGGTATGATGCTCATTTCATTGTTATGGCATTATCAAAACTCGATTCCGAAGGAATGGACGTGCTTCCCATCAACACAGAACGTTATATTTCTTTTTCGAAAAAGATTGAATATACTTCAATCACGTTAAGGTTTCTGGACTCATACCGGTTCATACAGCTCCCATTAGATAAACTGGTTGGAACCCTTGAGGACGGCGACATGGGCATTACTAGTGCTCATTTCACCGACCCCGAGAAGTTCCAATTAGTTAAACGGAGAGGTGTCTTCCTTTACGAATACATGGATTCGTGGGATAAGCTCACCGCGGCCACGCTTCCTCCAAAATCAAAATTCTACAGTTCGATGTCGGAGTCACACATTTCTGATGAAGATTACGAACACGCGACAAAGGTGTGGCGGTCTTTCCAGATCAAGACTTTGGCGAATATGCAAGTCTGTACATGGACACAGATGTGCGGTTACTTGCAGATCTGTTTGAGAAATTTAGGAGTGTATATTTGGGAAGTACACCCTGGATCCCGCCCACTATTTCACATCCCCAGGCCTTTCGTGGCAGGCTATGTTAAGGAGCACGCGTGTCGAACTGGACCTTCTGACGGATATCGACATGCTGCTCTTTTTCGAACGAGGTATTCGCGGAGGTATTTGCCAGTGCGTCCACAGGTATGCGAAGGCAAATAATCGGTACATGCCGGAGTACAACCGCGAGGCGTCTGAAGATTTTATAATGTACTTCGACGTAAACAATCTTTACGGCTGGGCCATGTCGGAGTATCTACCCTCTGGAGGGTTTCAATGGCTTTCGGCTAAGAGATTGCTAGCATAGATTTCATGAGCGTTGCAGCTGACTCACCTAGGGGGTTCGTATTGGAGGTAGATCTTACGATTCCTCAGGATAAACACGACGTTTTTAGCAGACCTGCCGCCATGTCCAGACCACAAAGCCCCAGAAGGTTCTACCCTCCCCCAAGCTGATGACCACACTGGAGAACAAGGTACGGTATGTTCTCTATTACCGAGTCCTCCAGCAATGTGTAGGCTTGGGGCTGCAGGTGACCGAAATACACCGGGTAATATCTTTCAATCAGTCACCGTGGTTGAAAGAATACATATCTCTCAATACGTGTTCTCGCCGTGACGCCAAAACAGATTTCGAGAGAGATTTTTATAAACTGATGAACAATTCAATTTTCGGCAAGACTATGGAGAACATTCGAAAACACCGCGACGTGAAATTGTGTACAGGTTGGGTGGGCCGCCGCGGTGCCCGCAAACACATAGCTTCACCACACTTTAAGCAAGTAACAGTTTTCAACAAGAACTTTGTGGCCGTGGAGATGGCAAAAGCTAGGATAGTTTTTAATAAACCCGTGTATGTCGGAATGTGCATTCTTGACCTGTCTAAACTGAGGATGTACAGATTTCATTATGAATTTGCCATTCCTCAGTTTAGAAGCCCTAAATTGCTATAAATGGATACAGACAGCTTCATCTACTTGGTGCGGAACTGTGATCCATATGAAGTGATGCGACGCAACAGGGAGGAGTTCGACACGTCCTGGGTATAGCACAGGCAACTGTTATGGGATAGAGTCCCATAATGAAAAGGTTGTCGGTGTTATGAAGGACGAAGCGAATGGTACCCTGATTGCGAAGTTTGCGGGGTTAAGAGCAAAAATGTATGCATTCCGGCTCGAGACAGACCAGACCTCTAGACGGGCTAAAGGTTTTGGCTGGCTCAGTCACTAGAAAGCTGCAGATGGAGGATTACATAAATTGCCTCCATGGTGAAACACCCAGGTACCATCTGCAGCAAAGGATCACATCAACTATGCATGTTGTAAATACTGTTCAAATATCCAAACTGGGTCTGTCTAGAACGAACGATAAGCGGTATATTTTCCCCGACGGGATAGAGACCCTACCGTGGGGGCACAAGTCTGTATATAATGTGTGAGTGAGGAAGAAATATACCGTTTTATCCGTGTTTATAGTTTGTAAATATGTACAGTGCACTGCTTAGGTTGCTGCAAAGACATGTAAATATTTTGATGTACAAACTTTTATAATTTTTTTGCAGTGCACTAATGTTTGTATAGAATCATAGCCCGAGAAAAAATTTGTAATGTATCTAGTCAATGGAAAAAGTGTACAAGTTTGTTGAGACTGCTGCTGCTGTGCTCAGTATAAAAAAAACACAAAACACAATTGTAAAAAAATAAGTTTATTTATTACAGAAAAAAATGACATGTACAATTTTGTTACAATTTAAATGAATCTTTTTTATGAATCCATGTGTTATGTGATTTATCAAAACCCTAGCCACTTCACCAAGATCATATTTTTCCTTCTCTTTATCACTCGTTCAACCAAAAATGTACTTGTAAGTTTTGTTAGCTTGTAATTCTTGCTGATAAAATGCTCCTGCAATATCTTTACCTTGATAGTCTTTAAGTAAATAAGTTAACAGGATTTGTTAATTTCACTTTACTGATGGAAAACACTTCAGTTGACCAGTTGGGCATAGTAACCTTTCTCAAACTGTTCTTTAAATCCTACTGATTCTAACATGGTCACCAACTCTGAATTTTGCTGGAGTAGTCATCTTAATATGGCTGTACACTGTTGAAAGTAGTGAATTGTCGTTTAACGTCACACGGTTTCATCTTGATGGTGCCTGTGCCAATTATTGTTGTAATTGGTAAATTAACTTGATGGAAGAAGTTCAATCCACCGATGTGAACCACGTCTGCTGAATTCTTGCCACATTGCATTCTTGATAGTTCTGTTGAGTCGTTCAACTATTGATGCTTTCAGATGAGTATATGTTGAGTAGTGATTAATACTATGACTAGACATGAGTGCCTTAAACGTTGAATTGTAAAACTCTTTTCCATTATCGGTCTGTAAATTTGTAGGGACACGATCACCACTTAGTATTCTCTTCATAGCATCGACAACTACACTTGCTGTCTTGTTCTTGAGAGGTAGAGCCCATGCAAACTTTGAATAAGTATCGATCACCATCAGTATATACTTGTAACCACTGTTTTTACGGGAATATGGGATCATTTCTACAATATCAGCTTGCCACAGATCGTCAAGTCCTTTGATGATTACACGCCGTCTTGGGAAATTCCTTCTTGCAGGTCTATGGAGTTCTACGACAACTTGATTCATGTTACACTATGATGTCTCTCTCACGAAGTTCTTTAATCACTGATAAAATTTCATTGGTGTGTGCTGTATGTCCTGCCGTTGTGGATGATGTAAGTAACTTTAGTCGTTCAACTAGTTCATTGGGGTCGTCCCAATACACATATTCCTTCATGGGGAGAAGGCCAGAACCAGACTGGCTGACAAATTTAGAGATTATGTTTTTATACTTGTTATTGTTTGCAAGGTTCCGAACTTTACCGGATGGATTAAATTTTACTCTGTGGGCACTTGTGGTGTTTAATATTTCCAAATAGCTTTTCAAGTCCTTATTGGTATATATTTTAGGTTTTTTTAAAAACAGCAGTTCCATTAACCCTTGTGTCCTCTCATATTCAGCGCCATCTATTATAATTACATCTTCTCCAATAGACATGGGTGAATTTCCAATCAATAGAGAATCATTCTTCTTTCGAACACCATACACTGAATCATAATCTCGTTGACTTCGCTTTAGAGAAATCAAGTACTCTTTGATCGAGTCAGAAGACTGCTGCTGCTGCTGCTGCTGAAGTCGCTGAGGTAGGAAAACTTTTTCCATAGTATCTGTCACAGGTCTTAACGAATCCACGAAAAATTTTTCAGTATCGATCTGGCCAGTCTTCAGTTCGAGCAACTTGCGTCGAATAGCATTCCTGGCTTTTATAATTCCACGTTTAGTTGTTGTCGTATCCATGCTTATACACAGAATGAAGCTTATTACAGATTACTGTATTATTTTATATGTCAAAGTCACTTTTGCTATAAACGGCTCGTGGGGCTCATATGCAGGGAAAAAACTAAGTTTATCGCCTCGATTCACATGGAGTACCCCTCCTTGATAGTTAACGTATACCCAATTCAGTTTTACGTCAACCCTTTTCGGTTTGTCTACTGAGATGATCATACCATTGACTTGGATTTCACGATAATTTCGACCCGTATCTAGTATGTATGCATTATCTTGAAAGTCACCCGTTGCAATTATAGTTTCAACCATAGTCATTTCCATCGATTTTAAAAACAATATACCATCATTAATAGCTTTGTTAGCATATCGTTTTGTTACCACATCGTCATCATCAATGGGGTCAGCTACATGTTTTAATATTCGACCCTGACAATCCAAACTTCCTTCTTTTGTAAGAAGTATGTAGTTGAGGTGGGTGAACCAATACCCTCTTGCTCTCTATCGATGATGTTCTACCAAACTTGTCCATGGTTGTAATGATGATAGTATCTAGTGTGCTTGTCTATTTATTCAAAAATGAATCAAATCCGTTGCGGTACCGCCCCTGATACATGTCACAGTCTTTGTCAATAACCACAAATCCATGTTTACTTGCATTCCAGCAGTGTCCACACAAATCTTTAAACTCATTGAACGACATATCGGTATTAACATGATCATTATAAATGTGTTTGAGATTCATATCGTCCTGTTTAAAGAGTACAATCAAGTTGGCGTTGTCTCTAAGCAACTGTTTCGGTATTCTGCTGTATGTCTGACACAAGTAGAAGGAATCAACTAACCGATGTCTACCCATACAAAAGTAGTCTCGTATATTATTCTGCTTTTCACATGAAACATCATCAAACACAAACACAGAATTTGGTAGGACTTCACTGGGCGGCGGTACACTTTGATTATCGTTAAAAGTCAAATACCGAATTCCTTTAAGGGGCTTCAGTATTTCTTCAAGCAACTGGTACTTTGGTTGGTACAGTGACTTGGAAAATACATATACATTTTCAAATCTGAGACCGTTGGGGTGTTCCAGCAGGGAAAGCACTAGGTTGGTTTTTCCACAATTTGAAGGTCCACACACAATTGCCCTCACTGTCTCGGGGAACAGAGGTCCATTCTTCTTCTTTTTTCAGCTTGGTGTCTGCAACATCAGCATTACTCACAGGTAATGTTGCTTGCTGTTTGACGAAACGCATATTGACGAGGTTTTCAAGTCGCTCTAACTATATATAGGCGAGCTAAAATGTAAAGTCCGTCAGTCGATAACTATGCCTCCTACGAAGAAGAAGAAGAAGGGTCGTGGCTTCTTAAACAAGCTCATCGATAAAATGCCATTTGAGGCACACATACCGACATATCAGTTTTGCGGACCTGGAACGAAACTGGAAAAGCGGTTGAAACTTGGTCAAACTGGAATCAATCCATTAGATGCTGCATGTAGAGAACATGACATTGCATATGCACAGGGTGTAGATAGACATAATGCCGATCGTATTCTCGCGGAGAAGGCTTCAAACAGAATGAAGGCTAAAGACGCAAAATTTGGAGAACGTGCTGCTGCTTTTCTAGTAAACAGAACTATGCGAGCTAAGGTGAAGCTGGGTGCAGGTATTAAAAAGAAGACGAAGAAGAAGGGTGGAATCCTCCCTTTAATACCTATTTTTGCAGGATTGTCGGCTGCTGGAGCTCTTGCAGGAGGAGTGTCGAGTATAGTCAGAGCTGTCAAAGCTGCTAAAGAAGCCAAAAAGCAGTTGGCTGAAGAGAAACGTCACAATGAAACTATGGAAGCAATTGCAATGAAAGGCAAAGGTCTATATTTGAAACCATACAGAAAAGGTGGATCAGGATTGAAGAAGAAAAAAAAAGTCGATCCAGCCGCTGACAGATGAGGATATACGTAGATATGTGAAGCGTCTGCATATACCTCATTTTCGTGGTGTTTTTATGCGTGATGTTTTACCTGAAAAAATTCTTGATCGTGAATGTGGAATAGTGAACTTGGACAGTGCTGAAAATGCTGGAACACATTGGGTTGCATACATCAAGTACAAAGACGGTGTGGTTAAATATTTCGACAGTTTTGGTGACTTACCCCCACCATTGGAATTGCAGCGGTACTTTGCGGGTAACAGAATACTGTACAATGTACAACGTCACCAGGAATACGGCACACACATATGTGGTCACTTGTGTTTAAAGTTCTTGTATGAAAATGTTTGACATCAGTCTTGTATGAACCTCGGTCAGAGTAACACATGTCTGTGACACTCTGTTTGTCTGGTAATAGCTCAGTCTTGAGTTGTGATTATTTTCCACCGATAGATTTGAGTCAAGGCGAGTATTCGATCGGACTAGTTGACTTTCAAACATACAACTCGATTCCAAACGTTGACGAAACGAATTGCAAATTTCATTACCTGAAGAAAAGGGTGATTGATATACCCACAGGATCGTATGATATTGACGACTTGGCAAATTACTTAACTAAGCAGACTAATAACGAGAAATTGATTATTAGGGCAAACAACAATTCACTCAAATGTGAAATACAAACGCCTGTGGAAATTGACTTTAGTAAACCAAACTCAATTGGATCACTGCTCGGTTTTTCGAAACGTTTGTTAAAAGCTGGATTTCATACTTCAGACTTCACCGTACAGATATTCAAAGTTAACGCCATACGTATAGAGTGCAGTGTGTGTTCAGGAAATTACGTCAACGATAAGCTGGGACATACACTACACGAATTTTTTCCAACAGTGGCACCAGGGTACAAGATTGTAGAAGTACCTGCAAATGTCATCTATCTACCCATCACTGTGAAAACGCTCAACAATATTCATATTAGAGTTGTCGACCAGGACGGCGAATTGGTTGATTTCAGAGGAGAAACTATTACTCTGAGATTACATATAAAGAATGGGCGCTCGTTATAACAAGAAGCGGCAGACTCGTACAGTTATCAGTCGTGAACCGACAGTGAAACGGTTAACACCTGCTAACGTGCTCTTCCTACAGTCGTTAGGGTATACCGTTAAAAATGGATGAGCTACTTGATATAACTTCTAATGTCGAATTTGACGAGTCGGTGACTCGTAAACAGTTTCTGACTCATCAGCCGCATACTCCATCCACATTTAATAACAATGACGAGATTCGGATACCTATTCAGAATCAAGATACATATACAGTGCCGGCCGAAAGTTACCTGCATATTGAAGGAAGATTCATCAAAGAAGATGGAACTGGAGCAACAAATTCTCTTCTCACAACCAATGCTATTGCATTCCTGTTTGAGGAAATTCGGCTAGAACTTAATGGACATGAAATTGATCGAAATAGAAATGTTGGCATAACAAGCACAATAAAGACGCTAATTTCTGGCGATCCTCAACAAATTGGAGTGTTGAACAATGCAGGGTGGAGTCCTCGCGATCTTGGGGATGGTCATTTTGATGTATGTATACCACTGAGTATGCTTTTAGGCTTTTGTGAAGACTATAAAAGAATACTTGCAAATGTAAAACAAGAACTAGTACTGATTCGTGCGAGGGATGACACAAATTCATACATAAAAGCCAATGCAAATCCTCAAAATAGTAAATTTAGCCTTAATAAAGTCGCGTGGGTGATGCCGCACTTGCAAGTAGGTGACAGAGAGAAACTAGCTTTGCTTAAGATTGTGGAAAGTGGTAAGCCAATACGTATTCATTTCAGAAGTTGGGACCTGCTTGAATATCCAGTTCTTCCTGTAAGCAAAACACAAGTTTGGACTTTGAAAACAACAACGCAACTGGAGAAACCTAGGACTATAGTTCTGTGTTTTCAAACTAACAGGAAACGTAACACAGAAAAAAGTGCAGCTGAGTTTGATCACTGCCAACTCCGTAATGCCAAAGTGTTCCTGAATGAAGTAGCGTTCCCGTACGAGAACATGAATTTAGACTTTAAGAAAAACAGAACAACCGTGCTCTATGACAAGTACGCAAGATTCAAGCAGTCTTACTATGAACATGACCGTCCCTCACCACTACTAAAACGAGAAGAATTTAATGCAACTGCACCTCTAGTTGTAATTGACTGTTCACAGCAAAATGAAGCAGTTAAGACTGGACCTGTAGATATACGTATGGAATTTGATAGTGGTGAAAATTTCCCTGCCTACACGTCTGCATACTGTCTCATCCTGCACGATCGTGTTGTAGAATACGTACCTCTAACTGGTGTGGTGCGGAAGCTGACATAAAATAGAATAGCACCCTGAAGTTCAAGCTCATTACCATGCCGACCATCTTCTTGGACGCACAGGGCTTCAAGACGAAGGACGGTACATTCATTTTCAAAGAAGTTGGTGTGTGTGTAGTACGATCTGACAATATTATCGCTACACATTGCATAAGTGTATTGTCACCAAAGCATGGAGGTAATGAACCATCAGTTACCTGGCTGACACAAAATTATCATGGAATACCTTGGAATACTGATGGATTACCTTTCAGTAAATTATGTACTATTCTACATGCAATCACCAATGAAGACGATTCAATTATTTATGTGAAAGGCGGGAGAAGGCACAATGGTTCCAGAAGATTATCAGGAAGAAGGTCTGCTACAATATAGAAGATTTAGGATGTCCTCCACTACGAGAACTCAAGAAAAATAATTTGATAAAACTTTGTAAAGGACATTTATTTTGTAATGCTATGTGCGCTACTGAAAATGTATTTTTAATTGCTCAATGGTGGGTAAAATAAAAAAACTTTCAAATTCATGCTTTTTTTTTTATTTATCAACCACATACATCTTGTTTACAATATTCTTTACATCGTTCAATACAATTAAATTTTTATAAGCGATGACTTCACTTCTAAGTTGTGCAAAGTCAATTGTGGAACTATATGAGACATGACTTGGGTGAACGTTGTCGATGTGCATATCTATTAATTTTGGCACTGACGCCATATAGTAATCACACATCACTTTGTCCGCCAACTCGGTCACAAATACCTTGTAGTATGTGGAGGTGTTGTAACTCCACTTTTTCCTGACGGACAAGGATGCGGTCACTGCAGGCATTGCGTCGATGAGGTTCTGCCATGTAGACTCGGCGAGAAAGATGCCGCTGGCAGGCTCAGCACTGTGGTGAAAACATAAATTTTCGCCCCCGACACCGTCCGGCAGGAAACAGCATGCTCACCGAGTGGAATGCTGGTCTGGCCGCCGCCGACGAACATATTGGACACCGCATCCGACTCTCGAATAAGCACGTCCCATTCTTCGAATGATAGTGCAATCTTGTTGTAGCCAACTTTTTCTAGTACCACAACAGGCTCGAACTCACGTTGGGATGACAAGCCCAAAGTCAGCCTCTTGGAATCAGCGGCGTTGAGCTGGTACACCGATGCGAAAAATAGAACTTGGCGACACATGGTGAGACAACTACGTGTTACTGCTTCAAGACAAACGGCAAGACTGGAGGAGTGAGGGTTGGAGCGAGCGTTTATTGGAAGAGTGGGAGGTGGGAGACATGAGTCACTTGGCTTGGGGGGACACGAAACGCAAGATTGAATCCGGGAGGAGGTGATTCATACTTCGGGTGTGAGTCACACAGTCGCTTATTGTTATTATAAGATTAATCTGAGGTTGCAGTTGAGATTGCAGTCGCTTATTGGATTATTTAACTAGTTTCTCGGCTCCAAGGCGTGAGTCATAGTGGGATATTGTTATTTAATGAAATAATAAGATCAATCTCAGGTTACAGATGAAATTGCAATCGCTTATTGCATTATTTAATTATTTTCTTGGCTCCAAGGCGTGAGTCATAGTGGGATATTGTTATTTAATGAAATAATAAGATCAATCTGAGGTTACAGGTGAAATTGCAATCGCTTATTGCATTATTTAATTATTTTCTTGGCTCCAAGGCGTGAGTCATAGAGGGATATTATTTAATGAAATAATAAGATGAATCTCAGGTTACAGATGAAATTGCAATCGCTTATTGCATTATTTAATTATTTTCTTGGCTCCAAGGCGTGAGTCATAGTGGGATATTGTTATTTAATGAAATAATAAGATCAATCTGAGGTTACAGTTGAGATTGCAATCGCTTATTGGATTATTTAATTAGTTTCTCGGCTCCCCTATTTTAATTCAATTAGGGCTCCCCTAGGTCCTCGGCTCCCCTACTTAATTCAATTAGGGCTCCCCTACTTAATTCAATTAATTTCTCGGCTCCCCTCCTTAATTTAATTAAACTCCCCTAGTTCCTCGGCTCCCCTCCTTAATTTAATTAGTTTCTCGGCTCCCCTAGTTCCTCGTAATTTAATTAGGGCTGCCCCTCATTTAATTGGTTCCTAATTAGGGTCCAAGAATCCCTTTGATGGCGCCGACGCCCCTTACCCCACTACTGATACCCTACAAAATAATGATAATTGCAACACAGTTACTCCTATATGGAAATGGAATAGGGGTAATTAGGGAGAAAGAGAGAATCCGAATACAAGCCACAAAAATGAATTTCCTGAAAAATGTTATAAGCTTTAATGTACAACAAAACAGACCGCTCACGCAATGAATTAAAAAGGCAGAAATGAGAGATATGTACAGTCAATCACAAAATAGAAGAATACAAACATAAATGACATGAACTTTAATTAAGATCTAGCATGCGTTGCAATGCCTCTTTTCTTTTCTTAAGTGGATACGCTTATACAGACACATAAACATGTACAAAATGAAAGACAATGATTTTTATGCATTAAATTAAAATTGAAAAAGTTTATTGTAGTGCTTTGGGATATACAATATTTTTGGTCTTTCGTCTACTGAAAATGCAGAATACCCAGCATCGTTGGCGGGTGGATATGAAAGTTCTGATGTTTTATGCCGAATGTACAACCACTATGGAAAAAATCACAGATGTTAAAGAAATAGATGAAGTTGCTGAAACAATAACTGGGAAGGAGGAGGTTAATGGGGAAAATATAAACCCAGTAATAAGGGTGTTTCTGGTGAACTGTAGAAGTATAATGAACAAAGTATTCGAATTTGCAAACTTAATAGAGATACACGAGCCACAAGTAATAATTGGGGTAGAGAGTTGGTTAAAAGAGGAAGTACTAGACAGTGAGGTTTTCCCCAATGGTTACAGAGAGTACCGCAGAGATAGAGGAACAATTGGTGGAGGAGATTTCATACTAGTTAACAAAAAATACCAGAGTTCCCTGGTGTTCATAGGTCAGGACCATGAGTTACTTGGGGTAATAAAAAAGAAAAAAATCAGGGTGTTGGTTGCTTACCACAGTGGAAGAATAACAGATGAAGATGAAGCTCCTGGGGAGAAATTAAATTCTTACTCAGATTTCAGAGGTGAGAATAGAATGGTGGAGACTTAAATTTCCCGGTGTAAACTGGGTAGGAAAAAAGATTAACAACACAGGGGAACAGAGATATGCAAATACCCTAATAAGGGAAGAAGGATTTACAGAAGTGGTAGAGCAGAACACTAGGGGACAAAATATTTTAGATAAAGACCGATGATAACCTAGTGGGGTGTCAAGGAACTGAAAGAAGAAGTGATCATGAAGTAGTTGAACTACTATCCTCTGATATCCATCAGAACTACTGTAGTTCTGATGGATATCAGAGGATTCAATAAACCAGCAGCCAAAACTGAAAGAGGAAATAGGAACAATTATAAAAAGGCACAAATTTCGAATTTGAAGCAATATTTCAGAGAACGTTTCAGCAAATGGAAGGAAGGTACAATTACAGTAGAGTCAAGGTCGGAAGAGTTCATGGAGATAATAAGAAAGGGGGGAAGAAAAATTTATTCCAAAACAGAAAATAAAGAGATGTATAGAACCTGTGTACTATATAGTCTACTGTATAATAGGGAGGTGAGGAGGTTAAAGAGGTTGGTAAGAAGAGACCATAGCAGAGTTAAGAAACAGCAGGGTAGAAGGGAATATTTAAAACTAAACAATGACTTAATAATAGTCAAGTCGTATATTGCTGATGAGGTATGGAAAGATATTGGTGTAAAAATTGAAAGTAATGCACGGAAGGGAAAAGATGACCATGATCACAAGCTGGCACTCGATTTCAGGCACAAGGGTGTAGGAAGATTCTCTTTTTGGGTAAGGGTGTCCGGGATTGGAATAAGTTACCCAGAGAAATAATGAATAATTTACCAAAAACGTTGAAAGAATTTAAAGCTAAAATTTGCAGAGGACAAATTTGCAGGAAAGGGAGAAGATGGATGTGCCAGTGGGGCGTGCGCTCCATGGCAATTTAATTAAATATCATATTATTATTATTTTAATGGAAATGTAGTTAGCATTCTCCATCATCATCCACTTTTGCAGGTTTCCTATCGACGTAAAAAAGAAGGGGAAAAAAAGAAAAAACATGAAAAAAGCCACTGATCACATACGACTGTTAAAAATTCCTTCTTCCTGCGGAATTTGAACCCCAGATCGGACCAAGAAACTGTTGAAATTAACAGCTTTACCCACTGAACTACCACACCACTCTGTTTTAAGAAGAGTGTGCTACGTACTATAAAAATGGGATTAAAAACTGTGGATTTCCATGAAAATTAAAGGAGGGAGGGGGGAGAGATAACGGAGGAGAGGTGTTAGGATTTTTTAGAACAAAAGTAGATAGAATTTTTCTATTTATTTTAATGTATACACATGAAGAGTTCCATCAAAATAGAATAAAAACAGTGAATTTGTTTGAATAATATTGCCATAAATTAAGAGGGTGGCGAAAAGGAGTAGAGGGATGTAATTTTTCAAACCAAATATATAGAGAGCTTTCCTCTTTGTTTTAAAACGAAAAAATTTTTTTGTCCGCACCCCGAAAGTTGATTGATTCCTACCGAAGGAAATGTACTAAGCCTTGTGTCAGAGGCAGGACGACCAGTCCCTTTCCTCTGGGACATGTAGTTCAAAGTGAAATCAGAACCATGGACCTAGAAAAGCCCATGTAATCAAAGTTCATGCTTCCACCGGGATTTCAACCTGGGAACATATCCTGAAACTTTCGAAAGTAAGTGCCTACCAGACCACTCTGTTTTATTACATGTGCGTGCTATGTACTTTACAAATTGGATAAAAACGTTGGCAAAAATTAAGGGGAGGAGGTAAAAGAGAAGAGGGGCTAAGTTTTTCAAACCATGTGCAGTTTAAAGTAGGCTATACTTGTGGAAAGTTCCGTCGATATCGGATAAAAGCTGTGGGTTTATGTAAATCAAAGTGTCAAAAATGAAGGTGAGGGGAATAAAGGGGTTTTAAAAACGAAATATCCAGTATTTATCTCTCTGCTTTAAAGTAAAATGCTAACTTAGTCCACAACCCGAAGTTTGATTGAATCCTCCAGAAGGAGGTGTACTAAGCTTTGGATCAGAGGCAGAACAGCTAGATCCTATATTCTCGGACCTCCAGTTTAATGTGGGATCCGAATCACGGTATCACGTCCCACCGTAGCTCAAATGATCAAATGCAACTCTTAAAAATTCCTGCTTCCACTGGGTTTTGAAAGCGCGACTGGAGACAGAATGGTCTAGAAGCAAGCGCTTTAATCACCGAGCTACCAGACCGCACTGCTTTGAAGTATACGCGTGCTAAGTACTATCAAAATCAGATAGAAATTGTGGGTTTGTATGAAGAACGTTGGCAAAAATTAAGAGGTCGTTGTAAAGGTAGAGAGGGACGGGTTTTGCAAAAGAAATTTTGACTTTTTTTTTTGTTATAAAGTATATGTGTGCAAAATTCCATGAAATTGGTAAAAAAATCTGTGGGTTTATACAAATATCATTTGACAAATTGAGAGGTGTGTAGGTGGAATGAGGTTGGGTTGTTTTTATTTTATTTATTGTTCAGAAACCTTCACAGACACGCACACAATAACTCACCAAAGTTTCATCGCAATCGGATGAATGGTATAGGAAGGCATAGAAAACGAGCAAACCAACAAACAAACATTCGGTTTTTTTATAAATTAGATGAGTGACGAACGTATCCAGTAGCTGGCTATGAAGCATAAGTCTACGTCACGAAGAAACAGGTGGTTCCAGGGACCGGTACAGACCAGACAGCCTAATCTGTAATTTGTTGCCTAACTTCCGGTGAAGGGGACTGGTTGGTGTGTTCCAAATCCAAGAGCAACATGAAGACACTGCGCTATACACTCCGTTGCACTGAGTGGAGATCCGGCTCCTTCTGTTAACTGCAGCTAATTGAATGCGATCTGCTGCGACAGTGACTCGCCTAAAATTAAAACGTATGGTCGGTCACTGAACTTTGTCATCATCGTTAGTGATCTATTATGTAATGTAGGTCACTTTTAAGTCAGAATTTTATGTGAAGATACTGGTTTCTTATAGACCATCAGTAATGCCGCTGTAGATTGTACATGCTTCGCGAACTTCGGACTTTAAGAAACACTAATACGCACATGCATTATTTACAGCCATCCTTTCCTGCTTCACCCTCCGAAGACGAGGCAAAAAAAGAAAAAAATAGACATTCGGACAGCACTCTGGACAACTCCCAGCTACCTAAACAATGTGGCAGCGGGGCGATCCGCCACAGGCTTGCTACTTGAACAATGTGGCAGCGGGGCGATCCGCCACAGGCTTGCTACTTGAACATATCGCGTACTTGCTAACACATCACAACGCTTCCTCTTCAAAAGCTACATACCGTGCGACATGTCGCGCAATATTCGCTCCATTTGTTTCCTAGCGCAGTGGTCCGCAACCGGTGTCTGCTACATACAGAAGTACGTTGGCTGTGACGGGGAAAGGTGTTAACGCGAATATTTGATCTTAGAGAAGAGGTCCAGGTATTTTTGACTGTTGAAAGACACAAGTACGCGGATTTATTCGCAGATGGCGAATGGATATATAAGTTGGCATATCTTTCCAACATTTTCGTACACTTGAATGACCTAAACATCAAAATGCAAGGTAGGAATGAAAATATTCTTGTTAGTACAGTAGAACTACAACTATCCGAATCAATTGGGACCGGACCCTATTCGGATAGTCAAAAATTCGGTTAATCGTATTTTTTTTCCGAAAAAGGATCTATTTTAAATATTATTATATGTATGTTGGAAATGCCTTCTTTTCCAAGAGATTTTTGTGCTTTTCCCCTTCAGGGATGAAAATTTCGCCGTACCACTCGGTAAACAAAGCTTCAGTTTGGTTTTTATAAAAGAGAGGAAGACTTTTCGCAGTACGTTTCCACCTTAATTAAAAAAGCGATTCGGATAATCGGAGTTCGGATAATTGGAGTTCTACTGAATGAATAAGATTAAAGGATTTGAGAACAAGCTGGATTTGTGTTTACAGAGGATTGAAAATGGGTCGTGTGAGATGTTCCCAATTGTATGGTCACTTGACGACGGTAATAAAATGGTGATGGACTTAATTAAAGAACATTTAGAAGGCTTGAAGCAGAGATTTAAAAATTACTTTGGAGAAAGGGTTGAATATTTCGACTGGGTTCGTGATCCATTCGTTGCAAATTCGGAACATATTTAACTATTCAAGAGGAACTCGCAGATTTAAAAGCTGACAGAACTTTGAAATTAAAGCTTCTCGAAGTTCCTTTAGATACGTTTTGGCTAACAATAAGCAATGAATATCCGGCTATCTCCGACATGGCAATTAATGTTTTATTGCTATTTTCAACTACATATGTTTGTGAGTTGGGCTTCTCGGGGTTGACTGAGATTAAAACATACAAGTAGGAAAGACTCAAATCCGTCGATGAAGAAATGAGGCTTGTATTGTCAACGATTTCTCCACGAATCAGCCACCTGTGTGCAGTTAAGCAGGCACAGGTGTCACATTGAAGGTATGTGTACAATTATTTACTTTAATAGTAATATAAAACTGCCTGATTATTAATTATATGCAACCGCTGTTTGTAGCAATGATTTTTTACGTGTTAGGAGGCTGTATACGCAAAAAAAATAAAAATAAAAATTAAAAAAAAATCGTGTTGTGAGGTGAGGACCTTTTTTTTCTGAACCATCCGTCCGGTAAGGTGTGCCGCGAGATTTATGGATAACCTCATGGTGTGCCGCGAGATGGAAAAGGTTGCGGACCACTGTCCTAGCGCAGCGTTTCTCAACCTTTTTCGACCAAAGGACCACCAAATTGACAAAATTAATGTTGCGGACCATTTACTTACGCGGATCTTTTTTTTATCTACCTGTATATTAACAATATTTCGGTCTTATCGTATTGTACCATTATGACATAAAAAATCTAAAAGCGTTTTTTGAATTCCTACAGAAACTCAGTTATGAAACTGGAAGTGAACTATTGAAAGTTAATTACACCTTGAACAGACTCAATATTTAATAATCAAATTAATAGCATTGTTACTGTATATTGGATGCTACACTATACCACCGGGGTGCACTTGCACAAAATAAAAGAAACGACACCTGGCAAATCTTATTGCTGTTTAGGTAGCGTCGATAAAGTATGTAGCTCCATTTTGGCCTCCTGTGAACCCCCCTCCCACTCCTCCCAAGTAACCGGACGTAACTTTAGCCCACTACACCCCCCTGCCCCCCTCCGTCACTTTTTGATTCAGAATATTTTTAATTATAGAACAGTATATAAAGCAAATATCGGTTCTTTTAATTATTTACGCACCTTTTTTATTCCCTCATTTGCTGTCATCGGTCTTTCGGCTGGTTTGATGCAGTCCTCCAACCCTTCCTATCTTGTGCTCACATCTTCATCTCTACATACCATTTACAATCCACCTCCTCAATTATCTGCTTCATATATTCCAATTTCTGTCTTCCTCTATAGTTCTTACCTTCGATTGTTCCCTCCATTAACAAACTAACCAATCCAGCATGTGTCAAAATATGACCTTCATTCTGTAAGCTTCTTCTACAAAATTCTTTCCTCAGCCATCATTTCCAAAACTCGTTAATTTCGTACTTTGTCTGTCCACTTAATTTTCAGCATTCTTCTGTAGCACCACACTTCAAATACTTCAATTTTCTTTCATTCTGGTATTCCTAAAGTCCATGCTTCGCTACCATAAAGTGCTGTGCTCAAGATCTAGAGTTTTAAAACATTCTTTCTAAGTCCTACATCAATAATTGAAACTAAAATTTTTCTCTATTTCATGAAGGCACTTTCTGCTAGTGCTATTTTTCTTTTAACATCATTCCTGCTTCGACCATCCGTTGTAATTTTGCTTCCAAGTAGCAGAATTCACTTACTTCTCCTATTGCATCCGATCCTATTGTTACATTTTATCTACTGTGATTGGCATCATTTCTGCTACATTTCATTACTTTTGTCTTGCTTTGGTTTATATTCAGTCCAAAATCTTCCTTCAGTATTTTGTTCATGCCAGTCAGTAACTTCTCAATATCCTCAGCCTGTTCTGCTAACAAGACAATTTCATCAGAAGGTAGTAGCATACTGATTTTCTTCTCCTTGAACACTTATGTTACATGACAATTTTTCTTTTATTTCCTTTATTGCTTCCTTTACATACAGGTTGAATATTTTTTATATAACATATATTTTTTTTAACTTGTGGCTTACGCCTCGTTGACCTTGAGGTCATTAGAGGCGGGATGGGACTGGGCATTCGTCTGGAGTGATTTGGGGAAACCATGGAAAACCCTGATCCGGATGCCCGGACGGGGATTCGAACCGTCGTCCTCCCGAATGCGAGGCCAGAGCGCTAACCACTCACCTACCACGTTCTGTAAAGTTGAATATTAACCGGAATAGACTACAACCTTGTCTCACACACTTCTTAAGTAATTCATGTATCTCATGATTCTCTACTTTTATTATGGTCACTTGATTCTTATATTGTTTGTAAAGTATTCTTCTATTTCGATATTTTAGACCTAACTTCTTTAAAAATTTAAACATCTTCTCAAAAGATTTTCTAAATCAACAAACGCCATAAAAGTATCTTTGTATTTCTTGATCCGCCCTTCAAGTATTAATCTTAAAGCCATAATTGCATCCCTTGTGCCGCGTTTTTTCCTAAAGCCAAATTGATCTTCACCTACTATCTCTTTTATTACCCTTTCCATTCTTCTATATAATATTCTGGTCAGTAATTTTGAAGCATGTAATGTTAGACTAATGGTGCGACAATTCTCACATTTGCCGGTTTGTGCTTTCTTCGGGAGAGTGAAGATGATATTTTTATTAAAATTAGTTGAAATTTCTCCTGTTTCATAACTTAATGCTATCAGTTTGAATAATTTTTTGATTACTTCTTCTCCTAGGAATATAGGACGATCTGCAGGGATCTCATCAATTCCAACTGCCTTATTCTCTTTCAAGTCTTTCAGAGCTCTATCAAATTCTGTCCTCAAAACAGGCTCTCCTAAGTCATCAATGTCGACTTCGCCTTCCTTTTCCATTACGCTATTCTTCAAGTCGTCCCCATCATACAGTTTTTCAATGTATTCCTTCCATAGGATAGCTGTATCATCTGAGCTTAAAAGAGTTTTCCCATCGGCAGCTTTAATGTTTACACCTCTTTTCTTCATGTCTCCAAAATTTTGTTTGATCTTCCTATATGCAACATCTACTTTACATATGGCCATTTCCTTTTCTACTTCTTCAAACTTCTCTTCTAGCCAATTTTCTTTTGCTTTTGTGCATTTCCTGTTTATTTGATATTTAAATTGCCTGTATTGCTCTCTTCCTGCTTCATCCTGACAATTTTTGCCCCCTCTCCTCTCATCTATCGGCTCCAAAAAAATTTCTGTGTTCCAAGGTTTTCGCGCTTGTTCCCTAAAGCCTAATGTTTCTTTACCAGCTTTCATTATTTCTCTCTTCGGTTGAGCTCCTTTCAGAGTTACTTCTTAGACCTAAGTCTACAATTTCTGAAAATTTTTGTCTCGTGTTAGATTGTTTCAGTTTATTCACTTCCAGTCTGTTTTGTTTATACTGCTTCCTTATACGCTTGAATTTCAGCCTGCATTTCATTACTATCAAACTATGGTCAGAATCTATGCCTGCCCCTGGGCACCCTTTACAGACTAGAACTTGATTCCTGAATCTCTGTTTGACCATCATATAATCTAGCTGATATCTAACTGTATCCCCTGGACGTTTGCAAGTGTATATCCTTCTTGCATGGTTCTTAAACAGGGTGTTTGCCACTACTAACATATATATTTCACAAAATTCTAACAACCTGCTTCCTCGCTCATTTCTTTCTCCTAGACCACAATTTCCTACAGTATTCTCCTCTTTTCCTTCCCCCACTATCGCATTCCAATCACCCATGATTATTAGTTTTCCTTCCACTTCACATAGTGGATCAATTCTTCAATTTAGCCGTATATTATTTCTATTTCTTCGTCATCTTCCTATGACGTTGCTATATACACTTGAACTTACGTGGTTGGGGCGGTTTCGTTTCTAACCTCATGAAAATAATCCTGTCTCTAAACTGTTCATAATAACTCACCCGTTTCCCTATTCTCTTATTCATTACAAATCCTACACCAGTAACTACCAGCTTTTGTGTTAATTATTCTGTGTTCTCGAGACCAGAAATCCTGTGCATCCTTCCACTTAATCTCACTAATCCCGACGACATCTAACTTAAGTCGTTCCATCTTCCATTTTAAGTTTTCTAATCTACCTGCCCTATTCAGACTTCTAACATTCCACGTTCCGACTCGTAGAATGTTTCTATGCATTCTGATGACTCCTCCCTGAGTAGTCCACACCCGGAGATCCGATTGGGGGACTATTTTACCTCCGGAATATTTTACCCAGGAAAAAGCCATCATGATATATGTAATTTGAGAGGACTACATGTCCTCGGGATACCATTTGGATCTTTAATGCAGTGGTTTCCCGTTGCCTTCTGCATCCCCATGCCGTTGATCATTTCTGATTCATCCGCCTTTAGGGGCCGTTTCCAACCCCAAGGGCAAGAGGGTGCCCGGGACCGCTCCCCACTCTTCCGCCCTCATTTAGGAGGCCGTTGGCAAGCAGTGGGAATCTTTCAGTCGCCAGAGCATCGTCCGTGCAAACAGGGTTCACCACGAGCAGGAGAGGTTGACTTTGTTTGGAAAAGGCAAATATAGTCAATTCCAAACCCTTACACCACCACACTAATTTTAACAATTGTTATATAAGAGAAAACAGCACAAAATGTTTTCTGGAATGTATAGAAAGTGAAAAGGCTGCACCATATCACAACATAAACTCAACCGCGGTCATTGCCCACATATAATTAGCGAGGCGGAAGTCAGGCCATTGCCAAAACAGACACACACGCAATAGCAGAGTCGTCTGCCTGCTACTAGGGTAACGAGTTTCGTCAAGGTGGGCCGACGCCAGTCAATCAGACACGGAGTAGCTGTTCCCCGCGTTCCATGCAACAAATATTCTTCTTTTGCTTTTTCTTGATAATTGCCCGAAAATTGCCTGTTCCTGAGGACGATGGATGATGACGGAATAACGATATCGACTGACAACGACGCCTTTTTTTTTTTTGTGAAAACTTCTATAGATGCGTTAGGCGATATTTGGCCGGGGGCAAATCTGTGTTCGCGACTTCCCGTCACCGACATGCTATGACGTGTTGTGCGTATGCGTATTTTTGGTTGAGTAATATGAGTTCATGTATCTACATGCTAATGTTAACAGTATATCTGTAGCTAGAAGTGGTGTAGTAGGGGCCTTGGTGGATAAATACGTTATAGTTATCTTTCATACATTTATGATTAATCATTAATAAATAGGGATATTAATTTTAATTTTATGAAGGAGTGAAAATATGGATCTTGCAAGAATCTCGTTGTTAGTTGGAATATAGGAAAACTGTCACAATATGACATTTATTTTCTTATTATTGGCGATTACAAGTCTGAGCGAATTTACCGTTAACATTAACACAAATTGGCAATATGATAAAATCAACGCTCAGAGACACAATTAGCCGTCATGAGCAAGCAAGCAATTGTGTATTTACTTTTAAATCCATCTCAGAATTAATATGCAAGAAATAATGATATTTGGAAACAATGTACAATACAAGTTATGATGACCTCAGACATGGCTATCATAATACTATGACTTAACATTTCAATAAATTAGGGTGCCACGAATGAACAATATGCCATTCGAAAATAACTAGTCCTGGCAAATTACGCCGCTAGCTTAGGGGGTTTTCAGTTACAAAATTAGAACATGGATCTATCCTCTCAAAGACGCTTAAGGGTTCAGTTTCACGGAATGCACAATCAGCTGGCTTGGTCGTAATAATTTACCATTGTAGTTCTGCGTCTGATATCTGCGGTGTTCAGAGATGACCCACGGATGCGAGACTGTCTCACAAGGCGGCTACAGGCACGTCTGTACTGGTAATGCGCATCGTCGCATTACTGGCTGTGTAGCCGTGCGAAAACTGCTCCAGCAAGCCGGCAGCGTCAGTTTTCCGACACCAGGAGTCGGACTGCAGCAGTTAGCGAGAAAAGCCAACTTTCTGAGTCCGCCACAGACTAGAATAGAATCGAATGAAGCTCGTCGGTCTTTCATCTGTGAGGAAACCTCTGGCTCCGCCCCTTGCAGTCTCGATCACATTTAACAGAAAATTCCCAGGATTTTAAGCTATGTGCTCATTTGGATTGGATCTTGAGGTTGGCACCTAATGTCACGTGATATCCCCGATATCTTATTCACTCCACGTGTATATCACAGAGGTTGGAAATATTCGGCTAAGTTCGCGGGGATAGAGCGTATTCGGGTGACGGGTTTTTCGCACCGGGGCAGTGGCCTGTTGTTGACTGCCCACCCCAAGGTGAAAACCAGTGTTGTCCGGCAAAACCCTTTATCTCCGACTTCCCGTCGCCGTGGCTCGGGAAGGCCACGATTAGCTTCAAGCCTACATGGCTCAATAACTCTTTAATATTTGTTGCAAAAAGATATACTGAATATTCACTATTGCATTACAGTCCTCACTTGGAATCTTGCGTACTTTAGGAAATTACTAACAAAAAACTATCTAGGTGGTCGCCCAAGATTTATGAAAATTACTCTAACATTATCATTTATATAAAGATGCACATTAGAATGTGGCGACAGCGTTACATTATAGTGTGACGTGTTTCGCTTGAATAGCAGTGAAAGTATAGATTATACTTGTATCTAATATACTGTATAAAGATGAACGATTTTTTTTTTAATTCGGATACGGCGTACGATTGGGGTACTGAAAGTCCCTTGTTCAAATCCCTGTCTCAGCTGTAATTTTTATGAGTCTTTAAATTGACATTCACCTCTGGTAAAGCTTTCATTTGTTAATGCTAAGATGCCGGGACGATCCGTGGTTCTAATTTTACGTCTCCTTTTAAAAATAGGTGACAACGATAGTGGTGTACTGCGCGGCTGATACGAAACTCTGTGACTGGAACTTTTAGATCACATGAAACTATTGTTATTTTACAGAATCTTCGCAGTCTGTATTTACAATGAAATGTATAATAATCCTATTATTTTTTGTTAAAAAAATATTGAGTCAATCGAAAGGAACCTGTAACCGCTTTCACGAACCATCAAGAGTTCTTTTATCGAAAATCGGATCTCGTAGGTCCTACAAGTTGTACTGAGAATGCGCCACTAGAGCGGTGGGAATGTGGGTGACGGGCACGAAACTGTGCGTGGCGGGTTGGGGGTAACGGAGCATTCGGGAGGATGCTGGTTCAAATCCCCTTCCGGGAATCCAAGTTTGGGTTTTCCAAGAATTTCCCAAATCACTCCAGGCGAATGATTCCTTTAAAATACCATGGCCGAATTCCTTCCCGTTCCTATCCCCAATCTTTTCACGCCTGTAATGACCTCGACGTCGACGAGGCGTATAGTTATAAGACAAAAAAAAAAAAAAAAAATGAGCTTGGAGATGCGCGGTGGCGTGGGCTTGTGCTTGACGCTTGAATTAGACTAGCTAAGAACTCCGCAAAGTTCATATGACAAAGATTGGTTTGTGGATGCGTGCGTAATTATTTAAATAATTTAATTCACTTGTGAAATCATCACACATTTTTTTAATTGAAAGATGAAGCAAAAATAAATCAAGATGGCAGTATTATATGAAAACAGAATTTACTTATGAAAAAATATTGATTTTAAATTTATTTTTGATAAAGCATTAAAATCTAAATAATTATAATTTTATTTTTCCACATCCGCTTCCACGTCTGCAAACATCCGCATCCGCGGATGTCAAGCACTGAACATCCGCAGCCGCATTCAAGGGCGTATCCAGGATCAGAACTAGAGGGGGGCAGGATTTGATCTAGGAGGGGGAGGCCAACTCATTTTGGTTTCGAGGAAGTGGGGTGGGGGACTGAAACATGACATTACAAAATCAAACTCAAACCTATTCAGGAAACTATTTTTATCATTGATTAATATAGTAACCCAACTACTTAATCTAAGGACCTACTATACAGTTAATTAAGATCGTAAGTTAGTTAGTTTTTTATGTAAAAATTAACTGTCTCGGATTTTCAATTTCAATCATTTTGTTTGTCAATATCTCATAGTGTTCTTTCACGAAATTTTGGTGCACAGTCATCAGACATAATCCAGTCAATCTTTCTCTCCCAAAGTGCTCCTGAACTAGTTCTTCACTCGTCGAAGTGTACTGAAGGCAACTTAATTTTTCTTCTAGGGGGGGGGGGGCAGCAGCTCCCCTCTGCCCCTCGCTGGATACGCCCATGGCCGCATTCGCATCCGTAAAGGTGACATCCGCAACAACCCTAGTTTGAACTAACTTCAATCGAGTGAGCGCCAACAATAAGTTTAGGGTCTGTCAGTGTCCGCCACGCATCGCCCAACTGTTGTCCCCTCCACCCAGGCTCTTCCTCTGTTCTACACCAACACACCAGTCTACAGATCCAGAAGAACTAGTTCCTTCGTTCGTTCTCCGTTCTTTTCTTTCTGGCGGCCGGTGAGTCGTTCTCCGTTCCATCGCTCAGCGGAGCAGTACCAGTGGTGAGCGAGTTCGTTCGAGTCTGACTTAACTACCGATCCACTTCTCTCTTTATGGAAACTTTGAACATTTATTCCATGAAACAACCATGTGAAAACGTTAAAGGAGACTGAAGACCGAGTAGGAACCCGTCCGTCACACAGACGAGCGACGGACAAGAATGGTCACGAGGGGGGCGAGCCGTCACTCAGCCTACTGTCGCTGTGGTGACGTGCTCAAGTATGGCCGGCCAGCCGAACTGAACTTCGTACTGGCACCCGAATACGGGTTATAAAGATGCTGATCCTCTCCTCGCTGGCTCGATACTCAGCTGGAGTTTATAACATCATAATGACATTGGAAGACATGACCCATGTACCCGTCATCATCACAAGATACTTTAATTATAACGTCACAGCGAGAAGGCAGTGCTGCACTACTTCATACTCGACTGTGGCGAGTCATGCCCCTGCGGCAGTCATCAACACTAAAACATCGATATGAATTTCGCTAAACACTTGAATTCAGTAGGGAGTGAGGTATACGTGTGCTACTTCAACTACCACAGACCCTTGCTGTATGCGACAGAATTGTATTGTTGCGTTAATTTCAGAGGAAGGGGCCGCAAATCTCAAGTTTTTGCTTCGGCTCGGAATAATTGTAGATCCGCCACTGCCGTTTAACCACTGCACTGCTCCGTGCTATAGCGTAACTGTACTAGTGGGGCCCGTGGCAAATTCATTGGAGTGCCGTATCTAGAGGGGGCCAGGAAGGGGTGTAGGGCAAACTGGGGCACCCAATTTAGGGGTAGCCTTTTTTTAGCTTTGCTACTTGTCCCGGGTGCGCCTCAATGAGGAGGGCTGCAGGCTTCTGGGGCCACTGCCCTTCCGGTTGGGGACCCGTGGCATTTTGCCCGTCCTGCCAACCTATTGTTACACCATTGACTCCGTGTAGCCACTGAGCCACTGCACTAAAGAGAATTATAATCAAATCACATGTTAAGAGCAAACAGTTATTATGATTTCATCCAAGTCGTTTTTACAGAAACTCTACGCCTAAACCATAAATGCGCAATCCAACACTTGCATAATTGCCACGCCATCCCACAATTTCATTGATGAAACTGCCCAAAACCGGTGCAACTGCCATGACAACTGTCATGACAGAATTCATGATTCCGATAAACTTCACTGCTTCGTCGCCTCAATATTTTTTTGTTATGACTTTATGCTTTATTGACGTCTAGGTCATTAGATGCGCGAGAGGACTAAAGACAAAGAACGGTTAAAAATTCAGCCATGGCCTTTTTGAAGGAACTATCCTGGCATTCGCCTAATTTCGAGAAACAAAGGAAAACCGAAATCGGGATGGTTGGACGGGAATTTGAACCCGCGACTTCCAATACATCAGGTCCGCGCTTTACCGGATCAGTTAATAAATCCATACAAACTATTACTGCAGTTAAGCAAAAAAAGTCGAAAAATGAACACAGCAACGCAGTTTCATATGCTCTAGAAAGGAATATTGCCATTCTCGACGTTTCCTGATTAACTTCATTCAGTCAGTCCCAATGCAGTCTTTCTTAGGACCCTACATTAGGTTGTTCCTCATAAAAAAAAAAAAAAAATTCGAATATTCAAACGCATACCCACTAATTCTTTTTTAATCACTGTAGCTTACTTACATAAGAAATTTTATCCTCCTACAATGATGTTAACCCGTGCCGAGTAGACCTGAAAGTTTATGAAAAATGGTTATTTTGACTTTCACTTGATACGTGACAAAACAAATGAAATTTTGCGTAATTCTGGGTTAATAATGAAATCCAGACAACAGGAAATAATGCTTAATATTTTAGTAACACAGGAGTACTAAAATTATGAGGGGTATTTTCTCTTTAGGATCTGTTTTTACAGTGCGGGTACAATTTTCTGTGTTTTGCGTGAAAATTGGTTCCGCTCTTCATCGGCTGAAATTAAACCATGAAACTCCTGCATTAATTTTACAGTTCTTTCAACTCTGTCGTTCAAATAAAATACCTTTCTTCTAGGCTTTATAAAAACCGTAGTTACTTCCAACGAAGTGTGTCCTCATTCGTTGAATGGAAGACTTGTTTTTTTTTTTTTTTTTTTTTTTTTTTTTAAATCGTCAGTGCTAAGTTTAAGTGCCTCCACGATAACTTGAAAAACGTAAACTGAATCTCTTACACTTAACTGACATCTATAGAACGCAGCTATTAATTTAGGAGTAATGATAATTTTTCTTCTGCGCTTTGTAGCAGTTCCTGATTGTATTATTTCGGGTGGGTTTGTTAAATGCTCTCCCTGATGTTATCTGGAACTAAAAAAGGTGTCGTTGAGTAGTTCAGATAGCATCAATAAATCATAGGACGCTGAAGAGCTTGACTACTCGCTGAACAACATATACTTAAATATTTTTCGCTTTATTTATTTTCATTTGTTTTACCATTTCTTCTTTTTCATCTGGTTTTCCATCAAGCAACCTTGCCTCCATGGCTCTTTCTGTCGGTGTAAGAATATTTTACCCTTCCTTGTTTATATCCTTTCAAGGGCGTAAGCGTGTGCAATACCATAAACATTATCAAATTCACCTTTGAAATCCTTTTCCGTTCACTTATAAACATCCAGAGATTTTCTTGCATTCTTTTTGAACTGTCTCCATAATATTCCCCATAATATAATGCACTCCTATGCAGCGATATTACCGCATTCACATATAGTCAATATGCATTCGCGTATATAAAAAATAAAACTGATAGCATTCCTGCAAATTGGTCGTTAAAAATATGTTCTTTCTAGCACTTCGTAATTCTAAAACCATCTATTGGAACAGAAAAATCCCTGGTACCTATTCATGAACTGTAATGACAGCAACAATAACGTGAGCGCGCGCCACTGCTCTGACCTAACTTATATGAAGATGAGTCGGTGCAAGTCGGCACGGGTTACAGTTCTCAGAATGGCGTAAAATTTTATTTGTGAGTGTTTTAGGGTAAAATGAAAAAAATAGGACCTATGCGTAACAAAATTTTGACTTTGAAAATAAGGTACACCCTAATATATATGATATCGCTAGGTTATAAACTATGGAAGAAATTATTGGAAAATCAGCCTATGCAAGTTTGCAGAAGCAAGGATAATCTGTTGCCATATTAGATATGGCAAAACCGGGCTATTTGCAAAATGTTTACTTAACAATTTACACTCTTCTTTAAAAAAATGTTCACAGCTAACGAAGCTCTTCTAACGTTTCTTGCTTTGTTGCTATAAGTTAGTTATCTAGTAGTATGAAGTTCTGAAGCGAAATCATGTAACACTTTACTTGATTTTCTTATCACTGATAGCAAGCTGTTTATCTATCGTAGTAGTATTACTATACACTCTGTGCTGATTTTCATTAATAGCCAAAGTATGCTGGACTGAAAAATCAATGCCACAACCATCTGTCGATTAATGTGATTCCTGAAGATTGTCAAGTTCCTTTCCAGAAATCTTATGCAACACTTTGGTTGTCTTACAAAAAATTTCGGAGGCGCATTTAAATAATTTTCTACTTTTTGGAAGACGACACTCACGCAGGTGAGGAAAGTTATTTCTCTTATTGAGGTTTCATTAAACCTTTTTGCAAACATGCGAGTGCGAATATTTAGACGATTGCAATATGTTGGTTCATTTGCGATTATTGGCTTGGTTGACTTCCCCTGCGCTGTTTCGCTCTGTGTTTGTGTGTGTGTGTCTGCTACTTTGATTTAATTTAATTTAATTGCGAAATAACATACTCTGCGGTAGCATTGTCTCTAGAAACGTATTTTCCCATTTCTTGTTTATTATCTTTGAGTCCAGTTTTTCCAACCCACACACTTTTGCCCTTTAAGGATTTTAATTTTAAGTTCTTTCAGTGATTTTGATAACTTTTTCACCTCTTCGTCGGTAATTTACTCCACTTCCTGACTTCTTTATCTACAAAAGAGAATTTTACCACTCCCTTATTCCTGAAATAAAGTGCCAGCTTGAGTTCACGGTCATCTTTTCCTTCCATCTACTCCTAATTCGACTGCAATATCCATTCAAGCCTCATCACCAATAAATGCCTTGCAGATCACCGGCATCCTCTTGATCCTCCTCGAGTCTTCCAGTGACCCCCAGTCCAGCTCATTAATCATTTCTCGCTGTTGACGCGCCCTAAAGCCACACTCATTAATCATTTCAATTACTGACTGGATTCTGCAGCAATTTCCACGAACAAATCTAGCTGTCCTCCATTGTATCCTTTCCAACTCCTGAAGTTGATACCCAAATGTAGGCCCCATAGTTAACCACCATATTCAAGCAACTGCCCACTAACTGATATTCAGATGAATATCCCTACCTAAAGTCAAGAATCGGTTTGAAAAACAGTTTCTTTCCTCACAGACATTTCTGACGTGGGTGCATATGTCTCTTGTCAAGTGTCGGCGCAGCGCAGAATAGAGTATAGGCAACTTACCGCAAAGGCAGGTTCACCTCCGCACACTGTCGGCTGTGGTTTCAATGTTTCCAGCCGGCATCTGTGCAGGAGAAAAGAGACTTAACAATAACTTCACTAGTAAGTGAAGAAAGGCGTACAGTACAGTGGTTCAAAAGATATGGTTCCGAGAGTAAAAGAATGGTAGATAATTGATCTAAAATAGACCAAGCTGCCTTATGAGCCAGCGGATGCTGAATTATTTTTGCGGCCTAATACGATGATATTATTTTATGATTGTTGAACTGCAGACCCAAGACTGAATTCAAGAACTGACGCCAATGCATCATTCATTCAAACTGGTTTCATCGAAGCTGATGGCGAGGAAAGCAACTCTACCATTGGCTCGACATACACGTGAACGAGGGGTGCTCACTGCATGGCTTCTGGATGTTTCTATGTACGTCCAGGCTTAGCTCTTTGTTCCCATAGTTCTTGAACGGTTTGTCATTGGAGATAGCGGTTTTGTGAGTTAACAAACAAGGGCATTGTATTGCTTTTTGACTGTGCCTGGCGCTCAGGACGTAACTACCTTCATCTTAATGCCATTAATATTTACAATGAAATAAAAAAATTATGACACTCTTCATTCATATACGGCCTACGTAAAACTAAGCGGCATATAATTTTTAACTCCATTTGCCGCCCTTCCTTTATGGCCCGATTCTACTACCGCACTTTTCCAGTACTCTGGTACGCAGTACGTCTCCAAAATCAATCTAAATAATTTTACAAGGTAATGTGCTGAATTATTGTTGCGGCCATCTGCCTTTCACACATCTGTATTAACATTATCCACTCCGTCTCCTTCTCGGCTCTTTAGCTTTCTTAGTGCCATCGTATGATCCACAGGATATTTCAAATTTTTAATTCTGCTCATTTCGGTTTATACTAAGAAGTTGTTCCCCTGATTTACACCCTCCCATGCCTGAACATATTGGCCTCATTACACAAAATGCCAAATATCTAATATAAGACAGAAGAGTGAAGAAATAACGTAGCTGCTGTGTAGAGCTAACACAGTTTTTGCCACATTTGATTTCGACAAGTCTTTGGAACGTTCCCTTAACACCATCCGCGTTAAACTTTTTCCTTGGGTCTTACGTCCTGTCGACTCGCGGGGTCATTTATAGTGATATACTCCAATAGAAAATAGGGAATGTAGTAATCTAACCGTGAATCGTATGCACTTTGTACTACGGTTCTCCAATGAGCGTTAAACGTTATTTTCTACCTACAAGTAAGTAAATAAACGTTCAGGCTGAAATTGTGGTGTCTAAATTGCAAGATGGTAACAGTTTGTGGAAAATTAATATTTTCAATTTATTTTCCATCTGAATTTTCGCTATAAATAATTAAATATCCTGATTTTTGTTTAAGCAGCTTACACGTTTCAAGAAATGAAATGACTCAGCAAAACCTTCATGTATTTTCTGTTAAACTGCCTTGAAAAATACTGGCAACGGAACAGTTCTAATCTTTGTTGGCAAATATGTGAAAGACTTCATCGTGGCTGTTGCTGTGATGAATAAAGTGTCGTAAAAGCGGAAATAAACTGATTTGTTTTATCGACATAAAAAACTTTGTAGAGATCACCAGTGGAAGTGGTCGTGATGAAAAGACGATATGAAAAATACATACTTATTAAGAAACAAGTTATAATTTAATCTGTCTAAGTAGGCGTGTTGATTAGAAGATAATAAATTTGAATCGGTTGACCTTTTTACAAACTTCAACAATAGCCGCTGTTCTTTTATTTCACGATACAGCGCAGCATTCTTTCTTAACAATCCAACTGCACTTCTTTCGTATCCCCTGCCAGAGAACAACCTGTTTTTAACTTTTTCTTAGTGTTTTATTGTCCATCTAAAGGTTGGCCATTAGAAATTAAACAAAATCGATCACGGCAATTGTGACAGAACCATCCGTCATTTGCCAGAGGTTATTTTCAGAAAAACGGAAAACCGAAATCGGGATGTAGAGACCACAATAGAAACAGGGAGCACCTGAAGATTTTCACTCAACCGTTGACTTAGCTAACTTACTTCTATCTACATATATACTCTGCAATTCACAAAATTGTGGGTGGCAGAGGGTGCTCAGCACCAAAGCTAATCTCTTTGCTGTGCATTCCAATCCCTAATGGTACGAGGGAAAAAAGAATTCATATAAGAATAAGTCCGGCACCTTATTTCTCTAATTTTATCTTTCCTGTCCTTCCGACTCAAATAGGTTGGTGGAAGAAGTATTTCACTACTTTGACCTATTATCAGGGGCGTAGCTACCATAGGGCTAGGCGGTTCAGTGCACCGGGGCCCCTACGCTCAAGGGGCCCCTAAGCGCAACTCAGAGGGCCCCTACCTACCAGCAACTTGGCAGAGCTAAAAAAAATAACGTCGTCGCTCTTCTGGCCTGAGGGCCCAAAATATTTTTTTTTGCACCGTGCCCTTGTTGACCTAGCAAAGCCACTGACTATTATGACATTTTACCATAAATAATTTTTTTTATTTTCAACTTCTAGCGTCCATTTAAATGATCGTGAAACTGTTGCGGGATTACTAATTTCTTATATGAACGAGCTGTTGTTTACTCTTCTAATTGCAGATCTAATTCTGGTCCCGCAGGGCAGCTAATCGCGATTGCTTTCTTGTTTTCAGCCCTAGGCTGTGGAATGTGACTGTCTTCCCTTGACCTGCATGTGGCCGACCAGAAGCTGTGCCAGCGTGACGTCTTCCAATTTGGTCGTCTGCCAAATCTGTCAGAAATCCGCTATTTCTTGGAGCGTGTTTGTGAACTTACACGCGTCCCGTCCTAGGGCACGGAATTAACCTCGACTATTCTAAAATCTGAAGCAATGTGTATCTCATTAACGTATTAATTCTGCCTACTTTCAGTGTTTCTACCGTATCAATCCTGTTATCGTGAGTTTTTAGTTTGTTCGGAGATGATAAAAAAAATAACAATTATCAGCTTCATTAAACAAATTGTGGAAAGGAAGCAGCCAAAGTACGAAAAAATGGTTTGCTAAAAGGTGTAGAATAAACAGCACACAAAAGTACGCTCCATCGTAATTTAATTAAATTAATAAATTGAAAAAAGGTGATTTTCGAATTGGTGTATTGAATGGCAAAAATATCTTCAAAACAGAAGCAATAAGGCGTTATCAAAAAAAAATATATATATATATATTAACGCGCAGTTCATCTAGTTTAGCTGACTGAACATGATGAAGATGAAACAAAAAATTATATTTTACCGTGACAATGGAATGAAAATTAATGTCAATATGAAGCAGGTTTGACAGAAAGGAAGAGCTACACCATATTGTTAATACAGTTGGTTCGTTTTGACAAGATACGCTTTCTTAGAATAAAATACTGTTTACATAACATATCAATCATTTAGAAGAAAATTTCGATATTTCGGTGGTCGGTGAAGAAACAAGGCATCGAAACGTGACGTTAACACTGAATTAAGGAAAGACGATATATACAAGATAACAGAAATAGAAAAAAGAAGTCACATGACACAATCAAAATTAATTAAATGTGACTAATTTTTCAGAATAATCATGAAAATATCTGATACTATCATACGGGAATTGTAAACAAAATTATATTAAATTTACTTGGCAGTATAAATTAAATTCAGAAACTCCGAGCAAATAAACACAGAAATAGTCTAGAAACGTCAGAGATTGAAAGGAATCATACGTTGCGATTACCACACCTTAGCTGGAGCTACCGTTGAAAAAAGAAATATAAATCGCAGTGGAACACTTGCCCCGGGCGGAAACGACCTTTTTTTTTAGCTCTACTGCTGCCCCCGGTCAAGTTTTTGACTCAGCTCGCAAAGTTGGTAGATCCGCCACCGAGTTTGACGGCTGTCCCCGCCCGTGCCACACTCATCCACCTTTAGGACATAAGAGAAGAAAAGTGTATGCTGAGGGAAAAATGAAGAAAGAGTCACATAACGGAGCCGCGCAGGACAATACCATTCGGAACAACTCTTTTTGACCTTCGTCACGACCTCAAAACCTAACCGCCACCACCGCCTGTTAAAGAAAATGAACCACGCCCACCTGATTTGTAACTTTTAATTTTCGACAGTTGACTGCTCTCCCGTATTATTTGCTAAAATTTAATATAATTTAATTGGGATGGAGCACACTCTTCGGTGGCAATTCCCTCAGTCATCTAATCATGACTTTGTTATATTATTTTTTATTATCTTGTATAATTTGAGTGTTAAATTCCTCCACATCCAATTTTGCAATTTACAAATTTTAAATTTCTTCAGCGTATTTGATAAATTATTCATCACTTTACTTGGTAATTTCTTCCAAAACCTGACACCCTTGCCTGCATCTTTCCCCTTCCATGCACTATTTCTAATCTTGGACCAATTATCGTCCCCCCATTCTGGTCCGAGTACAAAAACCATCCCATTGTTTTCTTCCCGCCGCATCCTCTTCTTAGTTAAGAAACTAACTGAGAAGCTAACTAGACCAATTCAATAAAATTGTCTTTTCAACAATACTGTATTGCAATCACTGTCTCATTCACCCAATTTAGTAAAAATCATCACAATGATATAGTTATTGAGGTGATTATTATAGCTTCTCCGTGACATAAAATCTTTAATAAATCACTTGACTCCTACTCAACTATGCCATGTGAAATGTTAACTGTTGAAGCATAGTAACACAGTACTTAAGATCTTAAATCATCTTCAGCGTTATGTGTAAGTACGCTTCATCCCTTTCGTTGAACAATTCCATTATATATATAAAAAAAATCTGTACTCATTTTTCCCACGAGCAATTAGTGACTGGAATAGGAATGATTTATCGAGTAAACGCTCCGTCCAAGAACAAAGGATCGATTCTCTGGATAGCTCTATGATTCTTATTCGTGGCATACCACCCTTACTTCCGTACACCTAAAAAAAACAAGCTGAAGGTGGTACAGTGTGAGTCACAATTTGTTCTGGCGGATTTATATGTTGTAGCATTTTATGAAGAAGTACTTTGGAAGGAGATTATTTTCACTAAGAAACCAAAGTAGCATGTATTAATACACAGACTGCTTTGGAGGCTGAAATTAAAATAAAGGGGCACACTTTTTTGACACATACACGATTGACTTAGCAAAATGTTTTCTTATGAGTACTAGAAAATTGATGCTTATAGAACGAAAACGATAGATGTTAGTATGTTATTTAACAGATACCACCGATTATTTTTTTCTTATATTTTTCCTTATGGCTTTACGCCTCGTCGACGTGGGGCCATTAGAGGCGGGATGGGACTGGGGACAGGGAACGGGAAGGAATTCGGCCTCGACCTTTTGAAAGAAACATCCCGGCATTCGCCTGGAGCGATTTGGGGAAACCATGAAAAATCCAAATCTGCATGCCCGGATGGGGACTCGAACCAGCGTGCTCCCGAAAGCGAGGCCAGAACATTAACCACTCACCTACCACGCTCGGTAGAATTATTTTAAATATATTTGGAAACTCTTCACTCTTATTAAAAATGTACTGCCATTTTTCAGAAGTTGGCACATTAGTAAAACTTTTGTCGTCTGCTTGTTTTTCTTCATATAAATTACGCATAGCAATTGGCAGTTTATGCAGATCTAAAACTTTAATTACAAACACAAAATGCCCATATTGAATGGGTGATAGTTATGTACACCACACAATTCACAAATAAAATTAATGGGCCGGTGGCGTAGTCCACAAAACAAGAAACGACTTGATCAAAAAGTAAGTGGTTAGCCGGCAGGTGCTGAATATGACCGACTAATCCCAAGATAGGAGAAGGCATTGTTATGCGTCCACTGCACACGACCTTTTCGGTTGAATGCGGGCGAGCGACGGACAAATCCCAAGGTTTCCTTCGGATACTGTTTTAATACGTAAAATTTCAATGAGGGACGTGAGATAGTGGGTTGGCTATAAATGAGTATTATAACCTACTTTGTTACTTTCTTAGATTATAGAGTACGCCCGCGTGAAATAAAGTACAATATAATAAGAGTACGGGTGGCAACGCTACCTGTGATAGATACTAGAGATGCTACGAATATTCTCCTTCCATTCGGTATTCGGCCTATTCGGCCACTTTTTTCCATATTCGGTATTCGGCCGAATGTTGCCTACTATTCGGCCGAATACCGAATACCACATCATGAAAAAAGAAAACTCACATATTACCCAAAAATGTATTTATTTTAATTCCAAATTATTACATTTAATACTTAAAATCTACCACCGGTAAGTTGTGATGTATGAAAACAATTTTTTTTCAGCATTTTTTGGTAGCAAACGGTTGCGCTTTTCGTCATAAACTGAAAATAGCCTCTCACTATATACCGTACTGCCAGGAGACGATAAGTAAATCCGAGCGAATTCTGCCAGTCTTAGATACTGTTCAGCATTCGCTGACCACCACTTAGGGTGAAAACATGCCGAGCAGGTCGCCGTGCAGGTCGCCGTGCAGGTGGCGGTGGCGGTCGCGCTGTAGGTCGGTAGATGGGTAAAAACATGCCGCGCAGCTCGCGCTGGAGGGTAAGCTAGATGTCGAGGTACTGCTGCTAGTGTTCACCAATGTTTTGAAAATCCTTGTAGGTGCCACACGTTGTAAATCGTTAATATTTTGTGTTTATTTGATCTCCAATTATTTGTGGAAGCGATATCGATAGGGATGATGATGTTCTGTCAGTAGCCACAAAGTGGTGGCTACTTTCTACGGCTGGTATCGGAAAGTTCAGTTAACAGCAAATAAATGAACGTAGACAAACGCTTGGTGAATTTCACAATTTAAATCAGGATCTGAAAAATCATCCAGACTAATTCCACGCCCACCTACGAAACACACCACAAACTTAACGGTAAAATCCTGGACAAACTGAAGTCAAATGTTTATAACAGTTACCACAACAATCCAATACATGCTGAGTGAAAACTCGTCGTGACTATAAATTAATGGTAATTATTGTAAGTAAAGTAATGTACCGTATAACAAAACATTTTCGAGTCAAATCTAAAATTTATCAATCCAAAATCAGAATTTCTATTTAAAAATCAGAATTTTCCATTTCAAATTCAGTCAACAGTTTATTTTAAACAATAATTAACACGAATTTTTTTTTTTACTTTCTTTAAATTTATAATGATTGTTGGACTGAATTGTCGGATGTTCCATATTCGTCGGTAAATGATGTGTAATAATTTCTGAATAGTCAATCAAGTCATCAACAATAGATAATTATTTCAATTAGGTGGGAGCAGGAAAGGAGGAAAGCTGGGTGCGTAGGAAAATTGCCACCGGAGCATGCGCTCCATTGAAATTTAATTAAATATTATTATTATTATAAAATTTGTTGTAATTTATCTGCCGCTGACTTGCTTGAAACATTCACTTTTCGTAGTTGTACAATTTATAAAAATCTGTACTTATTATTTCATCAGTAATTTATTTAAAACAGGATGTAGCATTGTCAATGTCAGTACTTTGTTAATTTATATCTGCAGTTGTGTAAAACTAAATGAGGTCCATTAAATAAAATAATATTTAGAACAAGACAAAATTAAACAACACTACTCTGTATAATACCAAAGCCGAACTGCGTAATCTTTATTGTAGAAGATGGATCGCGTGGCCTTGACATAGCTCAGCCAATCAGAGCCAAGCAGACCTCCAGTGGCGCGCTAGGCCGCGAGGTGAAAACAAAATACTTTGTTCTCTCATCGACGTCCAGCTGAGTGGCTAGCAGCGACGGCGAGCGCGAGCGCCTCGGCGTGTGCTGACTCGTTACTAACAATGGTTTTGTTTCACGTGGATGAAACATCTACCGCGACCGCCAGCGCGACCTACACAGCGAGCTGCTCGGCATGTTTTCACGGTCTGCCGTCCGATGTAGGCGAACAGTTTTCACATAAAGATCAATCTCATTTGCTGCAAGACGAATTGCTACCCATTTTAACCACTCTGATATTGCGCAAGAAAAGTTGAAATTAAAAAAAAAAAAAAAATGACAAGCTGTATATTCATTCGCCAAGAACTTGACTTGCCAAGCCGCCCACTAGTACAAGATGTAAGCACTCGATGGAATTCCACATATCATTTTATGGAGAGATTATTAGAACAAAAGCGAGCTGTATCTTTGTACATAACTGATCAGGAGTGTTTAATCAATTTAACACCTTTTCAGTGGCAGCTAATGGAACAATGTATCAAGCTCCAGAAGCCGTTCGAGGAGATTACGAGAATAACCAGCTCAGGTATTTCCTGCATCTCTGAAGTGATTCCACATATCGTCACATTGTTGAAATACCTGGGGAAGGAAGAAACTCATATAGAACACCAAATTTATTGAGAATGAGGACTTCACTACAAGCTAAGGGAGGCAAAAGCCACGTCGGACTACGTGGAAGGAGGAGGCATTCACAGGAGGCCAAAATGGAGCACGTGGTTTATGGATGCCCCCATGAGACAGGTGCAGCCAGTCACCTGCGAAAGCTACACAGTACATATTTTTGCCGAACATTCGGCTGTCGAATATTTGGCGCTTCGGCCGAGAGCGTGGCCGAATATTCGGTATTCGGCAAAATCACTATTCGTGGCATCTCTAATAGATAACATAACAGAAGCAGTAAGCTTTCGCACATTTGGAGTATTCAAAACAATGGCTTCCTAAAGAAGGAAAACTGCAGTGTGGCAAACAAAATAAATCCCTGGTCTTATGAGACTAGTAAATTTGGCCCTCAGATCATTCACTTATATTCCACATCAACCGTCAAGACGGTTGTAAAGCGATGGGTAGGTCACTAGCTATGAATTTTGTCCTTTGATTCAGTTAGGATAGGTATATTAACTACGTTCTGGCTATAAGTGAAGAAGGAATCGCCGAACCCTGTGCAGCACAAGAATTTTATATGTTTCAATTAATTTTTATAATTCTTTCGACTCACATGTGTACGAACGACCGAGTGAATTGATATACGTAAGTCTTTCTACCAGAAATTAAATTTTTACTAACTGGTGTGGCAAGTTGATTGTTTTATATAATTCGATCTCGATCAGCCACAAAATGCTGTGGCGACCCAACCTTTAAGCCGAAACTATTGCAAAGACAAGATTAAAGAAATAAAAATTTCTAAACACTAGGTAGGAACTCGCATTTCACGAATTTCTTCACTGTTT
Source organism: Vandiemenella viatica (assembly GCA_031002005.1). Lineage (NCBI taxonomy): Eukaryota > Metazoa > Arthropoda > Insecta > Orthoptera > Morabidae > Vandiemenella > Vandiemenella viatica. The sequence goes on from JARYHS010008074.1 coordinate 112,343,077, forward strand.
CGGGTAAAATGTTTTGCTTTTCCTTTGATAATTTATAACAATCCGAGACTTTACGTCTAAATTCAGCCTGTGGTCATAGTAATTTCTTCCATTCCTTTCTGTAATATCACTGAAGCCAAATTGTTGTGACAGACTATTCAGAGAAAGCGGGAAAGCTATTAACAACCGATTTACAGCATGATAATACACACCCCTGATAATACTCAAATAGAAAACTTCATAACCAGTAAGCCCACAACGTTAAACAAACCATCATATGACACAAAGGCTTTTATGCTATCGTACACTATTACATGTTTGTTTGCAATACAAAAACTGGTGACATGACATGCTAAAGGATAAAATATCCAGACATGTATTTAGTTGCGTATACAACAAAATTCATATAAACGATGTTTTCAAGACAGGTCTACCTGAAATAAATGATCACATGATCGAATTATATCAGGACATCGATTTAAGCAGAGAAAGTCACAGGCTAAATTCTCACCATATTTACATCAAAAGATAAAAAAATTACTATCAAGTTAAAGCCTGGTAAACTCAAAGCTATCGCCCAGTTTCCCTGTTAAGTATAGTCCACAAATTTCTAGAAGGAGCTGTATTTACTAGAATAAGGCAAAAAATCGTGAATGAAATTTCACCGGAACAAGCTGGCTTTCGTTCAAAGAGAAGCTACACAGACCAAGTTCTTTCGTTAACAACATACAGAGAGGTTTGTTTCCAGAGACAATGTGAAACATCAGATGTATTTATCATGGAGTAAGGAATATATGGAGACGACGCAAGGGACCTTCACCATGTACTGGCGTGAAACCGGGTAGAGAGAAGTGGCCGCCATATTGCTTGGCCGTAGAAACACGGGGAATACCACAGGCACAAAAACCTCAATGGAATCATAAGACAACCATGGCACCGCAATTTGATGATGGATTATTACGTAACTCGACGAGACAGATCAAAAATGAAGAATAAAATTTTTTGATGTCGTGCTTAGTTCTCGAGATATACTGTCTCAAAAGGGTGGAGTTTCTGGTTGAAATTCAGAAGAAACATGTCCCCAACGTCAAATTTGATGTTAGATTCTTATGTAACACGACGATACAAATCGAAAATGAAGAATAAAATTTTTCGATATCTCGCTTAGTTCGCGAGATAAACTGTGTCAAAAGTAAGTGAGGTTGTTAGGTTATGAGGGGGATTCAACGATAACCGTGGCGCCGCAATTTGATAACGAATGCAATTCGATGAGTCAAACAGAAAGTAAAGAATAATTTTTTTTTTATATCTCACTTAGTTCTCGAGATATTGTACCTTAAAATTGACGTGGTTAGGTTGAAATGCGGCCTGGACAAGAAGAAAACTTTCGCCATATTCAAATTTGATGATGAATTCGTACGCAACTTAACGAGACAAATCGAGAGAAAATAATAATTTTGATATTACGTTTACTCGATATATTGTACCTCAAATGTGAGGAGGTTAGGGTAAGATCTGGCCTGGACCAGAAAAAACAATTCACCGAATCCACCATATCTACACTGTGGAAATGCAACATACATGTTTTATTTTCTTCCTAATGATTGTTGTTAGGTTGAAATACGGCCCGAAACAAAAAAAAGTCACCGAAATTACAAGGAACTATACCTATAACTGATTTTTAACATGCTATATCTCGAAAACCTAGCGAGATATCAAAAAATTTTATTCTTTACTTTCGATTTATTTCGTTAAGTTCTATAAGAATTCATCATCAGATTGTGGCGCCACGGTAATGATAGAACTACCGGTTATGATGCAGACTGGACCAAAAGTTAATATTGCTGCATATGCAGATTGGGTGTTTTATTTTTTTACTAATCCTTGTGGTTAGGTTGAAACGCGACCTGGACCAGAATAAAAACGTCACCAAAATCTGAAATTTTAAAAATAGCCTAAGTCAATGTTTAGAACTTTTAAAAAAAGATCACTTCAAAAGACCTCATCGTTTCTGAGCTTACTTAGAAGGTACTGTGCTGTTACTGGCCTATATAATTTTGTTAGCAAAATCAGTGCATTCATAAGTCAGAAGCTAACAACTAATAATAAATAAATTGTTTTTTCTCTTCTGGTACACACCGCATTTCAACTTACCACCATTTCCATTAATATTGCCGCTACAAAATCAAACTATGTAGACACACCTAAACAGTGGCAGATCCAGGATTTTGGTTTGGGGGGTCGTCTGGGGTGACCTTGGTGCTAAACACTTGAAATTCATCGTGAACTCCATTTCGGGCAACTACCTTTATTTAATCACGTTTAGTAGTTCGCACAGCACAAATTATCACAATTAATTTCATCGTACACTTATTACTTTAAATTCTTTCAGTGTTTTTGGTAAATTATTCATCATTTTTCTTGGTAATTTATTCCAATCCCTTACACCCTTTCTGACGAAAACAAAATTTCCCACTTCCTTATACCTAAAATCAAAAGCCAGCTTGTGGTCATGGTCATCTATACCCTCCACACACCTCTGTTAATTTTCCCAACAATATCTTTCCATGCTTCATCACCAATATATGCCTGGTTCACCCTGCAATGAATCCCACTCCAGCTCTTTTATACCGATTGTGTTTTGTGGTAATTTCCAAAGACAAATCTGGCAACCCTTCTCTGCATACCCTCCAACTCTTGTATTTGATACCCGAAATGTGCGTCCCATACTATACCACCATATTCCAGCAGTGGTCTGACCAAAGTATTGAACCCCAATTCCCTTACTTCTCTAGTACATCCCCTCATCACCAACAGATGAAGGATTTTGAACATTTTTCCTATCATCTGTCCAGTGTGTCCTGCTCAGTTAAGTCAACTATCAAATGTTATGCCGAGGTATTTACATTTCGAGTCTTCAATAAACAGTTCCTTCCCCACTTTATAATCATAATCAACCTTTAGCTTTACTTATCTTCATCTCATGTTGAATCGCCCAGCTAGTTATCCTATCTAGATCACCCAAGTGATGTTTACAGTTTTCTACAGTTTTGATCGTTTTGTATAACATTATGTCATCTGCAAACAATCTAACATCTGATTGTAAACCATCAACACAAAGATTCATTAGAATAACGAATAGCAATGGTCCCAGTACAATACAATACTGTGGAACTCCCATGTTCACTCCTACTTCTTTTGATACAGCATTTGCTACCCTAACTTTTTGCTTTCTACCTTTTCGGAATTCTTTTACCCAGAAAATCGCCTTTTTATTGACTCCATTAGTTTTTGCCCTATTTAGCACCATTTTATTGCTCACTCTGTCAAAAGCCTTTGAGAGATCCAGTGCTACATTATCAACTCGATCTGCCCTGTCCATTTCATCAGAAATATCTTGCATATAGTCTGCCAACTCAGATTCGCATAAATATCCTTGTCTAAAGCCATATTACAGACTTGAAAACCACTTACCTTCCTAACAGACACGTCTGATATGGTTGCATATTAATCTCTCCATTAATTTACCTACCACTGATGTCGAGCTGATTGGCATATAGTTTTCGACCCTATTTGTCACCCCTCCTTTATGGATCGGTACTACTATCGCACTTTTCCAGTCACCTGGTAAACAACATGTATCCAGACTCAATTTAAATAATGTTTCAATATAAGGTACAATATCACATCCTGCTATCTTTAAGACATAATGTAGTAATATTATCCACACCGGCCCCTAATACGATTTTTTTGATTCCTTAGTTTTTTCATGATATCTTCATACTTATTTCAAATTTTCTAATCTGCTCCCTTCCAACAGATATCGCCCCTACCATTCCTCAATTATTGTTTCTAATGATCTCACCGAACCAGTTACTTAATAGCTCTACCTTTTTTAAAGCCTCAGTTACTTCTTCTCTAACCTTATCTCAATACCCACTCTTGCTCTCAGTTTCCTGATACAGCTATAGAAATTTCTAGATGCGTCAGTCAGTTGTTCCCCTGCACCAATAATATTCTTCATAAACTCATCTTTAGCCAGTTTCTTTGACATTATTAATTCCTTGGTTAGTTGTTTCAAGACTTCCCTAGTGCCTTGCTGTTTCTTAACTCTGTTGTGTTCTCGTCTCACCAACCCCTTTAACATCCTCACCTCCCTATTATAGTATGTACGGTCCGTAGATCTCTTTATTTTCTGTTTTGGAAAAACATTTCCTCGCCTTTTTTTTTATTATTTCCTTGAACGCTTCCCACTTCGTCTGCGATGTACTTGTGTCATTCTTCCATTTAATAAAATTAACCCTAAAATATATTTTCAGTTAAAAAATTTGTGCCTTTTTTATAATTGTACCTATTTCTCCCTTCAATTCTGGCCATTGGTTTACTGAATCCCCTTATATCCATCAGAACTGCATTGTGATCACTTATTCCTTCAGTTACTTGACACCCTATAAGTTTATCATCTGGCTTTATTAGGAAGATATCCAGCAAATTTGATCCCCTTGTTTTATGATCAACCACTTGTGTAAAGCCAGGTTCTCTTACTAAGGTATTTGAAAATCTCTGTTCCCTTGTGTTATTAATCTTATTTCATACCCAGTTAACACCTTTCCTTCAGTTGCTTGACACCCTATAAGTTTATCATCAGGGTTTATTAGGAAGTTATCCAGCAAATTTGATCCCCTTGTTTTATGCTCAACCACTTGTGTAAAGCCTCGTTCTCTTACTAAGGTATTTGAAAATATCTGTTCCCTTGTGTTATTAATCTTTTGACACCTTTCGATGAAAAACTGATGCACTGCTGACAAGACTTGCGGGTTCACTTATCCTACATTCCTGAGTTCAGAATGGCATTGTTCCAGCGCCTGTAGCTATTCTTAAAGAAGGTTTTTTTTTACCAAAACGCTCAAATAAACAGCATATTGGTCTTCCTACAGCTCAGTATTATCAGCTAAACAAAGAGTTCATGAAGTGTTTGGAGGAAATGGAGATAGTTAAAGATGGTAGCTCTACCAAATAGTTTCGATACAGCGTACAGATTCCAACGATCTGTTATTTTATGAAGCGTTTCCGTCGATTTGACACGAATTTCTTATTTCATTAATGTTAATGATTTAGCTGTGTGATTAGAAATTAATGAGTGGCGTGAGTAAAAAAATTCAAAGCGGGATTATTTTTTGTTAAATAACACAGGATCTGATGTCAAAGTATGTGAGACTGATGCCATAATTTCATTATTCTCTTCCTCGGCAGACAAACTACAGGTGAGCAACATAACAGTTTGAAATTGGCATACAGACTGCTAGAATCTTTTTTCATCTTTCGATAACTTGTGATGGGAAAACAAGGACGGGGTGTAAAGGATTTAGCGGATTTCACAGCCGTCGTTGTGCTATAAAATGCTGTAAGAAATATACTCTGCGTCTACTACGAAGTGAAGGTATCCGGTACATAACACGGGATGACTAGTTAGAATTAGGGGTGTCCACTTAGAAAGAACCTTCATCGATGTTATTCGATGCATCGCTTAAAAACATCGATGTTTTTTCAACATCGAATACTTTTATGTTTTTCTCAACTCAACAAATACAAACCAACAATATTCACCCGGAAATGTCGTTTCATTTATCTCTTAACTGTTCCTTCAAAATCGCCAAGAGAAACTGTGACAATAGTTTGATATTCACCATTTCCAGTTGAAAGCAGATAGTTCATTGTCTTTCGTTTGGACTGTGTGAACCAAGAGCAACACTATACAAGCAGTGTAGTGCTGTAGCTGTAATGATATGTTTAATTTTATGCTTTTTTTGTTTATGGCTTTACGCCTCGTCGACTTTGAGGTCATTAGAGGCGGGAAAAGATTGGGGGCAAGGAATTCGGCCATGGCCCTTTGAAGGAAACATCCTGGCATTCAGCTAGCTTGGTTTAGGAAAACCAGGGAAAACCCAAATCTGGATGCCCGGACGGGGATTCGAACCCGCGTCCTCCCCAATGCTAGGCCAACATTAAAAATTAATTTTATGATACTGTGTTGCTTAAGTAGTGTTGTATGAGTGAGGTATAGCTTTGTGAGACAGAAACTACAGATTAACAGAAATATTTTATTACGATACTAGGCCATTACAATAAAAAACCAGTAGTAGTGAACCTATGAAATTGATTTTATTCATTCACTCATACGGACAGTACAGTCAACCGCAACAAAAATTCATCTTCACCGTTGTTATGTACCGCTAGTTGCTCACAGGTGTCACCATCTGTTAATGATAGTTACTTCAAATTGAAATAATTTAATTTAATCTTGAATAAAGTTAGTAATCTTAACATTTATTTCTATTTTTTTTTTTTTTTTTGTCATTATTAGCCAGAGATAATTTTTAATGATTCGATGTTTTTATTTAAAAAAATCTATGCATCGAATAGAAAAATTCTTTGTCAAAACATCGAATCAATCCGATGTATCGTACTGTAAACATTGAATGGATACGATGCATCGATGTTTAGTGAATATCCCTAGTTCGAGTCATGGTGGTGAACGATATTTTCTTTGTTGAGAAAGATTGGGCTGATTTGCTTCGTAAGTCAAGCTAAACTGTTGAAGAGAGCTAACGTGACCTATTTATTACTTGTTGCTCTGAGACAACCATAGAAGGTAAGAGTTTAATACCTATTCTCATAGCTAGTGCGGCCCAAAGAACTGGTTACTTACTGGACAGTTCATATAATCAAATTCTATCTTTAATTCCTAATTATATGAAAAGATATTTACGAAAGAAGAACACTCCTACACATAATACTATGTTAGAAGCCTACCGTTCTCACGCATTCAGTGCTGAACTGAAGGGAAGCTGTCACATACATAATTCCCAGGCCAAGAGAGAAACTTCCAGTGCTCTCGGTCCTTGAGACGGAGGCCCCCTCCATCTGGAGCCACCTACTGCTGGGGGCCCGTAGAATTTTTTCCCGTTCCGCCAACCTATTGTTACGCCACTGTTATAATCTGACTCAGATAACAGAATGTGTTCTTGTACTGCAAGTGGGAACCGGCCTACGCTCGCCTTAGCTCGAAATTCGTAGACTCAATAAAGCTCAGTGAAATCCAATAAATATTCCTTTCATCGACTATTAATTCGCAATCGGCAGATACGCTACAAATCATCTGGAGAATTAACAGTAGGTTAGACTCCAGAAGAATACCCGAGACAGTGGTCTAAACGTCGGAAGTAAGTAGGTGCATATTAGACGCATCATACAACACGCGAAGCATTTCGTAACAGGCACCAAGTACGGTATACTCGTGAAATAATGTGATGCATCGATGCTACATGAGCAGGACAGCAAGGTGGAGCTCGACGTGTGAACAGCCATTGTCGCGTGTGGTCCGAGCGAGCCACGACACTTATCCGTCCTAGCAACCATTTACTGTCGGCTGAGGTTTTCTTGGTTTCCAGTCAGCATCTGTAAGCTTCCGTCTAGGATAAAAACACACACACACAGATTTAATTTACTTAAATCAGGACGTAGGTGCTCCTTGAAATGATATCAAGAGTTTTGTTTACTTAATTTATTGCGGAAAAGTGTTGCATGTTAAAGTTACATGGAATTGATACGTAAATCGGAGTTTTCCGATATTTGAATGGTGGATCATAGGATCCAAAAATTAATGCAGATGCATTCCGAGCCAGCAGAGGGAGAATGATAGAAAAATGCCTAAAATGATCAATTTGGATGGTAACAGGTTTACCCTACAAAATTTCACCTCAGCAGCAGAGCCATTATCTTCTCCAGCCATATTGGAGCAGAGTATTTTGGAGTGTATTGCCTTTCGGCATTTACTCCTCAACATTATTAGATGGGTTGTGTCTTCGGTGTCGGTCTGTCATTTTGGTTGGCAGAAGATGGATTCTTCTTATGGCGGTGACCGGTGGTCTTCGCGCATGTGGAGTTTGCGAGCGTCGGCCGCGTGGAAGCTGCCGGGCTCGCTGATCTTCCGGGAGTCGGTATGTCGCGAATGTGTCACGAATGCCGCGAAATAATCGCAAAGGCAGCTAGGTCCAATAAAACTGTAATATAATGCAAGTATTAGATTTAGGAAACTCGACGCCAGAACGCAAGTTGTGGATGAAGCAACTAATGAGAAAGTTATCAGGGACACAAACAAAGTCGTTAGGCAGACGGAAGCTGCCAGGAGAAATCCTCCGGAGTTATGAGGGAGGCTCAGACAGGGTAGCCGAACACATGCAAAGCAACGTGATCAAGATGGTAGGATGCGCCACAGAATGTTCTCGAAGGTCCAGAGGACACAACTAATGACATCATTAGGAGTATAAATAGTGGTGGCTGAGCTAACAGAAGACAGAGTAGGGCCGACTGCCAGTGAGTGGGGTCGGAGCTGACTAGTGCGGGGCACAGCAGCAAAGCTAGTTAGGGACCAGCCGCCAGTGAGTGGGGTTGGAAGCTGACCAGTGCGGGGCATGGCAGCTACGAGAGTAGGTCCAGCAAGCAACAGAGCTAGTTAGGGACCAGCCGCCAGTGAGTGGGGTTGGAAGCTGACCGGAGCGGGGCACGGCAGCTAGACTAGCAGGACTTCGACTCTCGACTTCAGGCTTCATGAGGAAGCAGGACTTAGGTTCTGGCATAGGCTCCGATGCCAGTATAGGACTTAGTCGACGGAAAGACATGGTCGAATAGTACCTTGAAGCCACGCACCTCCCTGGGACTTAGGTTAAACAAATGTAGGAGTTGAACTTAGAATTCAGAACTCGCACCTACCTTAGCCTTAGACTTTGATTTTCTTAGCAAGCTTTACCGACGGAACTTAGGTTTACAGATGTAAGTCGGTCTTCGTGAGCTGCAAAACTTATCTCTGATCATTCTTGTGTATGTTTATTTCTACCAGTTATTCCACTCCGAGTTCCCTAGTCTGAAGTGACTACCCATGTTGCAATTGATTCTAATATCAAGCTCTCATCTTCCGAACCGCTCGCGGAAGTAAAAGCCAACCAGGACGCAACATAGGGGCATAAAAATTTGGTGTCATAGTGTGGGGTTTGGCCAGAGATAGCCCAGTTAGATACTGCTTGACCAAAAGTTAGCCAGGGTTGGCCAAAGGTCAGTATAACGGCAGTATAAGGCCACAGACTTGAGGAATAGGTGTTCAGAAATTTCTGGTAGAACTCAGCCCGAGGTCATAGCCAGACCGACGGCTTAGAGAACAAGGGAGGTGGCGCAGTAGGTAGGCTAGGTAGGCGAAGAGAAGAAAGAAGAGGATCCATTGGTCGAGTACGAGAGGGGCCACTCGACAGCGAAGGTAGCCGCAACGCATCCGTCAGCAGCATCCACAGAGGAGGCGAGCCAGGTCTACAAGAGTCGTAGACAGCAGCCGTGACGCAGCCGAGGTCGACGAGGCGAGCCAAGGGATCAACAGGCGGCCGCAGGCAGCAGCGAGCAACAAGGGAGCGACGCACGACGCAGCCCACAGTCAGCAGCCAGCCGCCAACGGGTCAGAGTAGCAGCCGGCAGAGGCAGCCAGGAAGGTGCCACACACCGTCCCCACGCAATAGTTACTTTCAGCAGGTGAGAGCGCAAAAAGCAGCATGCCTAACGAAGCTGTGTCAGGTAGCCAGGATGCGCAGTCATCACCTAGGCACTATCTGAGTTTGAATGAAGTGATTAAATTAATTCCTCATTCCTTCGATGGTGATAAGTCGCAACTTAATGAGTTTTTAGATAATTGCGATAGTGCTTACGAGCTGATAGAGCCAGAACAGCGCGAAATATTGTTAAAATTTATCAAGGCTCGTATAGTCGGTACGGCCCGTAGTAAATTGCTCGTCCGAGATTTGACCACCACTTGGCCAGCAGTTCGCGCGATTTTAGTTGAAAACTATGGGTGCAAAAGAACTTTAGATTTTTATGCGTGCAAAATGTTTGCCAGCAGGCAGGAATCATGGGAAAGTATAGCACAATGGGGATCGCGCATTGATGCCCTCCAACACCAGTTCAGGGAGACGATTAAAGATGTCATGGGAGAAACCGAGCTAGCAGGTAGTATAGCTCTTGTGCTAAAGTTAGGATGGGCGGTCTTCATCCAGGGGTTGTATGATGACCGAATAAAAACAATAGTAAGAGCTAGGGGAGAAACCATAACCCTATCAGAGGCAGTTGAAATTGCAGCTACCGAAGAGAGCGCGATAGCATCGGCGAAGGAGAAGCCGATATCGCGATATCCATTCAGGTTCCCGAAAGCAGAGAAAAACAGGGAAGGTACTTGCTCTAACTGCGGAAAATCCGGTCATGTAACGAAGAATTGTCATGCGCGAAGACGCATAAGGGTAATTGAAAAGGAGGACGATTTGGATAAACAGGCGATTAATGCCCTACTCGCTAAGGTGAGGAAACTAGAGAGAGAAAACAGTGTTAGGATGGCGGGAACGCGGCGAGAAGCCAGAAGAAACACGGAAGAAACAGTGCAGGATACACCCTTCAAGAAAAAGGTGCCATACGTAAAGGAAATTACGTGTCTCAGGTGTAATAAAAAAGGGCACTATGCTCGAGAGTGCCGTGAAAATACCTGGATAGTGAGAAAAAGGGATAATAGACCGGTAAACTATTAAGTGGCGTAATGAGGCAGTCACATTGCGCCAGGCCCCAAAAAGTATATAAAGTAGACTGCACAAATAAGAATGAATTTGTAGTGATGCAATGTGAGGGAGCTAAGCGTAATCAGGTGAAGTTCTTGGTGGACAGTGGGGCACAACTGAGTTTAATAAAAAGGGACAGCATACCAAGGGCAGTGAAAAGTAATAGTAAAGAAAAAGTTAAAATTAAGGGTATTAGTAACAATGTTGTACAAACCAAAGCTTCTGTGGTAATAAAGTTACAAGCTGCGAAGGATTTGACGCTAAAGCAGAAGTTTCATATAATTGATGCAAACATAGATTTGCCATTTGAGGGCCTATTGGGAAGGGACTTCCTAGCAAGAAACAAGGCCGTGATAGATTATGGGAACAAGACTATTGAAATTCGCGGGAGGCGAATTAGGTTGCAAACAGCGCAAGAAGGGCCATATCTAAAGCAACGTGAGATGCGTTGTAATGAAGCTTGTGGCCGTTGGATTGTCTCACCAACCCACAAGAGTGTAGGTTTTGCAAGGATTGCGACACCTAATAGTGTTTGTCCGTCCACTAATGGAACTGTGCGACGTGACAGTAGGAAGGTCGTAGAGATTACGACATCAGGTGAAATTTGTCCGTCCACTAATGGAGCTGTGCGACGTGACAAGAAAGGCGTCGTGAAGATTACGACACGAAAAGAAACTTGTCCACCCGCTAACGGACCTGTGGGTCGAGACGGAATTTTCCCGAGGGCACTGGGTGTTACCTCGAAGACGGTAGGCCCCGTGAAAAGGCGAGATTGTCCGCTCACTAACGGAATTGTGAGATGCGACGGAAGATTTCCGAGGGCAGTAGGAGCTGCATCGGGAACGGTAGGCTCTATGAACGGGCGTGGTAATGTTTGTCGGTCCACTAACGGAATTGTGCGACGCGATGAACGGTTTTCGAGGGCAGTAGGTGCTGACTCGAAGATGGTAGGCCCTGTGAAGGGGCGCAATAATGTAACAAAGACGGAAGGGTCCGATTCGTTAGCAGTAGAAACTGCGTGGCATAAGAAGGCGAGGAAACGCGCTTATGCAGAGGTGGTTAAAGCCACGAAACCGAAGGCGACTAGGTTCGCGAAGGAAGAAACTAAGTGTAGAGTGGAAGCCGGGAAGGCTCGAAGCTCTGAGATAATAATAGGCCCGCGCGAAGAGAAGGCAACCAGGTTTATATATGCCCGAAGCTTTAGTGTCCGTAAGAAACGGAATGTGCATAACGAGTATGTTAAATACCACTGAAAAAGAAGTTAAGTTAAAGAATCCCCTAATAACAGCAGAAAAACTGCCCGAGTCCAAGGAAATATGCGTAAGGCATATTAGGAAGGAGCGATCAGAGAATAAATCGCGACTAACCAAGTTAAAGGAAAACCTCCGAGTAGACCATTTAAATAAGGAAGAGCAAGAGGCTCTATTAGAACTATGCGCAGCATATAATGATGTCTTTCATTTGCCGGGAGATACATTAGGTTACACAGAGGCTATTAAACATGAAATTAAGCTCCTCCCTGAGGCAGAGGGAAAGATAGTAAGTCTGAGATCGTACAGAATACCGGAAGCTCAAAAAGAAATCCTGCAAGGCGAAATAGAAAAATTGCTACAAGATGACATAGTGATACCTAGTGATAGTGCATGGAATTCACCGGTACTAATAATTCCAAAGAAAATGGATGCAAGTGGGAAGCAGAAATGGCGTGTAGTGATAGACTACAGGAAGTTAAATGATCTGACAGTAAATATCGTGTTCCCATTACCGAGGATTGATGAAATACTAGATGGGCTTGGTAAAGCAAAGTATTTCTCAACGTTAGATTTAGCAAAAGGGTACTATCAGGTACTGATAGATGAACAGGACCAGGAGAAAACGGCTTTCAGCACTCCCTATGGACACTATGAATTTAAAAGAATGCCTATGGGATTAAAAACGGCACCAAATACCTTCCAAAAACTAATGAATTCCGTACTGGTAGGATTACAGGGTGAGAAAGTGTTCATCTACTTAGATGATGTAATTGTCTTCGGATCATCATTGGGAGAGCACAATGCAAGGTTAGAAGATGTTTTCGAAAGACTACGGAAGTATAACCTCAAATTGCAAGTGGACAAATGTGAGTTTTTGCGCAAGGAAGTTACATTTTTGGGACATGTACTCACCGAGGAGGGATTGAAGCCCGATCCGAAAAAGGTAGAAGCCGTACAACAGTATCCACAACCAAGCAATACAACACAATTAAAGGCGTTCTTAGGTCTGAGTGGATACTATAGAAGATTTATAAGCAATTATAGTAAAATTGCAAAGCCCTTGTATGAACTGTTACAAAAGGGAGTTACATATACATGGGGAGAAAAACAGGAAGAGGCATTTCAGCAATTGAAGGAAAAATTGGTGAACCCCCCCATATTACAGTATCTTGACTTCAAGAAAAATTTTATAGTTACTACGGACGCAAGTCAAGATGCGATTGGAGCGGTGTTAAGCCAAGGGAAAATCGGCAAGGATTTGCCTGTAGCCTACGCGTCCAGGACTTTGAATAAGGCAGAAAGGAATTATAGTACAATAGAGAGGGAAATGTTAGCTATTTGTTGGGCGATTAAGCAATTTCGACCTTATTTGTTTGGAAGGAAATTTACAGTATGTACGGACCATAAACCGTTGACTTGGATTAATAGTATTTCAGATCCGTCATCGAGATTAATGAAGTTCCGTCTTAAACTAGAAGAATACGATTACGAAATCGTTTATAAGAGCGGAAAAAGGAATCAAGCTGCGGACGCTCTTTCAAGAATTCGGAATATTAGAGAAACTGGTAGCGAGATAGCCGGTAAGGAGGAAGAAGAAAAGAGTACTGAAACAGCTGTTAATGAGAATACAGCAAAACAAACAGTACCACCAAGTGGCAATAATGGGGAAAATCTTACTCAGGAAGAAAAAATGAAGATATTGCGGCAGTACCATGAATCACCAATAGGCTGTCATCAAGGCATAGGTAGGACCTATGAGCGAATAAAGAAATATTGTAGTTGGGAAGGCATGAAAGCCGACATTGAGCAGTACATTCGCCATTGCGAAAGCTGCCAGAAAAATAAGATCACCCAAAACAAAACAAAGATGCCGATGGAGATTACGAAGACCCCCAGAACATGTTTTTGAGAGATGTGACATTGATATTGTAGGCCCGTTGCAACGATCGGAAAAGGGAAATAAATATATACTCACCTTTCAAGATGCTCTAACGAAGTTTTTAGTGGCGGAACCAATAGAGCAACAAGATGCGGATACAGTAGCAAGAGTACTGGTAGAGCGTGTAATCCTACGGTTTGGAATACCGTCGATTTTGTTAAGCGACATGGGGAGTAACTTTATGAGTGACGTCATGAGGCGAACATGTAGATTATTGCGGATAGAAAAAAATCCACACAACAAGTTACCACCCGCAGGCTAACGGTGCATTAGAAAGAACGCACCGCACCTTGACAGAAATGTTACGACATTATGTAAACAGAGGTCAAACAGATTGGGATACCTGGATCCCATATGCGGTGTCTGTCTTCAACACAACACCACACAGTACTACAGGGTATACGCCACACGAGTTGTTTTTCGGAAGAATCTGTAACATACCAGGGACACTGCAAAAGAAACCGGATGATGTGATATATAACTATGATGATTATGTAATAGAATTAAGGGAAAGGTTGAGAGCCATGCACCAATGTGCACGTGAAGCAACGGCTCAAGCAAAAGAGAAAAGCAAAGAGAATTATGATAAAACACAAAACCCAGTAGTATTCAAACCGGGAGAGAAAGTCCTGTTATTTGATGAAAGTGTGAGAAGGGGGTCGCTCAAAGAAATTAGACAGCCAGTGGAGAGGTCCGTATACGGTAATTGAAACCAAAGGACCGAATGTTGTAATACAATTAAAGAAAAATAAATTTACGAAGGTGCATGCCAATAGATTAAAAGAATTCTTTTGAAATTACAGGGACAATGGCAGCAACCTGGAGAGTAATTATGGCTAGATGAAGATGACGCCACATATTTTAAATCAACGATTAAGTCGTTAGAACAGGAACAGAAACAATTATTAAAATTATCAAAAGAGCAAGTTACTATTGTAAGGGCAACATTAGTTAGTTTCAACCACACGGTTGATTCGATAGAGAGAAATGAGAGAATAATTACGGCAGGAATATTGAAATTAAATGAGAACGTATTTAATTACGAAGCTAGTACAGACAAAAGGATACTTCAACTTGGTATATCCATAACGTTGAATGAGCAGTTGATACAATTAATAACGATATTCAATAAAGTGGAGCGAGAGTATGATCTACTCGTAACCGCGATAGTAAATGCGCAAAAAGGTATTCTGGCACCGCATTTGATCAACCCTGTACAAGTGGTTAGATACCTACAGTTAATTAAAGAAGAAATAAGGATAAGCAATTCCCTATAGAACTAACCGAAGCCAAGGGGTATCAATTAATGCGAGCAATTGACTTGGATGTTTTCATTTCAGGTAATATACTGAGTTATGTTTTAAATATTCCGCTTGTGGACAGCGAAAGGTATAACATGTATAAATTATGGCCTCTACCAGTCGAAGTAAGTCAAAATAAGCGACTATTCACTTACATATCACCAGAAAAGAGGTTTCTATTAATGGATGATGCAAAGAGGAAGTATATTAAGTTAGATGATGATCAATTAATATGTAAAAAGATAGAACCTACTCATAATATTTGTAAGCAAACTTTTGTCCTGTTATCCACTTACGACCATGAGGTATGCGAAGCTAGAATGCTTCAACCGGTAGTTAAGATTCCAGATGATTGCATACAAAAATATATCACGCTAAATGAAAGTGTATGGACACAAATTAGAGGAAATGAGTGGCTTTTTGTAGCACCCAAAGAGGAAGGGCTTACGGTGTTGTGTAATGGCCATAAGCCAGCAGATGTAATAATTAAAGGAACAGGGAAACTTAAATTTTTAAGTAAATGTAAGGGTTACGGAGCACAAATAATAATCCAATCCGAACATACCATTAGATCAAAAGTATCGATCATGATATTGTTCCGAACTTAACCCTAGATATAGATTGCTGCATGGTAAATAATGAAAAGAAAAACATATCAGAAATACCTCTATACTTGCCAGTCGAACCAGTAGTTCGCCAGCTAGATGATTTAACAGCGGCAGGGCATAAATTGGATGAATTAGAAGAGGAAATCGCATACCAACAAAGAACAGTGTTTGATTCACTTTCATTAGACAATATACCTATTTGGGGTTATGCTGGAACTGGGATTGTAATAATGATAATAATTTTCTGTATATGTCGATATTGTAAATGTTGCAGAGATTGCTTCAGATTGTTTTTTAAGGCTATGGGTGATGACTGTTGCACAAAGATTTGTGTGAGAAATAAGATTGTTAATCAATATCCTGACACAGGGGTAGTTAGGTACCATCCAGCTGAAATTAACAGTGAAGAAAGTGAGCGAATCACGTTTGAACCTGTAAGAAGTAGATATACAATAGAGCCGAGTGATACAGTGCTAAGTGAGCGTGTGCGACGACCAGAAAGATACGTAGCATACGAACCCAGGAAACCACTAACGTTTTGGTCAAAGACAGACAAACGTTAGGGAAATAAAGAAATAATAGTTGAATTGTATAATTGTCTTTATAAATAAGATGTTCTGTAAAGGTGACAGAAATATTGTGGTAAAAATAATGAAATGATATATTTTTGTTGTTTCACAAGAAGTTGTTATGAAAGATGTTTTCTATTGCAGGTACAGGTTCTGAAGAAGATGAAGATAAAAGAAAATTTTGTTAAAATGTATAAAATGTATGAACTAAGAGTTAAATAAAAAGGCAGCTCACACAGCCGACATAGGCATAGAAAATTTTGCACTCTCAAGAGAGATTGCAAAATTTTCCCCTAGGGGGGGAGGTGTCGCGAATGTGTCACGAATGCCGCGAAATAATCGCAAATGCAGCTAGGTCCAATAAAACTGTAATATAATGCAAGTATTAGATTTAGGAAACTCGACGCCAGAACGCAAGTTGTGGATGAAGCAACTAATGAGAAAGTTATCAGGGACACAAACAAAGTCGTTAGGCAGACGGAAGCTGCCAGGAGAAATCCTCCGGAGTTATGAGGGAGGCTCAGACAGGGTAGCCGAACACATGCAAAGCAACGTGATCAAGATGGTAGGATGCGCCACAGAATGTTCTCGAAGGTCCAGAGGACACAACTAATGACATCATTAGGAGTATAAATAGTGGTGGCTGAGCTAACAGAAGACAGAGTAGGGCCGACTGCCAGTGAGTGGGGTCGGAGCTGACTAGTGCGGGGCACAGCAGCAAAGCTAGTTAGGGACCAGCCGCCAGTGAGTGGGGTTGGAAGCTGACCAGTGCGGGGCATGGCAGCTACGAGAGTAGGTCCAGCAAGCAACAGAGCTAGTTAGGGATCAGCCGCCAGTGAGTGGGGTTGGAAGCTGACCGGAGCGGGGCACGGCAGCTAGACTAGCAGGACTTCGACTCTCGACTTCAGGCTTCATGAGGAAGCAGGACTTAGGTTCTGGCATAGGCTCCGATGCCAGTATAGGACTTAGTCGACGGAAAGACATGGTCGAATAGTACCTTAAAGCCACGCACCTCCCTGGGACTTAGGTTAAACAAATGTAGGAGTTGAACTTAGAATTCAGAACTCGCACCTACCTTAGCCTTAGACTTTGATTTTCTTAGCAAGCTTTACCGACGGAACTTAGGTTTACAGATGTAAGTCGGTCTTCGTGAGCTGCAAACTTATCTCTGATAATTCTTGTGTATGTTTATTTCTACCAGTTATTCCACTCCGAGTTCCCTAGTCTGAAGTGACTACCCATGTTGCAATTGATTCTAATATCAAGCTCTCATCTTCCGAACCGCTCGCGGAAGTAAAAGCCAACCAGGACGCAACAGGTAGCGATGAGCTGCGTTAGCAGCTCCATGAGTGTCGTAAGTTTCGACCCCAGCTCGCCGTTTGCTGCGGCATGCTTGCAGCAGCTAGGGATCTGTGGTCTACTTGAAGTTCTATGTGGCACCCTCTCGGAACATGACGAGGCTGGTCTGGGTATCTTGCCCTGGTTTCGCAGCTGGACGTTGCAGCCTTCTTGGTGGTCTGACGACGTACTTTGCAAGTTTGTGTGTCCCTCTGGGCAGAGGGAGCAGGCTTCGTAGGGTGTCTCGTCGATCTTACCCGCTGAAGACGCTTCCGTTCAGGACAGGAGCGGTAGCAGGTGGCGTGGTTGCCCCCGCAGTTGCAGCAGGTGGGGTTCTCCTTTGGCCTGGGACAGGCCGCCGGTTGATGTTCTTCCCCGCAGCGCACGCACTTGAGCTCGCTGGTACAGTGCTTTGTGTAGTGTTCAAAGCCTTGGCATTTGTAACACTGAAGGATGTCAGTTTTGCGTGCAGGTCTGCTGCACTGAGTACTGACTGATCTAGTTGTTGGAGGCGGTGATGCTGTCTTTGCGGTAGGTTCAGGTGTCTTGCTCTGCACTAGTGGCGGATGGTTGTTCCAGCCGTCCATCTTGTTGATTAGGATGTCATAGTCGGCCGGGCAGCGGGCCATGACTTTTACCCCGTCTTTAATCGGTCATGCGAACAGCGGCTGGGTTGTGAGCCGCTGTAGCGTGTCGAGAATTGTACTGATGTACGGCGGAGTTGCGTAGAGGGTCAGTACTGGCCCCTCTTCTATTGCTGGGTCTTCAGTCTCCATCTCCCACTCGTCCTCGGCCGCGGCGACGCAGGCCGGGGGTGGCGGGATGCAGGGGGCTGGGTCTGCCGCTGGTGGTTCGCCCTGGTCAGGCTGGCGAGTCGCTTCCTTGCGCTCCGTGCTCTTGACGAAGAGGGACGTGACTGGCTGGCCGATTGCCGCCTGGCTTGCTTCTCGCTTCTTCTTGTTGTTTCCTCCCATCTCGACGAGCTTGCGGAGACGGCTCTATACGAGGCCCGGCAACTGGTATATGGTGGTGAGCTGCGAATGTCCTCTCTGGCTGCTGGCAGCCGACTGGTGCAAAATTTCACCTCACGGACTGCCCATTATCGTACCCGCCGAGAAGCATCCCCGGCCCTGAAAGTGGGGAAAGCTCTCTTCTCATTGGCTGTATGTCATGCCGTACAGACGTGTATCTTACGTGTTTATAGGATATGTTCCTCGTGTACCATCCGCGCTGGTTGACTTTCTCACAGTAAGGACTGCAGGACCAGCGGCCTTGTTGCCAGTGTCATATAGAAGCGGTGCATTCTCACACCGTTGCGCTGGCTCAGAAACAAGCTGCCTTTCTTACTGCTAAAATCTATACTACAAAATCTATACTAGAATTAGCGCCCACGACACCATGATCTATCTAGCCCGAATTTCAGCGTTTAAGAACAGCTGAATAGCAATGTCTAGAACGCTGTTCAACGCAATGAATTTCTTGAAAAGGCTCTGTACATCTTACTTGGGATAAACTTCTGGAACCAATTACTGCACGCTGTCGTTAGTTACAAGGTTTTTTGAGTGTGCACAGAAGTGCTGAAGAAAATGAAAAATTTACATAAACAGAATACATTTATTACAAATATCACAGAATGAATTACTTGCATGAGTAGAATTATGTGACTTACGAAGAGATCATGTTGAATAGTGGGTAATGAGATGAGGAGTATGACAAAAATTGTTTACAAATATGGTGTTTATATCTAGAGAAAGTTAAATGCATGCTACTGTAACTGATGGTGGTTTGTTCGAAAGGGCCGAGAATTCCAACGCCCGCGCGGCCGTACTTGTAGATGAGAGTGGCAGGTCCGAGATTTTAATGGAGTTGGGTCGGAATGTATATCCAGCTCTGCGGACGTACATTCAGATTCGATGTCAGGCGGACCTGTTTGTGCCTGACTCTAAAATCGGGCAGGCATTTGTACAGACCTACATCCAGATATGTGTCCGACGGACATTGGCATTGAAATGCGGCAGTATTAAAACAATAAATGCAAAAGTCCCTAATTCAGGAAATTTATGTTCTCCTAGAGCATCTTTGAAAAGCAATACTTTATACCAATTTTTTTTTTGTATCTTTTATCTCATTCCATTTCAGTAAATGAATTCGTTGCCACTGATCATCGAAATTTAGTTTATTGATGAGCATTCGAATACCTTCTTTCATTTACGAGTATGATCACCGATTGTTTTATTTAACTGAACCATTATGTCAATTAGATTTTCATTATTATGACTATGCGCTTGTTCAATTTCTTACCAACCTTAATCGGTAATTAAACAATGTAAAATCTCTATACCTTGTACCCTTTAAACATGAAATGATATAAAAACTCAATCAACTTCAGTGTTTCCTACACATTAAAAATAAATGCTCCTGTAATGAGGTAGAAATATACATCGAAATGGGTAAATGGCTTAATGGTTGAGTGATCATCTGTTCACGAATTGAAACTGAATTCTACTGAACCACTAGAAATAACCACTAGCCACTAAAAGCAACATTTCTCCACTAAAAGAGGGGTAGAATAGTGTTGCAAACTGAAAAAAAAAACAAAATGTTTTTTTTCAGATTTGTGAAAAAAAACATGAAAAAAACTTAGCACCCCGTTTTTTTTCTAAATTTGGTTTTTTTTCAGAAAACTATATATTTGATAAATTATAGTTTTATTTATGGAACTTACATTTTACATGTGTGTTTTAAACCTTACTAAATCATATAATATCTTACATAATGATTCATAAATGTATCTATATAGGTAACATAATTTTTTATTCATCTTCTATGTCGGAACCACATTCACTAGTATCAGTACTACCAACACAAGTTCGGTCCGAGTTGGAATTTTCTGTTTCTTCTTCTGTCCCCTCTATATCCATAACTTCAGAAATAGTTACATTTTCTTTTACTGGTTGTATTGCATGCAAAAGCTTTTGAGATTGCAATTTTAAATTGTGAGCAAAGTACACATTGTGAATGAAGACTGCGCCGATAGTTCTGTATTACGGTCTTTTAAGTTTGAATTTAAATATATTATCATACAAAATAGGAGCTTTATTTGTTTTCAATCGTTGGTTTACGCCAACGGTTGCAAGGAAATTATTCATAATTACTGACAATGACTCAGTATTATCACTATACGCTGCGAGTTTAACAAGTATACGAATATAAGGAAAGCACAACAAGTAATAAAAAGAGGCAAAAAACCGTAGTTAAATTTCCTAATTTTTTGAAAAGATTCGTAGGTCTACAGATAAATTTGTAGGGCCTGGCAGCAGTAGTTCAAATAGCGAGTATCAATCCAAACAATGGGGAACGGCCGAACGGGGATTCCTTCTCACGCAACCTACCCTTTCGGGAAGTCCCCTTTCGTAAAAGAAAACTTCAGTCGATGTTACCAATATTTTTGTAATTTTTTTTTTCTACTGAACCAGAAAATTATAGTAGATTTAAAAGTAAGATAAGTACTTAGTATAAACTCTAAAACAGTCATATTAAATGATAAATGCCTTAAAAATTTGAAATTTAGTAGTTATGAAAAAAAACATGTCCCAGAAAAAAAACATGTTTTTTTTCACAGTTTTTTTTCATGTTTTTTTTTCACGTCAGAAAAAAACTGTTTTTTTACAACACTAGGTAGAAACCACCAGTTTTAGTGGAAAATCCACTAGGCTGGCAACACTACCCGGCCGTGGTTCCCCTCC
The DNA here is from genome assembly GCA_031002005.1 of Vandiemenella viatica. Taxonomy (NCBI): domain Eukaryota; kingdom Metazoa; phylum Arthropoda; class Insecta; order Orthoptera; family Morabidae; genus Vandiemenella; species Vandiemenella viatica. The sequence continues at coordinate 112,364,453 of JARYHS010008074.1, forward strand.
GGCCGCATGAGACATGTGGCGCGCGGCTACATGTCCGGCCGAATACAGTGCGGACTTGCACTGACGTGCAGGACCGCATTTAGGAATAGGTTACACAGGCTGCAGCCTAGGAGCTCGCAAAAACCGATTACAATGCTCGTGCATGCGTACTTCAATCCCTTGAAGTACAGGTGTACTGTAAAATAACATACCGAAAAGGAACAGCTCAATGATGAGGACTTATAAACCTACATAAGGCTGCACTATACTGTGATCGGGGCGTATGAATGTAGAATGAAACCACTGTCGTACCTGAAATACGAAATAAAATTCGGTGGCGTTCATGTCCAGAAGCTTAGGTAAGATAAATCAATTTTGTATACGATATAAACAGCGAGTAGCGGTGGGAGGTTTTATATTTATAAAAAATTACATTCGCTTATAAATGAAATAGGTGTATTTAGAATTCAATATTAATTCTATCTTTTTATTCGTTTTTATTTAATTTGTAGTTTAAAATAACTTTTTATTTCTTTTAAAACAGTATTTCAGCATTCAGAAATCTCGATGACTTGGTGTGGCGTGGAAAGCTGTGATTAGTGGAGCGCTGTCTAAAAACAAGTCGAGTCGCTGTATTCCTGTTAACATGCGTGTATAAATAATAAATATTGTGTTTTTAATCTTTCTTTATTGAGTGCTTTGGTTATTTGAATCATCTTTTATCGTTTGTTTGATCTTAATATGTGCGCCTACTCTTCCATATTGTTATCAAAACTTTTGAGTTTGTAATTCCGCGGGCTTTTGCAACACAACTCGTACAATAGGCAGCACCTTATCTATCGACCATCATTCAGTCGGAAAATTGAACGTGCGAACATCACTTGCTGTCCTCGTTCCCTTCAGTATAGGAAACAATAAAGAATGAACGTTTCGAATTTTCGAATCTTCAGCAAGTTATCGTCGTATACTTTTACTATCACTACATTATCCAATATTTTGCGTTAAATAAATAAATAAATATATATATATATATAAGGGGCCCGCAGATCCTAAAGGCGGCCCTGCTCGGATGTACATCCATCCCTAGCGCAACTGGTACGGGTCTGCGGAAATGTATCCATCCGGACTTACACATCTCTAATGTGTATACTCAACTACCGGCTCGTTCTCCAAACCAGATGTCTCGCCTCTGCGGTATTCTCATTCGTTCCGCTCTTGAGCTTGTACGATTCCGTGGGATATTCTCTATTCGGTTGATACCTTTCCCTTTGATTCTAGCGAATCTTACTCTTGTTTTAGGGCTTCTATAAATCAATCTTTGTTGATTTTTTACAATTGTCAAACTTCTGTGACTTGTAACTTTTTAAATTTAGTTTTTTATGTATATATACTAAAACACTTTACAACGCATGGCAAAATCGACTCGCCCGAGCACTATGACGTCGGGCTATCGCCTTTGCTGTCCAACTTACGGCCAGAGATGTTTTTATAGGTTATGCACGTTATTTAATAACAGTTCTATTTAGTTAATCATCAGAGAATAGATTAATTGTCAGAACGTTGAAAGAAAAGTACGTATTTCGTTTAAATCGACATAATAATTATTAGTTGCTTATATTTATTTAATATTCGTTCAAAGTAAACGTATTCGTTCAAATATTTGACAATAGATATGTAAGATAAAACATCTAATTTTCGATTAACAATTTTAGCGGCAGTTGTGATTAGATTGCTATTATAACCGGCACGTGACGTTATAGAAGCGGTTATTTTTTTTAAAAAATAACCAAAATTGTTTTCATGAGTGTCCCGTTACTTAAATCGTTACTTCATTTGAACGAAAGTAGTTCCATACTGATCGCAATCTATACAGCCTAGACTATAATTACATCTAATATTACCTGGCATGACGTAAGTAGCTAGTTTTTTTAAAAAAATTCTTTTGCTTTCACTGATGACTTATTTCAGCCGTATATAACTGCATTAACCATTCAAACGTTGTAATATCGATCTGACAGTATTAAAAACATATTATAAATTATAGTCATTTTCGTTGATTAATGACTCAGGAAGCAAATTTTTTGAATTTTGAAAAGAAAAGTTGTAATTTTTTTAATAAAAAAGGCGAGATAAAAATTAGACTTTTCTTACCTCTGGTCACGTGACAGGAAAACGCTCTAGGATTGGTGGTCGCTTGAGTGACGTCACACGTCTGTAAAAGCTGCGGCTGCGAATGGAGCGTTTCCTATTATCCAAGTTTTAAACTGTCTTTATTGTTTGTTGGTTATTTTTTGTTATTAATGAAATTTCATTTTGTATACAAAATCGAGAACAATTTGTAAAAGCCTATAGCGGAAAAATATCGAAAATGAGACTCCTTATTTGTGAGGATAGCTATAGAAAAAACCCCTGACTTTTATTCTGCTGAGCTTAAAAATGTAACAGCTTCAAATTGAGAATCATTTATATTTAAAATGAAAGTTAGATTTTGATTGTTTTGCGTTAGCAAACCATGCTTCGAAAGATTATGCACCCGAAATTTGTGCAGTTATTCTTAAAACGAATAGTTCCATTGGTGTCGCAAACATGCGCAAACAAATGAAGGTATTTCTTGTTGTTAATAAGTAGCTCTTTAAAATAAATATAGTAAGAGATCGGTATAATATGGTATAATGAACTAATACTCAACATGAAATTGGCTTAGTAGTTTTTTTAATGAAAAATTATCTCGCTCTATTTTAATGATGCTAATAATTAAGTTTAAAAATGTATTACGGAAAAATCATGCGTATACTTACATCTAGAATCACCAAAAGCAATAGCAACACACAAATCACAACTAGCTCGCAGAAAAACAGCGTAATCATCGACCAAGCTGTCGAATGGCGCGGCCGACTGGTGCACTTGATTGGTGGATCACAGGAAGCACGTGGTTCAAACTATTTCTATTGTTAGGCACTAATTCGTGGAAAATAAACATTGGTTCCGAGTAATATGGTTTATCTACTTTGAATATAAATAACTATTCTGCCTGCACAGACTAGTGCCAAAATTGACTTTTGTTCCCTCTAGATTCAGAAAAAATCACACTGTGTGGCGATCTCCCGAATGCGAGACCACAACGTTGACCTCTCACCCACCACTCTCGGAACAACTGGATGTTGTGGGACATTTTTCTTAACTGCAGATAAAAGATTATAGATAAATGATAACTAAATTTGTTTGTTTATTCAATTAACTACCTCGTTTCACTTCATCTCACACGAAGAAACGGTGATGTTTAAGTCTTTACTATCAACATAAAGAGAAGCAACTAAGAAGTAGTGTCCAGGTAGCTGCGTGATTGAAGAGTGGTAATGTAATTCAGAACGTCCTACGTTCGAACCTTACTTGGGATAATATTTTTTTTCATGTATTTTTCTTTTTTCCGTTTTTTTTCCGTTGTCGTTTTTTTTCCACTACAGAACCATGTTTTTATTCGAAGAATTCGTAATGGTTGCTAAGCGCCATGCAAGCGTTTGAAACCAATTGCTACCATACAAGAACACTTTTAATTTTTAAACTTACCAGAGATAGAATATCATGCAAAAAATACAGTTGCACGGCGCACACAGGAGTATTTGACACAAAAAGTCGATCAAAATTATTTCTACGTTATTTGTATTTTTATTTTGTTTCTTTTGTGTATTAGAACTTAAAACTATGAATTAGGGGTAATCATAAAGAACACATACTTTGAATACACACTTTATTACATATTAAGCGAATATTTACAAAATACCTAAACAATATTCATACATGTACACTAAAATAAAATCATTCTGACGAATCGTCCCATCCCTCTCCGCTGGAAGCTTCATCTTACGGCTCGTTCTCTTATTGAGCACTCGGGTCCCATTAAAGTAATATTTTAATACTTTCTCGTTTGAATGATTTACATTTTTTTTTAATCTGATGAAGCTCAAATATGGATCCGAAGTCAATAAAAGCCTATTAATGACATCTGAGTTGCACTGGACACAGCAAAATTTTCTAGAGTATCTCTCCCTAAATTGTCGAAATTGTTTGATTCTAAGTACCGAACGTGGTGGTGTAACGGTTAGCGTTCTCGCCTCGCATTCGGGAGGACGGCGGTTTGAATCCCCATCCGGGCATCCAGATTTGGGTCTTCCATGGTTTCCCAAATCACTCCAGGCAAATGCCGGGATGCTTCCTTCAAAAAAGGCCATGGCCGAATTCCTTCCCATTCCTTGCTCCCCCATCCTTTCCCGTCTCTAAAGACCTCGCTGTTAAGAGACGTTAATCAGTTTTAAAAAAATGGTTCTAGCTTCTACTGCTGCTTGGACAGAATGCCTATAGGTAAAAGTACATACTCTATTATAATTGGGTAGTATGGGTGACATTGGATGCCACGAGTAGTTCAATGTACATCTCAACCGTTTGGTGGCAGTGGGGAACAATTTTATTGTGTGTCTATCTTGTTCCCACTAGATGATATTCACAGAATAGTAGAAAACCTATCAATCAATGTTTTGTTAATACCTGTATTCTCTGCGGATATCGTTTGCTACTATCAGTCAAATCGTCGAAAGATTTTCTAGGCCGACCCACATTGGACGGATTGGATTTTATAGGGATTTCGATACATCCTAGTAACCAGTCATGGTATTTCTTTAAAAATACACTCTCAGTTCTCTTAGCAGCCTGCCATTTTGTTTTAATTTCCAATTTAAGCCTTGAAAACTTTTGTTCAAACTGTTGGGTTTGTTCGGTCGTGAATGTCGGTTGATTTAAAACATTTTTATCGACTAATCCCAACTTTTGCACGAAACCATGTCCTTTCTCGTGTTTACTCATATCATAAACAACTTTTCGGGTCAAGAGCTTGATATCAGAAGAGCCGATAGCAAAGAAAATCTTAGATGAATTAATGAGACAGAAAAAAGTAAGTTTGTTTTATTTTAAAGAAGCTAGAATTTATTCGAATAAATAGACGTTCGGCACTTTTTGGCACCTAGTTTTCAATGAAACTCCAAGATAGTACACTAAACTATAACCCTACAAGAAATCAGACCCGGGAAAAGTCAGGAAATATAACAAAATCACTCTTTAAGACTTCACGTAATAAAAAAAACTCAGTACAAAACGAGTCAGTTTGCAAAAATGTACAGAAATAAAGTTGTGCGATACTTTGGATGTATGTTACTATTGTTTCAATTCTCGGTACCTGGATGTACATGATTAAAATCACCACTACTCACTTAACATCACTCACAAATTAAAATAGTACAACATAATTTTCTTGTATTTGCTTGGTAATAGTACGTGGGTCTTGCTCAGGTGTGCTCAGAAGACAACTGTTCACGGGGTGGGTAATGAAGCTTATCTAATAAACATAGCGGGCTGTTGTTCTATTGACATTTGCCTAGAGTCAGGTAGACACGGAATCTTGAAATTTGTATAAATTTTTTTTTGACTTTTGATCGGGTTTTTGTGTCAATTACCCCTGTGCGCGGCGGTGAATAATGGAATCTATTTTAGAAGTGAGATAACTCGCAGAAATTTCACGCTAATCTTGCAACAGCTCCGGAACGCTTTTGTTGGAATTTTTACGTGACGATACAACTGCAGGTTACATTCCTGAGATAAATGCGTCTATTTAGGTGGTATTTACTTTTAATGTGCAAGTATTTTATTTTTTATTTTTTTTTTTAGAAAAAAAACTGTTTTTTGATATGCAGGTAACGTCCAATTTTCTTTTTGAAGTCTTCTTTGGTTATGTTTCAAATGGTTGTAATTCGCTTGTTATCCAAAAAGTTGTGAAGCCTTCAGAAAAAAAGAAAAAAACTAAGTTGATGTTTTGGTGAATTTTCGGAAAAAATTATTATGCCATGCAACCAACAGCAACTTGTATCCAAAGAATACGACTACAGAAAACAAATTAAACATATTCCGAATCGAGGATCCAACCTAAGGTCCCTAACCTTAGCGATACTCGCCTTAAACAAAGTATTACATTTGACTCTACGAAATTATGGTGTAAATGAGCTTCACAGAAAATCGTAAGTGACTTTGTCGCAATATCAAATTAAAGTTGTTACATTTTTAAGCTCCACAGAATTAAACTCAGGGGTTGTTTCTCTAGCTAGCCCCACAAATAAGGCGTCTACTTTCAATATTTTTCCTCTGTAGGTTTTTACAAATTGTTCTCGATTTTGTATTCAAAATAAACTATCATTAATAACAAGAAATAACAAACAATAAAAATAGTTGAAAACTTGAGTAATAGGAAATGCTCCATTCGCAGCCGCAGCTTTTACAGACGGGTGACGTCACAGGTGTCGTTGCCCGCGCCAGGCAGCAAACGAACGTTAAATTTTAACATTGAATTTTACGCAAAATAAGCACTTTCGTAAAAAAATAAAAAGCACTCGGTGAATAACGTGTACCAATAAAGAATTTGAAACCTTTTTCAAAAAGTAGTAAAATATCCAATTCAGCCATTATTCTTAGGCTTTCATCAAGCCCTCTGATTAAAGTCACAGAATGATGGCTGAAACGTTAAGTTTCATCACCCGGACAACCAAGGTAACATGGACAATCACCGCTGAAGTGTACGCAATCAACCAATATCATAACCGAAATCTAAACCATAAATAATAAAAATTCGTGCATAAGATATTTTGCCTTCCTTTTACGAAATATAGTTGTGTTTCAGTTTAGGATTAACATATGCCAGATGTTCGGTATTTTATCTAAGTATTTGGTGTCGCACATATAGAAAGATGGCACCATATTACTTGTGTAAAACCAGGTCTGTTGGGAGAGCGCTTAACGCTTGAGCTACGGAAGTTCGATTCTCGGTCTAGCCAACCAGTTATCGATATTGGGTACTTTACCGAAATTACCCCCAGCGATTACAAGGATAAAAACCAGTAACTATTTATTCCCCTCGCGTTTCTTGTCCACTAGCCTATCTAGTGCTTATTACCTCGTTGCCAAAGAGCTATAGAGTCGAAATAAAAAGAAGAAACATTTACATTGTAATCAGAACAAAAATTGGATTTTTCATAAGAAATGTGGTGGAGAACAAATGTAGCTTCAGTAACGAGTGTGCGAGATTCATTTTTGGTACGGCAACAGACGCGCCTAAGCTCTTGACCTTAAGTATTCATAGCAATGGCCTGTTTTATAGTATTCATATGTTTCATCACCATGTGGCAGAATCATAAAGTAGTATGTATTGAAATTAATTTAGTATCTTGTGCTTCCGACTTGTTAATGTTTACATAAAACTATTAACTTGTTGCCCTCCCCGTAAACTGCGTGGTTGCGGCACCATGATGGTGCTGACACGGAGTAAGCTGATTTGAGTACTGGAGGTGGAAGAAATTTTCACCAGGACTTGGCCGGCTGGCTAGGAAAAGTGGTGGTGCACCATTCCTAATCACAAGATTGCGCGCCAAAGTCCTGGGTTAAATTCCAAACTAGGGTTGTTGCGGATGTCATCTTTGTGGAAGCGGATGTTCAGTACTTGACATCCGCGGATGTGGAAAAATAAATTTTGTAATTATTTAGATTTTAATATTTGATCAAAAATAAATTTCAAATCAATCTTTTTTCATAAGTAAATTCTATTTTCATATAATACTGCCATATTGATTTATTTTTGCCTCATCTTTCAACAAAAAAAGTGGGATGATTTCACAAGTGAATTAAATTATTTGCATAATTAGAGGAGAAGGTCCAAATACGGGCCACCACTTTTATTTTGGTTCTTGTGATTTTCCTGTTCACTCAATATGGATAATTTTGATGTCACTCGCTTCTATAAGCAATCATAAAGGTTATATGAGGCTTTAAAACGTTAATAACCAGTTTTAATTTTCCAAAATCTAAGGATTAAAAAAAATGTAAAATGACTGATTTTCGAGGTGGTCCAAATACTGTCTACTTGTATAAAAATGAAAATTTATCTCATCATAAATTAAAGAACAAAAAATTTTGTTCAAAAACTTTATTAACTTGACATTTCAGAACATCCTCGCTCCCTTTTTTTCTTTTCCTTTGCAGAAGTTACAGATATATTTCATTTTCCATTCCAGCACATTCAGTCCCTGCCCAACCTTCACACTTGTAGAACTGAATCCACACTTCGAATCTGACATCATCTGAAAAGAGTCCATCACTGAAATTGCATGTTGCATTGTCGTCACCAGAGAAATCGTCACTGTCGTCATCGTCAATGTCTTCATCAGTAGGAGGGACCCTATTGTCTTCTTCAGAGTCCAACTCTTCGCTGAGCTTACCTAAAGGGCTTTTTGGTTTGGCTTGTCTTAGCAATTTTGAATTATTTTTCTTTGCTGAAGCAACTTCCACAATCGTCTGACAATTGTTCAAGGCAGTACGCTTCACACTTTCCTTCAATCATTCGCTGTAAGGAGATCCAGTTATGATGCAAGTCTTGGCGCACTTACTTCCACAATTGTTTTTTCTTCGCAATGGTGAAGTTTGAGCAGTTGGTCGTTGATCCAGGGTGCTGAAATCTTCGCGTTTGCAAGTCAAGAGCTAGCCCGTTATTGGACCATCAATGGTAGCCCGTTTTTAGACCATGCGGTACTTCAAGTTGATGGTCTCGGCAGTCATTACAAAACAAACAATTCGAACAGAATAGGTGTCCTGCATGAAGCTCAGGTTATGTGATTTGAGATAAGGTAGAAGCCATATAATTTACTGAGCAAATAAATAAGAGAGAAATTAATGTTGACATACCTTGAAAAGTTTTGAGTTTTTCAAAAGCAAGTTTTCCGTTAAAACAATTTGCGCCAACGCACGTGTGTCACAGACCAAGTTCATTTGCTCACACCTCTTCTTCTACCACTTGATGTCCCTTTTGGAGACATTCTCGTGCCTGAGCATAACCCCCTTCCCCCACTTTCAGCAAGTAGCCCGTATTTAGCCCCTAGCCTGTCTTTGGACGCTCTCTTCTACGCACGCGTCTAAAAACCAGTCTTTGTCATATGAACTTTGCGGAGTTCGTGGCTAGACTAATTCAACCGTCAAGCCCAAGGCCACGCCACCGCGCATCTCCGCGCTTGCTCCTCCCCCCCTCCCCCCTTTATAACTATACACCTCTTCGACATCGATGTCATTAGAAGCGTGAATAGATCGGGGCTAGGAACGGGAAGAAATTCGGCCATGGTCTTTTAAAGGAAGCATTCGCCTGGAGTGATTTTGGGAAGCCATTGGAAACGAAAATCTGGATTTCCGGACGGGGATTCGAACCGGCGTCCTCCCGAATGTGACGCCAGGCCGTTACCGCCTACTCGACACGCTCAGATCCGTGCTCGCTACCCACCTTCCCACCGCTCTAGTGGCGCATTCACAGTACAACTTGTAGGACCTAAGAGATCCGATTTTCGATAAAAAGAACTTTTGATGGTCCGTGATAGAGGTTACAGGTTCCTTTCAATTCACTCAATATTTTTTTTTTAACAAAAATGATAAGATTATTATACATTTTATTTTAAATGCAAACTGCAAAGATTCTTTAAAATAATAATAATTTCATGTAATCTAAAAATTCCAGTCACAGAGTTTCTTATCATCCGCGCAATGCACCTCTATCGTTGTCACCTATTTTTAAAAGGAGACCTACAGATTAACGTGAAATCCGAACCACGGAGCGTCCCAGCATCTTAGCATTATGAAATCAAAGCTTTGCCAGAAGTGGCTGACAATTTTATGACCCATGAAAATTGCAGCCGAAACAGGGATTTGAACATGGGACTTTCATTCCAAGAGACTTTGATGTCTTTCGGAAGAGAGACAAGTCTGGATGTAATGACAAATATTCAAACATAGTAAAATCATTTTTTCTATATTTATTTTTGCTATTCCAAAACATAAATGTACTTTTATTTGATTTAATACATATTTTTCAGTACTTCTAAATTCAGATGCTTGCGGCGTGTGATTCGGGTATAGAAGGTTCCCGGTTCAAAATCCGGGTCTCGGATGCAATTTTTACAGGCCTTAAAATCGACCTTCATGTCTGCCAAAGCTTTGATTTGTTAATGCGAACATGCAAGGACTCTACCTACGTCTTACGAACATCTGATGAACCTAAAGTAAGGCTGAAAAAAAGGACACTTTTCTAAAGCAATCAGTACTGACAGCGGCCCGCACCGTCAAAAATTAACCAAACTAATGACGGCCGACACATGGAGCGGTGTCGTTTGAACTCAGTTCATTCGAGTGAGCGACAACAATAATAAAAATGTCAGTCGGTGACAGTGCGGGCTCTGTGCGGTCTATTGTAGCCCGACTTTTACATGCAAGTTCAAATTTATAAATTCGACGCTTAGGTAATAAGACCGTTTAGTTCATTGTAACTTTTATTGCAAGATCGTCAGAAAACAACCACTTTTTTGCTAGCTAAGCGACGATGGGCAGAACCTCGAATAAAGAGAAGAAAGTAATAGCTGTATATTGCAATGTAAACAAAACATCCGCTATACATCCGCATAAAAATGGGGATGCGGATGCGAAAGCGGATGTAGGATTTCATGCGAAATTTCCGCACTTGCGGATGCGGATATCCGTTATATCCCTATTCCAAACCTCTCCACAGTGTGTATAAAATGAGGGCATGATGACAAAATTCGTCTTTAGGATGGGGATGTTAAGCCTATCGGCTACTTTGATGTCTTTCAGAAGAGTAGGCCTGGATAGGCCGGCATCGAATTTCACCCTCTCCCTACTTCATCTCTTACACTGACTGAATCAACTCACACTATCACAATTTTTTTATTTTTTGCTTATGGCTTTACAGTCTCGTTAACACTGAGGTCATTAGAGGCGAAAAGGAATGGAGGGAGAGCAAGAAACGGAAAGGAATTTGGCCATGTCCTTTTAAAGGAAGTATCCCGGCATTTGCCTGGAGTGATTTGAGAAAACCATTGAAAACCCAACAGCTATGCTATTGGTTGGAATCGTATTCTGGGGTCTCGTAAGAAACCGCTGCATTTCAGAAACATTCATGACGCAAGCTTCAGAAAGCCCCGGGTAGTGACCTGTCAAACACTTACCCTCGAATATCCCCGGCTTAGCGACTACCACAGGGATTAGAGCCCTGTCCCTCAGAAAAAAAGTGCATGCCTTTTGTTCAGCTAATTGGATTCTGGCAGCGGGCGGGCGTGTAGGCGACAGCCATTCGGACATTCCGCTCCTCTCGTTCGGCCGCTGCTACCACGAAAACCCAATACAAACAAAATTCTTCCACTGATTGCAAGTAAATTAAACCATACATGAATCATTATAACTGTACAAGGTGATCGACTTTGGTCATTTTGCTACAGTACTGAGGAAACTCCAGAAGCGATATCATCATGATCAACCATCGTAGTCATGGACTGCAGTGACTATAAGGCCTTGACAGCTTTCAGATACCAATACCAACCGTCCACATACTGCAGACCCTATCACCTCCATGAACAGCGAAATAATAACTTCCCTTAACCTACAGTGGATATTGATAGTCCATTTCCATCCAAACTCGTCGGAAACCCTGTACACTCACACTGTACCTTCTGCCTATGATCCACAAGGCTGGCAACCCTAGTTGCAGGATATAGGTCTTCCACCGAACCGATTTTAGACTTACTGCATCCATGGACGAAGGAAGATAGTGGAGACGAAATAACGATAAATCTGTGTAACCTCATATAAAAACTCGTCTCCTACAGCGCATGCGCGGCGGCCATAGTAATAACCCCAAAACATTGGGCTGTTTGCACTGTCTGCTGCTGAGAATATTTCATTTTCTAACATTCCCAAGTTTTCTATAATGCCAAGTTGTGTTGCATACGGTTTAACAATAGACAAGATAGGAAACAATCTGGAATAACGTTTCATAAATAAGTCATATTGTAATTATTGTTCTTGAAGTGTCTGATAGGTAACTACAGCATTAGGGCCTATAGCTATAAATTTATTAATTGCTCTAAATAGGATGGTGATGTTCTCAAATGTTTGTTGGTGTAGTGTAGACAATCAGCATATGTTACTAGTTTACACCATGAAGAGCTAGCCTTATTGTAGACAAGTGTTGAAAGTCTAATTTAAGCGGTTCAAGTTTACATCGCGACCTAGTGAATATGGTATTCTGCGTGCTTTAAGTCCAGTTTCAGTATACACTGAAAGTGTAAGATGAAATTAATTGTGATAATTTATTATTGCACGTGCGTTAGTTCAATTTCAGTTTATACTGAAGGTATATGTTGAAATAAGTTGTGATAATTTATGCTACGTGAACTAGGAATCCTGATATTGCCTATGTTGTGGCTAGAAATGTAGTATAAATTGAATTTTGTGTGTTGAGGTAGGCAGCACTATCATGATCATAGCGATGCTATTTGATGATTGATTCTCATGTAAATCGACGAAACTCGAAAATCAAGAGTAAATTTTCTTTGATATCACCGTTAGTTCTCAAGATATCTAGTATCAAAAATTAGTTACACGTATAGTTGCTTGTGCCTTTGGTGACATTTTTATTCTGGTCCAGGTCGCGTTTCAACCTAACTACAAGGATTAGTAAAAAAAATAAAACACCCAATATGCATGTGCAGCAAAATTATTTTTTGGTCCAGCCCACATCACAACCTCAATTTGGAGACAGTATATCTCGAGAACTAAGCGAGAAATCGAAAAGTTTTATATTTTATTTTCGATTTGTCTCATCAGTGTTACATAAGAATCTATCATCAAATGGGGAAATATTTCATGCGAATACCTCACTTTTGAGACAGTATATCTCGAGAAATAAGCAGGATATCAAAAAAAATTATTCTTCATTTTTGATCTGTCTCGTCGAGTTACATAATAATCCATCATCAAATTGCAGTGCCATGGTTGTCGTACGATTCCCTTGAGGTTTTTGTGTTTATTCCCCTGTGTTTCTACTGCCGACGAATATGGCGACCTCCCCACCCCACTTCTCTCTACCCAGGTTTCACTCCAGTGCGTGGTAAAGGTCCCTTGTGTTGTCTCCTCTATCATCCTTCCTCCATGGCTGCATCAGCATCTCAAACTCTTTGTACAGAATCTTCCTCGCTTCGTTAATGACATCCCACACTCCCTTGAATGTCTGCCCACAGTCAGCACTACCCAACCTCCAGATTCTTTCCTTGTCTGCATTTATTTAATATCATTTTATACAAACATCCTTCACATTCAGGGCCTCAGCACCCTGGAACACTTCCTAGCTTGTGTGAACCCACACATCAGTAAATCATTCCTTACATCCCTGGTTCACTTAATCCTCTCCAAAATTATCTTCCCCTTCATTTCTCAAGTATATCACCAAATTCACAGGACTGTCTTCGCCCCACCTTATAGCAACCTAGAGGAACATTTACTAAATCACATCACCTTTAAATCCAATATATTAAATTTTCCAAGACATTGCCTTGGAGGAATAACTCCCTCCATGGCGTAGATGATATATTTATGATATGGATCCACATTAAAACCAACTCCCCGACTTCCTCAATTCCATTAACTTCATCAGCATTTACTCCCATACATAAATCACGTTCCTTAATTTGGACATTGCTCTATGGCATGGTGCCCTTCACACCTCTGTCCACAACAGACCCACTAATTTGAAGCAATAACTTCACTTTTAGTGTTGCCATCCATTCTGTGCAAAACATTCCCTTCCTTACAGCATTGTCATCTGTTGTAGACATATTTGTCCTGATGAAGAAACCCTCGCCTGATATACCCGAAACCTATTACAACTCTCAATTCCCACTGTTACAAAAGCAAAGCTCATGCTTTCACCCACTCTTCACGTAGCCAATCTCCACCACTAAAAACCATTCATAACCCTGCATTAGTCACCCAGTTCTCTTACAGTCTTGATTCCATTAATCAAATCGTGTCACATGGGAATTACTTGCTATGCTACTTGTGTGAAATTCACACCTTTCTCCCAAAAAATTATGCCCACTATCCCCCACACATTTCAGCATACCACCCACGAACATCTTGAACCACAAAAATCACCTTATGGATATTTCCATGCAACAAAACTCGCTGCAAAACTTGGAACATGCATTCATACTACTACCCACACAAAGCACCTCATATACCAATTAAACAGCCTTCACTGCACTAGTTCGAATATATGTCTTACTAACAAACAGCTCTCAATCAAAATGAATGGCAACAGCCAAACAGTTTACACCTGCAACCTATACCACCCAGTAGCAGCTAATGACAATAACCACAACTCTAACAATCCCAACAACTGTTTCACAGTGAGAGCAGTCACAGTTTTCCCGGAAACAACCACCGCATCTAAACTTCAAAGGTAGGAACTAGACTACCAAAATTTTCTGGATACCAAACATTAACCATGCATCAATCTAAAAAATAAGGACCCACCAAATAAATCTGTCACTTATTGTTTACTTGATAATAGTGTTTTCACCTTTTTGTATGCTATTGGTCCCTTTTTCCCCATTGTTTATTATTTCCAATGGCTAAATGCTGTTTCCTTTGTGTGATTATATATATATGTATTAGGAAACAAAGCTGCTGTAAACCGGATAAAAAGGGATATGAGCCTGAAAATTACATCACTCTCTGTGTGTCTTCGTGTCTTTCTGTGTACCCACACTACAGCGAATATATATAAAGTCTTGTACATTTAGGCTTCAGTTTGGTGGTGTCACAGTAGGTATCTTAGAGATTTATTTGACAGTGAATCAAGCTTTCTCCACATTACAGCAATACTTGGACCAAATTATGTGTTTAGAAAATTGATTACATCTTCTGTATGATTATTTGAAGATAGTGGGCCTGTTTATGTTTGTAGAATGTAAAATTCTATGTACATTTTTCATGTGTTTTTAGAGGTTAACTGAAGATTTGGTAAACAATGATATAAACATTGGAAGAACAGTAACTTATAAATATTCATTGTGAAATGATGTTAATTGTTCCCAGTAGCAAAAGAAAATTGTTTTGAGATGATATTTTTTCCCTTGGTCATTATATGTGGGATGCTATTTTTCCATATTTTATGAGATCTTCATTTGTACAACAGTTTCTTTTCGGAAACTTTTTTGTGAAGCACAAGTGCTGATAAGGTAAATAAAGCATAAATCAAGTACTACTGGTTTTTCAAATATTAATTTAGAAAAACGTAGGATATATAAAAAAGTTTCATGCTTTTGACATTTGGAAGTTTTGCGATCATGATCAAAACTATTGTTGGAAAATAACAAACACTATTTGCCACAATTTCATAAATATACAAACAGCCTTTATTAACATAATACCATTTCCACCATTTGATATCACAATTTAATCACAGCAAACCTCTTACACAAAAGTAAGACATGTTATAATGTATCAAAAATAGAATTTGTATCTTACTTATTGCTTAACATCTTTTACATTTCTTGAAGCTCGAAAGTTCTGCAGTCAGAGTTTGAAAAACAATGAAATGCAATGACAATTAACTCCTTTCCTAAATATATTTTAAACAAAAATTGATCAAATTAAATTTCAGTTTCATTTAAGTCAATTTTACATTTAATTTTCTTATTACCAGTATATGATGTGGAAACATATTTTAACAGCAGCTTTGCAGAACTGCAGAACGATGTGAAGGATTACAGAAAGTAACAATTGATATTCTTCATGGAGTATATGATTGATCAAGCAAAATTAAAACCATATAAATGAATGCCAACATAATATGACAGTTGTATCACTGCTAGTAGAAAGCGATCAATCCCACCATTATACAAATCATTCGATTTGTCTTTTGCTATATTCACTGGAAACAGTTAGGGACCATCCATAAACTATGTGGCTCCATTTCCGGTTCTTTTTGAACTTGCCATGAAGCCTCCCCCCTCCCCCGGGTGTGGCACATTGCCTTTTTTCCTTAATAACTCCAGAAGACATTTTGTAATGTTTTCTTTTAACAGACTGTTGCATATACAATGAACAAAATCGATATTTGCATTCGTACATACTTTTCTATAATTATAAATATTTGGAATGAAATATTGATACTAGTCACTCCCGCAAATAACCAATTATTGGGGAAAACTCCTTTCTAAGACACAATCAGCCATCCTGATCTTCCTGAAGTATTACCAAAAAAAATTTCCACACACTCATCATTGTTCATCAACTGATAAAATACAACAGACTATGCCTGCTGTGTGTAAAAAAAAAAAAAAAAACTAAGAGATACATTCTTTGTTTTCTTTTGCTGCAGTTATCACCTTTCTTACTACATTACCAGGAAATGATTCTCTGATAAGCTTAAAAGATTTCTATAATTCACTGGACAGTGAAAACTAGTTGGAAAAACATTTTGGATAAGCCCTGTAAAGTTTATGGTACAGCACACTTTTTACTTGAAATAACAATTCAATGAGCACTGTAATTATAATTGCATTGAAATTAACTTGACAGAACAAAATTAGAATAACCGACTTTAGATCTAGGTACAGCTTATCTATGTTTTTCGATTTGTAATGTCAGTTACTTCATTGGCGCCAGACACGTGTATACGATAGCTTCAAGTGACACTGTCAGTATATAGGATATATAAATCACATACGGAGATAGTTAAATGAAGGAAATAAATATCCAGGTGGTGTTGTGAGTACTATACCTTATTTTAACTGTGACAAATAATATGAATGAAAAGGTGCATGGCTTGACTCAGAACCCCCTCTCCCACGTAGCCCAGTGTAGCTCTCTACCCAACAATCCTTCTCCCCCTCCCCTCCCCCCGAACCATGTAGTTTATGGATGCTCCCTTATCAATATTAGAGAAAAGGCATAGGACTTTCATTTAGCTTACTTTCACCTCCAGTTCAATGGGAGTGAAACTGTATTTGTGTTGTTAGGATATAGTATTTCACAAAACAAGACAGTTCTGCAGCTGGAACATCCCTGTGTTTACTGAATAAGTAACTACTGATGCCAGGTTTTATACAGCTTTGAAAGAAAGTCAAATCCATTTGTACATATATTAAACATAAAAAAGACCTAACACAATGAAATATGTATCGAAATCCAGTTAAAAATAACAGCACAACAGAGTCTATACGAAAGCGATTCTTTGGTATTTTATAATCCTCATGGAACAGGAACCAACCTTTAAATCATTATCATTCAAAGCTATTTCCTTTACTAAGTTAGTTAATTTTAAGCAGGTAGTTCATTGGTGCAGTTATTAATGATCACCAAAAAAAGAAACAAAATTCTGGAGGGCCCCTTGATAATGCGAGAGAATGAGCACACCATATTTTGTCATCCTAAATACACAAGAGTGTCAAATTTTATTTATAACTGCAGCTCTCCTGCCCTCAATAATAATTTTGTGGGGGTCTCAAAGACCTAATTACAGCTTCTTACCAACTGTGCAATACGAATATATGATAGCTGGCAAATGTAACCTGATAATCCTACCAGATAAAGGGCACCTACAGTTTAATGGAGAAAATGATAATTTTACTTTCCAAATATTTCTTTGTACTTGCATTGCCTTAAAGTGTTTTATTATATTTATTGTTGTTATTTATGAACAGTTCTAGTTTTTAGTTGCAATATTTTAACATAGTATATATATAAGGCATACTTTAAAAGCTCGTGTTGTTCTTAGTACATAGTTTTATACCATGTAAACTATTTCTGACCAGAATCAGTAAATTGTAAACAATGTATGATGGTAACAAAATGGTACTAACATTCTGTGAAATAATTAAGTTGTTTCTGTGCATTTTATACAAGACAAGAAGGAATATTCCTACATTGCGACTACTGAGCATAGTCCTGATTTCAATAAACTAAACTAAATTTTTTATTTACTCTGATGTTTGCTACATATGGCATGGCAAGATTCAGTTAAACAAAAATTTAATGGTGAAAATGCATAAAGTAATCATATTAAAGATAATTAAAAGGCAATAGTGATTTTTTTAAAAAAAAATTGAAACAAAAGGATGTTCTAACAAACCAACATTCTGATCCTCTCATACTTATGTTAGGAACAGCAAATAAAATTAAATCACTTGCTAGTTATAAACACTTTGAAATTTCTGTTGTAATTCAGCACTTAACTATAATTCACAATTGATGCATTACAATTCAGCTTTTTCCTTACAACTATCTTGCAAAGTAAAAGTAATCTGCAGGTTGTATACACTAATTCCTACATTCAGATACCTTTTTTTTTTTTTTTTTTTTTTGGTAAAACTGTATTATAGACAGAATCAATGCACCAACCTGCAGCCTCCCACTTTATAGACTGTCTCTACAAAATGGAAAACAAAACAATCCTCAGTGAATGCCCCACTTTATATATTTTGTATTGCTGTATCAAAAACACATATTAAGCAGAAAATTGAGCAGTAGCATTGTGTTGTGTGTTATTTTTTGTGGCTGCTACCTTCCTCCCTTCAACTTTGGTGAGTGTTGGATGTAATTTATCTTTATCTTCCATATAAATATTAGTATTACTACAGTTAGCTTTCAGTTTAAGCAAGAGAGGAAAACAAAGTACATATGCTCCAAGTAGAGCACTATTTATCATGTACTGGAGTCAAACTGTAAGACTGGGAAAAAGTGGAATCAACAGTAAACCATAAATCTCAGTGATTTTTTTAATTCCAAAGAAAGAATTTATGCTATCTTGAATAGTTGAAAGTTACAATAGAAGCAATCTAATGCTGGAAGCAATTAAATTGTATGAAAGTTGGAGTAACCAATAATATTCACTCTCAACTCAAAACATTAGAGATATTATCTCCAAGCAATAAGTATACAAACAATGTTCTGCTTGCTCTGCATTAAAAATCACAAAACAATGCCTGATGGTGGTCAAGTATGATCTATACACTGGTAATGTCTTATCTTTAAGGCTCCAAGCAAACCAATATGTGCACTTCAGGCAGAAGCTCTGTAAACTACATAATACTTTGGGACAGACATAAGAACTGTGATGATACTACTCAACATATGGCTAACGGCATGTATGCCTTCCGAAGAAAGAGGCATTTCATCACACCAATCTGAGTCAAATATACACAGAGAATTATCATCCTACGATTTTTAGTTTTCAGGGGAAAAAATGTATACCTTTCAGAACATTTATTTTTGAGTAATCATTCAAAACAAGTATTTACATTAATTAAAATAATTTCATTCATAACTCTCTGAAAATAATAACTAGGATTACTAAAGATCGTGATTCCTGGAGGAATTGGCATCATAATACTTCAGTGGTCAAATTCAAAACACAGTTAAAAATAATTTCCGAAGTAATTTTAGGAATACCATGCTGATACAGAGTGTATTACAACTTAATTACTACTTAATAATGGTGTATGGAGTACACATTTTGACACTGACTGTCACAGTATTATGACATCATTAGTCAGCAGGGAGCAATGTTGATTTACCGGAATCTCAGTTTTGGGAAATCCTAAGAACTCACATATAGCCTGTCTTTGTTGACTCATTTCTTAAAATCTTACCCAAAAAATCTGATGTTTGTAAACATTGTGCCTTTTTTAGTATTTTTTTGTTTAGCTGCCTTCCAGCCAGTCAGTTCAAAATGTCCTATTTCAGTTATGAAAATTACTGATAGTCTACTTAAGTGATCTTTCAAGCATTTCACTGCTACCTATTGATGCTAAAACCAGAATACATGTCAAAAACGAAATTACCTGTTCCAACAAGATTTTTCTAACATAATAGCCTACAACAAGACAAATATTATCAAAACATAGAGAAAAAATAACATGTGGCATTAATGCCTTTGGGACTCTGAATAATGTAGCATCAATCAATGACATATTATTTAAAGAAAACATTAACATTCATTATAAAGCCGTATCATCTTCAACAAAACGCACAGTATCTAATCTGGAAGAAAACTGTAAAAATCAAGTTTCTTTTTATGGAACGACAAGTTTGCTGGATTTAGTTTCATAGAGGACAAGCTAATATGAAAAATTGTTACATTTTGGTTGACTACATGAAATCACACAAACTTGAATTTTAATGCTTCACATCTCTGAAGGGCTAGAGATTAAGATGTTAACATAAAATAAAAATTATCTGGCCTACTTTCCAGCAAAGTTCTTACAGTGGTCTCTGATCTGAGAGAATACAAAATATTTGGGTCTATTGGAGATCTCGATTCCGCTACAACAACATTAAATAATATCGTTGTAAAACTGCTGTAGCAAGACGTATTATTTGCAAGCAGTAATTCCATTGTAATACATCCTGGACCATTATTTTCAACCAGAAATTAGGTTGTAATACAGCCTGGACCAGCATGAAACCATTAAATGTACTTTGGAAAGAATTTCTATCGGAGTCTTGCGTTTGACCACTGCAGTATTATGACGCTGACTCCAGGTGGAATCGCAATCTCCAGTAATCCCGTAGTTCTGGAGGTATCATACAGCTCGGTATTACTAGCTTCACGAAGTTTACCTTTCATTCTTTTGAAAGGAGAATATCAATATATAAAATTGAAGTGAAGAATATATATATATTATATTTTGTGTAGTTCTTGAGATATAATCTTAAAATTGAGATGTTTGGGTTGAAGTGCTGTCTGGACCAGAAAAAATATTTGCCTTGAGCTACAAGGAAATCCATGCTCAGTGTGTGTTTTATTTTCATACTAATTGTTATGACTGGGTGAAATGCATTCTGGACCATCAGAAAAACATCACAAAAGGTGATAGTAACTATTCCCATTACTAATTTTTGACAGTCACTATCTCAAAAATTAAGCGAGATATCAAAAAAAATATTCTTCACTTTCGATTCATCTTACCGAGTTTCCACCTGGAGTCAGCGTCATAATACTGCAGTGGTCAAACACAAGACTCCGATAGAAATTCTTTCCAAAGTACATTTAATGGTTTCATGCTGGTCCAGGCTGTATTACAACCTAATTTCTGGTTGAAAATAATGGTCCAGGCTGAATTACAATGGAATTACTGCTTGCAAATAATACATCTTGCTACAGCAGTTTTACAACGATATTATTTAATGTTGTTGTAGCGGAATCGAGATCTCCAAAAGCTAATCTAGTAGTTCAATTTGACGGCCAATGTATCAGCCAAAATGATATGGGATAAGTTTAAATTGCGAAACACATCATCACTAACAAGACACTTACGAAAGTAGGCAAGATAATTTTTATTTTAAGTTAATGTCTTAATCTGTAGCCCTTCAGAGATGTAAAGCATTAAAAATCAAGTCTGTTACTAACAACAATTAAATTCCTCCTGCCTTATGCTGCACAAAAACATTCTAGTCCAGGTTTCATTCCAACGTACCTGCCTAAACTTCCAAAGTACAAATAACATTAGTAATTGTGTGATACGATATTTGACTGTAGTTTTAATATAAAATATTATGGGTCTACTGGAGATCGCTATTCCGCTACAACAACATATAGTAATATCGTTGGAATACTGATGTAGTCAGTTGCAAGACGTATTATTATCAAGCAGTAATTCCGTTGTAATACAGCCCGGACCATTATTTTCAAGCACAAATTAGGTTGTAATACAGCCTGGACCAGTATGAAACCGTTAAATGTACTTAGGGAAGAATTTATAGTGGAGTCTTGCCTTTGACCACTGCAATAATATGATGAAAACTCCTGGCGGAATTGCGATCTCCAGTAATCCCTAAATTATCACAATTAATTTCATTATATACCTTCAGTATGAACTGCAATTGGACTAAACCACATGCAATTACACAGCCACTGTATCATACTGTTTACTTGATCCAACGATACTACAAACATAATTAAATTCAAACTGTTATAGTATGAACACTGTTAGTTCAGGCATTATGGCAAGATATAATTGTTTTTAATTAACACTGTAGTTTTTCAACATAACTTACGCAAATAGCATACCTTTCATTCTTCTTCAGCACATTTGCTTTAGAAGACTGCAACGTTAACTGGGGCTATTATGGTACATCCAAAAACTGGAGCTAATGTGATATGCTACCTGGTGCAGAAACTGAGTACCTCAAAAGAAGCTCTCAGTTCAAACCCACCAAAGACAAATCATTGTGATTTAAGACAAATATTAAATGGTTTATTTTCAACTATTACTAACATTTAAATCATACTTATAAATATCAGGAATAAGTGCTTTCAGCACTAAGTGTGTTATAATGGCTGTCAGTCCCCATATTCTATGTTCCGCACATAAAAATTCTGGTATACTAAAACCCTCAGTATTCATAGTAGTAATAGTGCAGTGATTAGAGTCACAAAACATTCTTATTGGAACTGTGAACACTGATTCTACTTCATTTTTGTTTACTACTAGGTTTTTAACATCAATTTCGCCAATGTATCCAACATAAGGAAGAACTACTACCTCTCTTTTTGCAGTACCAATGATATTTCCATGACCCCAAATTTCAATATCACTTCTCCTAATTCCTATTTCTTCACACGTTTCTCTACAAGCTGTTTCCTCCAGACTTCTGTCATTATTATCCAGCATACCCCCTGGAAAAGAAACTTGTCCACTGTAGCTTTTTAGCTGACTAGAGCGCAAAGTATATAACAAGGATATCTCATTCTGTACCATACAGAATGGCACTAAGACTGCAGCCTTTTTAACATGTGAATTTTGCTTAATTCTTATAGGATTGGTTCGCTGCAGCTTCATTATAAACTTATTTCTATTGTCTTCGTTAAAAATAGTCTCCGCAATAACATGATTCAATGGAGTCCAGTTCTTCGAATGCCACCTCGCATTTAAAACGAAGATATACAAATGCTTCACCTGTCTGAAAAATATAATTTATTTACTTGGTATTCTAAGGGAACAAATACAAAAGCTGCACAGACTACCGTATGAGGATAAAATTAAAACGGCATAAGAACTGACATATACGTGCAGAAGTCAGAAAAGAATTTTTAATCATTGTTAGAAACATTCACCTTTCTGATAAAGAAGTCAAACAAACACTTCCCATCTTTTTTTTTATAGGTTATGCAAATAGCAACTTTCTAAATCGTTTAAACAACCAAAGATGATAATGTCAATAGCAGAAGGTTATAGCTAAATAATCATCGGTTGCTGCCTGCATGGTTCACTCTTCCAAACGTAATTAAAAGTAGACACAGAATTCAGAGAATATCTAATGGTTGGATTGGATAGCAAGGGTAGGCTAGGTTGACTGAAAACGGCCGCCAGACACTACACTTCATCTGGAGATTAATATGTATCGATGTTTTTGGTGTTATGAGTATGTATAATTTCATGTTTCGCAGCAGGGATCCATGAAACAAGATTGATAATTAAATAAATAAATCATCACATGGTAGGAGTGACTGTTCTAATTACGTCACACTTAAGGGAGAGGGGAGGGGGAGGGTTAGCGTCAGCAGTTTGACAAGGGGGCGGAGTCATAAACTTCGTGACGTCACATGTATAAGTTCTATCACTTTTTGGCACGTTCACGCTCGCTGTACCTAGGGTGTCGCATATCAGTCGCCTTTGATATACACTGAAAGGCTAATACCGCCTTTGAGGCTTTGACAAAATATGACTTCTGCATACTTATTTAAACGATCGGGTTGCATCTGAGGGCTTATATCAAGCAGCCTACTTACTTCATTGACAATAATTTTCCAGTTAAGTTGATTATCTATTGTAATACAGATGAGTTTAGATTCTGAGACTTCTTGCAGAGCAAATATGCACATTATAGTATCAAGACTATCTTCTGATCTGCTTTTGGTGAAAGATATGTATTTTAATGCATCAAGACTGATATACAAGTCAACCCTATGTTTAATTACATCTGCTAATATAAACTTTTAACTTTGCAGTATTTCTGACCTTTATTATATAAGTTAGAAACTAACATCGTCAGCGTATAATACAACTTCAGAATGTTGCTTATATTTTTAATCTGTTCATTTATATCACTTTCTTATTTATTGTATGATATATAACAAGATACACAAAAGGTGAGGACAAATGTGAATATCACAAGCTTCTACAATTTTGTATCTCTAGAGTTAATGTTTTTATCCAGTCAACTGCACTGAACGACGCATCGTGTATTTCCAGTATTATTCCTTTGTAGGCTCAAAGAGGACAGTCAGAAACGATGTAATGGATTGTTTGTTAGGTGGTTCCACAGTAACAATTTGCAAAACTGACCCAGCCCTATTTATGTAATAAGTAGCCGTATTGTCTTGTTCGAATCCGATCGACAGTTCTCCATTGTCGTCTGGGGGATCGAATTTTTGTAACCTTACTGAAGGGTTTCCAACTAGATGTTTATTGGCTACCAATATCTGCTCCCATTGAGTTACCCACGGCTTGTTGAAGTTGAAACGGACCTCTGTTAGGTCGAGAGCCGTAGGCCATGACGTTTTCCATGATTTCAAGCGTTGACGGTTTGCCTAAGAACGTCTTTATGTGGGTGTGCTGACTTCCACGGTCGTTGTCGATGTTATCTTGGTTGTCCGGGTTTAACCGCGTCAATTTATGAAAACCTAATGTTTCGGCCATCATTTTGCGGCCTTCTTCAGAGGACCATCCTCTGATAGCATGGATAGCTGAGGGTTCTTCAATTTTTTTTATTTTATTTTTTCCTCGTTGCCTGATTGAGTTGCACGTCTATCTTCTAGGTGTGGGCACTATTGATCCGGGTCGGTCAGCAGTATTCAATAACAGAGTATGACAGAGCTAAGGCTGTGGATCATAGAACGTGAGCACTGGCGCCCTATGAAGTACCAGCAAACTTTTAAAGAATATTATTTCTCGTTTCGACTTTAGAATTAACATTTCAGAGATGCTGCTTGAAAGTCAGAGTTCTGTCCAGTGGTATAGATAGTTTGGTGCACTGCAATGTCCCAAGAGAATTTGAATTCTGGTTTACAGTGCGCTTGTCTATTACATAAATAAAATGTTAATGTAACTATTTTCTGAGGCACCATTTCTTGAAGTAAACGTCTAACGTTTGGCGATCAGTGGATACAGTTGATTTTGCATCAGAAAATTTGGGATTATGGTTCATCAAACAGATATCATCAACGTAAATAAATTTTCCTGAAGACGGTTCCGGCAAATCGTGAGTAAACAAATTGTATAGGAGAAGAGCCAAAACAGATCCTTGAGGTAAGCCGTTATTTAGTTTAAATATTCTACTTTTGTCGTTATCAGAGTATAGCTGAAAGTATTTGCTGCTCAACATATTGTTTAGTAGGTCCGTAACTTTTCGACATGGAATAATACTCACGAAGTCCTTCTCGTCCAACAGTATCATATGCAGCTGATAGATCCAAAAAGGCTGCACTCTTACAGATTTATTCTCAAACCCTTTTTAATATGAGAGGTGAGAGAGAATACCTGGTCATTACAGCTTCTCCCTTGTCAAAATCCCGCTTATTCTGTAGAAATGTGGTTATTGATTACTTCAGAAATTCTATTGTAGATTAGGCACTCAAGGAGTTTATATGTGACACTTAGAAGTGCTATTGGTAGATAATTTTCCACTTTTGTAGAGTCTGTATTTGGTTTCAATATGGCTAGTACTTTTGTTTTCTTCATCAATGGTGGGAGGATTACAGTTTGTGGGATATTTGAGAAGTT
Source organism: Vandiemenella viatica (assembly GCA_031002005.1). NCBI lineage: Eukaryota > Metazoa > Arthropoda > Insecta > Orthoptera > Morabidae > Vandiemenella > Vandiemenella viatica. The sequence goes on from JARYHS010008074.1 coordinate 112,390,144, forward strand.
GGTAATCCATCTTTCTGTAGCTAGTCCACAGTGGGCGAAAAGTTCAGGTATATACCATCAAAACTAGCTGCTTTTCCAAGTTTCATATATTTGATTGCATCTTTGGTTTCCTCTACTCGGTATGGAATTGTACTGACTGATTTGTCAGATGGCTGTGTATATAGTCTGTGCTCAGTCACTATATCTAAGACTAGCGACGTATTCTTCTTCCGCCACGCTGTTAGTCTTCTGTACTTGTCTGACACCTTAAAATATTAACTGTCGGCTGCATGGGAACGGAGAACATACGGCTTGCATTCGTTGAATGAAATACTGAAGTCGTTAGCCCGATGTTTATTGCAACACTGGATACTTGGTTACAAGGAAATACATCTGCGACTTCACGCGAACGTAATGGCAGCAAACTAGGTATGTTGTAGGAAATATCCTACGACATGTGGAAAACGAGAATCTTGGCGGGAATCGCGTCCGATCGGTATCGCCCGAGGCCGAGCTTGTCGCTCCTAGAGATCAGACACGAATGTGTAAAAGTTACAAGTCGTCTCTGCAAGGTGACCTTCGCCACGCGTGCTATTCCCCCCGCACGTAATATTTCCTGCTGAGCAATGTCAGTATTTCCGCTCAGCGTTTTACAGCTCGTACGACTCGCTCATACTCGACAAATAAAGTAGAAGGTTTTAATATAATAAAATGCGTCCCTTACAGAATATAGAATTCAGAAATTGCAGGGCTGATTTTTCTTGTTGCGTAATTTTAATCTTGTATCCATTGTGTTCTTAGAAACTGGCACTAGGTGTTTGGAAAAATCATTCATATTGATGGCAAGTGATGTTTGTTGTTGAAGTCACCGAAAATTACAGTCGGGTGGTACTGAGGTGGAAAAGGAGGATTAGGCAGTTAGTTTCAGTTGGTTTTTACACGTTGACTATCGTCAAGTTTTCATCTTTTCGTGTGTAGTAATATAAATGTCACTATCAGAATTTGGTAATATGGCATATCATTCTTGACATAAGTTGCGAGGCTGTACTTTGGGCCTGACGATTAGAGGCTATTAATTTAAAGTCCTGTATTCTCTCTCTGCATTGAATCTGTTGTTCATCTGCTGTGTGAGTTTCTTGAAGCACGAGGACATCGACTGCATAGAAATATGCAAGTCTGAAAATATATTCACATATTTCTCGACTTATTTCTTCGATATTATGTTGACAAATGCAAAGTATACGAAGGAGAAAACTGTACAGAAATGATAAAGTCTGCCAAAATGTAAGCTAACCTACGATGTTCACCCTTAGATAAGAGATGGGATTATGTAACTCCATGCTCCTATCCCAGCACTTTGCCTCTTGAAATAAATGCAACATTTGCGTTTTTTTTACACAAAAAATGTTAATTAATTAAAAATTGTATTCTGAAATATTTCGACAGCATCAAGACAATAGAGCATTGTCATGAGTAGCCACACTGATTAAGCCTTCAGTATATTCAATAGTCAAGCACTGTCACTGCAAAGCTCCACGAGAAGCCACCTAACTGGCCAAGTACTATTAAAACCTTCATACAAACCTATACCAGTCTGTTTGCATTTTCTTGATTTAGTCAATTTAAGTGTGTTCATGTCGGGACATAATTGTGTTATTCTTGGAATTTGTAATAATTTAAAGAATATCAAGTAAAGTAACTAGACTCATTCATGCCATATGAATTTTTAAGGATTCAGATTGCTTGAATGGCCTCGAAATTGGATTATTTTTAACACAATCATGAAATTATCTGTAATGACTAAACACTAGCAGTGGCGGCCGAAGTGATTTGCTAGTGACAACAATGAATATTTTCGACGGTTTACTGATCATTATTGAAGTGAAAGGTGCCCGGAAAAACAGGAATTTGGCAGCATAGAAATTTGCAACGTGTTAAAGTCTCATTAACTGCAGTTACTGCCGGATTAAAGAAATGGTTTTGAAATTAATCAAATTAAAATTGACCAAACTATAAGCATTGAGTGATTAGCCAAAAACTGACAAGTTGATCTATAGGCAGTGCTGCAGCCCCTAATTTTTGAAGGCCCACTGAGAGTTAACTTTTTTTCATTAAATAAAATAATTAAAAATAAAATAATCCAAAATAAAACAATTAAAGTAATACGAAAAGCATGAAAATGATTTTTTTTGTTTTATTGCAGTGTGCGATAAATAAAAGTAAATTTCAAAATATTATAAATTGTAAAATTAGTTTGTTAATTGAAAAAATATGATAAATGCTAAAAGTTATTTACAAAATCTTTTCTTTGTACTTATAAAACACAGGGAATTATTTTCAAAAACGGAGGAATCAAAATTATTGAGTGCCTAGGACCCCATACCATCTTAATCCGGCACTGCCTTCGATGGTCACGATGACAGTGAACACATTTCTTCTGAGAATCGTTTTCTGTTACGTGCATTCATAAACTTATGTATTTCTCCTTCAGAGGATCTAAGAAACAATATTGCCTCCTCGCATTGACAAAGCTTCAAGGGCAGCGTTTCTCAACCTTTTTCAACCAGAGTACCATTAAATTGTCAAAATTAATGCTGCGGGTCTCTAACTTACATTAGCTTAAATTTTATTTTTTCCTCTTTTCGTTTCAGCTATCTATGGACGACGATTATGCAACTTCATTTCCTCTTCTGAGTTTCCTTCCTCGGTCGCCAGTACTCTTTAATTTTCTGGCTCACTGTTGCTTTTTCTTCCTTTGAGAAAACCCTCCTTTCCCTGATTGACTTATCTTCAATCAGATCCTTTACCTCCGAAATTTTTCCTCTGAATAGTTCCCCGTCTTTAAAGACTTCCACCCTGGGCCTAATTTTATTATCTATGTTATTAATATCTCGCACATGTACCACTATAACATAATAAATCTCAAACCATGTTTTGAATTCCTATGAAAACGGAAGTGAACTATTAAAAGTTAATTACATGTTAATCATACCAACCCAGATGAACAATAATGTTACTATACGCTGGATGCTATGTATACCCAATGGCCTACATACATAAACTAAAATAAAAGACGCTAAACAGTACACCATTTATTTTTGTTTACTTCACCACTCACGTTACTAATACTACCACTTACCGCGGTTCCTCATTTCCATTTTTAAAACCCTTAATAAACGGTCTTTTATCTAATATATAGACAAACGGCGGTCTTTCTGTGATGCCATCTGGAAAAGAATAGACTATTGTAGAAACAACGCTGTTCTATCCTCATCCTGAAAATGCATCATTTTTGTCCCGTCATTAAAATATTCAAGACTTTTAAAAAGTTGGGCATACAGCCTTATAAAGTACGAATATGGTATCAAAATTTATGATATTCTGCCTGTGGATCACCTGAATTATCTTCGCGGACCTCCAGTGGTTCGCGAACCACAGGTTGAGAAGCACTGCTCTAGGGGATATTTGGTTGATTGTTACAAAAATGGCAGCTGCTGCTGCGCTCTACCGACAGTGTTACTTTTCTTCAACACGTAACGTTTTGACGGATGTTTTACTTGATCAGGCAAAACGTATGAGACAAAACATTGTGTGTGGACAGCAAAACGGACGTTTACCTGAACTGAATGAAGACGGACGTCTTCCAGAAAACGGATCAGCGGGAGCATTGTTTTCGGCCTTGACTGATGTTTTGCCCTCACTCTTTAATCATTTCTCAGCTTGTGCGGAGCTGAAATAACTATTATCTTGTTTTTCTTTTAGAAAACATTTTACGCGGTGGCCTTTTAGAATCTAGGACAGTGATTTGTTTACGGAATTCATCGATTTGTATTCTAGTTATCCTTGTATACGGCAAGTTAAAGTCAATTGAATACAGCGACCGAGACAAGAAAATGAAGCATATGTTAGGTTGGTAAAAGTAAGCAAGTGTATCTTGGAGATACAAAGGAAGGGTTATGGAAAAAAATTTCAATTCTTTTCGTTCAGTGTTTCTTAAATGGTTGTTAAAAATGAAGCAGTCGGCATGTTTTTGTGCTGGTGCCGATGATATTTACAAACCTTCTCTGTGGATTTTCGACCTTCTGTTATTCTTAAATTATAAAGAAACCCCAAGAAACACAATCAACAATATAGAGGTTGGCATTACATTTGATAACAAGCTTAACTGGGCAGGACACATTGGACAGGTGGTAGGAAAAGGTTTCAAAATCCTGCACTTGTTGGAGAGAGTGATGAGGGGATGCACGAGAGAGGTAAAGGAATTGGGTTACAAACCTTTGGTCAGACCATTGCTCGAATATGGTAGTGTAGTATGGTACCAACATTTTGAGTATCAAATACAGGAGTTGGAGAAGGTGCAAAGAAGGGCTGCTAGATTTGTTTCTGGAAATTATCGCAGAATGCAATCAGTGACAGATATGATAAAGGAGCTGGAATGGGATTCATTGCAAGACAGGAGGAGGATGAGGAGGGTAATGGGAGTGTACAGGGCGTATACTGGCGATGAGGCATGGAAAGATTTTGCAGTAGGTATGAAAAGTAGTTCATGGAAGGTAAAAGATGACCATGACCACAAGCTGGCACTCGATTTCAGGCACAAGGATGTGGGAAGATTTTCTTTTTTAGGTAAGGGTGTCAGGGATTGGAATGAGTTACCAAGGGGAATGATGAATAACCTACCGAAAACGTTAAAAGAATTTAAAGTTAAAATTTGTAGCGGGCAAATGTAGGTGAGCGAAGGATAGCGGGAAGTTGGGTGTGTAGGGAAATTGCCACTGGAACGTGTGCTCCGTTGCAATTAAATTAAATGATTCAGAAGCTGAATTAAGTTGTTAACCGCTGCAAAGTAACAGAACTATACACAGAAATGTACATATAAAATAAAGTAGATTTACTTAATAGCTAGACAGTAGTAGTGCTAAATATAAATGAACGAAATAATTATTGTCTTCAAAATTATTTAATTTTATCAGATTCTCCTAAAAGAGTTACGCCGTTGTACTACCAATGTCATGATCCTTGGTTATTAAAGTACATCTTGAATGTATCCCTTACACGTTTCACATCTTCTTAAACAAGTCCACGTCTTCGTACTTGAATGTTGTGTATACTTCCTGGTTTCAGTATTCCATATATAACTCGACAAGATTCTGGTATAAGGCGGCTAAGAGATTGTTGGGACATTACAGCTGTAAACTCAAGATCTTGAGAGTGTTTTGACATTACAGTTGTGAACTCTAGATCTTCGTAATTTATAACTTGTTACTAGAAATCTTAGCATAGCAATCAGTCTCTCAAAGGGTGAGATTCTCCTTCTCACAGCGGTGTATTGTTTTTAGATTATTTCAAATAAGGATCCGTAACCATTCGCAAATAATTATACCAGTCTTCAGGTTCATGAAGTAATTTCCGAAGCAAATTCAGATGAAAGGACGTTTTACTCTTTAGCAACCATCTTCTAGACCATTCTTACTTTTCAATCCCATTAGACATAGTGAAATAACCACTAAAAGTAATGCTTCACTCATGATTTCAATAGAACTGAGCTAAAGACGGAAGTAAAAAAACGTGTGTGGACGCGAGTTTTTGGTCAGTTTTACCTGACGTCTTGCCTGATCAAATAAAACGACAGTCAAGGCGTTACGTGTAGATCGGTCTTAAAGGCCCATTCACACTAGCGGTCAGCTCAGCTCAGCTCAGATCACGATAGCACTCACAGTATCGGTCAGGTCAGATCAAGTCGTAGACGAGGCCATTTCATTTCAGTTGCTCATAGTGAACAATGCCGTTTTCCAACCCAACGTCAATTAAATCGCAATGATTTTGGATCAAGAGCCTAAAAATACGTCAAGATCAAAAAGAGGATGGTTCTGGGTGCATCCAGAGTTTCAAGCGCAAACAGATCAAGAGAAAAAAGAATGTTAACTATCGGCTATGCCGTGCGAGACAAGTGGTGGGAAATGCTTTTGATATTTTAGGGCTCAAAGATTTCGAATTTATTTTAGAAAAATAAATTCTGCTCAACGATTAATTGATAACATAATTTAACCAACATTTATTTTGCACAATTATTCACGGAAGGATAAAATTTCATGCCATGTAGAAAGTGAATTTCAGGATGAACAAGAAAACCCTATTTTACAAATATTCTTTGGGTGCTAACGCTCGTGCGGAAACCTTCGATTCAAGAAATAAATTCACAATATATTTCTTTTAAATTCGGGAACAGGATCTGTACCTTGGCAGTACTAAAATGGTTAATAATATTTGAATTTATATTACGTTTTGCCGACATTATAATAAACAGAAATAACACCGTTAAAATATTTTATTTATTACTCTCTTTTATTTTTCAGACATTCGCCGCCCATTTGATCTGACTTGACCAGACCATAGCTTGTTCACACTAGCGATCAGCTCAGCTCAGGTCTTGACCGACCGTTGTTGATTGGTGGTGGCGCTACCTTCAATTCGACCTGCCTTGCCCTGACCGCGTAGTGTGAATGTTACCATTGGATTACGTGTATAAGTTATTTTTGACCTGAGCTGACCGCTACTGTTAACGGGCCTTAACTTTATCGAGCTGTATCGTGTGACAGAATGAAGTTGTCTCCATTCGCCACTAAGCGTACTCCCAACCTGGAATATTTCCACGAAAACACTAGAGCATGTACGCGACTTGTGACATCTGAAAAGTCTCCACGACAGCAAAACAGTTCACTGATGTGGCCCAGGGGCGGATAAGACAGCGCGGAGCCCGTAGGAAATGTGAAGAAGGGACCCTTGATTTTTGCCGGCGGAGGTAAAATTGTAGAGCTTAAAAAACCAGCAGGCGCGAGGCCCGTAGCATTTGCTACCTCCTGCTACGTGGTTAATCCGGCACTGATGTGGCCAACAGATGGTGTTCAATATTTTCCCTAGCTGTCATAAGTTATCGTAGAGATTGCCGCATTTATAAATATTTTTCTTGCGCTACATTTATTTTTTAATTTATTTATCTTTGATTCGAGGTGGTGACATGTCAGTGTCACTAAGTCTAGAGCCGCCACTGAACATTAGTCCAAACCATACTGAAACACCATTCCAGGAAGAAACATTTTACATTCCTCGATTCCTTGCACTCCCCTCAAGCAGTGTTCCAGCCATCAGAGGCAACCTGACAAAAGTATCAGCATACTTTACTTGGGAACAGCCAAATGTAAATGGAAGAATAAAAAGGGGGGGGGGGGCGGAAGATTCCATATAGAGGAATATGTAAATATTTCTGTCTCCACCAAATATAAAAAAATTTCAACATCCAGTCTGAACATAAGAGTACCACCATAAGGAGGAAAAAGCTGCTTAAATGCTCCATTGCTTAGCACATCATTTCAGACACTCTTCTCAGATACGATTTTACTGGTCCCACCATCCTTTTCCAAATATCACCATAATTATACATTAGCTGGCAACACACTCCCAGAACAGATTTGATGCGAATTGTTTACATTAAATCATATTGTTTTTAATGCCCATTTTTGTAAACCAATAGTAACGTCATCCACCATAAGGTTTCTCATCAGCACCTTTTGCTTCCTGCCCATTTAGATGTTGAAGGTATTATACAGAATTTCACTTAGCCAAATCCATAAGTATTGACAACATTACCATCTCAATCTGATATTTCATTGATATCTCCCTATTTTTAATCAAAAAATATTTTACTGAAACAAAACTACAAGGTAACAATTCGTTTTACCATCCATAAGAGAAGTTGCTTTGCTTTCTCAAATTGCATATATTATAACTGAACATAGTTCTCAGGTGCTATAGTAAGATGTGACCACATTCCAACTTTTTTCTTCCAAATAATTTCAGTAGGATACAAAATTACACCAAAACACAAGCTTTACTAATATGATTAATTTGAAAAAATATCTCTCAGATAAACAATAACCACTGTCAATTACATATTCACCAACTATACTTCTACTTACATACATACTGTGTGATATAAAAAATTTCCAAAGGGAATAGAGGAAAACACTATCATATTTACTCTTTTTATCAGAAACTTTGAACAAACTAATACCTTCATACCAACTAAAAATGAAATTAATTTTGAAAAATTTTGACATTTGAGAAAATCCTGTCTTTATTTTTAAATTCCTTCTTCTGTAGTCAGTCAGCTTCAATCAATAGCATTCTCCTACTTAGTTTTCGTAACATATATTTCTTCCTCGATATGCAACCAAAATTATTCAGTTCAAAGTGTGGAGGGAACATTCAATCTTCATTTGGTTAGTTTAAATCGTCGGCGGCCATACTCGTTTCCGAGTTTATGTTACTCTCTTGCGTGTTTATTTGTGTGCGCTGGTGGCTGATCAGGCCGATTCTTGCATAGAACAGTCGTCCGCACACACTGCACCCAAATGTGGGTGGCTGGCGCGGTAGGGTTTGTCGGGCTTTCCGCCTTAAACGGGATTCAGCTGCCAGACTTCGCCGCTCCTCTTCGAAACGTGCCACTGCTGTGGAGATAGTTTTGCGCCATAGAACGAGGTCTTTTGTGAGGCTGTCCCAGGTGGTAAGGTCTATATTAGTTTTCTTCAGGGTCTTCTTGAACTGATCTTTGTAGCGTTTCTTAGGGGCACCGCAAGGTCTGCTGACAGTGCTGAGCTCACCGTATAAAAGTTGGCGAGGGAGTCTACTGTTGCTCATACGCTGAACGTGTCCCACCCATCTAAGTTGGTGGCTGATGATGAGGGCTCCGATGCTATACATTTGAGCTCTTTCCAAGACACTAATGTTGGACACATAGTCGTCCCATTTAATGTTCATTATAGAGCGAAGTTTTAGCTGGTGAAATCGCTCCATTTTCTTAATATCTCGCCAGTAGTGTGTCTATGTCTCACACCCATACAGCAACGTGGAGACAACTACAGCTTGGTGCTTAAATTAAGATCTTTGTTTAGGAACACTCGCCGAGTAAGTCGTCCAAAGGCTATGTGTGCTGCACGAATTCTGTTTTCTACATCCTTCTCTGCTGTGCACTGTGTAGAGAGAATGCTTCCAAGGTAGGAGAAGCTATCTACTTGCTCAAGGGCTGTGCCGGAGATGGTAACATCAAAGTCTGGGAGTGTAGCTCCAGGGGCAGGTTGCACTAGCACTTTAGTTTTTCGGGTGTTGATGGTCAGGCCAAAACGGTCATATGCGTCCTTGAAGTAGTTTACGGACTGTTGTATCTGCTGAGGAGTATGTGCTGGAGAGGTGTTGTCATCTGCATACTAATCAACAGCAAGAATTTATGTAGTAATGAAATGTATATGTGAAATAATTTAATAAAAACAAAATCTAATTTATTTTCTATCATTTGATAAAGAAATCCAGGAAGTTATAATTATATATTCAGAGTTATAATCATATATTTAGGCATAAGCTACAGAGGCCTAGGGGCCCGCACAACATGCAAAAATAAAAATATATTAGTCGCGGTCATCCTGTTGACACACGTTGTGAATAATCAATATTGTGTTTTTCATCTCTCTCTATTGAATGCTTTGGTTATGTTAATCACCTTTTATCATTTGCGTTATTTTAATATGTAGGCCTACTGTTTCATATTGTTACTAAAACTTTTCAGTTTGTAATTTTGCGAGCTTTTGCTAAAATAGGCAGCACCGTATCTATGAATAATCAGTCAACAAATTGAACTTGCGAGCATCACTTGCTAACATTGTTCACTTCAGTTCGGAAACGAAGAAAGCATGTTACGAAATTTCGATTCTTTGTAGTTATTCTTGTATATTTTTACTATCATTAGATTTTTCAATATTGCTTTATATATATAGGAATCAAATTAGGATATGGAAATGAGCCACCACTTACCTTTAGATGATGGATGTGGGGTGCGAACACACAGAAAAGACAAACTCAAATAATAAAGTGATTTAAAAAAAAAATTGTTGCCAGGAACTTTTATATCAGACAGTCAAATGGACAGTTGGTGGGGGGAAAAAAAACACTGTACACTTACATCCAGTCGAACTTTATTTAATCACACAACAAATCTCTCACTCGCACATGATTCTAGCACATATATATATTATTAAAACACACAAAATACCATTACAATACTGTTCTCTCTTCTCAGTTCAAGAACTTTACTGAACATATAACATAACACTGATGATACTAACTTCGAATTTATAGAACAATCTGGCATATCTAAATTTAGCTTAACAGACATTTCTCGAGATTCTAACTATCATATCAATGAAACCCACTTATCTATATTATGAAAGCTACAAAAATTCAACAAGCTCTAAAATATTTCCCTGGGAAGTGAAACACACCTTCAGTAAGTTAAATATCTTTTACATTTATGACTGAGTACATGATATCTATTCCTTCAAGATCGATAGGTTTTGGTTTACCTTAATAAGAAAAATGGTGCATCTAAAATCAAAAGCCAAGTATATTGTAAAAGGGAGTACATGAATGAGACCACTCTGGGATGATGTATTCCTTAAGAGGAATCTTGCTCAGGGCTGGCAGAAGATTTCATAGCTTTGTGAGTCCTCTCGGATGAAGAATCACGTTCATGATCTCTCTTCCGGGGACGTTCCTGTTGAGATGAACTGCAACATGAGAACATCAATAAACAGTCAACCAGGAAAGAGACATTAATACAGATTGTTTAAGTAATAGTTTTAAGACTGTTTATAATTAAACTGGTGACAGCTGTCAAATTCTACTGGGCTCTCTGCTTTGAAAGTATTACACATTACTGATATTACACAAAATACACTGCTGAGACAGACGAAGATGATCAAGATGAAGTAAATAAGTACACAGAACCACTCTTCCGACAGCATTTTCATTAACTCTTTATCAAATGTCACTTCATTATATACAATAACTATGAGGGGGGAACTGCCATTTTCATATAAAATGTAGATAGTTATAACAATGGTTTGTTTAGAAAAGGTATTACCATTATTTATAATTAAACATTTAATTTTTAGTTTTTGGAGAACTTGAGGCAAACAACATTTGATGCAAAATCCTTCATCATGCTAAATTAATATTTTTCGCAAGTCTGGTACTAGATACAGGATTGACCTTTTTTTTTATTAACCCTTTGACTGCTGTTGACGAGTTTACTCTTCATGCAGCCTGCTGCCTCCGTGTGCTAATGACGACTTTAGTCGCAGCCGCCAGTTTTCCCCTGAGCGCTGTTGACGAGTTAAGTCGCACCCGCCTGCCGCTACCCGAGTGCTGATGGCAAATATATACGCGCCGCTACCCGAGTCGTACAGTGGACTTCACGCCCCATTTTTCAATAGCCTTTCGCAGTTCTGGTCGCTAGCTTATCGTCCGAATGTTTGTCTGTTAGGAGCCTATGCTTTGCTCTCAAGTTCACTGTTCAACAGTAATTACATCAGTGTTCTTTGTGTACTGTATTTTATAAAGAAAATGGCAAGACGTCGTGGGTGTATTGAGGAAGAAATCATGGAGATTCTTACGAGGAGCGACACCGAGGACGAACTACTTAATTTTGATGGAAGTGACAGCTTTTCCACAGAATCGGAAAGCTGTTGTCATAAGCCATACTCGTCAGCAGGGGTGACAATGCAGTCTCAGGTTTCAACAAGAGATGTTAGTTGTTCTGAATTTGAAGAATCAGAAAGTGATAGAGAAACATCTACAAAGAAATTACGTCTTGGTGATAAATCTGACTGGAAAGAAAATGATTTTCGTCCAGTTAGTCACGGATTTGATGATACGCTATCGGAACGTGTGTCAAATAGGGTATGTGCTAAGTATTGTATCAGTTTTCATGTTATTTTTTTACAAAAGAACTGATGAAATATATAGCTGATGAAAAGACTCGGTTTTATATAACCACTATGGAGAATACTGCAGAATCGGTGCATTTTCGAATATCAAAGTGGAAAGATACTGAATATGATAGAATTTTTTGTTTCACAGCTATTTGTCTTCTGATGTCTTGCGTGAAAAAAATTGATAATTAGAGAATATTGGACCAGATATGTTCTTCTAAATACTCCAATTTTTTGTGAACTTATGTCCAGATACCGCTTTTTGTTACTCTGGTGAGGTTTCGCCGGAACTCCCTCCCCCCTATTTCACCTCACGTAATTAACGGGACAGACACTTCACAGTTTTGAAATGTTGAAAAATCTGTTGCGTACTTATGTGGAACAAATGTCATCAAAGAAACAAAATTACGTATAATCGGGTAATAACAAAGTGCAGCAAACATTCAGTCAACAGAGATATTTTGGGAATCTACATCTATTCCGCAAGCCAAATTTAGATTTGTGGGGGAGGCTGCTTGTGCAATTATCATTTTCAGGTGTCTTTATATCTGTGAATAGCGCGAGCAAAAATCGGATGCCTTTAACTCTCAGTATGAGTTCGAATATCTCTAATTTTACAGTTGTGGTCTGAACATGGTATGTAAGTATGGAAGTAAAATATTTCTAGCATCTTCGAATCTACGCTCTTTAAATTTCGACAATAACACTAATACAGTATGGAACCTAAAGAAAATTGCAGTTGTTATAAACGCGTATGCAAGAAATAACAGTAAACTGTTGAGGTAAATTTAAGAGTCATGACTAAGGATTGCAATCCCGCAGTGTTTTCAATCCCACGGGATCCGCGCGGGATTTGCGCCAATCCCGCGGGATCCGTGCGGAATTGGTACAAACAGTTTTTTAACGCATATATTTAAAACATAGTTACTTAAAACGTTAATAAATTAAATAATAATTAAATTAATAAATAATTTTCAATTTTAAATGATAAAAATTAACAGTTAACAATATTTTGATTGGCAAAATGACATTAAAACTTTTTAGCGTTTCTTAAGTGTATTTCGAGGTTTTACATTTTTGTTTTTTAATCTAAACCAATTTTTAAATAAATAATAAAAATGAAAAATATTGAGTCTTAGGTCAATTTATGTGCCTTACAATACATCACATAAGTTTAAAAATATGGTTTGCTTAATGGCCAAGTTACCATAAATTATAAATAAACGTTCCATAACACCGAAAAAAGCATTCCATTTCACAAAGTGAAGTGGATACACTCTGTAAAGTGTAGACTTGGCTCAGAAAAAATCTCTAACTTTTTGTCACTGCTCAAGCACGAGACTTGGCCTTTTTTTGCGCGATTCATTATTATATCTCCCGATTCCTCGATTGATATTACAATTGATTCAATGTTATTAAAAGAAACTACTCACCAACACGTAAACTGTCAAGTATTTCAGATTTACTTATGCGGCGTAACGACGTTTTTAGAGTGGAAATTATTATTTTTTAGTAAGAAAGGAGACTTTCTCGGCGAATGATTGCAGTGAAGTCCTCATAGGTCGTATCTCCAGAATTCATTGCAAACATACGAAATTACACACGTGAGGAAGACGGCGGAGGCAGCTGTCGAAGTATGGTGTTCCTACAACACAATTCGTCGATACACCCGTGAAAATTTCATTATAACTTTTTTTACCTTTAGTCGAAATAATAACAAGGAGAAGAGGGATTAATCGAAAGCCTGAGCGGCACATGTAAGCAGGTGGCTTTCGTCAAAGAAACGCATTGAGGCAGCGGCCAAAACAACAATAAGTCAAAGGATATACAATTTCCTTTTGATAGCTGTTAAATTGGTATGCGATCGTTTAAATTACGACAACACTAGTTTCATATCAACGAATAATCAAATTAATGAAACCGTGAATAAAAAGCTGTAACCGTGTAGTTCAGATAACGTGTGTGACACTTAAAAAATATTTATATGGTTAGAAAATCGTACTAAATACGCACCATAACTCAAATTACACAAATGTGTACTCCAAACAAACGTAAGTTTTGATGAATACGTAAAAGTGTATTTATTTACTTACGAATGACGAAGGTTGACAAAAACAAACGCTTGTTCACATGAGTCAAATGCCAACTGGAAGGGTACAGGCAAACAGTGCAACACATCCAATGGAGACCGAGTGGGGCAGCGAGTCACGCAGACTGACACGCGTTTCCGCCGGATTTTGCGGATTGCGGATCCGCTTAATTTTGTGCGGGATCCGCCAGACTGTCTAATGATGCGGGATCCCGCGGGATTGCGGGATCCCGCTTTGCTGGATTGCAATCCCTAGTCATGACGCTTTCGACATAAGCTGCAAAACTGCAGTAAAAAGATATAATTATTAGTGACAAAAAATATGGTTAGTGATTGTTTGATTCTGCAGTAATTTATTTGCAGAGAAACTATGTAGTGAGAGTACTTATTGTGTATCAGCTGTGAGTGATCACGCCAGGAATATTCAGCACTGGGAGGGTGGGGCAGCGCGGGCCGCTCCGTCCCCAGGAATAATCACTTAGCACAGGTAGCAGGCCTCAGTTCGGCAGGTAGACGATCCATCATCAGCAGTCAAAGGGTTAACTTAGAAAAGCCTCTATCATCTAATTATTGTACAAATTGTCTTGCTATCCCTGGACTACAATTGGTGTAACTGATGAACACAGCCTTCTTACATTCTTTAAAGCATGGAAATACAACTCTGTGAAATTCTCTAAAACAGTCTGATATTGACAATCATAAAATGCTGAATGTAATCAAACTATTAGGTAACGCATAAAGTTATAGGGGACGTCTGTGCTCTAATCCCAAGTTAGAGTAGTGCCTCATTTTTAAAATGACAAAACTGGCGAGGCATCACCACTGCTCCATATTTGTAGCACACTGATTTTAGTAAAAACCTATTACAAAACTACTGGCTTCACCACATATCAATTTCATAAAGCCATTATATTATGTTAATATAATCAACAGTAGTGTCCCTCCATCCAAGATTTCAAATGAGAAAATTAAGCTGGCTATTCTGACAGTTCAAAAAGTAAAAAGACGGAGGAAAAAGGGTTTGGCTTGATTGGGGGGGGGGGGGAATTACTGCAAATCTCTTGTGTTTTGTGAACCCGATTATGCTACACAGATAAGGTTTCCGCATTTTTTCATTGACATCAGTTTACAACTGTCTTAGTACATATTTCATTTTCAATGAAAATAAATTGACCCTAACTCTTTGACAAAGAACCATAAAAATGTGAATCAAAGCAAAATCTAAGGGAATTGACATTTTGAAACTCCCTTGTTTCAACTTTGCAGGCCACTATGTGATATTACAGTAATGTAATTTCCCCTCAATAGCCTCCATTTAAACACCTAAGTATTAATTCACTGATATGTGAATGTTTTATATTTTGTTCTGAAGCACACTTACAATGTCAGATACTCATTCACAACCAAGAGATTAATACAGAACATTAATATGTTACATTGAGCCATTTTTTATAATCTATGAGATTGTTTAGTTCGTTCAAAGTGATATCAGAATCTTGTAAATGCTTTACAATTTCATTTAATAACATTTCTGCCTAGTTGCATGTAGTTTTTAGCCATTGTTTGAAATTCTGAAGTGGGTATCGCACATAAAGGTGTGAGAATTTTCTCTGTGGCTTATAAAATGGTGTTCTAACAGTAGTTAGCAGAGTCACTCTGAATACTGATAAGTGAAAGTGCCTTAGCAATAAATGTAAATTAAAATACATCTTATGTTTTCTTTCCGTTAAAAGTATGCTTACTAACACAAAGAAAGTAAATCACTAGTACAAATCTCAAAACAAAAAATATTTTAAATTCCATTACAACCTCTTCTATGCAAATAATTTGAACTTATTTTTGATATACAATCTTATATATATAAAAATAGACGTGTTTTTGTATATTTCACTTTTCAGCCACCACTACCTACCATAGATCACTGGTCTTTGTGTGTGGAAGTAGCATGGAGTTTCCTGTTGTGCACAACGTTGGCCGAATGTCGATAGGTGTGGAGATGTGGGAGATAAGATGGTTAAAAGTGATCGATGCAGGGCATTTTCGTATTTTGACCAAAGAAATGTGTCTGTATATGTCACTATGCTGCCACAACTACATAGCATAGACCACTGGTGTTTATGTGTGTGGTAGCGGTTCATGTCTCCTATTGTGTACTATGGTGGTTAGATGTCGGTAGCTATGGAGGTGTGGGAGATATGGTGGTTGAAAGTGGTCGACCAGCGGCACTTTCATATTTCTACCAAAAACGTATGTGTGATGGTGTATCTCTTTTCAGCCAAAACTATCTAGTGCAGATCACTGGTGTCTGTGTGTGGCAGTAGCACAGAGTCACCTGTCGATCACAATGTTGGCTGAATTTCAGTAACTATGGGAGTGTGGAACATATGGTGGTCCATCAAGGATATTTTCATATCTCGACCAAAGACATGTGTGTCTGTATATTTTACATTGCTGCCTGAACTACATAGCACAGATAACTGGTGTTTGTGTGTGATAATAGCATCGCATATCCCATCGTGCACTATGGTGGATAGATGTCGTTAGCTGTAAATCCAAATTCTTTACAAACACGAACGAAGTCGTAGGTACCAAGTAGTGTATAATAAAATTTTATAGAACTCTTAAAAAATGAAAAATCTGTCCACAGGAAAAAAAAGCACTTTAAATTTTTGACAAAGTTTCCAATTTTTCTCTCTAAAAACCTTATTCAGGCTATTACGAACATTTTAATAATAATAATAAAAAAAATAAGGCCCAATTGGTCCAACCATTCTCAAGTGATGCACTTGCCAACGAACAGCATATATAGAAATAGTTCACTTTTTAGCCAGTGGATGGTAACATTGGCTCCTTATAAATTGTGCCTGTGTGTTTAAATTATACAAAGCATAACAGATTCACTTTGTGTTTCAATTACAGATTTAGCTCACATAAATAAAAAATGAGCCAGACTATTTCAAACATTGCTTTACACAGAATCTTTGTGAACAAAACTGAACCACGAACAAAAAATCTTGCAAATTACAGTTACAAGAGACTTTCAGAAACAATGTGCACAAACTTATTCTAAACATTTACACTAACTAAATTCCAAAGAGCAAAAATTCAAGAAATGGAAAAAAAACAGGGCAGCTCCTGTTTTTCCTACCCAGCCTTCATTTTATCCGAGAACTAATAGCACATTCCTCAAATTCCATATGCACAAAGTCACAAGAACAGCAAGTGCAATCATAAAATTAAATACATTCTTTTGCAGAATATTTTAACAGTTTGAAAACCATTGTCTGAAAATGTTTAATTTTCCCAAAATAAGATCTATCTCAAGTACCTTTTAGACTTAATACATTAGCTGCAAAAAATATTAAAAACTTTTATTGTACACATTGATATAAATGTCATTTCATTGAAATGAATGAGTAACCACAGGTTTTAATATAAAATCATTGAAAATGTACGATTGTTCATAGAGTTACATCTAATGTGGAAAATTATAATTCAGGCTTATTACAGTCTTCACAAATGCAATAAAATTTTCCATTACCTTTATAAGTAAAAATACATTGTTAGAAAAGAGATTAGAACTTAGTACACTGATTGAAAACGGGTATCCGGATAAAATATTTTTACCGAGCCATTTAAAATCTGAAAAAATCATTTTCCACACCCGAAGAATTCAGCGACTTCTCAATTATCCGAAGTACAAACATTCCAATCAAAGGCACTTTGACAGTACCAGACATGATATTTCCCCCCCCCCCTTTTTTATGTTTTGGGGAGGCATAAGAGCCACAGTTAGAAACAGTTTACTCTCGTGAAGTAAGGTACAAGTTGCCATCTGTTGTAATATAATATTACACACAATTGATAAAGACTTAAGTGGAGATTTAATTTAAAAAAATATGATATCTATTTTAGTATTAGAAATTAAAATTATTCTCACAACATTAAAACAAAGATATAACAGAGCAGAAGAGTGTAACAAGTATGAATAATATGAAGCATATTAGGAATGGACATTCTGAAGTTAGCCTGCTCCACCTGCAATAAACACTGCCCTCAAGGGCGGCAACAGAGTAATGCTACTACAGATATTCATTTTGTACAAACTTTCAACTGTCTAGTTACCGTGGAAAAATGAAGCATGCCTTTTGACTTGGCAAAGGTAAGTACAGTTATTAATTTATACATACCCACCCACCCCAGATAAAGGAAAGGATTTAATGGCCTTCTTATCGCTGTAGAACTCGGTGTTCTATATACAATTCATGCTATTGACAGCCAGGAGATGGCACTTCTCAATACACCCAGTCAGTGCCACTATCAGTTTTCCACAATTTAAGAAAATGTAGTGAAGCTCTTGCTTGTTAGGATTCGTAATATAAGTGTCAATATACGTAACTAAAATTCCAGTTAAGCCGGATGACAGAGCTGCGTATGTGGGGTTGTTTGTAATGGCATCACGGAAAAACTACTGAAGTGATTTTGATAGAAATATCAGTTTGACAACTTAAAATCTTAATCTGTTCTTAACCTCAAAAAATAACCACCAAAAATATTTAATCGTACAGAATGTGCGTGTGCGTGCTGATCCATGAATCTGATACATTAGTATTAATTTATGGTCTGCCTGTGGTGGTTGTAAAGTTCTGCCTAGCACAAATTGCAGGGACAACTTCAGAAATTTGCTATTTTTTCTTTACATCAGCAAAATATGAGACCTAAGAAACAGCTACGTAACATTAAAAACAAATCAAACCTTTCAGATAAATGGAGGAGGAAACCCTGGCATAAGAAAATAGCTCTAGCTGAGGAATATTTTCATCATTTAGTTCTTTTTGCTGGTCTGGTTTAATAACGCGGTGTGAATGAATAGTATGAGAGTTGTACAAGATTTAATTTCAAATAGCAACAAAAGAACAATTTGAAGATTTTCATATTTTTTGAAATGCAAGAAGTAACAAAATTTAATTATTTTGTGGATGAATGTGCTATCACTTGGTAGTACTAGCACCTTTCATTGGAACTGAAACACCTTAGGCCTCGTATCCACTTGAGCACGCTCAGGCGAATGAGCCGCTCAGTGAAGCGAGCGGCTCAAGTGTGGACTCCTGAGCACGCTCGCAACGAACGACAGCAAGCGCGCTCGGGGCGAGCCGATCGGTTGTCGGTATTTTGGAATGCTCAAAGGCGAGCCAGTGTTTGTTCAGCGCTCAGTGTGGACGGTATTTGGCGGTTTCTACAATGAGCGCGATCACGTGGGACAATGAAACTCTAATTGATGCGTATGAATCAAAGAGGGTGTTATGGGATAGCTCCAGTATTATAATCGAACTAAAAAATAAGGTGCATGGCATGAAATCAGCGAGATAAACTTTAGTACTGATGATGTAAAGAAAAAAATAACAAGCCAGCTAGAGTCATTCAGGCGAAAACGATCAAAACAAAAGAGAACTTCTATAACGAGAAGTGGTAAGTCTTTTTTAATAGTATTTCTCACAGCTGAACGGATTTTGATTGAATTTGGTGTTACGAAATTCAGATCCTAAGTGCCTAAAATCATATTGATTTTGTGCCAGGCAATATAATTGTTTTACCAATTTTTATTAAAAACTTGAAATCAATGCCATAATTTTAAAAAAAAACAACAACATAAAAATAACCTTTAAATCTATATTTATAAACACAAATTAAAAATAGGTACCAGCCTTCATATAATTTTGGAGTGGCTCAATAGTGCCATCACAGACTAACTGTTCTAAACGGATGATGCTTTGTTTATATACTTTGAACATATACTGCAGGCTTGAGTTGGGACTTCCTGAGGCTAGGAATCTTGAAGTTATTATTAATTTTATCTTGTGGTGGGATCGCCTCACGCATAGCCATATCGTGCATTTTAATATGAGGTCCAACTAATGACAGCAAATGTTCGAAATCGATCTCGTAAAGTTTTGAAATAGCCGTTTGTCTCCTTCCAAATTCAATTTGCGAATTAAATTATTAAAATAATTTCTTCGCTGACGATGAATTTCTCTAATCCACCAACTTGGTAATTTTCTTTTCTGTTTTGACATCGCATGGATAATAATAAAGGCCGCAGCCACGCGTGACGTCACGTCAATAGCCGAGCGTTTTCTGAGCACTGGCACCAGGCTCGTTCGACCAAAATTTACTTTTTCTTGAGCACGCTCAAACGAGCGTGCTCAAATGAATGAGCGGCTCATTCCCCTGAGTGTGCTCAAGTGGATACGAGGCTTTAAAAGTATTTTAAAGTTATTTGACATGTTGTGAAGGAGTATGAATGTAACATTACACTCATGTGTTTAAGACAAATAAAGGGCTATGTCAGTAGTATCAATTACTGCATGGTTCAAATGGCAGACCTGAGAATCACTATATTATGCTATACAATATTTTGTAGTTTCGACGTTCTGTAACGATATTGATCATCATACATTTTTCACACAGCATGTTCGTTATAGGATGTCCATTTCTGATTAGTATAAAAGCTACTGACTACAAAAGTCAAATATCAAACTACCCAACTGAAAATCATTTTTGAAATTTGATCATTTTCCCAAAGCCCTTTCAAAAGGAACATTTGTTCCTATTGATCCCTACTTTGAAGGCATATTTTTATATATTTTTTTACGGGTTTTCTGCACCGAAAAATAGTATAAAGCAGGATACGCTTTGCTTTGTTTCTCATTTACGAAAATGTTACTCTTATTTATAAACACAACCACGTCTCGCAAAACAAACTGGATGACGCCAGCTTGGAGCGTTTACAAAACTTTCAAACCCAGCAGGAAGTCCATGCACCACACCAAAACTCTTGGAAACTGCATTTAAACAGACACTTTTGGTGCGTACTCTCCAGCTTGAAGTTCATGCAACTGGAGTGTTGAACATTTTTTATCACTCTGGTGCGGCTACCGGAGCGCCATCCCAAACTGGCAGTTTGTTGCGAACATGTAAACGGGCCTAATGGCATGCGCTAGGTTTACTGGTAATAATACTTCTACAATAGTTATCAATTATTTAATTACAATTTCCCCATCTCCCTCTGTCCACCAGAGCATCTGAGTTCACTTATGTGGCAAGCCTCACCATGTTTCACATCGATTCACCCGAGTTATGAGTCTGAAATATTGTAGTATGTCTTTCCCTCTTTGGATATTGTTGTCTTCCTGCCTGCATCTTATGTGCTATGTTTACTTTCCCCATCTTCCTTATTCTTATAGTTAAATTTATTAATTTTTTTAGATTGTACACACATTATATAAAAGAGTGAAAACCTGCAAAGTTCTATACCAAATAAGAAGTCAATAATACAATTTAAAAACACCAATAAAAAATCAAATTAATATCTCATTATGGCATTCTATCTGCTCATGTGAAAACTAGAACTGGTGATAAGCCCTTGTAGCAAGTATGAATCAGTTATTTTGGTTGTAATACAAGTTCCAACAAAGATATTCAAGAAACAAAAATCAATAAATGTTCACCTATTTCTGAAATGATAAACAGGGCACAGAACACAATAAAAATATAATAATGAAATTTCATGAAACAATTTCCCCCACCAATTTATAGGCACAGCTGAGAGTCTTGGATTTCCAATTAGAAAGATAAAAGGGAAATTATAAACAGCAGACACAAGGTTGAACAAAATTACAGACATCAATTTTAATGCTGTCCTTTGTACAACTCCTAATGCAGCACTGGAGGAAGTATTTGGTGTAAAGGAGAGGCAGCCACTTGTGAAATTCACGTGTGTTGATTATTGAACGAGGTGATTTTTCTCACATGTCTAGATAATTAAAATAACATAATTGAGTTACACAAGGCATTTAAATCTCATAAAGGCTAAAGGAGCCACTCAGACTGAAGTAACATTGAATGGTTAGTGTAGGACATCAACCAAAGATCAAGGATTAGGAGGCTAGAAAAGCTGGTAGAGATTTGAGTGGTTAGAAACTAAGGATATCTATTTTGAGGAATCAAACACCCATAGTGATTGCGAAACAGAAAGGCAAAGAAGATATTTTAAAAAGTTCAAAGTTTCTTTGCTGATGCTGGGGTACTTGGTAATAAGGGTTGGAGACACTAACAGCAAGGTGAAGATTCAATTGACAGATAAGCATAGGTAGCTATTAGATTTTAGAGTACTCGGATCTGTGTTTTCAATTGCTTTGTACTCACTTTGCTAAAGCTAG
This sequence comes from Vandiemenella viatica, assembly GCA_031002005.1. Taxonomy (NCBI): domain Eukaryota; kingdom Metazoa; phylum Arthropoda; class Insecta; order Orthoptera; family Morabidae; genus Vandiemenella; species Vandiemenella viatica. The sequence continues at coordinate 112,412,253 of JARYHS010008074.1, forward strand.
TGCTTTCCAATACTTTATATCTGCATTATAGTGGCAGTGACTCTTGAAAATACGTGGCTAAAATTGGGAGATACAGTCTGGCACTGCAGTTCTGAATCTTTCATTTGTATCTAAATGTAATTAACTCACTTGACAGTCAAACGATCAAAAAACTGTCACATCTAGTAGACTCTGACACTGTATATGGCACAAGTGAAAGAGATCACCATTTTGCACATTTGGAAACCTACACTAACAACATCCGACTTAATGAAGATACAGTACACAATGTGGTCTCAATGGCTCTTTGTCAAGATCCTTATGCATAAAACATTACTATCCCTTAGTTATGGGGATGAAATTGAAAATAAATGAATGCTAGAAAAATGATGACTTCTCAAAAGTCAAATTTAATTACAAAAATTGTATATAGTTGGAAAGAGCATCTCGCCACCAATTCACGAATACTAATGAAATACATTATAAATAAATTACACTGCATTGGGAGTACAAGAAAGTCTCATTGATAGAGTTTGAACACTTCAATGATCACAGTTCCTATGAAGACACTCATATCAAAATTGGACAATTTTTTTAAAAATATTATGCTTAAAATTTTTAAGAACTATGCATTGTTGAGACTAAATATTCAAGACAGTAACAGAATGATCAAAAAAAAAAAAAATCTACACCTACAAAATGCCAGTCTTGGACACGGACATTCTGTCAAGCGGTCATGTCGTAACATCACACTTCTCGCCTCTACTTACAATGACCAGAGATGATTATGTAGGTTATAAGTGTTATTTAATGACAGTTCTATTTAGCTATAAACATCTGAGAATAAATGGTCAGAATCCTAAATGAAAAGTATTGATTTTGTTTAAATCCACATTAAATATTAGTTGCTTATATTTAATATTTGTTTGATATAGACGTATTGATTAATTCTTTGTCCATTGATACACAAGATAAAAGCTTTAATTTTCAATTAGCAATATTAGCGTCAATTTTGACTAGATTGTTATTTAGCCTGGGTCAGAAATACAATCGGCATTAGATGTTACTGCAGAAGGCATGAGTAATTCATTTTTTTTTTAAATAATAATTTAAAATGTTTTCACGAGTGTCCTGTTACTGAAATCATTAATTTGAATGAAAGTAGCTCCACACTTATCGCGATCTTTGCAACCCTTGTTAAAATTAATATTAAATGGCATAATGTGAGTTGTTAAGATTTATGTTTATTTTCTTTTGCATTCACCGACTCCATATTACTAAGGTCATAATTTCAACCACATCTGTCAGCGATTCAAACATTGTAACATCTGTTGGGATCGCAGTTAACAAAAAAGAAAACTGTAAAAACTTGTGAATATTTTGGATCAAGTGTACACCACGATGCATTTGTGTCACTTACATGTGACATAGTGAATGTATTAATTCGCGTATGATTGAAAGGTTTATTTTCCGGTGGCAATTTTAGCGGAGTTTGTGATTAGGTTGAAATGCAACCAGGACCAGGATGGCAACAAACATTTTACTAAAGTGTAAATCTCTAAGAAATGCATTGAAATTTATTTTATAACATTCCTTTTTAGTTAATCAACTAAGAAGACAGGACTTGCCAACCCGTCATTTTTGACGGGCTTTGAAGTTAGTAAATAAATAAAAAATTAACTGAACAGAATTCACAACCAGGAAGGAACAGCTACTTAAAGTTATGCATTTAGTAACAGCAAGGAACATATAACTGATTTAACATTACATAGGGAATATGTTGAAACAAATGGAGGATCTTTGCAACCTAGATTAAAACTAATATTAAATGGCATAATGTGAGTTGTTAAGATTTATTTTTATTTTATGACGAGATTAGAACTAAGCCATTTTTGCCATTATGTGACAACAAAGATCACTTGCTTTATCACAGTAGAAATCAAAGTGTTTGCTAAATCTATAATGCCATAATATTCAACAACCTTTATTAATCCGAGTGCTAGGTCACTGTAACTCCCAATTTTTTTAATTGTGTAAAATGCTATTCATGCAGGCAACGAAAGATCAATTATTAATTTAATTGATTTCTTTGTAAGATAAAGATTTGCATTAGAGCTAAGTAGTCACCGATTCTTATCAGCTAATGAAAAAATAAGGGTTTTGTTATGGATTAGGTAATAATGCTAGACTAAAAGAAGCATACTCCATACAAAAGCCACTCACGATATTAGCAAGTTTGGTTGCACAATCGCACAGTAAATGCCCTGGTTTACTTACATAAACATCCTTAACCAGGCCACAACATAATTTTATCAATATTTTCTGTTGTACCTGAAAAGTGAAACATGACAACAACAGTGAAAATAAAGCAAAAATAAATTAAAAGGAAATATGTATATTTATTTAAAAGCACCATAAGAAAAGATCATGTTAAAAGAGTGAAAGCAGGAGGTACAGGAGGTAGAGAAGAGAATGCGTACATGCATGTGCAGATGCACATCTCTACTATCAAAACTAAAAAAAAGTTATTTTTCAGACTTATATGAAAGTTAGTTTGCAACTTTCTGTGTAACATGTTGTCCCTAGGTTGGAGGTTAGTAGTTATTACAGAGAAACAGCAAAATAAAAATAGTTACACAGTAGAGGTTGCTAATATTTCCAAACATAACTTGAATTGCTGTTTCAGTTTGCTTCTTAAAGAAGTATACTCACAGGTACATTTTTATAACATCATTAACAACTTTGGTAAGAACAAAATAAGAATAATAAAAGTTGACATGTCGAATTGTTACCTATTTAATATGACACCTCTTACAATAGTATCTTAAAAAATTCTTGATGTTAAAAACAGCAAGCAGTCACAGTTTGTTGTAATTACATTTATAATTACAACAAACTGACTGGTTGCTGTTTTTAATATCAAGAAATTGGATATCACAGTCGCCGAGTTCCACTATTCCATAATGGATAAATATTATTAAAAAATTCTTTACCTATAAAACTACACAGTTTTAAGACAAGTTAAAATTTTCTGGAGGAAATATTTTTAAGCCATTTATTGGTTTTTTTCCCCTTCACAAATGCAAGCTTCCAAATTCAAACACTTACTGAAAATCCATTAAAACAAATCTGAACTAGTGTCATTCCGATGAAACATGAAGTCTGATATCGACATTGTACCAAATTCTGATCAACAGAATGGTGTACTATAATTTTTCTTGCTCAATAGGCCATGACATCCAGTAATTTTGATGAAGGTTGACTTTTGCCACTCCTGCTTTGAATTCACTACTCAAGTCACTACAATAATTTTAAACATCAAATTCTGGGACCTTAGAAGCAGGAGAGGATTGGAGACAAGGAATGAGAAGAAATTCATCCTTGGCCTTTTTGAAGGAACTATTCTGGCACTTGCTAAAAGTGATTCAGAGAACTCAAAGAAAAATAGAATCAGCATAGCCTAACTGATTTGAACCCACAATTTTCTTACATGTCAACAATTTCTGAAGTTGTTTTGCAAACACACACACACACACACACAATATTCATTTTAAAATACATGTGCCAATTATTGCTGCCAAATACAGTAATTTTGCATCTATTTCACTGATATAATTCAGAAGTGTCCTCCGCCATCGACAACCTTTTTGACTTAATATTCCGCAATAGCAGCTGGTTCATTTCAGATCCAGTTCTAATGGAGATATTCTTGGCTGATTCACAGTTGTGTTGATAAATAAGGGCATAAAGAACCTCACATTAACAAACTTAGTTCTCATAACCATGCACTTCAATACTGAATTGCATACTTTGACTTCTCTGCTTATCAAAACACATAATAAAGTTTAAAATACAGTCTCAATGAACTTACTCCTCACCTCACTTTTTCCAAAATGGCCAGAGAGAAAGCCATATAACTGTATTACAGTACTGATCATGGAAAGTGCCATATTCATATTTGGGCATATAATGTTCAAACATGAAACAAACAGATCATATCAACTATGTACATTTTCGCGGCGGCAACTTAAGAGGGGTTTGACAATGGGAGCAGTGCCAGCTCTCAAAACGTCACCAGTCGACTCCACTTTGACGCGGCTAGAATCCCGAGAGATTTTTCTATAGATCATAGCAACATTTGCAGTAATAGAGACGTGCATTATTTGAAACCCATGCATTTAAAATACAAAATACCTATTTTCATTTTGTATTTTATTTGAAATATTTTTTCAAATATATTTCCTATTTGAAAAATATAAAATAATTCTAAGTTTTTCATACTTTTTATTTTATATTGATGGTATATCTCATGAATATTGATTTATTAACTCAGTCTACTAGCAATATTACCAAGCAAAAGTCAAATGATTATTTGTTCTGTTATGCTTTGTAATAACAGTGAAATTGACAATATTGACACATCGTACTATGATATGCCTCAACTGACTTGCGTTTTGGGTTTTGTCATTTTTATGACAATTTTGTTCCCTGTATGGATGAAAGTTATTAAAATGTAAGTAAAACATATAAAATAAGTTTTTATTTAGTACTATACACCATAAAATACATATTACTTGCTACCCACTTTAAATTAAACTGCTACTTTCTTCGTCATCTAAGAAGCAAGGTTAATTCTTTGATTCATCAGATTGCAATTTGTGAAATTGTTTAAGTTTTCTCTGCAGGCAAAAATATTACATTTATACTGAAGCAATGTTTCAAAGATGTCAAAAAATGTAGTGCTGGAAGTGAAATCAACATATCTGCAGTTTGTGAGGTATATCCAAAAACTCTTAAAGGAAGGGTTAGTGCTCCTACAAACTTTCTGAACCATTTAATAGTATTTCAATAAATTACATTTGTTATTCAGGTTTTGTAGTGCCATGAAGTTAGTTTGATTTGACACTCAACTGCCAATAAGTAACTACTTGGAAATATTTTTTATTTGTTTACGGTTTAGTTGTAGCAACAAAAGTGAGTTTCGGAGAAAATATCATGCTAATATTTTAGAGAAGTATGAGAAAATCTAACATACAAATTGTGTAACATATTACTCTTGCATCTATCTTGCCGAATTCAATTTTGGTAACCTGGTTCTGACTTTTGTAGTTTATACTATGTCTTCAATATGGACTGTGGAAAATGATTTGTTTAGGGCTCTAATTGCAAGTGTTTTGCAGCAATTATCAAACACACCAAATATTATGTACTGCACCAGTAACTGAAGAATCTATGTAATAAACTAGAAAAGTACAAAAATAACTTTAAAAGTGATTTATTTTTGTATGTATGAAGGCAGATATTTCTAAGAGAAGTTATCTAGGTATGATGATTTATTAGAATGATTGTAACATATCTGAAAGAATATGTGCTACATTCTCTTGCGGGAGATTTAAAGTATGGTTGTAGCAGAACTGCTCCTCTGCATCTGCAAGTGTGGAACATCCGCATAAAATCATACCTCTGCTTCCACCTCCATAAGTTTTAAAGCAGAGGTATAACAGAGGTTTTGCTGACATTTCTTATTACTGTCCTGTGCTAAAAGTAACAATGAATTGAACAGTGTTACCAAAGAGACAATTTACAAGTTTGAACTTGCATGTAAAATAGGCCCATTCACAGTCAAATGTGTAGAGCCTACCCATAGGACCACCACTGGATGTGCTTGCTATTCCTGTTCCTTCAAAAGGGTACAACAAGAAGTTCCAACCACTCCTGTCACATGTACTTAATCACCGTACACCAATGTCACACATTTGATGGATACTCTGTAGGATGATTCGTCCAATCATGACCAATGGGGTAGGATGTTTGAGGAAAGGACACATGTTAACTTGCTTGGATGCCCAACAACATGCAACAAGTCCTTCATGTAGTCCCGATATCCAAATTACAGTGAATCAAGAGTCTTACATCAGCAATTAGGATCTTCGTAGGTCATACAAGTTGTAATGTGAACGGGTTGCTATGGCGGCAGAAAGGTTAGTGGAGGGCATGGTGACGTGCAGTAGCATGGCCTTATGTTTCGCTTGACATTCATATGACAATGATTGCTTTTTTGGCGCTTGCATAATTAGGTATCTAATTTAATTCAGATATGAAATCATCAAGGTTTCCTTTATTACTGAAAGGCTAGGACCAAAAATCATTCTGGTACTATTATATGGAAATGGACTCCCCTTACTCAAAACCTAGACTTCTAGGTAAAAAATATTTTGATGTTCTTTTTAAATTTAATTTTAATAATATATTAGATTACAAATAATTATAAATTTATATTCCCACCTCCACTTCTGAGGCACTGAACATCTGCATCCACAAAGATGACCTCCATGACAAGCATAATTTAAAGGATCTCATATATTTGATAAACAAGCTGAACAGATTGTTTATATAGAACACGAGCGATTTGGAATTATATTAAAAAAATTGAATACAGTTACTGACAATGAATCAGTTGTCAAAGCCTTTAAAATACCAGAAACCTGCTTTGTGAACATACATAATATATGACAGAGTTTGAAGATATTGAAGGTATTTGTGATTTGTTGCTACTAAGAGAATTTCCTAAACCATCTGAATATTCTGAGGAGATAACTGCTAAATCATGAACGATATACTACCCAACTTGTACAAAAAATTCCACAATGCGGCAATGGTAAAATGTCAAGCACCTTTAAGTCTCTATTTAACATCTCCAAAAGATGTGTGAAACAAACTTAGGAGCGTAATGGAAAATCTTCTCTATGTCAAATATGCTGCAATTCTTATTATAATTCTATTCAAGATCTTTCAGCAATAAAGGAGGCACTGCCAGAATTAATGGGAATGCAATGGATGTTAAGCAGTTTACAAATGGATAATCCTACATACTTTGGTGTGTTGATAGATGTAATTAAAGGAAGCTGTAGAAGGAGTTTTGAGATATTACATAAATTAGAAGAACCAAGGTAGAATAATACATTAGCATCTGTATCTATTCCTCTTTTTTTTATTATTAAAAAGACTCAGATGGTTGCTGAAGAAAAGCAAAGAATTCATAAGCCAATAGTTTTTTGCTGGAATACTAAATATAAAACTGGATGATGTTCAAAGTGTATCTAATCCAACTGGGTCAAAAATTAAAATTATTGGATAATGATACCAGTTTAGATTGCTTAAATAAAAATCCAGCAGTAAAAAATCTGTTCCTACATAATAATTCTTGTTAGGGGGTGTCCATTAATTACGTGAGGTGAAATGGGGGGGGGGGGGTCCAGCGAAATCTAAAGAAACATCACCAAGGGGGAGGAGGGGTCAATGGAAATTTCATGTGAGGTTTTGAAATTCTTGTAGAATGGTAGAGCTAAAAAAAAAAAGAAAGAAAGAAAAATAAAAAAAAGTCTACAAATGACGCAAAAGTCAGTTTTAGGGGGGTAAAAACAGACTTTAGAGGGGTATAACTGCCCTTGGGAGCATGAGACCTGAAAAAGGTCTCAAAAAGTTGCGAGGTCCATTCATGGGGGGGGGGGTCTCCTCCAAATTCTCGTCATTTTACAGGGGGGGAAGAGGTCCAACCAAATCTCACGAAGTCTCACCAGATGAGGGAGGGGTTTCTGGAATTCCGGAAAACACCTCATGTTATTAATGGACGCCCCCTTAGGCAAGTTGTACTCCAGTACAATAGAGGAGAATAATGAGGTATTATAGAATGAACAAAGGATGTCTTGTCTGAACAGGAAGTAGTGTTAAAATGCATGAATATTCAAGTGAAATCTATCTATCTATCTATATATACATATATATAAAAAGATGTATGTATGTAGGTTTGTTTGTTCTGTATACAAATCCACAGTTTTCATCCGATTTCGATGAAAGTTTGCACACTGATCCTTTGAAACAAGGAGAAAAGTACTGTCTACATTTGGTTGAAAATTTTTCTGTATAAATAATACATGTTGCCTTAGAATTTCGAAAAATAACGGAACGGTGGTAGACACATAGGATGTTTAGGTCTCTGTACTGTCTTTCTATATAGCAGTCTGGTAGCTCAGTGCTTACAGTGCTTGCTTACTGCTGTTTGGATCGTGGTCTCCGGTTCAAATCTCCATGCAGGCAAAGATTTTTTTAAAATGTTTTTGATTGTAAGAGCCACACCTGGACCTTCGGTTATTAGGATTGAATGTTAAACTATAGATGTCACACATTTATGGGTTCAATGCGAGGCAAATTGTAGGTAGTCTTGCAATGCTGTAGGTGTACACTTTTTTACGTTATAATGTTCCTCAGGGGTTGTTCGCAGTGTGTGTGTGTTCTGCAGTCATAATACTATAAATGCGAAAGTAAGTGTCTTTTTTTTACGTTTTGACGACTAAATGGCTATATCGATATCGACGGAATTTGACAAGAAAATCTGTAGAAGGGCACAGGCCATTTTTTCCGGTATGATTAATAGTTGTAGTCACGAAATTTTGAGAACTTTTCGAATGGTGACAGAAATATGTTAGAAATGGATTCTCTTCAAGAAACAGGAAAGCTATCACTATCATTTTACCGTCGAACCTGTCATATTATGCTGACTAGGTGTTGTTTGGGACCAATCCTTCGTTACCAACAACTTTCTACATTCAATTCTGGCAAAGAAATTCTTAATCCACGCGTATGAAGTCGCGGGTATCAGCTAGTTCTTATATATAAACAGACATGTGTGTCCCTATATTTCACCCTGCAGCCACCAATACCTAGCACTGACCACTGATGTTATGAGTGGTAATAGCATGGAGTTTCCCATCGTGCACAATGTAGGCCAAATGGCGGTAGCTGTGGGGGTGTGGGAGATACAATTGTTGAAAGTGATCAATCCAAGACATTTTCATACTTTAAGCAAAAACGTGTTCCTATACTTCTCATTGCTGCCACAATTACAACGTGCAGACCACTGGCGTTTCTGTATGGTAGTAGCATCAAGTATCCCATCGTGCACCTAGGTGGTAACACGTTGGTAGCTATGGGGGTGTGGGAGAAGTGGTGGTTGAAAGTGGTCGACCGGGAGCACTTTCATATTTCATCCTGTATTTCACTTTTCACCCAAAACTTCCTAGCACAGACCACTGAGGTTTGTGTTTGGTAGTAGCCTCGAGTCTCCCGATGTGCACCGTGGTGGTTGTATGTCGGTAGCTTTGGGGAAGTGTGACATTGGCTGACAAATTGAATTTTCATATTTTGATGAAAACATGTATGTCCCTATAATTCACAATCCAGTCACAACTACCTAGTGCAGACCACTGGTGTTTGTGTTAGGTAGTAGCCTTAAGTCTCCGATCATGCACTTTGAAGGTTGCAAGTTGGAAGCGGAAGATGTGGTGGTTTAAACCAAAGACATGGGTGCCCCTGTAATTAACTTTGCAGCCATAAATACCCTACGCAGATCACTTGTGCTTGTGTGTGGTACTAGCTGCGAGACTCCCATTGTGCACCATAGTTGTTACCTGTTGGTAGCTATCAATCAAAATTCATTTCAAACACGAAGTTGTGGGCACCAACTAGTAAATAATGTAAGTAATAGATGAAAAAAGTATTTTATTTTAATAAAAGTATTTTAAAAATACCTATTTAGAATTTAAATAGTAACATTTAATACTATTTTGTAATCCGTATTTGAAATAGAAAAATGGAGTAGCTAAACTTTGTATTTAAATGCTTTCTAAAACCATTTTGCATACCTGTGTGCAGCAAGCCTGTCGCTGCAGAGAAAAAAAGAAGCAATTTTCGAAATTATTTACCTATCCAAATATGTAACGTTAACTCAAGTATCACTATCTGTTTATGCTCTAACTGCAAGCTTGGGGCCCTCATAAGATTAAGTATATTCAACTCTGTGCAGATATATAAAAAATCCCTTCGGTCAACCTATCACTTATATTAAAACATACAACTTATATATTTTTGTGTGTTCACCCTCCCATTTGGTTCATCTTGGCTTATTCATGAGTCTCTGTGCATTCACATCCAATCCTCCTGCCATACGCCCTCTTCTAGTCATGATTAATACTGAAATTTTGTAAAGTGTGTGTGTTGTGACTTTCTTGCCCTCATCTGTAGCGAAATTCACTTTTTCATTTGAATATATATTGGAAAATGGAGACAATGAAAATGTTAGGTAATGGACATAAGGAACGATTGGGAAAATAAATGTCATTCAACACAGATGAATGTAGGAGAGTCTTAACGAGCACCTTTACAATATTTCAGTATAAACTTTAAGTCATCTATAATATCTAGCAAGGCAGCACGGATATGGAATAAGGCCAAAAGAAGTTTGAGCACGGCAGTTATAAAGCTTACCAACCTGTGTAAGAGATGCAAAATCAACGAATGGAAGGATAGAATTTGAAGTAAATGATAAGAAAGCTGCAGCAAGGTAATACTGGATATCTTTAATGTGGGTAGGAAGATACTGTAGCCTGGAGATGATCTGTAAATCAAAATGGAAACTGTAGTGGCAACTGGAGTATCCAGGAGATCGAGCAAATAAATTTTTGAGAGTATGCTTTTCTGAGGCCATGAAGGAAATGGATTAAGGTACAGGACCTTGAATATGTTCATTATAATACATCTACAGACCACCTTATAGACATAGGGCATGGAATAAGATAACAGACAAATGGCTGGACATATTGCGAGTTTTATAGGCAACCTCAACTCCAACTGTACAGTTCCCTATTCCCATACAACCTCTCATGACACAGATAGAAATATTACAAATGACTAAATAATTACTCTGTCCATATGAAATCAACAAGCTTCACCAACTGCCATCCAATCAGTATTAAATGATCCAACCAATACAGCCTGCAGAAGTTTATAATCTGATAGCAATTTTCTCAACAAGTTTTCCTATAATGCAATAAAATCCTCTCGGATGTCCAGCTGGATAGTGTTTAAACACAATGTTTCGACAGCTAGATCTGCTGTCTTCATACGGTATCAGGACCCTTCTAGCTGTCAAAACGTGATGTTTAAACGCCATCTGGCTGGACACCCGAGAGGATTTTATTGCATCAGAACTCCGGGAAAGTCTCCACTCACACATATTCCTTTAATATCAGCAAGAATTAATTTTTCACAATTATCCATCCTATTAGATACACAAGAATTCTCTCACACATTACTTCCAACTTAATAAAGCACAACAACCAATTTACACTAGATAAAAGCAGCAACAGTCTCACTCCTTCCCAATACCCAAATTCACAACTGTATCCTATGAGAGGGGTATAACTTCTTGCAGTCCTGTCTTAAGGTGAGATTCCTTCTGCCCAAGAACCTCCTCTGCCTTTCACTTGCTTCCATAGACCCTCTATCCCACTCCTGGCCCACAAATGTCAATCACAGCATTTAGTAAAAGGGTGAGCTACAATGTCTTCCACTGCAACAGTTCACATGGTAAAATTTGCAAATTACACTCTGCTACAACCATCTCTAGCAGCTCTAACACTAAATAGATCTCTGATTTACTGGCATGCAATCTCTGAAATTAGTGATTTCATTTTCCAACTTGCATAAAATATTCAGCTTCATATGTAGATCTTGCTATTATTAATCAGAATTATTGAAAACTGATATATATATATATATATCCAAATTAATAGCAATCTGATTGCAGCACATGACTCCACATGTAATGGCAGAAACTATTTTTTTCACCCTTTTAATAACATTTCCTGTAAGCAAAGTCAAAGAGCTAGCTGTACTGAGTACATGGCACCCATCAGATCAAACTGAACCAGCCTTCCACAGTCACCAAGTCAATTTTTTCCATTTGCCTTTGTTTTATTTAAACATTTCAAAACACCTGACCTTTACACTGGATATGGAAGTTCATTAATTTTGTCAACATTTAATCTCACCCATATTGTAGTTTCTCCATACTCTTTCTTCAAATTTCTGTTAAACCAATTCTTATTCTATTTCTTCATACTCGTCTCATATTCAGAACTTCAGTGCTTTCTAAATTGCAAGTCACTGCAATAGATGCTTAGACTCAGAGCCACATCAACTCCTGCATACACATTTCAATCCAGACTTTTGTGCTCTTGATCTTTTAACTGCAATCTAATTTACATTTTTCAGATTCCATCCGGAATTGAGAATGTATGCTCTTGTACGACTTTACACAAATCACATGTTTCAGTCTATAGACATGTATCATACATTCTCTGGGAAAAGTGTTACAGATCCATTTTGATTTCCAACTCAAGATTTACTTGGCCATTGTAAGGGGCCAAGCTGATACAGGGGTGGTAGTATCGGCTTAGTACCTTAACTAGCAGTTCACTTGAATTAAAAGTTCTGTGGAATTTGGACGAAATAATTTTAACTTTATCATGTGCCTGCCTGGATACTCAACTAAAATGCTTAATGGTCGCCACCAAATCTGTTCAAACCACAAACTCAGAAAAGGTTAAAACAGTTTACTATGAAATCACAAAAAAGTTCACTTGGACAAAATTTTAAGAGTTTATTTAAAAGGTCACTTTTCAAAATTAGCATTATACAGTTGAGTAGGCAATCGAACAAACGTTTCCAGAAAATTGTAGGTTTTGTAGAGAAATAATACCGAACGAAACCCCTTTCAGTAAATTTATCAGTTCATGTTAACCGTTGCTGCTACACCATCGTACCGAAATCTCATCATGACTGACATTGAGTGCAAGTTTCCACCAGCCGCCTTCCCACTCCAAAACAAACTAACGCAGATTACCTCGCATAACGCTCCCGGAGAAAAGACAAGACGAAACCGAAAAGACTACATATTATGAAGTTACTTCTTTGAACATCACTGAGAAAATCATGCGCGGAGTTGCGCGGAGTTGCGCGATTACTTTCCGACGTACGAGTGAGACAACGTGAGCTTACTGCATGACCTTTTATAGGCTCCTCAGAGCCTATGACCTTGGCAAATCTTTCTTTAATTAATATCTCCAAAAGTAGATAATAGTTTAACTTGAAATTTTTGCAGGGACCTTCTATTGTCATGTTCTATCTGTTTCAATTTAATTTAACATTCAAAAGGGTTTCTATAATCTTAAAATTGAAGTCATCACATGACCAACTTGGCGGAACTTTTACGCGCTTCAACAACAATCCGCGACAATCTATCTTTAAAAACTTAATTAACAGACAAATGCTAAAACTTTTTACCAAAACCATTATATATTCATAATCGTCTCAATTTGGGCTATCTACTGATATAAATTTCAAATTAATATTCCTCTTAGTTAAAAAGTTAATTTTTTTCTATTAATTAAAACTGCTAATTAAATTTTGGCAAATTATTTAATTTTATTACCAAACTATCAGGAACAATGCTGACTATAGCTGGTGATAAAACGTCAGCTGTCGCTTTACTCGATTTAAAGATATTTCAAATCTTAGATTTTTACTTTTACGATTGCAAGTTTCAAAGCTTGAACAAACCGGAATATCTCTTAAAATAAACGTTTCCTGATATGATAAATACACTTTAAAATGATTTTTATGGCGAATTGTCAATGTGGGAAAGATTACAGGGAAATTCCTTAAAGTTGACAACTACTTTTCTCGAAATTTCGAAGTCCAGCATAAGCAACTTTACATTCGATCTATAGAATATTTTACTACCAGGGAAACTAGAATTTGCCAAAATTCTAAGGTGCTTACACCATAAATCTGTTGCCATTTTGATCTGTAACCCAGGACCATAAGTATTGTAACCTCATACAGCAGCAAACCTCTTACAACAAACTGGATTGCAAAATGATATTCCAATAATGTGTAATTACTTTTAATGTTTCGTTTGGCCCATTAAGTAGTTACACTGTATTAGAAATAAAGTTTTGTACATAAAGTTCTGTCATGAGAAATTGGTTCTATCTGAAAGGAGCACACATTTTCCATCTATGTATCTATCAAATCAGCAACTGTCATGCACAAATAACCATTAATCAATCTTGGGCACCCTTATTCAAAACTTAGTTATAGTGTAGTGTGAAATAGAAATTTTTCAAGTTACATTACTTCTTTCCAACTTAAAACTGGTAAGCATGACTGACAATAGAAACCAGAGTTCCAAATTTCAACAGAAAATTGGCATCTTTAAGATTAGTGATGTAGTATTGACTAGCCAAATAAATTTAAATTCTGGCATCACAAATATATTTTCAAAGCAAAAGGTCATGCAAGTAGAGCCACCAGTAGTTTGTTACTTAACCATTTGGCCTACAACCACATGTGAGGCACGTGGTCAGGTTTTCGAGCAAAAATTGACTAATCACGAGCCTGGCCCTCGGTACGCCGTCTCAGGCCAAACGTAAACACAACATGTCATGCCCATGATTTGTTAATGTGCCCCACTCCAAAAAGCAAAGCCCAGGCTAGTGGACTCAGTTGTGCATTATTCTCGAATATGTTCACACATTAAAACATATTTTCTTAACTCTATTAAACAAGTATCTTTAATCTTTATACAATGTCTTCAAAAAGAAAATTTCGCGATAATGATCCTAGTGACATTGTACATCCTGGACAAAAAAAGTTGGAAGCGAACAGTTATCAGATGATACTGATGAAGATAATCATCAACTACTACAGCACTGGATTTGAAGAGAAGTGAAAAATTATTAAAAAATCTGGGTTTATAAAGAGTACTGACAAAAAAGAAAATTTCGCGATAGTGATCCTAGTGACATTGTACATCCTGGACAAAAAAAGTTGGAAGCGAACAGTTATCAGATGATACTGATGAAGATAATCATCAACTACTACAGCACTGGATTTGAAGAGAAGTGAAAAATTACCAAAAAATCTGGGTTTATAAAGAGACTACTGACAAAAAAGTGACACCTTATATCAGTTAGGAACAAATAAAAATGAATTAAATATATTTAATAAAATATTTTAAAACCGGTTCTCAGAAATATTTTAACAAACTAATCGACATGTGTAACAAATTAAGACCAAACAAAGTACGATCAACCGACAATAATTGGTTTCCTGTGGATTGTAATTAAATCAAAATATATATTACACTATCCATAATAATGGCTCAGTGGAGAAAACCAAAAATTCAAATGAACGACACCCCGCACAAGTTGTGTGAAATTGGTAAAACTAAAGACAGTTTTGCCGAGCCACGGAATGGCTTGAAGGCTCGGCAGTTCTGTTTACATTTTGGGACCATGGTGCTGAATCTTAAATCATAGGAGAAGAGACTAAGAACAAGAACTCTGCTAAAAAAAACCCAAAGTTTCTACAGCATACAAGGTTAAAGATTTTCTTGCTGGTATTAGCATAACTACTCAAATCAATAAATAAAAATTCTTACAAGGAGCAGAATAAAACCACCTCATGAATTCAGTAACTCTGAACAAATTTCTAATCAATGCAGTTTTTAAAATTTACGTACTGTATTTACACAACTTAGCTGACAAATTGTGTTAAGTTACAGATGAATCTTTTGTAACTAAGGAAAATGGAAGCAGCTTCCCACCACATACCACAGTGGACGGCTGTGTTTAGAAATTGTCACGAGACGAGAAAACTCTGGCTTATTTCACATTGGAGGAATGGTTAATAGTTCATCGAAAAGTGTTCAAATACAATGAAATGATAAAATGCATTGTTGAGAATTCACTTTGATTTTATTTCAACACTGAATGAAAATTTTTCCTAACCTCCACCGGCATTTTAATACTTAATTTTGACTGTTAAACACACGTATTTAAGACTTCCATTTCCAAAGATTGCAGGTTTTGGCCACATCTATAGTTTATCTAACAACATTCTGTACCTACACCTCCAAAAAACCAGTTAAATCTATTGTCTTCAAACTAGCCGAAATAGGTGAACAATCCACTAAAATGTTAAATAAAATCTGCACTTCACTTTTAAAATACTTTTTAGAGATTTAGAACATTAAATTAATTTTGATTCGAAAAGGGAGACAACGTAATGCAGGCCGGTTATTGTGAAAACTGAGGTAAAGTACGGAGGAAAACAATTAAGAATTGAGGCCTTTTAAAGGACACTAAGCCGCACATGAGAAAGCTTCTTGGATCTTCCAGAAACACTTCAGATTTCCTAATCACTTATTGATATTACTTCTTTAAACACCCAAACCACAAAGTGATTACTTTTAATTTATTAGCTTGGAATATGACATGACAAATATATGCCTTTTTGGCAATTTATATTCGAACTTTTCATACCGAACTATTTTAATCCACCATGAACGTCCTCCCTGGTTAACTCGATATTACTGAATTAAATAAAAATATGAAAATACTGCAAACCCTAAAAATTACCTGAACCGATCCAGAACAGTTTTATGCATTTATAATTTATTTACCATGGCAAAAACTAAATCATCTGCTCTGTTATTCATTAGTTACAGCTTCTCATCTATGATAGCTGCAAATAGAATAGCCACAGACATAAGAAATCAAGTGTACTACAGTTATCCGATGCTATTTTTCCCGACAAAATGAAGAGCTACTCATCCTGCACAGTTTATGACTATTTTATACCTCTAAATCAATCCTTGTAATCTTTTAGTACCTCCAGAATGATTTGGTGCTGAGAACAAAATAATTCAAGTAGCAAAGCCAAGATGTATTCAGTTTCCATAATACCGAGTCTGTTCCAATCCTCGGTCAAGTAGAACCATTTTTTAAAAAAAAATTATTAAATATTCTACATTTTTAATGTACTACACCACAATTTTAAGATTTTGTCAAGATCAGAAAGTGAAAATACCCAAAGGAAGTTATTTACTTTGCATTGCAAATCATTATCTGCTATTTATGTGAACAAAATTTCAAAAACTATAATTTCTTCAATACTGAACGTTAAACAACAGACATATGCAGTATTGTTAAACACCACTTTTGCTCAAAATTATACAACCTTGATTAGCTCCCAGAAATACTTTGTTAAACAAATAAAAATTAAACAGTTTTTAACAGAAGCAATGTTAACTATGTTGGCAAGTCTTCCTTGAAACTGCTCAGCACTGTTACTGACAAACTTCGGAATTACTGGAGAGTTTTTTCCTTTTTAATATCAGTTGTTAAAGAACCCCAACATCGTGCAATCTAAAATAGGATATTAATGTGTTAGTAAGCAACATAGTTTCACAAGAACCATAGAAATCTTGTTATCTTACCGTGATGAAGATGGTAAAGCTGGATAGTGTCTGTGACTGTTACCAACATATGCACGATTCTTCGAACGGGAACTAAAATACATAAAATAAACATATAAAGCCAAATAATAATTGCTTCCCCGCATATTTATAAATAAAAACTGAAGAGGATAATCCGTGGATACAACTTTGTTACTTTAATGATTACAAATAAATTCTGAGAAACAAATCACTATGCAGGGAACACTGAGAACATAAGTGACAGGTGTTTCCACTAATAAGACATTTCCAAGCTGGTAATAACCACATTATGCCAAATAAATTCACCATATTGCTTTAGAGATCTGCAATGTTCAGTTTAAAGTGCCCAATTTTCTAAGTGTTAAGCAAAACACTTCTAAAGTATACTGCCTTGCATTTTAATTTTCCATTATTCTATACACAATGTAGGATTTGCCTGCAGCTTTGCCGGCGTGGCACTAGGTGTGTACAAACGTTTGGTAGGTTTTTGTTTGTTTGTTCAAGAAGCAGTTATTAACACAAATCAGGGGAAAAAACAAAACCAAATGATATGTAGGTGCAGCAAAAAGATGCGTGATCAGCTCTCATTATCGCTTAAAGCAGAAACTTTGATTAGGATCCTACAAGTGGTTTGAAATATATCTTCATAAGATATAATGTAAACAATAGATTACATTTCCATAAAGAGGAAGCCGACTGCTCAGATTTCCTTTAATATGACAGAAAAACATTCTTATTTTAATTAATACAGAAAACAAAAAAATCTTTAATAAAACACCACCATCAACATGCAATCAACCTATAGTATAAAGATGTATAGGAGAAAATTATGTCAAGATTTCATCTGTGTAGTCTGTAACATCTACACATAAAGGGAGGGGGGAAATCACTTTTTTGCTAAGACTTTCCAAACTGTCGGCAGTTTTTCTTGTAAAATTTTCCATCACCAGAAGCACAGAAATATTAATATAAGAAATTATCAGAGCATATTTTAACTTAAATCCAAAACTTTCAGTGAAAATTACATCAACGTAGAAAAATAATAGTTCCATGAAATCCCTAAAGCTGTTTTTAATGCAATACAATGAATAGTGATTTGCAATATGCCGTTACAAATTTTTAGGAACATTGGACTCTCAGTATGTTGTGTACAATCTCTGGCCACAATTGTATTAAGAATCTTTGGTGCACATCTGTTTACTACAAGAATAGACAATGATTTCTTGCCCCGATGACCAACCACATAGACATACCACAGATTTTAAGCTGGACCATAAGCTTTCAAAATGTGAAAACCCCATTAAAATAGGTTAGATAGTTTTTGAGTAGTGACGTTTCAAACAAACAGACACACAGCTCGATGAAGATTTGTACAGAAGTAGTTAATCCAAGCAGAAAACTTCGAATTACAATAATTTCTAGACACACAAAAAATCTCCAATGCAACCGATTCAGGCAACTACTGTACTAATTAAATATCTTTTATTAGATTTCCAAAATTAATATTTTTTTAACTTTATGCTTCGTCAAGGCAGAGGTCATTAGAAGATGGAAAGGACTGGGGAAAATGAACAGGTATTGTCATGGCCTTCTCAAGGAACCACTATGGCATTTGCCTAGATTGATTTCAGGAAACCAAAATCTGGATTGGCTGGGGATTCGAACCTGCATCCCGCCAAATGCGAGCCCAGTGTGTTACCACTCACAACATTGCTCGGTCCAAAGGTAAATAAAGAAAATTTCCGTTAGTCTCATATGTTCTTTGTCACAGCATTCAACTTTGGTAAGTGATGGGTTATTTATTTTCCCTACCCTTCGTTATTTATATTGCTTTTTTCCTTAGTACCATTATTTACACTAATAATATCAAGGATTAAATTCATTGTCCTCTTTTGTTAAAGTGGAATCAACTATTTTGTTAAACTGAACACAAAAAAAAATAAGATTTAGACAGTAAAACAATTTATAAAAGCGAAGTTTTTTTCAAAAAAAAAAAAAACTGATTTAGCCTAAGCAGACCGCAAGTGTGAATCGTGAGCTGATCTGACTTTACTATATCTTGCTCTCCAATATTAATCAGCCTCAAGTCTTGCTCATCTTTGAAAGTGTCAGTAAGAGTCCACTTTATTTTTGTGCCTAGAACCTTGAAACTTTGCACTTGGGACTGTGGGCCCCACGAGGCACACTAGGACCAAGAAATATGCATCTAGCAGGAAAAAACCAACAGATATCCATGCATTTTGGTTAACCATGCCAGGAGTGCTGATACTCAAGTGAATTATTAATGAAGTATGAAATATGATACTCCAGTTCACGTTCTGAGCAACGAACACACCAATAGTGAATGGAAGAGTTATGGTAATTAAAATGAGAGTTGAAAATATTTACAAGATTCGTGTTAAGTATTGTGATCAGTGAGATTTATGAATACATATGTTTCAGTTCACATTTATAAGAAACTTGCAAACTTCAGGTATTTCATAAGCATAATATATCTTACTTTGGTTGGTGGCCAGTGTAAACTGTTCTATTGAAAGAAATGGAACAAACTTTTGTTTACTATATTCCTATAGTGTTAATAGTGTGCCATTATTCCTTCTAGTATTATTCAGTCAACTGATACTTGGTTCATAGTAAAAATTTAAAATGTGTTACCATCCACAGTCTAAAAAGACATAACTGTGGCATAAAGGAGAGAAAAGAAATTTTTCTTTCTAAAAAATTTAATGCAACATATGTACTCATTAATCACTAATTGGAACTGGTAAACATTTCCTCCCCTGAATTTTCAATTACTGAATGTATGACATTAAAAACCTATTCACCATTCCCAGATGTTACCGACTTAATCATTAGGGAGCATCCATAAATCACGT
The DNA here is from genome assembly GCA_031002005.1 of Vandiemenella viatica. Lineage (NCBI taxonomy): Eukaryota > Metazoa > Arthropoda > Insecta > Orthoptera > Morabidae > Vandiemenella > Vandiemenella viatica. The sequence continues at coordinate 112,432,290 of JARYHS010008074.1, forward strand.
AGCTCCAATTTGGCCTCCTGTGAACCATATTACCAAATTTTTCTGTGTTAGTGCTTTAATGTGTATGCATCATTCCCCAAATCACCTGCAGCAAGCAACAGTTGTTTTTCCTTATATTTGCTAATTAACAGTTTTTACCAAATCCTCACATATTTAATACAGCTTCGAATACTGAATAATCTGAAGCATTTGTTGTTCTTCATCAAATATAAGTGATATATTACGTAACATATTGTACAGAATGTAGTCGGATAAAAGATGTTAATAACAAAAATGACTCCCAAGTTTCAAAAGGCTGTAATTGAGAAGTTTACAAAAGTAATTTACATCATTTCATAACAGGTTAGAATACAGTAGCATAAACAAATGCCAAAATGCTTTCATTTCAGAAGACAACTTTTTAGCACTTCTGATTCATCATTTTCTTGAAGCATGGCTCTTCTTCCTAAGGACATAAGAACAAAAACTTGCAACATGCACCATGCACAGGAAAACTAATTTCTAATACTAATATTGAACTGTTATGTACATTTCATGTAGAAGAGTTGTTAAATGTAATATTAAGAACCTAATATTAGACAGAAATAATAGACAAAGAAAGGCTTTGCAACAGCTATCCTTAATACAATGAAACATTTATGTCATCACAAAATGACTGTGCAACCAATTTTAAGCTGTGGAAAACAATTTTAAAAATATTCTAGAATAAGGAGCAAACTGTAACTGGATAAGATGTCAATTACTTTACCTGCTGCATATAGCTGGAAGTGCTTCCCTGTGTTTTCGGGAATGACGACTAGATGATGGATAACTTATAGCTCCCATAGCCTGGCGAGTCTTGTGCTCAAATTCCCTGTTGAATTCCTCAGCTTCCTCTGCAACGTTACATACAATATCATAAAATACACTAATAACAGAAAAAAGCAGAAGTTTTCTTTTAAGATAGAATATAAAAGCATAATTCGTAATTTTAACAATCTGTGTTAGGTAAAAATAACAATCCTCACATTTTTTCTATAACACAAAAGAGTAGTCTATCTCATCAAGTCTACAAAATTAGTACATTACTTCAGATGTAGAAGTTCCGCAGTAACAAATCAAGAGCACAGTTTTTCAATTACATATTCAGAATTTACTCAAATTTTCACGTAAGAATGCTTTGGAAAGAGCACTAGTATGTCTAGCCTTCAAAATTCCTAAACAGACATCTTGCCATCTTAGAGTAGAACAATCTATGGTCAGCAAAAAGACAATAAATAATGGAATTAAATCTTATTCTTTTCAATTCAGCAACAGCACTCTCAAAGACCATAACAATCCTCTGACTTTCCCTCAAAGAAAGGAAAGCACAAAATCTGCTTTAACTACTTTGTGAACATAAACAAAAATGTACCACCCAGTTTCATTTTTTATTCGAATTATAAGGTCACTACTATTTTGTCACAAACAGTTTTGTAAGATTTAAATTATGCAAGACATTTGTAGAAATATGAGAACCTTCATCAAGATTGATAAAATCCTGCCTTTCTTCTTGTTCACCAGAATGGAGATTATGTTCACGCTCAATATAATGGGCTCTTTCGCCAATGTGGTGACCTACAGCCATCTTTTTGGTACCAGAGCGGGAATCACATACAGTCTTCTTTACTTCTTTGACACCTCCCGGAGCTGAACGCGTGGTTGAGGAAGCTTGGTACACCTATCAAAAAGAAAACAAAATGCAATAGGCTACACAAAGAAAAGTTTGAGATACAAGTAGAACCATTTATTTAAATGGGAAAATAATAAAAACCACAATTTTATTATAACAAAGTAGTGCAAGCAAATCTATCGCCAGAAAAACAGACAAGACTAATCATCAGGTGTTACGCTTTACCAGCAGGACATTGTCGAAATGGGGGAGAAGTGGAATACTAACTACTACAATTTGTGACAGATAAAGCGGTGACAAAGGACAGGGAGTTGGGCTTGGAGTTTAAAACATCTATGTCCTACCATCAACTGTAGTAAGCAGCAGTTTAGTTAATATGTAAATGATATGGAGGATCTAACTTGTGACTAAATATCCATTGGAGAGTAATGGTTAAAAAGTGAGTTGGGATTGTTGGTTATTTAGGAGTTGGCAGATGAGGGTGGTAAAAGGAAGGAAAAATATGGATATTATCTCAGGTTGAAGCTCGGCAGTTGCCCTGTGTCCAGTTTGTACTGGCAAGTCAATTGCCCACTGTTCGAGATCAGAAGAACTGCTGCAGTTCAGGAGAAAAGATCCCATGATTACTATGGCAGATACTGAAGTTGTTATAGGAGCTACCAGATGGACAGGTTTTGTATGAATATTGTTTGCTTATGAACATTCATTCTGATAGTTGTTTCTGGTTAGACATAAGTAGGAAGCAAGACAGCGATTTCAAGTCAGATGGTATTTGACATGGGAGGTTTCACAGGTTGCTCACCCAGTCATGGGAACGCCTTGGAGAAGGTGAGACACATACTGTGTGATATGGGAAGGAGTCATCATGGGACTGTCTTGTGGGATAAGGAGCTTTGTATCTGTGGAACAGGTATTTGTTTGAAGTTAAGGAGTTTGCTGGTGCATTTTCTGGGAGAGTCGGAGGATTTTGAATATGAAGGATCCTATTTTTGGGCTGCCTAGAAGAAAATCATAGTTCTGATGCAGGTAGTGACTAATGGACTGAAGGCCTGGGAAGTGGAATATGGCTGGAACAAGATAGTTTGGGGTACTTATTGGATTGTGGTAGCCATGATGTAGTACAGCAAAGATGATTTTGTCCAAGACTTGGTAGGTAATTGCAGCACATCAAGGCTTGGGAGATGTAAAAATGTGTGAAGGATCTCTGCTCAGAGCATGTACGATTGCCACTGAAACCTAGGTCCATACGGGAGGTGCAATTCATGCAAAACATGCCAGCTATGAAAGTGGAGGTACTATATAGCAGATTAGTTTGTTTGAAATTAAATGAACACCAAAGGTGATCACTGAAGTGTGGGAGGAGGCACTGTGTTCACGGCATGATCGATATTGAGCTTATCAAGAAGATAGCTGAAAAGATTGTTTTGCACATAAACAGGCATCTATAAACTAGAGCCATTAAAGGTATTTCAGATGAACTTTACCTAAAAATTACTGTTAAAGACTGCTAAAGAAGAGAGGACCAAGACAATGCTGTAAATTTAGTTACTGAAAGAAAGTAGTTATCGATTACTATAATTTGGGCTAGTGTGAAGATGTGCCACGGAGGCTGTTGGAACTGCACTTTTCTTAGAAATATCCATGTCACCAAACCAATGACTGAGGGGAATGTTGATTTACAAAGATGCAACATGAAATGTAGAAGCATTCTGGAAGCTCAATGATTAAAGTGCATGTTCTCAAAGTCTCAGGATTGAATCACAGAGAGGTCAGGAATTTCAGTAATCATATTATCTGCATCAAGACATTCCATGATTTGCAATCCACATTAAACTGTAGACCCAGCAATGACACAGGCAGAACACACAGTAAATAGAAGCTCTGTCACCAGGTCACAAGACCATATGAATTTACTTAATGTTCTCAAAGCTGGAATAAGTAGGAAGCGATGTAGGCACCATAGGAAGGTCTAGGACGAAGTGTTAGGTATCATTGATATGCAGAGGGAGACGAAAGACTCAAGGTTGGAGCAAAGACAGAGACTCATTCTACAGAAGATCCACAAGGTGCATATCTACCACATTCTGGATTACCAGACCCATGATTTTAGAAATTTCAGGAGTCAAATCTAATGTTCATTCCACCAATATTTTTCCTCCTTTTTCCAATCCCAATTTTAGTTTTCATCCTTTCTTAAATATCCCACTTTACCTACCCAATTTTTTACCGCCACTCAGTGGTGACTACATTAATAAGCAAAACCTTCACATTCACATATCTTGTCACTTACCACAGATGAAGGCAGGAGGGCGAGACGAACACGTAAAAACACAAAAACATACAAATTGAACAATATTTCGACATGAGTCTTAATCATGTTAGAGGTGAGACATATGGCAGGGGGAAAGATGTGGTCATTCATGTGGCGGGTTGGGATGTGATCACATCTTTACCCCTGCCATATGTCTCACCTCTAACATGATTAAGACTCGTGTCAAAATATTGTGCAATTTGTTTATGTTGTTGTGTTTCTAAGTGTTTGTCTCACACTCCTGCCTTCATCTGTGGTAAGTGACAGGTTTCTATTTATTTTTCCCCATCCTATCTTATTTTCAGTGCCTCGCGGCAGTTTCTTTGTTTCCATTATCCATTCAAGTATCTTTTAAGATATAAGTATATTTTCTCTATTTATTCATTAAAAAAACTGCACAGTTCAAGTATATTCTCTTCAATATCAAAGTCCACTTCCTATCCTTCGTCATCAAATTTTGAATCTATTCTCAGCCATGTCTACTCTCAACTGCCACAAATTGCATAATTTTCTCTGCAAATGCATCATTTGTATACTCGATGTTACAGCATTTTGTGTGTATATATGAATGTCAATTTTTTAGTTGAAGCCACCCTACTTTTCAACTGTGACAAGTAGTGATTTTTTTCTATAACCTGATTTTTATCTGAATTTGCTATCCATCATTCACCTCATTTTAATCTATATAATAGGTCCTGGAAGAAAGCAAAGTGCTGACCTCCTACTGACAAAAAGAAAAATGGAGGCAGGAAAAGAGCTCGAAGATATTTACTCAAAAACTTGGATAGAGTACAAATCATTATTTCAATAGGGATACAAAAGGAAATGAATTTATACAAATTACTGAAAACTCTAAAGTTGGGTAAAAAATGGCTTAAGAGTGAAAGAGCCAAGATGAAATAGTTTGAATAGAGCAGAAGAGGAGAAACAGGAAGCCATAGAAGCTGACACCAAACATACATTTAATATTTTTATTGCATGAAATTATATTTAAATCAAATCATATTACCTACAATACAGTGTCATTTTCCCCCCTGAAAATAGTTCCCCTCCCCCCGAAAAGAAGTCTTCACCAGTGTTCCCCTGGATTGTCTTCTCGCAACACATTCCAGCTGTACACCCTTGAAGACTTCATTGCAACCATATGTCAGGTAAGTCTCCACTCTTACATTATTTTTTCCACCTTTTTGTTAATAAGCTTGTTTTGCTGCATTTTCAATTGAAGTAGGTATTATTATTTAATTTATTTCATCATCTTCAATTCTGTACTTTTATACCTTCCAGAAGTATTTTAAACAAAATAAGTAGCGTCAAGAAGATAGTTTTTTCCACATTCGATTTGTTTAATTCAAAGAGCATGTAAAAGGTTGAAAATAAAATAATATCCGTGATGAAAAATTGACAAAATGAAACTCAACAAGGGCATGGAAGAACAAGTGACAAACGCTTATAAATATTGCAAAATACTCATTTCAGATTCCGGTTTACTAACAGATTCCCCTATTTACCAAACTTTTTGTGTATGGGCGAAACATTACGAAGCTATTGTTGATGCATTGACTGAAATTGTGTTTTTTGCATCTGTTATAAGCAATATGATTAGTTTTAAATTTTATTTCCTGCAATAAAAGTATGCAAATGAAGTTGAAATAAAATAAAAAAACTCCTGCCTGACAATTTCTGAAGATAAAAATAAAAATATTTGTTACTGCAGGTATTTGAAACCAAAAAATATTTGTTACTGCAGGTATTTGAAACCTAAAAATAATATTTGTTACTGCAGGTATTTGAAACCGGGTCAGCAAATCACTAAGTCGCCTTCTTATCGCACAGACCACACCAACATTTAACAAACTGCGGCAATAACTTTGATATTTACAAGTCTTTCTGTTTCTTTGCATGCGAATATCTCAAAAACTACAGTGCATATGAAGAAACGACTATACCACAGATATATACGGTGTGTACCCTTCAAGATATGAGGGTCGTTCAATAAGAAATGCCCCATATTTTTTTTCTCCACAATGAGAAAAAACTGATAGTTGTACTTCTAGGTACTTCAAGTTCAGTGTTTCTCCTCCAGGTGGACGAAGTTTCAAATCATTCCAACAGATGGCAGAGCTGCAATGAATTTTCAAAATGGCGTCTGTTAGTGATCCACGTTACAAACAGCGAGCAGTGATTGAGTTCTTGATTTCAGAGAAAGAAACTGTGGGAAATATCCATAAACGTTTGTGTGCAGTGTATGGAGATTGTGGAGTCAATAGGAGCACTGTCGGGAGGTGGGCAAAGGAAGTTAAGGTGTCAGAAAGTCCCACAACTCAACTCCAAGATCTGTCACGTTCCGGGCATCCTGTCAGTGCCACCACTCCAGACAGTGATGCGTGTGGATGCCATTATTCTTTCGGACCGCCGCATCACAGTGCAACAATTGGCCTCACACCTGTCAGTCAGCAGTGGAAGTGTGTGTGTGCAATGATCAAGACTCTCGGATATTCAAAAGTTTGCACAAAATGGGTCCCAAGAAGTCTCACAGCAGAACACAGAATGCAAAGAACAACCATTTCATCTGATTAGTTGTAGAGGTATGATGCTGAGTGGGAAGCCTTTCTGTCCCGGATTGTGATGGTTGATGAAACCTGGGTGCACCACTTTGAGCCGGTAACCAAAAGACAGTCTATGGAATGGCACCATCCTCAGTCACTAAAAGAAAAAATTCAAGACAACACCCTCTGCTGGAAAAGTTATGCTTACCGTTTTTTGGGACAATGAAGGGGTCATTCTTGTTGTTGTGATGCCAAGAAGGACAACCATCAATTCAGAAGCATACATAAAGACCCTGGACAAACTCAAGAAGCATTTCCAGCGCGATAGGCATGTCAAGAATCCGGCTAAATCTTGATCCTGCATGATTATGCACGCTCGCACACAAGTCTCAGAACCCACGAACACCTCACCAAATAGGGTTGGACAACACTGCCCCATCCACCATACAGCCCGGATCTGGCACCGCCAGACTTCCATCTCCTAAAGACAGTTTGCTGTGGAAGACACTTCGATGATGAGAGTGTAATTCAAGTGGTGAAAACATGGCTTCGCACACTGGACCAGAGTTGGTACCGGCAGGGAATACAGGCACTTATCTTACGCCAGTGTGAAACCATACAAGTTGATGGCGACTATGTTGAAAAATAGTACGTGTAGAAGATACATGTAGCTATATTGCAACCAAATTTTAACACTTTAGAATAAATAGTTTCTGAGGAAAAAATAAATAAAAAAATGAGGCATTACTTTTGAACGACTCTTGTATGTGCAGGATGGTCCCCAAGTAAGATAAAGACAAACATGCTGAATATGTTAATGCCAGTAACTGGGTGAAATTAACAGCAAATAGAAATCATATACAACTGAAATTAACAATTGTAAAATAACCAGTGGTTACAAAGTAGTGAAACCTATCAAACACTCAAAACAAACTTCCATACATGACTATTTCTGTTAAAACATACATGTTCAAATATTCACTCTAAAATTACATGTTGCATTATTTTCATATTTAATTTCAACATAATTAGCAACTTTTTGAAAATAGAAATTTTGAACGGAGGAATCTCAATGGTGGACTGGCTTGAAGTATTTACAACAAACTGGTTGAAAACAGTAGCAAAACAATTCTGCTTAACATGCCAAATATGGGTTTTCTCTAAATTAAGTACTTCATAAAAGATTTTGGTATTACATCCACACAATTAAAAACCACAGTTTGCCAATAGGAAAGTCAGTATAAACTTCTATAAGTTTTTTGTCAGCTGGCAAAATGTGGATTTCTGAGAGAGGCAGATATCTCATCTATTGTTACACAATTATATATATATAAAACAAGAATAACATTATGAACTATGATCGCTGGTATGCCAAGTAAAAGATTTTAACTTTTATCTGTTATTCTCCAGCGTGTATACCAACAATTTCAAACAAGCTGAGAGTGTTATCTGCTTTTCCTCACCTGTGGTTTCCCATCTGGACCACTGCTCATTGTCATGACAGTGCTGCTACTAAATGAATGACAATTTGGATTGTTAGACATCTGATCCTGTAAGAAAAATATCAGCACAAGTTCAGAACATAACGCAACATACAAAAAAAGCATTAAAGTCATGAAAATGGTCTCTTTTTTTAAATATAGAAGGCTAATGTGACCAATTGAAAATTGTGAACATATTTGTCATCAATTTTTAATATGACTAATGCTTTAAGACAAATAGGATCCTCTTTTTTGAAAATTCTGTTAAGTTTGAACACAACACATTAAAGAAAATAATTTCTGGGGAGGAGGCGGAATAGAAAATAAAACTTACTTCATCTACAAACTAGGTACAAAGCAATTCGTAATAATTTCTCCACTTTTAAAAAGAGATAAATAACGACGGTGTATATTCTTACTTTTAGTTAAAAATTTACCAGTTTATGTAACACAAACAGCATTTCAATCACACAACATAAATTAAAAGTCAAAATGTTTGTTTAATTAAAGACATACCTGAAGAAGATGGCTACATGTGTTTCCATCTAAGCAGTTAGAAATCAATTTTATCATCTGATTGTTTAGGTGTTAAAGATTGGATTCACATATGTCTAGAACATGGCACCAAATGAAATTTCAAATTATTAATGTACTACCTTATATTATATACACGATTTGTTCTTGGGCCCTTATCTATAGTTTCAACTAACGGTAGTGTCAAATGGTGAAGAGAACTCCAAACTTTCACGGTAAAAAATTATCATAAAGTTAAAAAAAAAAGATCCAAATATTGTAATTTAAACAGAAAGGGAAGGTAAAATATATCCACCACACACACGGGGAGAGGGGGATAGAGAGGGAGAGAGAAAGCACTCCACAAAATTGTTCCTATCTGTTTTTTCTTTCCTTATTCAACAGTGTTTCAAAGGGACAAAGTGGAAAATTTATGATGTTGGAATGGCAGCCATATCAGACTTTAAAAAGAAAATAATATTGAATTTTATATCTAAACTGGATTCATGTGATGGTTCAAATAAAATAAAAATTTTAAGGACTGCTAATGACAGTCCAGTTTATTTGTGGTTCACACAGAAACATAGCTGACGAGAACCAATCTCTGGACCGTTGATTCTTGGCTGTCCGGGTGGCAGAACTGCCCTGGAAGAAGACCCCAGAATGAGGGTCGAAACGTCGGTTTCAAGAAACATGACGCGGCGCCACCCGGACAGCCAAGAATCAACTGACTCTGGCCGCGGAAGCCTACGATTACAATCTCTGGACCATTGCAAAGTGAAAAGGCACTGGATTATAACAGAAAATTCAACAGCTCTTCTGATTTAAAAGCCAGTAAGATAGACTCAAAAACTACACTGTACTTCACAGAATCAGAGAACTTTAAACTAAAAGAAATTTTATTCACTGTTAATACTGCAGCACAGTCATTTAAAGAGTTTGTAGAGCTTATATAACATGAAGGATGTTATAGAGAAGGTGCCTACAATGCTGATGCCACTGGAATGCCTAGAAACCCTCTTGCTTGTAGATGTGAAACAACAGCTCCAGGTTTCAAAGCGAGCAAGAAGATAATTACCGCTACAGTAGTGGGACTTGTGCACTGCCATTGTTGATCACAGGAAAGAGAAAGAAATCGAGATGTTTCAAAATGTCGCCTACCTCCCTGTGTTACACAGCACAGAAAAGTACATGGATGAATGATGAAATTTTTACCAATTGTAAATGAAATCATTAGTAAACCAATGTCAAAATATATTGTAAAGAAAGAGGCGAAGTTGGAAAGGTGTTACTTATTCTGGATATTGCTCCATCACATCCTTCTGCTGAAAAACTAAACATGATAAATAACTTCACAGAGACGATCCTCCCATATGAGAGCACTTCTACAGCCAATGGACCAGGGAGTTACAGAAAAATTAAGAGAATCTACAAAATTTGATGCTCTTCTGTCAATGGGCTATGGCTTTTGGTTAATATATGTTTTTGTTTCATCAGTTTTTCTTCGTAGTATTTTTTTTTTGGTAACTGCTTTACGTCTCTTTCTAACATCGAGGTCTTTAGAGACGGGAAAGGATGGGGGGCAAGGATGGGGGCAAGGAATGGGAAGGAATTCGGCCATGGCCTTTTGAAGGAAGCATCCCGGCATTTGCCTGGAGTGATTTGGGGAGACCATGGAAAACCCAAATCTGGATGCCCGGACGGGAATTCGAACCGCCGCCCTCCCGAATGTGAGGCGAGAAGTATTGTTTGTGGTGAAATAATGTTTATTAACTATGGAAGTATAGCATACATTCAAATTTGGGTGGACTTTTTGATGCTTTAAGAGAACTGCCTCAACTGTGGAATGTAAAACCAGAAATTTTCGAGAATCCCAACAAAATGGATAATGAGAGACCAGACAAAAACTTAGTTCCTTGCCAACAAATTGAGCTAAATGTGAATACTGACAAAATCAGGAAAAAGTCTCTCCAATATTAGAACTTATTACTGGAGGTAACCAAAAAATATTGAACTGAGCTAAAGGTCTGGAGTCAGAGCTAAAGAAGACCATTAGGCAACTTGATGGTACTACAAATCAATGGACTTCCTTTATTATCAGGAGGTTCAAATACCTTCAGAACTTTGTTCATAATACTACAAGTCTCAATGATAAATGATTGTTTCATCAACTTTGAGATAATATAGCGGTAGGAAATCTTAAATCCTACCCACTATACCCATTAACAAAAAATTTAAAGGTTGCGAACAGTCGTTCATTCAGTTTATGTCCTTTTCAATAAATGGTCACACTTTATCCAACAATTCATCGTAGGTTTTACTGTGCGGTCTTAAAAAGTTTTGAAATTGTCAGATGCAGTGATGTGTATCTGTTCACTCAAACTGGAAAGCTAAATTTGGGCACAGTTTTGTATCATTCTTTTGTGATCAGCAGGGTGCACATCATCTTGGCACAATGCTCTTAAAACTGATAATTGTGATGTGTCTGCACTTATTTTTCACTAACCAAACTTTACTATAATCAAAATACTTAAAAACCATAAAAAATACCCAGCAAATAAATCCAATCTCACATACACTGATGTGACTTATGTTTACAACTTGGTTGCCAACATTTCATTTCGTCCGTCAAATACAAAGTTCAAAACAAGATTGACAAACAAGTTAATCGTCTGTGGGTCTCTTTAAACCACGTAATTGATTAAATTAAACAATCACACATTTCTCAAAATGTAACCCATCATATTCTCTCTTTCTGTAGGAATTTTACACATACTACTTTCCTCATCATTCACTTTTGGGAAAGGGGGAGGACATTTTTCAGTTTATTGGTCAACATAATTTTAAGCACTCACAATTTCAAAATTTTTCCTTGTCAATCCTTTACAGTCTAAGTTTCGCTTCTATTAGGTTTTCTGTTCTTAATAAGAGTCCTAGATTAATTTTGCCAATAAAAGAACACACTTTAAATACTACGAATTTGTTTTTGAAATGATCCTCCACTTCACCATAAACCTCAATTTTAATTCTGAAAATGTTTCAATCATGCAATACCTTTCTCACATTAAATTTGTTTCTATATATGGTGGTGGTAGTGTTTCTTGATTCCAACTGCAGAATTACATGATCTATCCTTTCCACGTTAGTTTCATGTGACGCACTAATGGTTCCCAAAATTAACAGATATTCAAGTCTGGAGTACAAGAGACAGATGTGAATGGGAACTGACTGTTCAGATTCCTCTTCTCTTTATTGTGTACAACATATGCATTAATACATGGACATGACATTGCAGATTTAATTGGTATCTATAAAGAATATTTAAAATGGTCTGCTGATGGTCCTATTAATAGCACCACTACTGGATTTTCCTAAATCACTCCCGATGAATGGTTTCTTAAAATAGCAAGGTCATTACAAACATATAATCCTTTACCTTTAGCTAGCTGTAGATCAAAACTTAACTTCCATCTGAGGTAGTTTTATTTATCTCCAGGTTTGTTAAACGTATTTGGAAACAGATTCTATTTTTTAATCGAGTAAAAGCACTTTCACTATTTTTTATCCAATTCTTATTTAAATTACACTCCCAGTTACTGAAAAATGGCGACAATGGAAAGGACTACACTGAATTGTAAAGTACAATTTTATTTTATTTTTTAAGTCATTCTGTTCAAACATATTTCTAACTAATTTAAAATAAAATGCAACCAAAATCAAACTTAACTAAAGTACTCTGCCAATTCATCCTTAATTATTAAATAACGCTCATAACCTCAATTTTTTTGTTATATCTTTGGCTGATCCTAGTCCGCCAACTAAGGCAGATCACGTGACGTCGGCATCATATTCATCGTATAAACTTACTCTACAACCCAAAGGTTGGTTGGATCCTCCGGAAGGAGGCATACTAAGCCAGTGTCAGACAGGATAGCCACCTGGGATGTCCTGGTGCAGCTCATACAATCAAACCCAAGTCTTAAAAATTCCTGGCCATACCAGCATTTGAACCCAGGCTGATCCCAAACTTTCGAAAGCAAACCCTTAACCATTGAGCAAACAAACTGCTCAATTATTGCACAGGTATAGTAAAGGGATCAAAGGTCTTTATCCTTTTATCAGATTTGCCCAATTTACTAACTTACCCAAAGGGTTCGCTCTGCAAAATTTTAAGAATTTCTGTTTAGTTTGAACGGAGTTATTGTGTGTGAAGACAGACACTGGGCTCATTAAATAAGATATACAGTTCGACTTGGTCCTAATCTCAATGCTGCTGGTGGACAATTATTACCTAGTTTTCAGCTCATTAATTGAACTTCTCACTCTTTGTGAACCACCCTCATGTATCTAGCAATAATGTTGGTTTCTAAGATGATATTGTTCACTGGTGGCTGTGTATTATCTAGAAGAACCTAATTGTGTGTTTTAATTACTAATAGCTCGAAATACAACAGATTCATGAACTTCCAAACTTTAATATGAACAACATACAATTAACAGATTACAAGTGAATACATTTGACTAGATGTTTATAGATTATTTATCATTTTAGGTTATAACATTTGCAGAAAATGAGCAATTAACTTCAAAAGTGAAAAACTCAATCCATGTAATGCTAAGTGATGGTGAACAATAAAGTCTGCCTGGAGACTAAGTTGCCATGAATGCTTTACCAATTTCTTCACACGCATTACTAAACCATTTAATAACATATAACCATACTTACGAAATTTTGGAAAATGCTGTTCATGTTTGGAAATCCAAATGGCATGATATCACGGTGTCCATGGCTGGAGCGAGAATTATGATTTGGAGCTTCCAGAGCAGGGAATCCCATGCCACCCATCATACCAAACGGATTAGCAAACATCGAGTTCATCATATCATTCATCTGCCGCATTGAGCGCATGTGTGCCCTAGAAAATAAAATCATTTAAAATGCAAGAAAAGAAGCTAAACTAACACACAATCAGCCAAATTGATGACAAATTTTAACAGGAAATTAAAACAGTAATTATATATGATATACACATTGTTGCAAAGGTATGTTATTTCCAGCACATGGCAGTAATGTGTTGTGTTAATGAACAGATTGAACTAATTCATTAATAATTATTCACCATAAATAAAATTAGTACACCATTTACCACAAACAGATCAACTACTACAGTCAAAATCAGGTATCGCATTTTTAATTTTTATCTCCACAGCAAAGGTTTTCACACACTTTTCCTACCTACTGCCTCTGATTTCATACCCACCAAATCTCTGGTTTCAGCATAATTTTCCTATTTTTCATCCAACACACATGATCTCAAACACTGTGCTTGTACATGTGATGTCTGTCCAGATTAACATCTGTATACACTATGTTTTAGAATTAACCACAGTGTTCCCTGCTTTGATGTCAACAATTTTAGAAGGAAACATTTTCCCTGAACTGTGTTATTTAGAAATCAACTACTGAAATTGGATTAAATCATGGAAAACAGTTACTTCAAAACACAGACTTCTCGAATTATAATTTATAATATACTTCCTCTAGAAAGATCATAAAATATTTGTTTATTATGTAATTAGATGCAAGTAGTATTTGCATTTTCTGACTTTATTTACTAAATAATATTCAACACATGAAATTTGGCTGTGTCTATTCCACTTGATGTGGTGATTTGTAGTGTGCAACAAATTACTGAAACAGTATCTTCAGTAAATTATCTTTACAATGTAAGTTTTTCCCAGAAAACTGCACATACATTTCCACGAGGATAATTTTTGGGCAAAGTCAATACAGTAGAACTCCAACTATCCAAATCAATTGGGACCGGACCCCATTCGGATAGTCAAAATTTGGATAATTGGATTTTTTTCCGAAAAAGGGTCTATTTTAATTACTGTATGTTGAAAATGGGAGAAAAAACTATTTTTAAAGAAAAAGAGTTTTTAATTAATTAAATGGTAAGACTTTTATATGTTAAGCGCACTTACAAGTACTGTACATCAGTACATTACGTATGTATGTACCGTACTATAAATAAAAGTCATCGCTTGCTGAACATCTCGGTCAATGTAAGTTGTTTGACTGTATTCATCCATTTTCGGGCAGCATGTGGTCACACTTGGGCTGACACTCCATCCACTTCAACGTAGTTTCAAGGCCGGCAAACGGTTGGTTGGGTGATGGTCCCGTGTCTGTTTCAACTTCGACATTAAGGTCATCATCTTCCTCGACACTTTTTTCTCTCTCACTTTCAATAAGTTCATCATCATTTAGAATTTAATACCCAGGGTATGACGAATCACACTCCACCCATTCTCCTAAATCATCAGCACTAACTTCTGAACATCCAGGAATTTTCAGAAGAATGTTGCTGTATTCCTCAAGTGACAAGTCATTCCCATCTTCTCCAGTCTCTTCCCTTTCCTTTTCTCGAGCTGCTTTTTTCTTTTTCTCCTTTTCCTTCTGTTCTTCAGTTGATATGTCTTTCAACTTGTTCCATGCACATCTTAACGTGACTGCCTTAAGTGATTCGGATATTCGGAGTTTGGATAATTGGAGTTCTACTGTACAATTATCTATAGAGTAAGGCAATATTTTTTAAAAAAGTGATATTTAACAATTTAAAAACTGAAACACTATCAGTTTTCTTATTCAACACAAAATACAACCAACCACTCACTGTTAATCATGAATGGTAATTTTTGTGAACCCTGCCAGCTTTATTACTTCAGCTAACACCTAACGTTTTAAACGTAACCTTTTCAGAGTTAAATGCCAAAAATAAATATTCTCGCTACAAATCAAGAAATAGCACTGTTTGTGTTCTGCAGTTTTCATTGTCCATGAGAGATGAAGAGGTTAGCACAAGATACGAAGGGACGGAGGATTGCATCAAGCCAGTCGAAAGTCTGACGACAGGAAAAAAAAAAAGTAACAAGAGTAGTAATGATCAATAAGTGCACACACTATAATTTCATGTACCAATTTATATCTTGAAGCAGCATCTATAATACACAACAAATCAAAGCCTAAAAAAGTGCTAAAAAATCAACAGTAACAACAAACTTTCCAATCTGTTATGTGCCTCAAACTATATCAGCAAGAAATATATATATATATAAATAAATAATCACACAGGTAGCAAAATAATTACTCATTTTTCAAAGATGCATTCAGAAATGACAATATTTGCACGTGTTTAAAATTTAATAATAGTATAATGCTTTAAATTATCTACAGATCATTAATTACCTAAAAGGCGTTACTTCACGTTTGTCAATTTTTCGATTTTTAGTATACATTTCTATTGTCCAACCTTACGTTTGTAACCATAGAAATGAAAGCAATTTAGACAAAAGAACTGCATGACTGACACTGACAATGCTGGACAATAATAACTGCAGTAGTAATAAAAGCACAAGTTTATAAGAAATAGAGGAAACATTGATAGTAACTGCATATTCATGTTTATACACTTTTTACTTTAGCACAAATGGTCTGTTTTAAAGCTTTCTAATAAATTACGATTAAAGAAGTTTCCATTCTCTACATACAATAAAATTATTGAAAAATTGTGTCAATAAATGAAATTTATTTAAAAAAAGACTGGATAATGGTGACAGTGAAAATAAGGAAGCATAAGGGAAATAACTCATAGCTTGCAATAGATGAAGGCAGGAGGGCCAGACAAACAAGATGACAAACACACTTTGATGAATAACTTTACTTGCATTGGCAAGGAGAAAAATGTGTACATATGTTTCCACTTTTCATGTCTCACCTGCAACACAAGGAAGATTTCACACTGAAACATTGTAAAGTGTGTTTGTCTGGCCCACCTGCCTTCTTTTGGGGTAAGTGACATACTATTTTCCCTACCATTTCTTATTTGTATTTTTAAAAAAGTAACTGCAATGTAAATTACTAATGGTAGATACACCAGAACAGTTATTTTTGGAAGCTTAGCCTGACTGTGCATATGAACCAATGAACAGAACTAGCAAACTTTCATAAAATTAATTTTTACCACCGTAAGTTATGTAGCTTCCAAAGAAAATTTATTTACCTGTAACAATGTAAGGGTTTTAATGAAATGAGGCTCATTGATTATTCACATACTAACATTTAGGTACTATAAGGTAACCTAAAATTTTGTTACTACATAACCAAATTTGTATAGAGCTTACCGAGTTCAATTCAGTAACATTACAGGTCAGGTTTAAAGTAATGTACGTAGATTTTCAGGTCATATTTCAGAGTAAACAGTTATATAAAATCAAAACTATAGTATTAATATTGCCATGTGTGATTCAAAATATTTCGTCAAAGAAAACGTTACCTTCACTTTCAGATTTATTTCAGACTATAACTAGTAAAATGATATTAGTAACCTTCCAGCTAAGAACCTGTCCTGTAGAGAGAGAGACTTTGAAGTTTGGAACTAGTAGGAAAATTTTATATACCAATAACATATTTAAAATTCTAGAAGTCACAATTTCAAAGATAGGAAGACAGTACATACTTTTAAAAAAGCACGATTACAGCTTATATATCATTAAATTTTGAGAAAGGTAGCTGAAGTTTAAAGGATGTTTGGTGAAGATTTGGAAAATTGGGTATCAATAGGTTTTGGGAGACTAAACTTTCATGAAGGGTTTTATATTTAAATGAAAGAGGAATTTTTTTCGAGGCATGAAAATGCATTTGGTTTTTGAATTTATGCAATAGTTAGGAAGAAATCTGAAAAAAGAAATCACAATTTGTCCCATGATGGCGTATCCCGGCAGAAGTTTTGTAAGAATTCAAACTATAGAAATAAAAAAACTAAACAAACTATGAAATCGTAAATTGGTGAAAAAGCTATTAAAGAATTGTTACGCAGAGAGTGGTGATTTCTTGTAGGAAATGGTACATAGAATTGTTTAAAATATGTTTTAAGTTAAATAGTTCAAAAAATATCATATTTCGAAATTAAATGTCATATAACAATTTTATTCATCCAGTTTAAAATTAGTAACAGAGTGGAATTGGATATCAAATCAAAGAGTAGCGAAACTGAAGCAAGTTAAAAGTCATTTCAGCTTCGTAGCTTTAAGACTGAGAGTTGTAAACATTTTTTAAAAAATTGGAAAATAATTTTTTACGGCTAAAGTATGATAAATGAAATTTTTTATTAGGATTGAATTTTATATTTAGCACGTCAGCTACTGCAAAAATTTTGGACCGATAGGAGTTTATTTAGCGATTGTGTCATGTGAACAATGAAATTCTTAAATAACTGTGAACGTTTTCGCGGCGGCAGCACTGTAGATAACACTCGACTTTTATTTGACGCGGCTAGAATCCCGAGAGTGTTATCTACAGTGCTGCCGCCGCGAAAACGTTTACAGTTATTTAACATACCTCTACGGGGAGGATATGTCGCGCAGCGTTAAACATCTGGAGAAGCTGCGCTGCAAGAAGGCCAAACTACTGAGTTCGCTGGCCTTCCTGTTAAGGTGAAGAGACACCGAAACAGTGCCACGGTTTGCCGTTGTAAACCATCCGGCAAACAATACTGCCATGAAGATTTTACGCCGCACCAGCCTGGCGATTGTAAGGGAGAGGATTCGTCAAACTCGCCGTGACCTCGACAAAAATACTAGAGAACTAATGGGACGCCATTTGCTATTAGCAGCAGCCCTCTCGCCGATGGATTGGGAATGGGTCGACAACTTCACCACCGGACAACAGAATTCTATATTAAGGACGGCCACGCGCAGGCAGTGCTGTAAATTCAACCGCCTGTCGCATGATCTGCGCGACACCCGGCTACCCGAAGACAGACGAACCGTGATTAACCTATCGGGGAAAGAAATTGACGAAGGTGCTATCTCAGCCCTGAAGAAAGGATTGAACTTCGCACCGGCTCCACGTTCCTTGCCTATCATGAACATCATCAGCGGAGTGGAACAAGCTGTGCGTAATATTCCAACGGACGCAGCGGAAGAGGTACGCCGGGAGACAACGCGCATCCTGACGAGGGCCAGACCACCTAAGCCCAATATGACCGCAGCTGAACGAGCCGGCTTACGTGTTTTACGGGAAGACACCGAAATCGTGGTTTTACCAGGTGACAAGGGAAATTCGACCGTAATTCTGACCAACACTGACTACCACTAGAAAAGCCAGTCGACTTTTATTTGACGCGGCTAGAATCCCGAGAGTGTTATCTACAATGAAATTCTTACTTTCCTACACCTACACTAGGGGTGTGGGGAAAGCCTCATCACAATTCGTTTGAATCAGTTGGGCAGACAACACACATCTTCACAGTGTGATCAGGCATGCGACCCTAGGCAATTAGTACCAAGGCGATAGGATGACACACTACATTCGGCAGACATCTTGTAAATTTAAGCTAACATGTGAAATAGTTATCCACCCTCATGCAACTGAAATCAGTTAGGGGTAAAGATTATGGTCCAAAGAAACTGGGTTAATCGTTTCTGCACAAAAATTATTCTGGTGAAGATTTTCGATGCCTAAGTTTGAGACTTTGTAAAATTTTTAAAGAATATAATGAACATTTGTGTTTAACAGCAACAGTGACTATGATTCAGATTTACCTTTTACTTGATTGAGATTATACAATCTTGGTGGACCTTGTATGGCTTGCCCAAGGTCAACAAGCAGGGTGTACCATTAAGACCTATTGTGAGTGCCATTGGGGCACCAACTTACCAGCTTGCCAAGTATCTGACATGCCTTCTTAACTCCTCTGTGGGTCAGTGTTGTCATCACGTCAAGAACTCGACGGAATTTGTGAATACAATCCAGTCCCCAAGTTTCAGATACTGACATCCTGGTCAGTTTTGACCCGCGTACCAGTGAGGGACACACTTTACCCGATACGCCATCATTTTGAACCGACCACCGCAGGCAGACCTCTTTGAACATGTCCTTAGATCCACCTATTTCATGTATGGAGGGAGGTAGGTACTATGAACAATCCGACGGAGTGGCTATGGGATCACCGTTCTCTCAGGTATTAGCAAATCTCTACATGGAGGATTTTGAAGAGAGTGCCACCCTCAAACCCTCTTGCTTCTACCGTTACGTCGATGTTTCTTTCACTGTGTGGCCACACGGTATTCAAGCGTTGGAGGAATTCCTCTACCATCTCAATGGAATCCACCCTAATATACGCTTTACAAAGGAGTAGAGAAGGACAGGTGCCTCCCATTCTTTGACAACTTTATAAAGTGGAAACCAGACGATACTTTGTCACGTAGCCTATACAGTAAACCCACCCACCCTGGGTGCTTGCTACTTGGGTGCAGCCAGCTTCCATCATCAGGCACAACGAAACTCTGTATAGGCCACACTGGTACACAGAGCGAGAGCAATCTCCGACCGTGAGAGCCTGCCGATAGAAATGAAACATCTCAAGACCATCTTTGAGCGAAACGGCTACTCTCGGTGGCAGAACGTGCCTTCATTCAGAAGCCACAAAGACCACCATCGGAGCACAAAGAACCACCGAAAACTTTCTTTCCTTCCGTATACCGGGAACACATCGGGAAAAATTGGAAGACTCCTGGTACAGTATGGGAGTATCTTCCGGCCTCCCGCCTACATTGGTGATACGCTGCGGTCGGTAAAAGATGACTTGGGCTTGAGGACACCTGGGATCTATTCCATACCGTGTGAATGCGGCAAAGTGTATATCGATTAGACCATCAGAATGATCGAAGAGCACCTTACTGAACAAAAACGACACCTAAGGCTGATGCAACTGGAAAATACTGTGATAGCAGAGCAGGCCTTTGGCGAAGAACACATGATAGAGTCCGACAAGACAGTAGTGCTGGCTAGGGCCCCTTCCTTCTGGGACTCTGTCATAATCGAGGTGTTGCAGATCCGGCTAAATGACAACAACATAAATAGGGACGGCGGGCCCTATCTGAGCGAAGCCTGGAGACCAATCATTAGCAATTTCAGACGAGAGTGAAGCAGATCTGCACAACAGAGCATAAAGGACGCAAATTACACCAGTCAGGCACCACAGCAGACTGCGGATTAAGCCAGCACTTGTAACCAATTAGAGCAACCCACCAGCATCGCAGACCGCCAACACATGAAGGCTCAAATGGTGCTACTCGGTGGCTGCAATGGGCTGCATATTAAGCTGGCGCACTCTACCAACCACAAGGAGAACAGGGGAGTGGGCGTCGTAGTAAGCCCAAGATTTTTTGCGCCATCACTGAAGATATAAAGGAAGTTTAATGGGTGGCTAAGCCAGTTGAGGCAGTGACAGTCAGCTTGCGACAACTAGAAGACACCTGATGAAAACAGCAGAGCTAGCTGTCAAAACGTCATGTTTTTACACCACCATCCGGCTGGACACCCGAGAAGATTTTGTTGTTTCAACCAGTGTTTCTCAATATATGGTCCACAGATCAATAGTGTTTCACAAGGATGGTACAGGTGATCCGCAAGCATAATATTAAAAATTTAGATACTGTATTCGTACTGTACAGGGTCGTAAGCGAATACAAGTAATATAGCCAACATTTTTAAAAGCCACAAATATTTCAGTGGCCAGCAAAAAATCTGACATTTCCAGAGTACAAGTATACGACAGCGTTGTTACTGCAACAGTTTATTAATTTCCAGCTGGAAACAAAAATAACACCTATCATTTAAAGATTAAGTAAATGACTGTTTTATGAGGGTCTTTTAGTAGACGCAAGATACCACAGTACATGGTAATGTCTGAGTGGTAAAAAAAAAAAAAAAAAAAAAAAAAAAAAAAAAAAAAAAATGTCAGATCTTGCTTGTTTATTTTATTTTGGTATGTAGGTAAGTGGTATAACATAAAATCCAGCCTACACTAACATTATCTTGGTTATTAATTGTTAAGACTGGACAATATTTAATAATTTTTAATAGTTCCTTCCCAGTTTCATAAGAAATTCCAAAGATGCTTTTAGACTTATTATGTTTTCATGGTACAATGTTAATAATATACACACAGGTTAAAAAAAAAAGTCTATGTAAGTTTGTGGTCTGAACTATTTGACAAGTACCTGGGTGACCAATCTTTGCTCAGCATCTTTTGATTTCTGTTAAATATACAAAATTTTGAGTAAAGTTCAATTAAAGTACAATGTTTCTCCTGAAGGCTTCCTAGTTAGTTTGAGGTGGACATCTCCTTGCTCTAACCAGAGAAGCTTAACTAAAATCAGTAGGCATGAAGTTAAAGCCGTTTCGGAGATATCGAATACAAGAATTGCTCTCCCCCTTTTTAATAAATAAATAAATCAGGTTGCAAACTTTAAAATCAAAATGATATCTACATATGAAATTTTATCCAAATCGCTAGAGCTATTTGAGACAGTCTAGTTAACCACCTCATAAATTGCTTTTGAAGAAACTTGAAGTGGCTAGAACAAAAATCACACCCCCTGAAGGTCTTCATTATAATATTCCACTTTACAAAAAGATCAGAGCTAATCACGATCATGTTCCCACTACTAGGGCATTCATACCTCATGTGTGATAAAAATTTGGATAGCATAAATCAAAAATCTTTTGTCAACCTTCATGAGTGGATTGAGGTACTGTAAAACACCAGATCCAAAAAAAAAGTTCAAGGACCTTCAGCTTTTGAAGAGCTGTTATCGCAGGAAAAATCAGAGGTCGCATACTTGGTTTTAATACTGTTCATATTGCAGGTTCTTCCATATTATTAAAAAATAATACTGAAAGATTGCAAGTTCCACCACACTTAGGCTTGGCCGACACCACACAAACACTCCAGCCAAGACTAACATCCTCAGAACTTAATCCAAAATACCTGAATACCACGCCAAAATGTTCCACATCAGCTACACTACAACACTGAGTAACTTTTATTAACTTTTAAAACATTTTTTCACAATTTTGAGCCTAAAAGTAGCACAACAAACTACCGCGATACAAATGACAATCAAGAAGCTACGTCTTTTATAGTGCACTAGTGGCACCCGACAATGCCTATCAAAAAAAAATCCTTAAACCATAAAATGCTATCCCCTGACCCCAAATAATTACTAAACATGTTAGACTTAATGAATGTAGGCTACTCCTGTAAACCCATTTTGACCAACTTTTCAACAAATAAAGCCCTACATCAGCAAGTTATTCTAATGTCACAGTTTGGTCAGAGGTGTCAAGACCTGCCTCACCATGGACCCTCATCTTCACTACGATTTTTTTTTCTATAACTTTATAGCATTAAAACAATTTTTAAGCTTAAAATAGGTTTGAAATAATATTTAATTTCACATAAATGTAGTATATTAGTTGTTAGAATAAATAATGTAGGCTGGTCACAATATTCAGATTGAATGTAACAGGGTCCAATGTTGAATGCATGGGAACGCGAGGGAGGACATACACTCCATCAAGGTTCCAATCAACCACATCAAACAACTGCAAGAGAGTATCATCTATTGTGCACATAGTAACCCTTTCACATCTGAGAACAAGTTATGGACTATCTGCAACATTCTGTCGTCCTGCACCATTGGTTGGAAAACAACAGCAGCCAGACTAGGGAATTACCATCCCACATGTAGGCTGCTGTTAACACCACAACACAAATGGCTGTGTTTGGAATGACACATGTCCAGGAAGCATGGAAAGCTGATGAATGGCATCACACACTGTTCAGTGATGAATCGCAGTTCTGTACAATCCCGGACCATCAGCAAGTATGGCAGCAACCTGGGAAGAGGTCTCATTCTTCCAATGCTTTGGAGAAGCGCAGCATCATGAAGTGGAGAGCCATCGGGTATGACTTCAGGTCACAGCAGGCAGTTATTGAGGGAACTCTGCACAACAGTACATTAAAAACATCCTGAAGTGTTCTCTCATGAAACAGTATCAAAGTGTCACTTTCCAACAGGACAATGCTTTTCCAGCAAGATCCCCAGATGTATCGCTGATAGAACATGTACCAGCTTGCACATCAACTCCATCCCAGTGCCAGTATACAGGATATCAAGGACCAGTTACAACATTGTGGTCCAGCTTGCCTTAGGAGAGGATACAACGACCTTCTGACACTTCCCAACTGTATCAGTGTATGCATCCAGTGCGGAAGGGGTGCAAAGTCATTGCGATAAGTGAGCTCATACTGCCAAGTTCTTTGACTCGACTTTGTAATCACTGGAATAACGTCACATACCCTCCCAACCTATGAAATTTCATTTCATTTCCTTCTCCACTTCTGGGTGCTTCACTTTTTTCATTTCAGACTGCAGCCATAGATCTTTCCAAGGCATTTGATACAGCAAGCTAAAAACGGGGTTATAGTAAAAATCATTGGAGTGGCTAGAATAGTGACTTGTGGGGACGAAGAATTATTTAAAAGTAGTTACTGCAGGAAACGCAGTACCAGGGGAGGTGGAAGTGAAAACTGTATTGCCACAAGGTAGTGTACTGGGGCAACCTGCTTTAGGCAGTATGGGAGAATTTTAAGGCCCGCAAAGACGAGCGTTAGATTTTTTGTTTCAAATCTATACCAGATGCTATAGATTTCGATTTTATTTCTATGCAGAAGATGTTATGTCTTAGTAGGTAAATCTTCATAATTTCTTTGCAGATAGGCAATTGGTAACGATGACTTGTTCCAATGGTGGTTGCAGGAATAAAAAGATATGGTCCACATCTCTACATTCCGTAACTCACAAAATGAAGAGTTGAGCGAGTACATCTTGTATAGATGTTTTTGAAACTTGAGTCTCGCAATAAACATAGTCATTCCTTTACCGACTGTCATGTTGGTAAACCAGTGCATACATGGAATGAAGGGATACAGCTATATGCAGTTTTTTTTTTAGGTAGACCATCTCCCATTCTGTGCTCCGTTCTTTCATGGCTATGTGGCAAACAATTGGTGTTACATCCATTGCAGGAATTAGGTTAATCAAGTCTAAACTGTAACTTCCTTGTCTAATTGATCTGTTTTCCAATTTCCTTTTGACACTTGTGTCCTTTGAACCACATAAATGAAACCGCGGAGTCCTTCTCTCTTAATCTAGTGACCCTCAGGAATATTTTGTAAGCCAAACAGCTTATGCCATTGTATTTAGAGTTGTTTAGTTTCGTAATGGCAGATAGGGAACACATGATTATGTTTCACAGTTTACAGATTTAAGACATACTCTGTAGCTTTCACCATTGCCAGGAGTTGATCCATGGCCTCTGGGAGGCTATTAATTGTTTTGTTAACAAATTCACTTCCTACTGTTTTCTCGAATTTGAGCAGTCTGTATAAAGGACACTGGCTTACCAAATAGACTCAAAGTCTAACAATATGTCACTGCATCTGTCCTTACCTCCAAAAAAGTTTATGTCAGTGTGAATGTTTCTGTCATCACACTCGAAATTTCTGATGTAAATATAGTCAGTAGTGGATATGATTAATTGAAAATCTTAAGTGCAAATATCTTGGATTAACATTTGATAGTAAAATCAATTGGCAGTGGGAAGAAAAGGTTTTAAAAACCTTCACTTATTGGAGAGTGACGATATGATGTACCAAGAAGTAAATGAACTGGGTTACAAAACTTTGGTCACACCATTGCTTGAACATGGTGGAGCAGTATGCGTTTAGAGTAACAAAGGAGGTGAAAATATGAACATGTCGATATTTTTCACATTATGTGGAATCAGGGATGGATTTCTTACCAATAGGTACTTGTAAACATCTTAGAATTTTAGGAAATTCTAGCCTCTCACCTCTAGGCATCAGGGGTAAAGCTTATTCTGTAGTAAAAGACAGTTTTCATTTCATGTATAGGTTATGGGAGGAAAGCTTTGTATAGCATAGTGATACTGTAACCAAAACACACTAAATAAAACCCTTTAGGGATAATAAAAGTATTCAAAATTAAATAAATGCTCTAAATAAACCTTTGATAACAAAAAGAAAACATCAGTTTGGGAGGAAATAGATTAAATCCCCCAAGTTCAGTTTCAAATAATAGATTTTGATATAGGTTAACTTTGTAGTTTCTAAACCAATTTGAATGCAGTAAAGACTTTCAGTAGTTGCTAAATGCCAAATATAAACTTTGAATAATAATAAAAAAAACTTTAAATCAACGGAAAATTAAATAATCATCAGTAATCCAACTTTGTAATTATGAACTTCTAACTGGGGAGCATTTTGTCATTTTTAAACCGATTTACGAGCAGTAAAGTAACTCGGTACTTAATAATCCAACTATACTAATTTTCTGTAATGATATTAACACCTTTTACTAACCTTAAATATGATAATCCAAAATAATCCAGTTTAGTACACAAGCAATTTCTAATATTTGGCATTTCACTGTTTTCACACACTTTCGAACAAAATAAAGTAATTGTAAGGAAGTAATCATGCAATTAAAATATAAATTCACTAAAATTTCGTAGTTTCTGAACGTTTAAATAACTTAAATCAATTTTTATACTTCGTCAGATACTCTGCACTTTTAATAATTTTTTATCTCAAAATCCTAGAGAACATTCGAAATAAAAAGTAGATTTCCGGGAAGAACTAAAAATCTAATATCACATATAATAATTTCAAGTAATTCCAAGTAATAGAACCGATTTTATAGAGACCTTAAAATTTAGTTTTCATCACGACCATGAGGTCAACTTAGAAATTAATTTCAACCGATCTAAAGTAGATACAGAGATGAGATAACTTTCAGAATACGTAATTTAATTCAGTGAATCTCTTGGTAATTTTATATTTGCGAGAAAACTAACAGAAATAAAGTTATAAAATTAAAACTGAAATTGCACTTTGGTTACGTCGTAGTTAAACTTTCCCTGCACCAATCTTAATAAAAATTACACCAATAAACTCAGGAATTTTAGTAGAAAACGGTGATAATAATAATATTTGCATAAATTGTGGCATTAATAAAATGACGAAATGTAGAAGACTCTCGAACAATAGTAATTCCCCAGAGTAGAGAAATAGTTCACTCCTACACTTACAACTTTTAAACCAGTTGCTTAAAATTATTCACTAAATATCCATTATTTCACAATTAAATATGTAGAAACATTGTCACACATAAAGTTTTGGATAACCGTTTAGTTACTGAGATATTTCTGGCCTAAATCGTAGAGGTGTTAGCAGAAAGTTGTGTTTTGGCTCTGACGTCAGCGAAGGTATAAATTAGGTCGCCTTGTGAAGACGCCATTCTGTGTTCTTCTTTTTCCGGGTTTGAAGTCGTGCTAATAAGATGTTATAAGCGTGTGTGCGTTGGTAGGTTGGCAACTCCGACTTAGGTTGGTAGCTCAGGTCTTCAGTTGGCACTACCGGGGTCGGCCATCATGGAACATGATCGGGGCGTGGTATTGGTTTACTTAACATGAACTTTTAATTTTCAACTGGGGTTTGGTCGGTCTCTACTTCTCTCCATAATCTGTGATTTTTGGAACGATTGTTCGATTGCCTAAGCAACTTAAGAATGCTGTTTGAACTTTGAATTTCATTCTAAATAAACTCTGAGAAATTTTGGAAAAGTGAACTGTTTTATTTCTGTAGCTGCTGTAATACCTTTCCAATTTATGGAAGGTTCAACAAATCTTGTGTCGTCCGTTTCGGCGCACGCTTGTCCTTACATGCTGTAATACCTTTTCAATATTTGGGGTCTTCAAATATTGTGGCGACCTATAGCGTTCTAGTTGTATCCTGGCAACATGGTCAAATTAAATTAAAGTATTCAACAAGTTTTCATCGGACTTGGAGGTGTGATCAAGAGAGTAAGTTAAGGCACATAGGCGATACTCTACCCCGGTGTCGGCCTAAGTTCCTTACATACTGGAAGTATTGTGAAGGAATTATGAGCTTCTGAAGTGGAGGTAAGCACCAGGTCCCAATGGTATCCCAGTAAGAGTATTTGCAGACTACATCTTTGAAATCAAACCACTTCTATCCGATATGTACTATAAACCGTTGGCACTAAGAGAAAAGTACCTTCCAAGTGGAAAATCATGCAGGTGATTTACAGTTTCAAGAAATTTTTTTATGTGCTTAACGTCTCTTTAACAGCGAGGTCTTTAGAGACGGAAAAGGATGGGGGGGGGGGGGCAAGGAATGGGAAGGAATTCGGCCATGGCCTTTTGAAGGAAGCACCCCAGCATTTGCCTGGAGTGATTTTGGAAACCATGGAAAACCCAAATCTGGATGCCCGGATGGGGATTCGAACCGCCGTCCTCCCGAATGCGAGGCCAGAACACTAGCCGTTACACCACCACGTTCGGTAGTTTCAAGAAACTAGATCGGAGGGATCCTAGGAACTACAGACACAAATATGTAAAATTTGTTTGCAGTAGAGTTCTGGAGCATGTAATATGCTGAAATTAAGTTATTAGATTGAAACAAATTGCTTATACTGAACCAACACCGATTTCAAGAAAACCCTCTCGGGTGTCCTGCCGGATGGTGTTTTAGGAACACCATCCGGCAGGTCATCCAAGAGGATTCTGTTGCATCAATACGCTGGGAAAGTCTCCACTCACACAACACTGATTTCATTCCCACTATTATCATGATTATGTACGAGTATAATCTGATATGAATATCTGCTAGACAGGACTCCTAAAGGAGTTAGGAAAAGGTACCAAATTCCTTTATATATTGCATATGGTGATGAGAATATCAAGGTAATGGAGGGAATTAGGATACGAAGCTTTGATGAGGCATTTGCTTCAGTATGGTTGGGTAGTATGGGACCCACAATACGGTTATTAAGTGTTAAAGAGGTGAAGAACACAATCAATGACTGACATGATAAAGGAGAGTTGGGAGTCATTAGAAGACAAGAAAAAAGGGAAGAGACTGCCTGAAGATGGCAATGATGCCTAGACGCTTAGTGAGAGAATTAAAAGTAGTATGGCCATAAACAAGCAAATGATTAATGAGGGACTCTGAGACAAGTCAGTTACAGTGTCATGTCCTTTACAAAATTAATTAATAAATATACACAGTCCAGTCACATTAATGTGACCACCACCTTCTTTCGACGTCAACGTGAGATAACCAATCACAGAAGGCAGGTGGCAGCACAATACAGTGGAGTGTATATAAAGGATGTCCTAGGGCATCGGAAAGCATTTCAATCGTTGGCGTAATGCAGAAACTTAGCGATTTATCCGACGTCCAAAAGGACATGATTATTGGCTTTAGGACCAAGGGTGGAATCATTTCGGAAACGGCTAATTTTGTGAACTGTTCACATGTCGCCGTGGTAAAAGTATACCGTGCATGGCAAAATGGCACTATTAAAAATCAGCGGCGTGGAATATGTGGTGCACCACGGGCGATAGATGACAGAGCCTAACGAAGGCTACGGAGATGCGTTCCGGTAAATAGACCTTCAACTGTTGAGCAACTGACCGCCCAGATGAACCAAGGGATTACCAAGAGTGTATCCTCAACAACGGTTCAGCGAACGTTGCTGTGCATGGGCCTCCACAGCAGACGCCTAGTTAATGCACCTACGCTAACTGTTGTTCATCGGCGACGAAGGCTGGAATTTGCACGCCAGTACAGCAACTGGACGTCCAAAGAATGGCGACAGGTGGCTTTTACCGATGAATCACGTTTTATGCTCCATCTGACAGATGGACGTTGGCACATACGGCGTGAAACGTCTGAAGGCAAACACCCAGGGTGGAGGAGAGTGCATTATGGTCTGGGGAATGTTTTCCTGGCATTCACTGGGTGAACTCATCATTGTGGAAGGCACGATGGATCAGCACAAGTACATATCTGTCCTTACGGACCATATCCACCCCTACATGAGAATAATTTTTCCTCAGAATGATGGCATCTACCAGCAGCACAATGCGAGGTGTCATGCAGCTCGCAGTGTATGTAAGTGGTTTAAAGAGCACCAGGATGAGTTTACCTTACTCCCCTGGCCAGCAAACTCACCGGATTTAAACCCAATCGAGAATCTGTGGGACCACCTCGATCGGGTTGTTCGCGCCATGGATCCTCAACCGCGCAATCTAGCGCAGCTGGCCACGGCACTGGAGTCGGCTTGGCTCAACATCCCAGTGAACACCTTCAGAAACCTAATTGACTCTGTTCCTGCACGCCTCGCAGCGATCCGTTCTGCCAAAGGTTGTTATTCTGGTTTTTGAGAGGTGGTCACATTAATGTGACTGGACTGTGTATATAACCAGAAGTGCTTAAGAAGCTTTGAAACTAACCTTAGTTTGTAAATGAGTCAGTAAAAACCTGCTGTCTACAGTGAAGGTCATTGAAGCACCTTTCTCCCACTAATAAGTTGTACTGGAACTTTAGACATGTTTTACATTTTGGCTTCCAGCCATAATCCTAAAAACAAATTGCAATCTTTATTATTCCTAACACTATAATCTTTTCAGTCTTCATTATTCAAATTTAACTCCAACAACACGCTATACCCATTGAAATCTTGTCACTAAACAGGAAGAGCTGGAGAAGAAAAAGATAGAAGGAAAAATATGTAAGAAAATTTTAGTGCCACAAAAGAAACTAACTTTTGGCGAAAATTCCAATACAGCTTATGTAAGTGGGAGAGGGGTACTTTAATGACCTTCACTTTAAACATCAGGTTTTTACTTACACATTTATTAATCAGTATGAAGTAGTTCTATGAATACTGCCAAAATCTGATTTTATTAGGGGAAAAACAAATGAAATGTTTGGATTCAAAGAAACTGCACTACAAAAAGCAAACAATACACTAGTTCACTGTTGGTAAAATTATGCTGCACATAATTCCTGTGTTCATGGTAATATTACAGATCACAGTGAAACCATCCATCACCAAGAGTAACAAATGCACATCAAATATCATAATATGGAAATATTCGGTAAACACCTGTAAGAGATCATATGGTGAGGTCTGGTGCATACACACCTACACTGCCAAATGTCGTCCCTTTGCATGAATAAGGTTTCAAAAGTGGTATAGAGTAAAAAAATATGTTCTTAATGAAATTAGATTTAAGTGAACGAAATGTTAAGTAATATGACAACTGGTAGATTCTTACATAAGGTTGAGACCAGATGGATAGCAGATGTCAAGGACATGTTAGTATAAGCTTTTTCATATCTGTGGAGTTCAGAAGGGCCTTAGTGTCTCAGAAGACTGCCAGTTCTCACTATATAACAGTTGCTTTAGATTGCTTGAATTGTGATAACTGGCATAGGCTGCCACTGGATTAGCTAGGTTGCTGGTGTAAATCATTTATTTAGTTTGCTTGGTAATGAGGCCTATATATGAACTGGTGCAGATGGCAGTTTAGTTGGTATATGATGTGTATTGCAGAACATGTGACTATATGACAGACACTGGAAGATAAGAGCACACCAAGCCTCACTGCACAAATAAGGAACCAAGGAAAAACATTGCTGATGAGGGCCAGATAATTTCCCAGACAAAGTATCAGGACACCTACATAGAAGAGAAGATCATGATCATAAATTAGACACCATATTTGAGGTGACCAAATTTTTCCTGTGAAGGAACTGTTAAGTTGCTGAAAGTGATGCAGTTGTTTAAAAATTTACTACTTTCTTTATCTTAGATTCATTTTTCAAATTAAACAAAACAATTCCTTGCTCAGTGACATTTACACTGTAACTAGCTAATAATATCAGCGGCTCTAGCACAATCACTGGGACTCATCAAGGAATTGTCGTTCTGGTCTGAAAACTGTTGCACATTTGGTAATACTACTTAATATATGTTGCTCTTAAAGCTGTAAAATTTCTAGATACCTCAAAAACTTCACTCATATCAGCTACTATACTGGCTGTCACCATGTAATTGTATTGTATATATTGTATTGTATTGTAACACTACACTATTATTTTTGTAATTGGACAAAAATGGCAAATACAAATGTGATTTGAGTGGGAAACAATAGCTCAATATTGATATTGGTGCTTAACTTTCCGCAGAAAAGGACGTAGGTAATTAGGTACCTAGAAATGTCACCAACATGGAGATAGCTCCAATTCCACTACTGTTATAGCAGTTGAACTGTTAATATTTTTTGCATTACCTTCAACACTTGATTTAAGATTCCATTCCTAACATCAACTATCTACATTACATTTAGTACAGCAAAGAACTTAAAAAAGGAGTTTTGTTTAAATAGGGCCCACTCAAATAAAATATAATGGCATCATTAGTGTCCATTTAAGAGAAATGTGTAGTTTAACAAACTATTTGAAAAGTGAAAATATCTCCCAGAACCCGCAATCTCTTATAGTAACTTGCAAGTATTTCTCATTCAGTTGTCAGGTTATCCGAGGTTTATGATACAGCAACAACTACTTTCCTCAGTACAAACTGTCTGGGACAAAGATAATTTTGTAACTACACACAGCTTCCTATATTATAAAGGAGTCCTAACTAATGATAGTATTCATTTGTATGTAAAATGGATTTTATTTAATCTGAATAATTAAGAGAAAAAGCATGATCTTTGAGATTTATCATGTCGTCATCCATGCAGAAGCCTGTAGTGCAACCAATATCGTAAACCTCAAATGGGATTATACGATAACCGTCGCACCACAACTTGATGATGGATACTCATTTAACCCTGCGAGACAAATTGAAATTAAAGAATAAATTTTAATATCTCAAATTTGAAGTGGTTAGGTTGAAATGCAGAAGAAAAATTTCGTCATTGGAAAATTTAATAATTTATTCATATGTAACATGATGAAATAAATCGAAAACTAATAAATTTGTTTGATATCTCACTTGGTTCAAGATATCGTATCTCAAAAGTGAGGAGATTAGGGCGAGATCTGGCATGGACCAGAAAAAAAAGATCACCAAAACCTTTGTATTTACACGGTGGAAATGCACTATAGGTGTTTTCATTACCTTCCTAGTAGTTGTTAGGTTGAAATATGGCCAAGAAGAAAGGTCACCAAAACACAAGGAACCATACATATAACTGATTTTTAACCAGATATATATCGAAAACTAAGGGAGATATTAAAAAATTTTATTCTTTATTTCCAATTTGTTTCATCGAGTTCTATAAGAATTCATCATTAGATTGTGGCGTCATGGTAATGATAGAACTGCCACCTCAAATGACTAGTTATCCACTGGAACCCCATATCATGTAATAAAGAACTCTGTTTTCTACAGCATGACGTTCAATAACTCTTCTTACAGTAGTAAACGCTCTTGTTAGCTTAATGGCCTAGTGAAATTATAATATTATATATTAGGTATAGCACAACAAAACATGTCAAAACTTTTTACAGTTAGCTTTCAGTAGGCCTATTCACACAATCAAATTATCATTAACAATTTAGCGAGTGTATTATCACGAGAAATGTTTGATGAACACGTGGAGGATAATTTCATTCTGAAACTAAGTTCGTTAAGAATCTAGAAAATGATTGGGTGAGTAAAGTAGCTGAAGTAACACCACCTTGGTGCACATCCTATTCAACAAAGACAGAGGTAGTTCTATAACTTTAAAAACCTGCGTTGTCTGATATGAGCGATACTCTATGCAATAATGAACGCCAGGTGAAAAAAAAGAAAAAGTTCTCATTTTTCTTTGGTTTCCTCCACACAGATCTTAAAAGCTAATCGGTACATCACCATGACAGTTCTCGCGCAATTCTTTAAAGAGAACGGTAAGCTAAATCGAAATCCAAACTTGGCAAAATCTTAGCCTAATGGATACAGGTATCGCCCAAAAATAATCCAGTTTATAAATGGATCCCACTAATAGTTATATAATGCAAAATCTATTATAGATATCACTTCAAGCGAAAGGTAGTTCAAGAGCGCGACACGACACTTAAAAAATTTAACTCTATACGATATGCAACAGAATTGACAAATAATTATACCTGACGCAACCTAATTAAGATCTGTGTTTACAAGAAACACAATCATAAAATGCAATATATTTATGTTAATTTGCACAGAAACAAAATAACAACCTGACTTACCCAAACAATGAATCTTCTTCAAAATCTCCCATAAGAGATGAAAACAGCGACATTTCCACGAATTTTTATGCCCGCAATATTAAGAAGAACAAAACAGTGTTATAATGGCACTCTAATCCACACGCTAAATCGTTCGTTGTTCGACTGATCGAAAGCTCGAGCTCGTACGTACTAGCGATTTCTCTAGAAAGCTACGGAGCACGGACGTTGCCAATTGTGTACTTCACTCTAGCCACAGATGTGATATATTATAATGTCAAAGACATTACATGTGAATTAAGTTTACTGAAATAAATATAATAGCAAAGCTAGAGGTGGTCCCCAGAATTTTTTTAAACAACAGTTGTAATGAAATGTTGCTTATCTGTAAATGACAGCAGATGATTTAAACGTGTTTTCTATCGAAAACATACACGTCAGCAAAGATTTATTTAATTTTACTTTGAACTGTGTGAGAGTCATTGTATGTTTAGAAAAGTTGAATAATGTTAATTTTTACTTTGTAAAGGTAGAAATTTAGCAGTTAGGGTCTGAGCAAGTTTTGTCATCCTATCCACTTTTTTTTTCCTTGAAAATGTGCCTATATATTGGGATTTCTTCCAGCCATAGTATTGTGTGAGAAAGGTGAAAGGGTTAAGTTTGTAAACACAACAAGGCATACTTCTATTATTTTTTAAATGAAGTAAGTAATATGCATATAATACTGGTAAATATGTAAGTTGAAACTGCTGATTCCTCGTAACGAAATATTCTTGTCTGTTTGTTCAGGAGCTGAAATCATTCGAAATGAGCTCAGAAGAAACCAATAATGTCCTTCGTCCAAAGGAAAACGATGCGACGCCGGTTAAATCAAAATTTATGAAACTCTCTTCGTATTTGCTCGCACTCAGACCGTGGTCATTGAGTGGTTCTTTAATGCCCACCTTGCTTGGATGTGCACTTGCTTTCAAGTGTGGTTACTTCAGTTGGATAATATTATTATTGACGTTTTTCACTGTAGTGTGTGTGCACGGCGCTGGAAATGTTGTGAATACTTATTTCGACTATGTAAAAGGTATCGATGGGAGGAAGAGTGACGATCGTATTCTTGTAGATCACATATTATCAAAAGATGAAGTTGTAACTCTTGGTGCAATGTTATATGCTGCTGGGTGCGTTGGATTTATTTTTTTAACTGCCGTCTCTCCTGCAAAGATGGAACACCTTGCATTAGTGTATTTCGGTGGCCTTTCAAGTTCATTTCTGTACACTGGAGGAATTGGTTTAAAGTACATAGCTTTAGGAGATGTCATTATTCTTATAATATTTGGTCCCATATCGGTGCTGTTTTCGTTTATGGCACAGACTGGGCATGTAGATTGGGGCACAATATACTATGCTGTGCCACTAGCTCTTAATACAGAAGCTATCCTGCACAGCAATAATACCAGGGACTTGGAAAGTGACAGTCGTGCAGGAATTGTAACGTTAGCTATACTTATTGGACAAACTGCATCTCATATATTGTATGCTTTTCTACTTTTCACCCCATACATATTGTTTGTTGTTTTAGGCCTTCGCCACTCACTGTGGTTTCTATTGCCTTTAACTACTTTGCCTGCAGCTTTCCGCATTGAAAAGCACTTCCGATGTCCAGAGACGATTCAGACAGTACCTAGAAAAACTGCAAAATTGAACTTGTATTTTGGACTTCTATATGTGCTTGCCTGTAGTCTGTTGGATGCAAATCACTTACCATTTTTACATTACTGAGGTGATGTAAAAATAATCTTTCTGTTAAAACTCAGTTGTAATGCATGAGTGAAATTCTACAATTTTAATTGGACTTATTCATGTTGGTTATAATTTTATAGCTTTAATATAGCTTTGGAACATATCACATGTTTCACCTACCAATACTGATTTTTGTTACTTGGACAAAGTTTTATAAATCATGAGTGTTTGCAGCTTGAATAATCAGTGTGTGAGAGATTGTATGCATTTTAATAATAAAAACAAAAGAGCCCAAAAACTGTTTGGAATATTTTGTTGCTGCTGTCATTCAACCTGCAAATATTTAACTGCTGCCTTTATTCAGCATGTTCATATTTTACATTATTGTTTCTCTACTGTAAGTGGCAATGGGTATGAATAGTTAATTACCACTCCCCTTTCAAAACTTTTGTTTCTGTATTGTAGAGAAAAGGAGGCATTTTAGGAAAGTTAATTTTTTTTTAAGATTATTTATTCAATGAAGAATGTTCATCAGTAGTATTTAAAGTGACTGCCTTGTTCAAAAATTGTTAGTTTTTGTCAAATGCAATACATGTTATCTGGATTGTTCTTACTATTTATGCATAAATAAAGAGGCACTAGTTAAGTAACAGACTGGATTTTTTGATGCAATTTTCTGCAGCAGTAATAGCTTAGACACTGGTACATAAGTTATATTCCTGTTAATACTGAAAATGTATTAATTGGATGATAGTAAATTGTCACCAGAGCTTGTGCTCCATCGCAAATTAATTAATAATTAATTAAAAATATTTTTCAGAAACAGTGGGCATCACCAGTCCTTTACTTTTCATAACTGATAACTTCATGGTGAATTCTGGGCTTTTATGCCTATTCTTGATTTCTTTACCAGTTTTGAATCAGAAATAAATTACATAGGCCTATTTAATTCTTTTTTTAATTTTAAAAAAATTATAAATAAAATCGATCAAACAGGTATTCTGATTGGGTCTATTGGAGATCGTGATTCCGCAACAACAACATTTAGTAATGATGTCGGAGTACTGCTGTAGTCAGTCGCAAGACATATTACTTTCAAGCCGCAATTCCGTTGTAATACAGCCTGGACCACTATTTTCAAGCAGAAATTGGGTTGTAATACAGCCTGGACTTGCATGAAATCGTTAAATGTACTTCGGAAATTGTTTCTAGCTGTGTCTTGCGTTTGACCATTGCAATATTATGACACCAATTCCTGGCGGAATCGCAATCTCCAATAATCCCTTCTAATCAATATAATTTGTGCTTATTATTCAGATGTTTTGGGTAATATCAAGATGGGGATACCGCTGCAGCCTCGTGTAGTAAACACACAGATCACGTGGTATATATGACATCATTGTGACTTATAGTCCAGGCTGCATTACAACATAAACTCAAATGATGACTGACGAAATCATATTTTATAAATATGCGTTTCAGTCGTAATACAGCCTGGACCAAAGTGAAACGTAGCTGTTACTGTGTAGGTACGTGCAGACTCAATATGTCACAATGATGTCATATATAGCAGGTGATCTGTGTGTTTACTACGCGAGGTCGCAGCGGTATCCCCATCTTGATATTATTTCATAAAGATGAGTTTTTAAATGTATAAAGTTAGCAAAAAGTTTCAAAATATTTGTGTTTTTCAACTCTAATTCATACCTCACTGAATAATTGAAGCATGTTTAACTGAATAATTGGAAATTTTCACTAGAGCTGATGTTATTACACTCTGTTATGTGTTTGATTAGAACCTGTTACACAGAAGAAAAATAGAAATCCTACACTGAGTTATTTTGTTACTTTACTGTTACTGTCTTTCGTATACATCAAATTAGATATGCCATTACATGAGTACCAATTAGTGTTTATTGGCTTTGTCATTTGAGAATATGAAAAGTCTTGAGACTAGGAATTATCATATTTTGTGTTAGTAGCTAAATCTGCCTCACTGCTTTTCTAAAAGATTCAGTAATATGTTGGCAGTAGACTGAAGTAAAAATATGAAAATTGCATTTGTAATGTTTCTTGTTCAGTTCATGCTTGCTTTAACAGATCGAAATGATAGTTTACAAAATAATAACACACAAAATCTAAGTGTTGCAATCATAGTGATTTATTACATCAAACAGCAGCATTCCAATATAAATTTGATGGACTTATTATTTCTTTAATTTTCTGGTTGAATTAGACTGTTAACTTTAGTGAGTGTTGTGGTAATAATTGTATTTGGTAAGCGTCTTCTTCGTGTAATTTGGCTGATTAATTTTAATATAGTGTGAGACTTTCTGTACTTTATTCAAAAGTAATATTTTATTCTATCTTGTCAAAGTATTTTTCATGCCTTTTCTATTTTATTTTTACAACGATGTAGGCTTGTTAGGCAATAAATTGAATATATGTATATACAACTTTGGAAGTATGTCATTAATAGAAACAGTAATATGTTTGTAGACATAACTCAAGATTTCATTTCCAGTGTAATAAAGGTCGTAATTTTCAATTGCTGAATGCAAAATACCCCGAGTACTTATACTACTGAACTCTTAGTTGCAGTAACAATAGAGCAGGAATAAATGCCATGATGTGGTATTAGAATGGAAAGGAAACGAACAAACACCACCACTCACGTAAACTGAATGGAGGAGTTCTGCAGTGGTAAAAACTTTACACAAGCATAAAAAAAACAATATTTCAGACAATGCCCTTTTGAAACTAGAAACATCTGGCAGAGCTCGCTTGGACACTCGTGGTCAACCCAGCCACAAGAAACACTATGTAGACTTCCTAAAGAAAGTAATAGCCTAAAAACAGATAATTTAGAATGATTGCAATAATTAATTTTATCAGAGGTTCTTTAATTTTTCTGTTGTGCATATTCAAAATCTCCCAAATCAAAATAGAATGGTTATATTGCAATTTTCAGTTTTGCATCATTTCTGTAGTTTCAGGTTAAAATTCTGCAGCTGCAGTTTATTTTCTTAAAGATTTTCATGAAATATTTAATAAACATTAAATACTTCTATAGTATGATGTTTCAAAAGTCCTGAAATAAATAATGTTGAATGAAGTTTGTATTCTCCAATTTTCTGCGTCTGTTATTTATTTACTTGTGCAGCTGATGTCTCGTAGGATTTTAGTGTAAGCCTCATCCTAGATTTGATTTTCAAGACTATTAATTAAATCTGTTTAGTGTCAATCCATTTCTCTGGAAGTACTAATGCTGCATATATTTTTTTCTGATTGTTTCTTCCAGCTAAACATCCTAAACAAAACAAGTTACATAAAACAGTTTAAGATGGAAAAGCAGTGCAACATTTATAGACCCTATTCCAATTATAAATTGTTTATTATCCTCTCACTCAGTTCTTGTTCTTGACTTTCAAAGGATAATTAAGTTTTTCTTCTGTCCTTTGTAAGCGTATGAACAGAACTGAATGTATGAGAGCTCATGGGGTTTCAATTAATCCCTTTCAAAATTGCACCAGATTTCTGTCTCCTGTTAATTCCAAGATGAATGAAAATGTTTCTAGCTGATGTTGGTTACTTTTTTGGTTTGAATTTATT
This sequence comes from Vandiemenella viatica, assembly GCA_031002005.1. Lineage (NCBI taxonomy): Eukaryota > Metazoa > Arthropoda > Insecta > Orthoptera > Morabidae > Vandiemenella > Vandiemenella viatica. Next base: position 112,471,151 of record JARYHS010008074.1, read on the forward strand.
ATGTGCCTAGTTACATAACGCAGGCAACTTGTGTAATAATTTAGTAAAAAACTACCAGTTGTTTTTATTCAAATAATTTTTTACATTTCACAATTAAATAATAAATAATGCCACTTTAGTACTGTTAACTGATTTTTAATTACAGTCCTCTTGATGTATTTTACTATAAAATAATGCATAAATTGAAGGATGAAAAATATTTATTTATTCCGAAAATGGTGATTTTATTTTTTGTGGGATTAGTTGTTTGTATTTGATATGTTACATTGTATTCTACATTGATGTCAGTGTTTTTGAAATTGGAGTGTAATGATGTGTGTTTGTTCCATCACATATAAAATGAAATTGTTGCAGATAATTTTTAAATGTGAGCTTCTTTAGAAATGTAAGAAATAGCTTATAACTGCTGGAAGATAGGTACATTTTTCTAAGACATGAAGTAGTAATGTCTTACTTATTCTTCTGTTTTTATTCAACAACACGAAACATGAAATACATCATAATATGACAATAAATTGTAGTTTTTTTAATTCTGCTGAAAAAAATATTACTTAACTGTAAATTATGTACATAATGACTTGTGATCATATCTACATAAATATATATATTTTTTAATTTAACCAGTACTTAATTTTTGGACATAATGAATGAAGTGCTCTCTAATAATTTCATTTTATTCCTGATTGATTCATAAATTTTTAACATTAAAAATATTGTATCTATTATTTTAAACATGTTAACTGTATTGCAGATCAGTTCACAGAAGTATTATTTTTGTATGACAGATTTCAAAGTTGATTAGTAAACAAATAAGTGTGAAACAATAATCCATAAACTGAAGATACAAGAGATCTGTTAAAAAAAAAAGAAATAAACATTTAATTTCTTTATCTGAAATTGTTTCCCGTATTACTTTAATCCTTCTGTTCAATAAATTTTTATGAAAACATTGTTTTATTCTCAAAATATTACAACTTTTTGAAGGATATTAAATCATTCTGTTTATAAGACCATTATAAGAACTATTGCTTAGTCAAGCTAATTGTCGGTTTCTTATTTGGTATGAGATATTTGGGAGGAACTTGGCTTCAGTGCTCTGAAAAGTTCTCTCTTCCACTTCTTTCCCAGCCATTTCTCAAGCAGTTGCCTTTCTCAAAGTAACATGATCATTTTTATGTAGCCTGTCATCTCTGTGTATTTTACGTTCCATTTTTAGGATATGACCTCCACCTGCATCTCTTTTGGTCATTCTTTTACTTTTTACATTAGATTAACTTTGAATCCTTTTCCTTATGAGGCTTGACAATAAATGTAAACTACAGTAACGCAATAGAAATGTGAATTAATTGTGCCTGTGGACAACTATTCATTGCCAATGGTAACTACACATTTCCCCCGCAATTTCCAAGTTGCCAATATATAAATATTGCCTAAATATCATCACACTCAAAGAATGGGAAACAATGCTACAATATAATAAGTATTTGAATAATAAAAACAGTAAAATTAAACTTACCACTGTTGGAAATGGGAAAGGTGTTATTAAAAGAAATGTAAAAAAATATGAACAAAACAAATGATTCTTAATCCTTTTCGAGATAAAATCAGTTGTACTGCAACTTATCATATATTCAAAACGTATGAAAATCCCTATAAGAAATCTCCATAAACTGCTCCAGAAACAAATTGTCTTCCTTATGTTGCTCCAAACTCTCTCCTTTCACCTCTAGAAATAAACAGAAGAATCAAATACCCATTTGGCTCCTACTCCCAAAGCTGTATAACTTCCCTTTTTTTCCGCCCAAATTGCATCCGCTTCCTAGAAATCTTCCTATCACCTCTCAACTTCCACCTCACCTAACTGCCTAACCACAGTGATATCACATCTCATTGATAACTCGATTATCTCTTAGCTCAATACACACTGAGCTTGGAGGTTAGCTACAGTGCTCAGACTGGTCATTCGGGAGAATACGGTTTCAAATCCCCATCTAGTCGTCAACATTTCGGTTCTCCTATATCACTTTTTAGTGATTGCTAGGATGGTTTCTTAAAAAGGCTATGGCTATGTTCCTTACTGTTTCATGTCCTTGATCCTCTCCCAGCTCTAACAGCCTCAATAAGCTGTAAAATTCAAAGCAGAAAATAATGCAACTGGCTATTTTAGCTTATTTAAATCACTCCTATAAGAGAAACCCTATTCCTGGTATGGTTGTTAAGTTGTTAGGTAGCTACAATAGAGATACATTATACATCCAGCAAGAATATCCATCACCAAGTCTTTGAGATCACACAAAATTATTTCACAGAGTTTTCTCGCAATCAAAATGCCTACCATAATAAGTGTTACATATACAGTAATGATGTGTTTGAATTTGTTATTCTATTGAGGAGCTTAAATCACAGTACATTTATATACTGATGCCATGCACCACCATTTCAAATATTGCTTGCAGATAAGCCATGTGAACAATACTGAAGTGTTCATATTGGTCATCAACAAATACAAACTTTCCCAATTAATGGTAGAAACAAATCATGAACTCAAATGTGGTTGTAGTATTACATTCAATATAATCTCAAAAGGAAAGGAGGATATCTGAGAAATTCTACTCTGCTTTTGACTACCCATCTAATATTTCTCTGAGAGTTTATCTGTGAGTTAACAGCATAAAACTCAAATCCCACATGAACTTGTGAGCACAGCTAGTTTATAATCAACCATATATAACATTTTGTTACCAAGGCAACAGGATCTCAATGGGCTGGACGGAGAAGGTACCAGTGCACATAAAATACCGTAATTTAACTGAAATGCTTGTTCTAAGTATTTTATTTTTTTAATTCAGTGAATAAAAAAAATTTACATTTATTGGTGACATATTTTAGTAATTACAAATGAAAAGATGTTAAATAAAAATTAATGATATTGTCCATGGAACTTAGTAAGTTGTTCCCACCATTAGAGCTACTTTAATTACATAACACAAAAATGAATCATGGCTGTAAGGATTAATTTTTTACAAGAAAATTATTTATATCAGAGCAAAGAATTTCCTTTATTTTCAAGTACCATTAATCACGGACATTCCAGATATATTGTATCTCTAAATGTGCAGAAGTTGATCCAGTTTGGTCAGTAGACTGCGTCGCAAGGTCCAGCACGTGCTACATGAACCTCTGAAACATGAATTAAACTCAGTCAAAGAGGGTCACCATACCTTTTTTAGTTTTCCCATGGAAATAATTATGAAGATTTGCATAAATTATTATTATTTTTGGTTAATCACAATGGAACATATTTTGTGGTGGAAATTTTCCTGCACACATACTTCTGTATTTCCTGTATTTTTTGTTTAAATGCTGCAGTGTTTAAAGTAAATTGGTCAGCATGTCCGTGGGTAATTTATTACAGTCTCTGACTCCATTACCTACAAAAGACAGATTTCCAACATGTCTGAAATCAGGTGCACTTCACCAGAAGATGGCGGCAATGAATCTAGTCGCCAAAATATCGTGTGACAACGCACTCTTGACTCGGCTAGTCACCCGAGAGCAGTTTATACAAGATTTATATTTTTCCAAAAGTTCTCCTTCACAATTTTTGATAAGGCAATCAGACAACAGTTCCACAGATTTGCAAGTAAAGTGCACTTACAAGCAAAGACAAATTCTCACCCGGCACCCATACCAAGATGAAAGTAAGCTACGGTATTATTCGAATGTGCTATGACTTCCAACCACGTAGAGTTATTCCCTCCACCAGCCACACGGGCTGACCATTATGAAAACTGCCGAAAGAATGAGCCCCAGCCCAGATGTCTGCCCTGTACTCATTGAATTGGTTGATTTTGTGACATCAGCAAAACCTTATGAAAATTAATATCTCCAAAGGTACTCAACAGCTTAAATCGTAATTAAAATGTGGGTTTCTGAGTATCTTATTCTATCTGTTTCAAGTTGGTTTAGTCCTCAAAAAAGTTTCTACTAAATTAATTTCAAATTATCTTACATCATGAGTCTTGGAGCACTTTCCAATAATCACGTCAATATATATATAAAAATCTTATTTATCTTACAGACTCCTTGAGCTTTCTACAGAAACCAATATATATTTTTAACCCTCTTGATTTCTTCTATCTATTGAACTTAATTTCTAGCTTCTTTATTTTAAATTATACTTTGCCTAATTACTTGATTTAACATTCAAAATATTTTAGAGGGTGCTGACTACAACTGGTGATAAAAGATTTGCTGTAACTTTTTGCATTCATTAGCTGGGAATAGCTAGTAGAAATGCTTTTACATACTTGTTCTCTGGATTAAACCTATCCATAAATGGTTTTTACAAGCTTATTTATGTATATATATATATATATATATATATATGTTATAACTGGTTCTGGTGAAAGGAGTCAATTTAATTTAGTTACAATGAAATGCTTTCTGCAACGGCAATTTACCTACAGCCCCATATTTCCCCTTTCCTTTTTGCGCCTATTTTTCTCCTCTACTAATTTCAACCTAAAATTCTTTTACATTGTTGGTAAATTATTCATTATTTCTCTTGGTAATCTGTTCCAATCCCTGACCCGCTTACCCACGAAAGGCAATCTTCCTGCACCCTTATCCCTGAAATTGAGTGCCAGCTTGTGGACATGTTCATCTTTTCCCATTTAACCAATATATTTCCATGTCTCATCACCAATATATCCCTTGTACACTTCGATGATTCTCTCCACCCTCCTCCCGTGTTCCAATGAGTCCCATTCCAGCTCCTTTATCATATCATTTACTGATTTGTGTTCTGTGGTAATTTCCAGAGACAAATCTGGCAGCCCTTCTTTGCATACCTTCCAACTCCTTTATGTGATGTCAGAAATGTTGGTCCCATACTAGACTACTATATTCAAGCAATGGACTGCCCAACATATTGTAACCCAATTCCCTTACTTCTCTGGTACATCCCCTCATCACTCTCTCCACCATATGAGAGATTTTGAAACCTTTTCCTAATACCTGACCAATGTGTCCTGCCCAGATGAATTTGTTTTGAAATGTTGTGCCAAGGTATTTAAATTTCAAATATTCAACAAGCAATTCTTTCTCCACCTTATAACCATAATCAATCTTTAGTTTTTTATCTGTGAATCCAATAAGTTGATTCTTCTTTGAATTTATCTTCATCCCATATCGACATAGCCAGTTATATATCCCGTCCAGATCAGCCTGTAGTTACAGACAAACAATTACATAACAAAACCGATGCATATACCAGAAGATGCATTATCACTAATATCAATAATATTTACACAAACTACTGGAAATTATTTTGTAAATACAGGTACCTTATAAATAAATTCTACTATGTAGTACACGGAGTTGTCAATTAAAAACATCTTATGACCTACTAGACTTTTAAGATGTGTTGGGAGTTCATTGATGATATTTATACCTGGATATCAGACTTTTTGAACAAATGACAATGGCTCGTAATCCTTGTAAAGACTGTTTTTACTTCTAGAGGCATAAGTGAGTAAATTACTATTCGTTTTGAATAGAGTATAATTGGTGTCTACAATCAATATTAATGTTAAAATTAATATTTCTGTCTGCAGGAAATTATACTTCTAACCCCTTCCTTTTGGACTCTGTCTTTGTGCCCCAGAATATTATTGAACATGACATTAATGAATGAAAATAATAAAAATAAGTTAGTTTCTTCATATTGAAATCACCTATTGCTGAAAGTTTGCAAATATGGCAGCATCCAGTCAATTTAGTAAGTCAAAGACATGCACCCTCCTGATCAAATTATGATTAATATGCAAACCAAGAAATTTTACGCTTGGATTTGATTAGATTTTATTAATTCAGTTCATCAATTTACAGTACAGGTGCACATATGGCGTTGGATAAGTCATTTTAATGATTTATATTACACATAAATATGAGATGATGACAGATGACTGATAATACATTAACAAAATTAGTATACATGAAGAAAATTTATACAATATAATAGTGGATACAAACAGAAATCCTAAAGCATATTTTTAATGTGTCTTTATATTCACTAACAGAGTAAACACTGTGTCTCACTACAGATGCCTTTAGTTTTGTTTTAAGTGAACTACATGAAGCAGTTTTACTTCCTCTAGTATTTTATTGTAAAGTGCTATTTCTGAATTTAAAATACTTTTTTGATATGTCATAATCCTGCAAGATGTTTTATGGATATCTGAACGTCCTCTAGTGAAGTATCTGTGTACCATTTCATTTTTTATTATTTTGATGTTTTTCAGGAAATAATCCCTTGTAAAAAGAAATATTTCATAGATGTATAGGCATGGAACATTAAGAATGGTAATGTTAATTAAATGTTGCATGATTCTAATCTTTTTAGTCAACATGTGGTTCTCACTGCTCTTTTCACCATCTGAAATATGTCAATACTTTGTGATGAATTACATCAGAAAATAATCCCATACCTCATCAGTGAGTGGAAATAAGCATAGTACGCATGTGAAAATAGAGCTTGTTCTGCTGTATGCCCCTTTTGAAAACTGAATTGTGATTTAGTTAGAATATTTTAAGGTGCTGATAAACTCTGTTGTACATTGCTTTCTCAAAAATTCTGGAGATAGCTATTAGTAATGAAGTAGGACACTAATTCGATACAATTGATGTATGCCATTTTTATAGATGGTTTAACTACAGCAAAGTTAAGCCTTTCTGGGAAGTTACTCCAATGTAGAGATATATTAAACAGATAACTTAGTACAGTTCTCAGTTCTGTGGAACACAGTTTGATTAATCTGCTGAATATTTACATATTCCATCATAACAACATTAGCATTAAAATATGATAATTTTCTTCTGGGGTAGCTAAGTTTACAGATAGTGTCAAATTTTTGTAGGAAGCCTGTATCAACAAAATCCATACTGTGACTCACTGAGATTTTGATAGTCAAATTATTGGCGACAGATAAAAAAAGTTTAGTAAATATATCAGCAATTGAAAAATTGGATTCTACCAAACTTTGTTTGATAGGGATGTTTTTACAGACCTGATTATTTTCCCCTGCTTCCTTTCTTAAAGTATTCTGTATTGTGTTAATTTTATTTCAGAGTCATGAGTCTTATGTTTGTGTTACCTACTTTCAGATTCTTTAATAACCTTGTTCAGTATTTTTCAGTACCATTTGATGAGCAAGAACTGATCCCTTTTCGAGTGGAATGGATTCTCCTGAAAGAAAGGCATTTAACTGCCTAAATTATAGACCCCAGGTTATCTAAATTAAAGATTCCTCATCTCAGATCTATTTGTCTTAAGCGCTCATGCATACAGAGATGCTAAAAAGACAGTGCTGTATCTGCCTCAAGGTTGATGCTCAACCCACATGCTAATGAGTTTTGTGTACCAGGATTCTGAAACCAAGAAATTCTGCCACTCTGAGCTTCCCTACGTTAAGATCTATTAATTCTAATGAAAGTATTTTGAAGGTGACTTACATTTAGAAATGTAAAAATACTCTGTTTTTCATCAACTTATTGTGGTTTCCTGCAAATACCACCTTATAAAAAGATTTAACAAAAAGAGCGCAAAAAGAGTGATGAGTGTGTGATAAGTTTAGTGTGCTGTTTGTGTTGTGAATGAATGAAAGATGGGAGAGGGTGAAACCCAATGATGACCCATTCAGGCCTAGACTTCTGTAGGATACTATTGCTTTTTTTTTTATCCTGGCCATTCTGCCTTAATCTATGGTGACATGTTATTTTCCATATCCTTCCTTATTTTCTTACTGTAGCTGAACTGATGATTGAGCTGTGTTGAAAGTTATTGGAAAGTGATGAAGAGAGTGCAGGAAGTGTATTAGCTATATACTGGCTGTGAGGTCTGGATGGAACTAGTAGTAAAATGTGGGAAGGAAGAGATAACCTTGACCCATTTTGTGCTTAAGGGAGTGGTAAAATTTAATTTATTATGTAACAGAGTCATAGAATGTAATGAATTACCAAGGGAAATGTAAAATTTACCTCAAACATTGAAAATAAAAACAAAAATCGTGAAGTGCGAAAGTTGGGAAATTTACATCTGGACATATGCTTCATCACAGTTATATTTTTAAAAAAATCAAACTACCCTCATTAGTTTCAGATATGGAGTGAATTACAGGAGTTTTATATTTAAAAAATTCTAACATCTTCAATGCCTTTTCGCTGATCTTGTCAGAACATGCTGTTTTTCGTATCTAGGTGCATAGTTCAAATGTTTCATTCCACAGGGCAGAGGATTATATTTGCCCCAGGTGGAAAGTCTGACTAAAAGGGGAGGAGGGATTCCTCTGAAAATATTTTTGTTTATCTTACCTAAAAAGAAATATAATAATAATAGTAATAATGTAATGTAAATCTACGTACATCTTGTCTGTTCTCTCTCTCTTTAATTTAATTTAATTGCAATGGAGTGCATGCTCTAGTGACAATTTCCCTACACACCCATCTTCCTCCCCTTTCCTGCACCCACCTACATTTGCCCTCTATAAATTTCAACTTTAAGTTCTTTCAACATTTTTGGTAAATTATTCATCACTTCTCTTGGTATCTTAATCCAATCCCTGACATCCTTACCGAAAAAAAGAGAATCTACCTATAACCTTGTGCCTGAAATCGAGTGCCAGCTTGTGGTCATGGTCATTTCTTCACTTCCATGTATTACTTCTCATTCTTACACCTATACCTTTCCATGCCTCATCACCAATATACACCTTGTACACCCCCATGACCCTCTTCACCCTCCTCCTGTCTTGCAATGAATCCCATTCCAGCTCTTTTATCATATCTGTTACTGATTGTGATCTGTGGTAATTTCAAGAAACAAATTTAGCAGTCCTTTTTTGCATCCTTTCTAACTCCTGCATTTGATACTCAAAATGTGGGTCCTATATTACAATACCATATTCAAGCAATGGTCTGACCAAAGTTTTGTAACCCAATTCCTTTACTTCTCTCCTACATCCCCTCGTCACTCTTTCCAACAAGTACAGAATTTTGAAACCTTTTCCTACTACCTGACCAATGTGTCCTGCCCAGTTAAGCTTGTTATCAAATGTAATGCCAAGATATTTACATTTCAAGTCTTCAACAAGTAATTCTTTCCCCAGCTTATAATCGTAATCAACCTTTAATTTTTTATTTGTGTATCTAATAAGCTGACTCTTCTTGACATTTATCTTCATCTCGTGTTTACCAGCCCAACTAGGTACCATGTCCAGATCACCCTTCAGCTGTTTACAGTCCTCTACTGTTTTGATTCTTTTTATAGCATTATATCATCTTCAAACAATCTAATTTCTTAAGTTAATAATTATTCTTAATAATTACGCCAATGCAACTGTTTTTGACAATATTTATTTGACGGACGCGTTTCGCCTCTCGTCGAGGCATCATCAGGCAAAACGCATCCGTCAAATAAATATTGTCAAAAATAGTTGTATTGGCGTAATTATTAAGAATAATTATTAATTTAACAAACAACTGTGGAAGAGATGGCCTACAATAATCACATAATCTAATTTCTGATAGTAAACAATCAACACAATTATTCATTAGAAAAAATGAATAGCAATGGTCCCAATACGCTACCCTGTGGCACTCCCATTTTTACTTCCACTTTTTTTGATACTGCATTTCCTACCCTAACTTTTTGTTTTCTACCTTTCAAAAATTCTTCTACCCAGCAAATTACTTTCTCATCCATTTGAATAGTTTTTACCTTATTTACTACCATTTTATGGCTCACTCTGTCAAAAGCCTTTGAAAGATCCAATGCTACACTATCAATTTGGCCTCCCTTGTCCACTTCATCTGAAATATCCTGCATATATACCACCAGCTGAGATTCCCATAATTATCTTTGCCTAAAACCATGTTGCCTACTTCAAAACCACTTACACTCCTCACATATATTTCTGATGTGGTTGCATATCAATTTTTCCATTAATTTACCCACAACTGAGGTCAAACTGATCGGCCTATAACTTTCAACTATTTCTCACCCCTCCTTTATGTACTGGCACTACTATCACACTTTTTCAGTCCTGTGGTAAGCAGCAAGTATCCAGAATCAATTTAAATAATATTTCAAGATAAGGTACAATGTCACATCCGGCTATCTTTAAGATATCTGTAGTAATATTATCTACACCAGCCCGTTTATGTTTTTCAGCTTTCTTATTTCCTTCATGATATCCTAAGGATGAATTTCATTGCTGCCCCCCCCCCCCCCAAATATATATGAAGAAAAACGAATGCACTGAAAAAAGATTTGAAATCCATAAGAATGCATTGAGTGAAATTGCTCGATATTTAGGGCTGTTAGTGGCGCCAGTAATGATTTGCACAGGTAGTGTCAACACAGACATTTTTCGACTGATTAGTGATCTTGATAAAGTGAAAGATGCCTGGAAGAACAGTTCAGACTTGACAAAAAATCTGTCAATTTAAAAATTAATCTGTGAATGTCTAATTATATGCATGCACTGGCAAATTAAAGAAATTTGAACTTGAAGCAATCAATTATAAATGCTTTAAAACTGACCAAAAGGTATACAATAGATGAGTTGACCACAGGCAATGCTGGATTACCCAGTAGGCACTAGTCTAGGACCCCCGATTTTTAAGGGCCCCTTGAGAGTTAACATTTATTATTAAATAAAAATTAATAAAATAGTCCAAAATAAGTCAATCAATGTAGTATTAAAAGTATGAAAATTATTTTTATTACGGCAGTGTAAGATAAATAAAAGTAATTTTCAAAATATCATAAACTGTAAAATTTGTTTGTTTAACTGAATAAAAAATATGATTTACGAAACCTCGTCTTTGTACTTATAAAATAGAAATTGAAAAAACAGATGATCCAAAAGTTTTGAGTTCTTAGGCGCCATACTTTCTTAATCCGGCAATGCCTACATGGCACAGCCACTCCCTTTGGATACCACGCCGGCAGTGACATACCGTTCCCAACAGTGGAATGCATTTCACATGAGAGCCGTTTTCTGCTACATGCATTCATAAACTTGTGTAATACCCCTTCAAGGGAAATAAGAAATATAAATCTTCTAGGCCATAAGGGATATAGTTGAATCTGACAAAAATCGCAGCAGCTGCTGCGCTCTACCGACAAAGTTACTAATTTTATAGAGCTCCATAATGTTGCAGGGCCGCGTGTCTATCCACTGCCCAGAGGAACCCTGAAGCTAGCTTCCCACAGCCTGCGCATTTGCCAGCCGGGCCAGTCTAGCTATCATGAGTGGGGCCGTGGGAAGGGTTTCGCCTGTGCTTGCAGGGATGGTTTTCTTCTATCCGTTGCAAAGTCAGTTAAGATCAAACGACACTAGGTAAGGTGGTGGGGAGGCAGCAAGTTAGCCTATGGCGTACACTTTGGCAGATGTGGTGTGGCGTACAAAACCTCGTGCCGTGGGAATCCATCTTGAGACAGAACGGAGTTGTCACAATTCGCTAGTTGCAAAGCAATTACTCTCCCTTCCAAATTTCCACGAAGCTGCCAATGCCCATGCACAAATTGTGCCATCTGGCATCTGTATCCACTACTGCGAAATAGTTCACTGATGTGGCCAACAGATAGTGTACAATATATCTCCTATCTGTCTTAAGTTATCATATATTAGAGAATGCCACACTTTAAAATATTTACTTTTCTTTCAATGCTTTTTTTGTTTTTTGTTTATTCTTAATTAGTAGAGGGTGACAGGTCACAGTGTCACAACATTCAGATGTCTCTAGATCCTTAAACTATAAGGAAGATAACAGAAATTTTAATTTTCTGCTACTAATTTCTGCTTGAAATAACTTATACTTCTAACTTGTAATACAGATGTTTGCCCTGCTGTACAAACAAACATAATGTAATTTTCTGCAGATTTAAAGATTTAAATTCCTTTAGAAAACTGTACATGTGTAAGGAATGAAAGCCACGAGATCTTTCTGGCAAGATGGTTCATTCTCCCTCGTTGTTGTGTACTGTGACGGAACGTACCTGACATCACAGTGCCTTCATTCTTTTTGCAGTTGAGGACGCACTCATTGGCGTAAGTGACAGCGTCTGATCCGCACACTGGTCTGTAGATACGTGGACAGACGCACATGCGACCAGATTTCTTTGGGCCAGGCAGGCGACCGGACTCGCTCACGGAAACAGCCACCACGGCCAGTATCAACAGCAACAGTGCCACTCTCCTAGTAAACACAAGCACAAAAATTATGTTGCATGAAGCAGTATCACAAAGGAGACAGGCAGCGTGTGTACTCAATGTTGAATCATCATTCACACTTTTTAAAAGCAAAATTTCAATAGTTTTTTTTTTTTTTTTTTTCTCCTAACTGCTATGGACATTTTTTCCAATTGCACCACTACATGAGAGTTACACCTGATTCACTTTATTGTCTAACCTACTCGATTAAGGTGTATCTTTTACCTGTTACAACGTTATTGGTTCCGAGAGCAATCTTTAGTCGAATTAATATACAATACAATACATTCATGTTCCATTGATCCCAATATAAGAGACTGGCTCTGTGGGATGTGGAAAGTTGTCAATTTACAGATAAACAGTTGCATAACAAAATAATAAGTACACCACTAGATGTACAGTCATAGTATACATGGTACATTAAACAATTCCATTACAAAATAATACATTCACCAGAAGATGTACAGTCATAGCATACGTGGTACATTTAAAAAAAATTCCATAACAAATTAATACATACAACACAAGATGTACAGTCATAGCATGCATGGTACCGTAAACAATTATGTAACAAACTAAATACATACACCAGGAGATGTACAGTCATAGCATACATGGTAAATTAATTATGTTAACTACATTTACACAAGTTACTGGCAGTTATTTTTTAGATACCTTAGAAATAAATTCTTCGACAGATTAGGAGTTGTCAATTAAAAAAAATTTCCTGATTTTATTCTTATTATCTGTTAGACATTTAATATGTGTTGGGAGCTTATTGAAGATATGTATCCCTGAATATCACACCCCTTTTTAAACAAATGACAATGACTCCTAAGTCTTGTGAAGATCATTTTTACTTCTAGTGCCATAATTGTGTATTTTACTATTTGTTTCAAATAAAGTATAATTTGTTACTACAAAGGACATTAATGTGTATATATACTCAGATGCTAATGTTAAAACCCTAACTTCTTGAACAGCTCTCTACATGAAGTTCTATTGCTAACCCCACACATAATTCTTATTACACACTTTTGGGCTCTGAACACTTTGTCTCTATGGGTAGAATTGACCCGGAATATTATTCCATATGACAATAAGGAGTGAAAATAAACTAGCTGCTTCATACAGACATCACCTATAGCTGAAATTGTACGAACTGCAAACGTGGCTGCACCTAATCGCTTTAGTAAGTTAGAAACATAGAAATAAGAAAAGAAAGGGAAATTAACCCACCACATACCAAAGTGGACGGATGCGATGAGAGGGAACACTTATGCTGACAAACAACTACACAATATTTCAGCATCTGCCTTGTTCACAAGTAGAAAAACGGGCCATTAGGCTCGGAACGTGTGTACACAACGAACGTTACCTAATGACTAACCGTGTAGTGGGGGAGGGGGGGCCCACTTTGGTATGTGGTGGGTTAATTTCCCTTTCTTTTCTTATTTATATCGCCTAGAAGCCGCTTCCATTTTCCTTAGTTGCATCAGAAACATGTACTTTCCAATTTAAAATTATGATCAATATACAAACCTAGAAATTTCACACTCTCTACCTCTTGAATGGACTAGCCTGCAAATTTTATGTCTATATCTGGTGTTAATCTGTGTGATGTACTGAATTGCATATACCGAGTTTTATCAAAGTTTAAAGACAAGCCATTAGCTGTAAACCATTTATTAATCAGTTCAAAGACATAATTTGAAATATATTCTGTTTTTATTTCCTATGTTTGTGTCATCTGCAAATTGGACAAATTTTGAGTTTTTAGATGAAACACAGGGTAGATCATTGATATATATTAAAAACAATAGTGTCCCCAATATCGAACCCTGAGTTACTCCCAGTGGCGTAGCTAGGTCAATAAGGGCCCCGGTGCAAAAAGTTTATTTTGGGCCCTCAGACCAGACGGGCGACGTTATTTTTGCTTTGTGTGCTGGTAGGGGCCCCCTGAACTGAGGATGGGGGCCCTTGAATTGTTCTTTAGGGGCCCCTGATCTGTGGTTGGGCCCACCCTCAGCACAGCGAGGGCCCTTAGTGAGGTGTTCCTGTGATCTCAGGGGCCCCTTAGACGACGGTAGAGCTAAAAAAAAAAAAAAAATGGTCGCCAGTTTGCTGTGAAGGCTCGTGGGCCCTCTAAACTGCGCTTGAGGGCCCCTAGGGCCCCTAGAGGTGCGCTTAGGGGCCCCTTGAGGTATGCTCGGGGGCCCCCTGAGTGTGAGGGCCCCCGGTGCACTGCACCGCCTAGCCCCATAGTAGCTACGCCCCTGGTTACTCCACATCTGATTAATTTCCACTCAGAAAATAGTGGACCTCTTAAAGCAGCCTTAAAATTCTCCATTGACACTTTCTGTTTTCTATTTAGAAGGTAAGAACTAAGCCATTTATTAACAATGCCATCTATACCATAACACTTTAGTTTCTGTATCAGAATTTTATGATCTACACAGTAAAATGCTTTAGATAAGCCACAAAAAATTCCCACAGGAATTAATTTATCATTTATTGCATCTAAAATATTGCCAGTGAATGCAAATATGGCTTGTTCTGTTGAATGACCCTTTTGAAAATCAAATTGTGATTTAGTTAGAATATTATTATTTTCAAGGTGTTCATAAACTCTATTGTACATTGCTTTCTCAAAAACTTTGGAGAAGGCTGTTAGTAATTAAATTGGTTGGTAATTCGATATGGTTGCCTTATCTCCCTTTTTATAGAGCGGTTTAACTACAGCATACTTAAGCCTTTCTGGAAAAGTACCCTCAAGTAAAGATTTATTAAACAGATAACTCAGTATATTACTTAATTCTGTGGAGCACAATTTAATTAATCTGCTGGAAATCCCATTATTACCACTTGAGTTTTTGCTCTTAAGGGATCTGATAATTTTTCTTATTTCTTCTGGAGTAGCTAATTTTACAGACATAGAGTTAAATTTTTCTTGGAAGCCTGTTTTGACAAAATTCATACTGTGTGTCACTGAGCTATTAGCAGTCAATTTATCAGCAACAGATAAAAAATGTTTATTAAATATATCAGCAATTGAAAAATTTGATTCTACTGAATTTTCCTTGATAAAAATATCATTACTTGTTTGATTACTTTTTCCTATTTCATTTTTTACAATGTCCCGTATTGTCTTAATTTTATTTTCAGAATCATGAATTTTATGTTTGTAGTACATACTTTTAGATTCTTTAATAACCTTGTTCAGTATTTTGCAGTACTGTTTGTAATGTGTTTTAACATTAACATTCTCCCTGTTTCTAGTGGCAATATACAACTTCCTTTTATTACCGGTAATGCATGATGCTCTAATGTCAATAGTTATCCAAGGTTTTTGTTCTTTTCGAGAAGCACGACACCTTTTCAAGGGGAAGCAACTTTCAAAGTAATTTAATACAATGCTATTAAAAATGTTGTATTTTTCATCCATACCTTGAGCATTGTAAACCTGTTCCCAGTTTGTGGTATTGTGGCACTTTCTAAAACAAGTAACTGACTCATCATTTACTACACGCTGAAGTTTAAAAACATTACTCCTTGTGCTAGTTCCTATTGAAGTGTTGATGGTTAATAACTGGGCATCGTGATCCAAACGTCCATTGATGGATGGCTTGATCGTATAACTGAATTTTGAGGTATCTAGGAAAAAATTGTCTATAGCTGAGTGACTATTATTCATTATTCTAGTTGGAAAGTTAATCTTTAATCATTGAACTAATAATGTTCTTTATAGATATTTTAAAATACTAAAGTTTTTATTGTGATTAAGAAATTAATAACTAGGAAATGGTTGTCAACGCTGTCAGCTGGACACATTAGGAGCATTAACTAATGTGAAATTATTATGTCAATAGTTTTTAGTAAGTAGTTAGGTTGTTTGCAGATGACATAAAGGCATATAACAGGATCAAAACGTCTGCAGGGTGACCTGCAAAGGATATCAAACTAGGTAAGTCAATATGGAATTAAGATAAATGCCAAGAAGAGTAATCTTACTAGGCAAATAGATAAGAACCTAATGGTTGTTCATGATTATATGTTGGGGAAGGAATTACATGTTGCAAATTTGAAGAGTAAGTGTCTTGGTATAATAAAATAAACTGGGCAGTACACAATTGCCAGATGGGAGGAAAAGGTTTCAGAATCCCTCATTTACTGTAGAAGGTGATGAAGAGGTCTACCTTAGAAGTGAAGGAATTGGGTTACATAATGTTTAGCAGACCAATGCTTGAATATGGTGGTATAGTATGGAAAACACATTTTGGATATCAAATACAGAATTTTCAGCAGGTACAAAGTATGGCCGTAAGATTTGTTTGTGTAAATTACTGCATAACACAGTAAATAACTGATAGGATAAAGGAGCTGGGGATGTTCATAGTGTATATAACTAATGAAACTTCAAAGAATACTGGTAGAAGAATTAGGAGTTGTACATGGAAGGGAAGAGATGATTATGACTCAAGCTGGTACTCGATATCAGGGCGTTAGTGAGTGGGAAAAAATTATTTTTTATGTAAGGGAGACAGGGATTGGAATAAATTACCAAGAGAAGTGCTGAACAGTTTACCAAAAAAACTGATAGAATTTAAAATTAAAATTAAAAAAATGGCGAATTTAAGATAGAAAAGAAGACGAGAAGGACAAATAGTGGTATAGAGAAATTGTCACCGGTTGCACTCCATTGTAATTAAATTAATTGGTTACCCAACGGGAATTAATCTAGTTAGGACGTGGAACGATAAGGCCCAACGCAGGGAACGTTGCAAATCGGAAGTGGCTGCAAAATTTAGTATTCTAAATTGTCAGTTACGTCCTACATGGACAGTCAGGGCCGGATTAAGACAGTGCGGGGCCCGTAGCAAATATGAAAAAGTGGCCCGTAGCATTTGCTAACTCCTGCTACGTGGTTAATCCGGTACTGTGGACAGTATACATTACTCGGCCGCATCTGCTGAATGATTTGAAAGGGTTGAGCAAATGCATCGGTGCCAACAGACGAACAAAAATGCGTGAACTGACTGTTGCAGTCAAGAAGAGACGCACTATAAAAGTGTGTGCAGTCCGTGCAGCCATTTTGCGTCGATGAGATGGCAGAAGTAGATGGACTCGGGTGCCTTCATTAACAGCACTGAACCAACTTCAGTGACTCATCTGGGCTCTCGAACATTGTCATTCGATCCTATATGATCTGATGAAAGTAACTTGGTCCTTTGAGTCAACTTTCCGGTTGATGGATCTTGTTTACCCAGCATCTGTTGGATGCACTGCTCAAATTGTATCGGTCAATAGGAGAGAAGATATTGCTTTGCTGAGCTGCTTGGTGATCGTTTGCAGCCTTCACGGACTTAAGGTATCCGGATAACAGTGGGAAGTTCCAGATGATAATGTGCCGTGTCATCGAGCTCAGATAGTTTACGATTTCAGTATATGATTTTGCCATCTAGATCACCGGACATGAACCCCATATTTATTATGTGATCGACAAAGCCGTTAGTGCAAAAGGTTTAGCAACTACCATGACCATGTATGTACAAATAGTTAAGGAAACAACATGGCTGCAGATCCATCCTGGAGACCTCCATCAACTAGCTGAATCCACTCCAAGTCCAGTTGCTGTATTTCACGAAGGAGGGCCAACACTTTGTTGGGGAGTTATATCATGAGTTTTGGCTCGTCACTATACGGAGGTATTCACCGGCATTCATTGCTTCTCGGCTTACGCTTAATGTAAGCAGTATAAAATTCTTGTCTCCTCTGAGAGCAGGGCCCGCTCTAGGGGGGGGGGGGGGAAACCGGGCATTTGCCCGGGGCGCTAAAATTTAGGGGCGCCATTACGGCTGTAAGTGTGAGAAAAATATTAATAATATTAATGTGTTAAATACCCAATTAATAAAAAAAATTCACATACCGAATTTTTCGTTCGTTAAAAACTTACAATTCTTAGCTATTTGGGTGCGCCCCTAGAGACTTCGAAGAGACGGGGCGCGGACCATCAAAGGGGCGCGCCGTTGCCCAGCCGCCTCTGTGTGAATTCCGCCACAGGAGCAACTTCAAAATGCGCCGCGTCCGCGTCATGTCTCAGCCCGTCTCTTCTGTGTGAATTGGGCATTGGCACGCGAGTAGAACGCTGTTTCGACTTTTGTTGTCTCAACTTGCTTCTTATTACTAATTATAAAAGTGGTTACATTACACAACAGCATTAGTCTTACTATTACGTTATTAGTGATAAGTGGAAGTTCATAAAATTTACTTCAGGATTTCATTATTTCTAAAGGTAAGTACATCTATGATTAAGCTGTTATTTAGTTGGATATACAGTACGACATAAGCGCACACTGACAAAAGCGCACAACAAAAGCGAAGAGCGGTAGGTGGAGGCTGTTACACCTGTCCTCGGCTACCTGCCTTGATTCCGACGTTATACTGCCCACAAGTTACTAGACCCGGTGAAAAGGAGTCTTTTTCGCAATTGCAACTAGGCTCTAATACATGGAATCGATAGTGCTTGGCGGGAGATGCTGAGTATTTATTTTATTGACTTGATAAACCAAATCAATATGGATCTTAGTGTTGGAAATCGAAGTGGAATAATTTGCATAATAATTTCTTCTCGTAATCCGAGCCTCACCGATTTGTTGTACAAATTAGATACAGGCATTGTAAGTGTTATGGTTGGGTTAAATTACATACGCTAGCTTTCGATCGCTTGTGGAAATACTGTAGTTTAGTGGGTGTGGGACAGTACTTACAATCATTAATAAATAAATAATATTACCAGCTGCTGATTACCGATTAGTTACTTCACATACCATTAGTATATTCAATTTAGAATGTTAACTGCTAATATATAATAACCCATGATGCTTATTATATGTACGAATGCGGTTTACAGATACTCTAATTGCTGCATTTGTAAATCGTCTCAACAAAAAGAAATTCATTAACTATTTTAGTGAATGTCAATAACTTTGTCAGTTGGTTTAATAAGTGCATTGCACGACAATCACTCCACAACATCATTTTGTTTGTTTGTTTGTGAACTTGGAACGTATTCCGTTTAAGCCTATAGAAATTGCCATTCTGTATACACGGTTTCTGTATTTGCAGCAAATGTACGGATAGTATCCTCCGCGAATACGCTTTGACTGTGTAGTAACACTAGACATTCTTTATGTTCACAGGGTATAGAAATATTTTGTGTTGTGCATAAATATTTTTTTATATCGACTGAGAATAATTTATCTTAGATATGGTTTTAGCTTATTTAGAACAAGGATAAATATTTACTTTATATTATTTTATAAGTGTACATTGTTTGAGTTACGTGCGTGCCTTTTCCAAAATGTCTGGCGGTCAAAGAAAACTATCTGGTTACCAGTACAAAAAAGAAAAGAAGGTTGGGAAAGGAAGCGGAAAGGCAGAATCAATCTGGCGCGTTAAAAAAATTTACTGTGTTCAGGGTTTACCAAAACAAATCTTAGAATCCAATATCAGGTCGGGATACAAAAGAAGTACAGAATCGTCAGAGAATAATAGCAAACAAATGAACAAAGTTTCTAAACCAACTGGAACTGACACCAACGTGAGACTCACAGAAGGCGTTCTAAAACTTTGTGGCCAAGAATTTTACGAGACGCCGTAAGAAGCTTTTTAGTAAGCCAAGGTCCACCTAAACTATTGCATAATTACAAATTTCCTTCCAATGACACAGATCGACATTTTAGCGCAAAATATTATGCACGAAGTTTTAAGCAACGGAGAGCAAATATTGCGAGATTAGCTACTATCTTTCACAAAACTGCGTTTACTGCTTCTGTTGCAAAATTTTCGGCTGTTTAGTTAGTTCTCTCCAAAGGAGGGTTTTAAAAATTGGAAGCACCTCGACGAAACTTTAAAAGAGCATGAAATTTCGAAAAATCATATTCAGGCAAAAAAGATTAAATTGTTGTAAAACTGTAGATGCTGCCACTCAAAGAGTTATTAATGCCGAAATAAATCATTGGAATGAGGTGCTTCTAAGAATTGTTGCAATTACCAAAATGCTTGGTAAAAGTTGACTGGTTTTTCAAGGTACAAGCGACAAGTTGTTTGAGCATAATAACGGTAAATTCTTAAAAATAGTTGAGTTACTTTCTGAATACGATCCCATTATGGAAGAGCACGTCCGCTGAGTGCTCTAAAAAGTAGAGACTAAAGCTCAATATCTTGGGAAAATATACAAACCGGGATAGTAGATCTGCTGCATCAAAGCGTAAAGTCTCATGTTATTAATGAAATAAAAAATTTGAAATATTTTTCCATAATTTTAAACTGTATTCCTGACTTTAGTAAGATACAGCAAATTACTCTTGTAATCAGATACGTTTCAACCAATAAATTTAATCCTGATGTTGAAATTAAAATTAATGAAAGCTTTTAAGGCTTCTTACCAGTCGAAAGATCCACAAGAAAACAAATGTCTGACATTATAGTTGGAGAACTTAATGACTTGTGTTTAAATTTGCAGGATATCAGAGGACAGGGACTGACAACGGCTCCAATATGAGGGGCAATAAAGCAGGAGTGCAATCTAGAATTAAACAATACAGTTCGCGAGCATTCAATGTTCCGTGTAGTAGCCATTCTCTCAATCTTGTTATTAATAGCAAAAGCATCCTTGGAAGCCGCTAATTTCTTCAACATGCTCCAAAAAATATATTTATTCTTTTTGGCATTTACTTTTCGATGGGCAATACTTTTAAAGCATGTTCAGGGTTCAACTCTGAAAACATGGAGTGACACTAGATGGGAGAATAGGATAGAGGCATTAAACCCTTTAAAATTTCATTTGGGAGATGTATACGACGCCTTGGTAAGCATTTACGAAAACCAAGAAATTGATAATTTAATGATTTCAGCCATTTTGGCAATTGAGTATGAAATTGCTGATGAAGTAAATTTTAAGATGTAATAAAAAATTCGCAACCTGAAAGTAAGAAAAAAAGGTTTTCTTTTTATTTTAGCTTATCTGATGTAATCTCGTTTTATTTTCAAAATAATGGCATTTAGATTGTTTGTGTGATAATATCCATCATGTAATAGCATTTGAAAATGTGAAAAATATGGTTAATTTGTGGCTATGTACAGATATTTCATAATTAATTTCTCTATTTTGTGCCGCTAAATCAAAATTCAATAAGTTTATTTATGAATATATGATTTTATTAAATTAAAAATTTAATATTTTATTCGATTAAAAATTAATTATTTTTTTAAAAAATATATAATTCTACATAATCTTAAGGGGCGGCAATTTGTTTATTTGTCCGGGGCGGCAAAACCGCTAGAGCGGGCCCTGCTGAGAGTTAAGGGGTACAACAGTCAGTATCCACGCCAGACTGCACAAATCTGACTCTTGCCGATCATGTCTCAATATATTAAAAATTTAAAGGATAAGGTTAAAAGATTCTATTTCACTTCGTAAAACAGACATTGCGTTGGGAAATTAACATCACGCAGTTCGAGACTTTTGATAAATATTGCAAAGTATTGCTGTGATTCTTAATAATTATCAGCGTTTTATCTGTTGCGTGAGCAACTAATTCAAGGTAAACAGCGATAACACCACTGAGAGTGATTCGTTGAACAGTCTAGAAAGATCGTAGATTTCACTTTGTTCATTAACAAACGCAGTCTGAACATTGCATGTCAACGATTTACTAACAAAGTGATAAGATAGTAGAACTTGTTCCAGAAATATAAACCCGAGTCATTTTGGCCAACAGTTGTGAGGATGGATAGAAAATTTATTATTTGTATTATTTATTTGAATTAATAACTAAAATACTTTCTCTGGAAAAATGCATACTATGATGAAACCAAAGATATAAACTCTTGTAGATCCATATGTTAGAACTAGTAATAAAACAATTACTAATGGGAGGCATTCATGGGCGCCGGCAGGATTGTTTCTAGGGGGGTGCACCAGGGCTGCATTGGTGCCCCTCCCCCCCTATCGGCCCAAAAAATTTCCGGGCTCGGTGACCTTTTTTTTTTTTAGCTCTACTACTGCCCAGACGGCGACCCGGGATGGCCAGGGGGTGCAAGTGCACCCCCTTGTACCCCCCTCCCGGCGCCCATGGCAGGCATTGGGGCTGGGGAAGAAAGCTGTCGGTAGAGTCTTTCCGACAAGAATGTAGCCTAATGTAGCAGCACGTGACACAGCGTATGGACGGCATGAAACCACGTAGCTCGAAGCAGCAGAGTCGAAAACCTTAATTCCAAATCTGGATAGCAAGGAAACAGCTTGTCGAAGTCCAGTGGCGGATCCAGGATTTTGGTTTCGGACGGGCTTGAGCGGATCTCGGTTTTGGGGGGGGGGCCTTGAGCCGAGCTGGGGTAGGTGCAGCTTGTGCTCTCTAGCCCCCCCCCCCCACCTTCCCCCTGGATCCGCTACTGTCTACGTCTGTAATTTAATCAATAATGTTATTGCAGTTGTTTAAGGTTCGATCGGCTTTAAATAAACTGGCTTTACTTTTGCACTGCACAATCCTCTTTTAATTTCCGGGTGTCACTAATAACTTCGATAAAAATTCTTGAGCTTTAAGACGCTTCAAAATGTCTTCTGACAACACCTGCTGTGCTAGCTCGTCGTTTTACTTGAGGTTGAAAATGAAGGCGGAAAATTGGATTCTCGAAACGTCCCCGAAGTGCGGCATTTTGACGTTGCTGTAAGCTGAAAAGTTTTTTTTTTATGAATAGACAACTCGGTAAAACACTTCAATGATAAATAATAATCTTGTTCCCATCACTGTTATACGAAAAGGACACTTAGTTTAGAAATAAAACATTTCCCATTGGCCGTCGGCTTCCGAATATTAGGTCTATTTGTTTAAAGATATTTATAAAAGTTTAAAACTCGGCTAACTTGTCAAACTTTCAATTTAATTTTTATTACGACGGAGCACGTGACCTGATGTCAATTTCCTAAAACACCTACTTTTGTATCTCGCATCTCTACTTTAAATTATTTTCATGTTTGAGGTAAATTTTTCAGAATATGCCTAGCTAATTTATGCCAATCCCACAGGCCCATAGGTGCAAAAGAAAATTTTCGATTTCCCTACTCCTGAATTCAAGCATCATGGTCGTCTCTTTCCTTCCACGTTGTATTCCCAATTCTGCTACGAAACTTCATCACCAATACGCCTATACGCTTCCAGCAGTCTCTTCACACACCTTCTGTCTTCCAGTGACTTCCAACCCACCACCTTTATCATATCACTTAATGATTTTGTTCTGCGGTAATTTCCACAAGCAAAACTAGTTGCCCTCCTTTGCAACTCCTCCAGTCTATGAATTTGATACCTACAATGTGAACCATATTCTTCCTTATCGTACTCAAGCCAGGACCCGACCAAACTTGAACATTCCATTCCCTTTATTTCATTAGCATATTGTTCTCTCCAGTAAATGCTTGCCTTTGAAATTTCTCCCATCACCTGCACAATATGATTTGTACAATAGAGTTTATCATCAAATGATATGCATTTTTTTTTTTAAATTTTGGCCACTTAAATTTGAGTTTTTGCACATCCTTTTAGGTTTGTGTGGCAAAGTTTTCTCGCAGTCGAAATACATACCACAATAAGTGCTACATATGCAATGTATGAAAGGTATCTGAACTAGGGGTGTTACGAATATTCGCATCCGCATCCGCAAATGCGGAATATTCGCATTAATTCAGACATCTGCATCCACATTCACATCCGCATCAATCAATGCGGAGTTTTTACGGATGCAGATTCACATCAACAAGTAACTACATGTAAATAAAATGGGCGGAGCCAGAGTGGCACGTGCTTCGCGTTTGTTTTGGTAATTGCTAACTTCATTCGGTAACTGACGAATAGGAAGGCGCACATTGGTAACAAGATCCTACACGTTTTGTTTGTTGTGTTTTTTATCATTGTTAATAAATTATAGTTACAGTGAGTGTTTACTGTGTACTTCATAGATTTTTGCGTGTTTAATGAATATTTTGATATAAATATTAAGTGAAATGACGCCACCAATAAAAAGCAGTATCTGGACTTATTTTACAATAGACAAAAATGATCCGGAGAAGCCGGAGTGTAAGATATGTAATAAGTTACTCGCGGAAGGGACGCACTACTTTTTCTTTGAAAAATCACCTGAAATCAATACATCCGGAGGAGTTTTGTTTATTCCAAGGTGCGAATAAAGAAAAGAAATTGAAGAAAAAAAATGGTGAAGCAGGTATGTATCGAAAATATCGGAATATCGGATTTACAATCATGTTTTACAAACTTAGTTACGGTTAGATAAATTGATTTAATTTCATTAATAATTTACTGTTTTCATTTCAAATCATGATCATTATACTTGGTGCTAAAAGGGCCAATATCTATAAACCTTCCTTACTTTATTATATTGTAGTGTGACTAAAATATATTGTTGTTATTGGTCACATGATTTTATGTTACTTTCTATTTTAAATTTAAAATAAAAAATGGTATTATTGAAAATATTTACTTCTTAAGCTTTTTTTAGCGCTAACAAGAATCCAAAGTTAGTTCCAAATTATGTTTAAAATTAAATGCTTAAGTCTTGTTTCAATTCTAACTTTATTGTTAGCAAATTATAGCCCTTTTAACACTTAATTATTTGAAAGCGCACACCACATTGGCCTTTTTTATTTTTAAAAATTTCAATTATAATGCGTATTATTTACTTTTAGTTTTTTTTACATCGAATTTTGATAAGTATACTTTTTTTATTTATTAGATCGTTTGTGTATATTATGTTGTATTTTTTTACAGGTACAATTGTGACTCCGTTGCAACAAGCCAAGAAGCAGCTTTCGTTAGAGGAAGTACTACAAAAAGAAAAGAAGTGGGATACTAACAATCCTAATTCAAAAAAGATATATTTTTTTTGTTTGTTTTTTTTTTTTGTTTGTTTGTTTGTTACAGTTTAACGTCCCTTTTTAACAACGTGGTCTTTAGAGACGGTAAAGGATGGGGGCAAGGAATGGGAAGGAATTCGGCCATGGCCTTTTTGAAGGAAGCATCCCGGCATTCACCTGGAGTGATTTGGGGAAACCATGGAAAACCCAAATCTGGATGCCCGGACGGGGATTCGAACCACCGTCCTCCCGAATGCGAGGCCAGAACGCTATCCGTTACACCACCACGCTCGGTCAAAAAAGATTGACAAACTCACTGGCGAAATGATAGAGCTTCAATATTTACCTTTTAACTTTGTGGAGGGACTTGGATTTCGTCGTCTCATACAAGAGTTAGCACGGAAATATAATTTTAGAGGACGCAATTTTTTTACTGATTTCGTGTGCAATGAGCTATACATAAAACTTGCTGGAAAAGTTAAAGAACTAATTGAAGAATATGATTAGGCCTACATGTCATTCACTACTGATATTTGGAAAGATTCCAGCTCAGGTATTTATTTGCTTAGCCTAACTTGCCACGGAATATCAGAAAACTTTGAACGCTCGTCAATTGTGTAAAAATGCGAGACTTTTGATGACTGTCATACTGGTGATATCATTGCAGAAAAATTTAACACAATGCTTGCTGAATGGAATATTTCAAATGAAAAAGTGCATCGCATGATACTAGATGAAGGCTCTAACATGAAAAGAGGAATGCGATTATCATTGCTAAATGATTTAGATTGTACCGTTCATAACTTGCAAATTATTATTCGGCATGGTTTACGATCGCAGGAAAGCATACAAGACGTCAAATAAAAATGTAAGAAAATTAATACTCATTTTAACCATTCAACCATTGCTCAAAAGCAACTTGAAAAAATTCAGGACAGACTTAATCAACCGCATCTTAAAGTATTCGAGGATTGTGTGACGCGCTGGAACAGCACGTTCTACATGTTTGAGCGTTTTTTGACGATAAAAGATGCATTAAGTCTTTATGCCAATGGCAATAACATTGAATCAATTTTGCCTGAAGAGTGGAAAATAATAGAATGCTGTCTTGAAGTATTGAAACCGTTTGAAGAAGCCACTCGTGAAATGAGCAGTTCTGAGGCACTCATATCATCTGTGATTCCTATCATACAAATGCTTCTGAAAAGACTTGACGACTATTTAACAAAACCACGAGAAAGTGATGCTATTCGGTTGGCAGTCTGAAATCACAATTTTCAGCGAAATTTTCTTCTTTGGAAGATAACAACTTATATGCAATTTTCACATATTTAGTTCCTCGCTATAAGCATAAATTTTTCAAACCAGTCACCGAAGAAAAAATAAAAGATGAAATAATAAAAAGATGGTAAATGACCATGTCGTCACTGCTTTTCCTACGTCGCCGGCGGAAAAACCAAAAAGAATGAGAATGGGCGATTCTCTCGATCCTGAACCAGGAACGTCCAGCATGGGTAATAAGACTTGCTTAAAAAGCGATCTTGCCATGATGTTAGATTCATCGAGCGAAGATGAAGGTGAAGGAGAACCGGACAACAGTAGCCCCGATTCTCGCCTCCGCAAAGAATTAGTTATTTATCTTAACCAAAAAAGACTGGATTTAGATGAAAATCCACTTAATTGGTGCAAAGTTAACCGTTGTAAATTTATAATTCTCTCCAAATTAGCATGCAGATATTTATCACCTCCATCAGCCAGTGTTCCCAGCGAACAACTACTTAGTGGAGCTGGGTTAATATATAATCCACTAAGAAACAGGTTGGAAGCTGAGAAGGCTGCAATATAGCTATTTATTAAATATAATTCACCAATTTTTAAGTTTAATTACTAAACAAAGATTTTTTATTATGAAACTCGAAGCTTAAAATTCTGTTGTGTCTTAAGTAAAACTAAAAACTTGTGTAATTTTGTTCTAAAAATATGATTAAATAAATAAAAAGTTAAAATTAAATTGATTTTCAGTTATTTATGCACTTAAAATTTAAATAATTATCCTTTTAAAATCCGCATCGAATTCGCATCCGCGGATGTGAACTTCTAATAATCCGCATCCGCATCTGCATCCGCGGATGTCTAAATTTTTGCATCCGTAACAACCCTGATCTGAACAGGCCTTAAAAAGGAGATTAGTTAAGTTTCTGATACAATAATTCACATTTGTTGAAGAACAACACAGGTAAAGAGAAGTCTACTGCTTCATTAATAAACAAATTGATGAAGTAGGGGATGCTATTGACGGAAGAGAGGTGGTAAAAGCTGATCTATTGGACCTTTCCAATACATTTGATGTTCTATCACATCCAGTATTATTGCGAAAGTTATAAAACCTAAGAATTAGAGGGATGTAAGAACGGAGACTTTCCCGGCGTATAACTGCAATGAAGTACATCCGTGAAGACTTCATTGCAATTAGAGAGAATTGCAATTAATTCAGTGTTATCTCGTTAATAGGCGACAAGTTGTAAGGTAGAAATTCAGAACAAATTCGTGAATTTACACCCACAAACAAAGTGTACATCCTGTCCGAATTCGATATTTTTTTCCTGTTGTCGTGATTTAAATTTAATAATTAAAGACTATATTTTAATTCAAATTGTAATTGTAATGAGTATATAATAATAATTAATTATTTCTTTAATTAAATATTCTACTGAATTTCAGTTTTATAAAATATTTAATGTTACTTATTTTCTATGTTAGACTATTAGCTGTGTTATCTACTGATCACACTCAACTGGTAGCTCAATGGCTTGTTCCTCCGGCACCGCTCCCTATCTTACCACCCCCTCCCTTCCTACCTCTCCGAAATGTCCGCCAGAGTGGTAAATTTCCCCTTCACAAGTAAGAATAACGGCAGTGGAGCGGGAATAGAGAATATTGACCTTGAGCCGCCTGTATTAACTAATTGCGATTTGCGAGGCATTTTAGATTAATACTGAGTAAAGGCAGATTCACTGGGTGATGTGTGCAGACTGCTTAAATAAGCACTCGGTGAAACTGAAACATTTCGAATGTAGCTTTTCCTTTGTAAACGAGACTCCAGAAGTCCAGATGCAGTATCCTAAGGGAAACATGACAAGCAGCTTTCTAACAATAAGCAGAACAAACATAAGTTAATGGCATCTTTATAAAAAAAAAAAAAAAATTAAAACAACTATTCTGTCGTAGAAACTGCGAAAGGTACGAATATAACACAACGCACACGCGATATTATTTATACTGTCATTTTTGAAACTGTATGCTATGAAGGAATAAAATAGTATTCTGGAACACCTCGAAGATTTTCAGAATTATTTTTGTCAAATATTTTAAATTTTACTTAGTCTGACGATCAACTAAACACACATCTATTGGATTTAAGCAATGAATTGTTTTTATAAAGTCAAAACCAAGTTTATAAGAATGTGTCCATCTGCTGGGAGAAGACGTAAAAAAGAGCATAGGAATTCCATTCAGGGTACGATACTTTTAACTCATCTGACGTAAGTCACAAGACTTTGTTACTAGTCGCAAATTACTAATTGCGCTCAGTAGAGCATGTAAAACACATCTTAGTGCAGCTTCGTCCCAGAAGAAGACGAAGAAGTTCAGCGAAACGCCGACACTTAATACCAGGACGCGACACCATCTAGGGAGGACGCCAACTATTGTTACTAGTTGTTGCATATCTATTATTTATTTAAGTGCCCGTGCACTTCATAGTCACCTCATGAATTGCCTAAAGCGGAGCCAGTGGTTTCAAAGACCGTAGCTGAGAGATATCTTTCAAGAAGAGACAAGAAATGACAGTTGTTAACTACAGTAAATGTAGAAATCGTACTTACTTGTACATCTTGTATGAATCGTTTTGCGTTTCGAAGGAGATTTCCTCTCTATGCTTCTAGTAGATTACACTGTTAGGGATACTGAACTTCTTTTTTATAACCCGAGGCAAAGCAGATAAGCAGGCTGATAACGAGATCGATAGTCAGTCGTATCTTTGCCAATCACTGTGTAAGCAAGGTGACACATACATGGCTTCCGAGAAGTTTCGTTTCTCATGTTACAACCTTGACGAAATCTGAGGCAATTAAATACTCTCAAGCCAAATTTGGCGAAAGAGTAGTTTTCAAAGAACTGAACTTTGCATTTCACATTTCGCATGTAGGCGTTTTACTAGTACCGGTATGAGTAATTGCGCTTGTACCCACCAGCGTTAGGGCACAACACTGTATTGAGGAGCTGCAACAGGACCAGGTTCGACTCCTGGTCCGCTCGTACCGGCCGTACTGAGTGCG
Source organism: Vandiemenella viatica (assembly GCA_031002005.1). Classification (NCBI taxonomy): domain Eukaryota; kingdom Metazoa; phylum Arthropoda; class Insecta; order Orthoptera; family Morabidae; genus Vandiemenella; species Vandiemenella viatica. The sequence continues at coordinate 112,500,691 of JARYHS010008074.1, forward strand.
GTTTTTAGGCGGTTTCCCACGATTATATAGATTAGCGGTAGTTAACCATTTTTTACCTACCGCCCACTTTTGTATCTCTGTTAGTAGTAAATTTTCTAACCGCCCACCGGGTTCACAGTAATAGTTATTTATAAATTAGGTAAGAAAGACTTTATAAAATAGAGTTACAGCAAGTTAAAGCAAATAATAATAATTGCTTAGGGAGCGTCCATTAATTACGTGAAGTGTTTTTCCTTAATTCAGCCCCCCCTTTTCTGGTGAGATTTGGTGAGATCTGGTCGGTTCCTTCCCCCCCCCCCCCGAAGATGACGTGAGATTTTGACGGGACCCCCTTGCTGATTGACCACGCAGATATTTAGACACTTAAAAAAAAAAAAAAAAAAAAAAAAATTACCCTCCACAAGGCGATATAGGCGTCGTTTCTAGACCTTATACCACCATAAAGTCGACATCCACTTCGTTTGTGGGTCTTCAAAAAGCCATGACTGAATTCCTTTCCGTTACTTGTCCCCAAAGCCAGGGGTAAATAAAAAAATAAGTAAAAGAAAAATTCGTGGAAACTTTAACACTGTAGGCCCTAATATTTTCAAAAGTCTTTTCGCATGAGTTGTTTCTGAAATAAAGGGCGGGAATGTTATTTACTGGGTTTTTTTTGGGGGGGAGAGGATGCAATAAATCATGGAATAAAAAGGAAAATACAAACATTTTGAGAGTTGCCCAGCTTTTATTTGATATCCATAAAGATTATCTAAACGAAATCGTTTCTTCAGCTCTCCCAATAATTATTTTCAGTCACCATGAGTATTCGAAATTTTATGTTACAGCTTGATAAGGTTACTAAGAAGTATAGTAGTACTCAGTTACATATTTCAGAAGTTATTAGACGGACGAATGAGTAAATCCATAAAGATTTCATTTTTCCCGTAAGAGATATAGATCTAAGAAAAAGTAGGCGTAAACCAATAAGCTGTATTTGAAGATCCTTGACATTTCTGTCACTACGGCAAATGGCTTCTTGTTTACAATTTTCATTCATTCCACGTATAAAAACTTTAGTTTATTGGCATATTAAACTTTCTTTCGAGCTCAATTTCCGAATTATGAAACTGATGGCACTGGTCCGTAGACCATTTGCTTGTGTTATGTTTCCCACAGGGTAGAACAATATTCGATACCAGGGACGACCAGCGCTTTGTACGCTATCGATTTAATTTCAAGTTTACTGTGTTCAAAAAATCTACACATTAAACTACCAACCATGGAGGAAGGAATATATCCTCCATACTACCAACTACAGTATCTCCATAACCTCTCCAGTTTGATCGGTCTAGTACGATTACGATTTGGTCTAGATATTAAAAAGAGCTGTTTGTACGATGTTAAGAACAATATTCCCAATCTCATAGTTAAATGTTGTAGAATATTAGTTTCTGGCAACAAAAACATCGAATACAATAAATTATTTTGTTCAAATTCTTGAATGGCGTATGTAAGGGACTTAACCAGTATACCGGAGTGGAGAATCGGTTTAGTCACCTTAACTAACTTCTGACTTACTTTAAGTTGTGATAAATTTTCGTTAATAAAACTGAATGACCATGTATGAGCCTGGATAAATCAACTGTAAAGCATAGCGGTCGCCACATAGCTTATTTAAACCAAAAGCTAAGGAAAGGTTAATATTCACTACGAAACTATGCACAGTTCACTTGATGAAAAATTTTAAATTTATTCCAAAGTCAAATTTGAAATTCACTATTACAGTTGAAATGGCAAAATCTGACTAAACGTCTCCAAAAATCACAAGTCATGAAGAGGAAGGAATACCATACTAAACCCCTTTAGAAAAGTTAACATTTCATACTGACCACACCACTGTCCAACGCGGAAAATTTCCAACATGGCTACGAATCACTCATGTTGTGGCTAGTTCAGGATCTGCCAGAAACCATCGTTGCCTGACACCTACGCCTGCCAACGGATTTCTTAAAACACACTAACGCATCGTCTGCTTCGCGACATAAAACAAAAGGTGGCCCAGACAGTCTATGCTCCTCGTTATATACCCTTAGCCGCATGTTTACTGTGACCCCTCGCTTTACAAAAATAGTCTGATAAAATTTTGTTATCCCCAGTGTCCAGAATTTAACAGTGTATAGCCAGGTTTATATAGGTTTGTTAAGTTTATGATGACCATAATTTTAGATTTACTCAGTTTACTGTAAAAAAATTAAAATGCGTGTGCATAATGGTAATTGACTTCCTGAAAACTGTTGGTGCATCCCCGTTCTGATACTTAATTTGTGGAATTTTAAAAGCTCCTGCTGGATTACAAATTATCGTGTTTAAACTTATATCATTGTGTTCGGTGCTTGCTCCTGATTTCAAAACTGTAAATTTTATTATTATTGGTGGTGTATTATAGAAGTTATTTATCTTACAAAAATCGAGGTTGAAACTGCCTGTAAGTCATATTTAAAAAAAAAAAAAAAAAACTAGTCTCTTGTTAATAATTATTAAAATACTGCTTCTATCGAAAAAGTGTTATTAGCTGAATTTTTCTTTTATTTTATTACATGTTTTAAAAGTTGTTTTGTTTACGGAAATGGTCTTAATAATTCACAGTTTAATTTTGAAAATTACCACGTTTTTAGGACATCATTATTTGAAAATTGATTTAATATTCGTTATACTGCATGAAATGTTTTGAAACTTTAATATGTTGTACCAGGTTCTTTACTCTTACAGAAAATTTTCTTTTTTCGGGAAGTTATCGAAAACGTGTTGTTATGTGGTGTTGAAAATGCAAGTGTGTCCAACGAAGTATTTAAAATTGTGTTTACTTTATTTATACGGCCTGAAACTACTGATTTTTAGTGAATTTAAATTCCTTTTGGCTTACTATTATTATAAAAATACTTTACTGCATCAAAAAGTGTTGAGAATTAGTGATATTATCACGTAAACAAAATCGACTGTTTACAAATTGGATAACTATGGCTTACACTGGTTCAGGTTAGTTTAAATGTTATTTACTATTATTAATTATTTTTTTAGAGCTTGTATTATGTGCTGGGTGACTTTATTGTTTTTAAATCGGCGTATGTTCCGAGTTAAGTTGCAGTATCGGCTTCTGCATGAAACGTGTCTCCCATGTCCTGTAGTTGCTAAATGAAAAATTTTATGTTTTCTGGAAGGCTTACTCCCTCCCTTATGCTCTATAGCCAAGAAAAATAGGATTTTCCCAAATTCTAAGGTGCTTACAAGTAGAAGGAGTTACCAATAGGATAATTTCCCAGTTTGTCATTAAATATATCTTTATTATCTGCAAACTGCCTTATACCCTTGGGAAGTTTATTAAACAGATGTATCCCAGAATAATTAACTTCTCTTTATGCTAATGACAGAGATGTTTGTGATTTGTGCAAGTTATTTCTGTTTCTTGTAGTGAAATTATGTACCTGTGAATTAGATGTAAACAGATTAAAATGTTCTATGACAAAACACTTGAGAGAATATATATACTGAGACGTCATTGTAAGAACATTGAGTTTTTAAAAAAGTTGTCTCCAAGAACTTCTTGATTTTACCCTACACAGCATCCTAATAGCTCTTTTCTGTGCTATGAAAACTTTTTTACTTTTGTGAAGAGTTTCCCCAAAAACTTATGCCACATGACATCGCTGAATGGAAATATGAGGAGTACACCTGTTTCGTTAAATCTAGATCTGCTGTTAAAGAAAGTGTTCGTATTGCAAAGGTGACACTACTTAACTTCTTCAATAATGAAGTGACATGTTCGTACGAAGTGAATTTCTTATCTATTTCAATACCAAGGAATTTTATACTCATTGTTTCTAAGATGGTGTTATATTTATAGCTTACTTGAAATCCGACTGTGCATAATTTTTTGTTTTAAACCTAATAAAATGTGTTTTTCAAAATTTAATTTTAATAAATTTGTCTTCAACCAATTTGTTACTTTACTAAGTACTTCATTTACATTAAATTCTAAATTACTCACAGCCAGGCTAGTGTCATCTGCAAATAAAACACTCTTAACTTTGTCAGATAAGTTTCCAAGAGGGTCATTGATGTATAACAAAAAGAGGAGGGGTCCTAGGACAGAGCCTTGTGGAATTCCATGTTTTATATTCTCCCAGTCTGATGAGGCATCTTTACTTATTTTAGAATCAAAAAGTCATAAAGGACTTTCTAATATAAAGGAGTATAATGAGTTTTGCTATCTCTCTGAGAACCTATAAGCTTTATGCTAGTGTGTTTTATGGTAGTCTATCTAGTTTTTGAAATGCTAACTGGGAACAACATCACTCTTTACAAAGGTGACGTTACAAACCCACCTAAGAACCATGAAAGTATGACGGCGCTGTTAAGATGTTTGTCCAGACTGCCGCGTGTGAAGAACATCAATAGCTTATTCACCAGAACCATCACGTTGTTAACTGGCACTGTGATAAAGCAGCAACCATTAAAAAAATAAATAATGGAGTGCTTCTTAGTCTTCTCCTTCACTGAATTGAATTCACCAGCTGTTCCCAAACGATTACGTGGAACTCAGTGCTTACTCGAGTTCGTCTGTATATAAACCTACGCTTGCGTCAAAAAAAACAACTAACGTCATTTCTACTCGTGTCCAGTATCTTTTGCTATTGAAGTTTTTCCCCGGGCACTCCATCTCTTCGTTGCTGAATCGTATGCGATAAATCGTGTTTCGCTGCTGGTAACATCTTCCTCAGTTAAAATTTTTCTGTCATACACTTGTCCTCCATGAAGTCAATAGCGTGAAAGATGACTTGCAGACTAAATCCATACCAAAAGACCGCGAACATAAAACACTGCAGGGTGCTCACGAATTACATAAACGAAAATATCACTTATTACGTTACCGGCAATTGAATTTTGCACACAATATTCCTTCAAAATAATTCATCTCAAAAGTTTTGAATCGTTCCTTCTGTTGCTGCTGACGGTATATGCTTAAAATTTTGAAGGAAATTATGAAGGAGAAGTATTAATGAATGAACAGGGAAAGAAGTAAGTAAATGAAGACAGTATCACGATCAAAACCCTTGCGACAGCGACGTACTAAAGCAGTGAAAATTTTCCATCATTGACAATATATTTATCGCCTCTTTTGGCATAATTGAAGAAGATATTTATCACAGAAAAGAAATAAAGTGTAAAGAGTGATTGTGACAGTAGGACTTGTGTTATAATAAAGAAACATTAATTATTATTATAATATAAGATTAGCTTTGGTGCTGAGCACCCTCTGCCACCCACAATTTTGTGAATTGCAGAGTATATATGTAGATGTAGATGAACGAACTATGAAAGGCGGTTAATATCACGCAATAAGCGCGTTACATTTTAAATACATTCAGTGGCTCACTTATTTGTTCCCTTTCTTCTCCCAAGCTTGATTGTGTTTAGCTGACTGCGAAGTATCCCCATCATATGGGAAGACTCACCTTCGAAATTTAACATGTATGCTGAAGACGTAATCTTGGTTCTTTACATTTTTTGAGACTTCAGAATTTATAGTGCATCGCGGGAGTTGACCATTTGTAGTCTTAGATACCTAGTGCTTAATGTCTCAGTGAAAAAGAAAATGTTATGAATTCATAGAACATGACTTGTTTTTCGGGTGCCAATGATTTATATTCAAAGACTTCTTGATAAGTTTGTCCTATAGAGAGAGTCACTGAAACTCCTGTAGCATCAGTTTTTCTACGCTACTATAAAAGCCCAAGCTGTCTCTGAAGATGGCGTTACTCTAGTTCAAAAGGGTATTACAGAATCATAAGAATATATCGTAACCTTCAGTTCTCTGACATGTTCAACCATAAAATCCTCTGCTACTTTTGAAATATCTTAATTTCTCTAAAGAAACAATTGAAGTCGTCTGCAATTGTGAAGAGAAGACATAGTATGCAACGGTTCAGAGTTGGTCCCTGAGGTATTATCTTCCCAAGTCGTGAGATCAGAAAGTTATTAACGAAAATAATTTTAGAGTCACTGGAACGTTTTCTGAACTTAATTAAAACATTGGAGTAACAAACATAAAGCCACTCTTAGATAGCTCTAATCACGATCATACATCAACACTTTATCGGGATTTTAAATGAAACTGAAGAGCTGATAATCAGTGCAGATAAAACCATAACTACTTCAAATGTAAATGTTAATTTCTTTTGTTCCAGAAAACAGAAAAATTTGGAAACTGATACCGAATGATTAGGCCTACGAGTATGACTGTTTTTAGTTCATAAATGAGTATGAATTGTGAATCAGTATAGGATACAAAACGTATTAACATAAACAAAACAAACCATCGCGCATTCCGATGACGATTTTTGAAGCTCTATAGAATGCCAGCAACTCCGGTCTCTGCGATTTCATGTCAGCAACACCAGTTCATACATCCGCCGAAGATAACAACCCACCGGCTTTCACCATCATTCGTTCGGTATCAGTCGTAGAGAACAGTTACAATCGTCTGGTTAAAACCCTTCTAAGCATAGCTGGAGATGGACGAGAAAGCTGAAGTACTAGTCTAGGTGACGTAATACATGGTGTATACCAAAAGTAGTAGGACTGATTAAAAAAAAAAAAAAAAATATTGAAGATATCTTTACAATTCCTTAATCCTCTTCGAAATAGCACCCTTGGGCAGCTACATACCTAGAATTACGCTGCTGCCATTGGCCATACACCTTCTGGAAGTCAGATTCGGGGACACTGTTGAGAGCCCTCGTCGATTCTGCTTGAAGGTCCTGAATCGAGTCAAACCGCTGTCCCTTCAGCTGCCTTCTCATCCGTGGGAATAAAAAAAAAGTCAGTTGGAGCCAGATTGGGACTGTAGGCAGGGTGCAGCAACGTGGCAACGCCGAATCGGGCCAACAGTTGCCTTCCACATCCTCCCGTCCAACGAAGGCTCGCATGAGCAAATCAAAGATCAAGACAATGCTGATCGTGTTTTTTGACCGTCGCGGGGTGATTCATAAGGAGTTCGTTTCCCCTGGGGAAACTGTCGATTCGAACTTTTACACGCAAGTGCCAGCCCGCCTGCGAGACCGAGTGAATCGATTCCGACCAGTCATCTCCACCAACTGGACTCTGAAACAAGACATTGCGCCGTGCCAAGGCGCGCCATGAGGCAACTGTTGGCCCGATTCGACATTGCCGCGTTGCTGCACCCCGCCTACAGTCCTCATCTGGCTCCATCTGACTTTTTTTTATTCCCACGGATGAAAAGGCAGCTGAAAGGACAGCAGTTTGACTCGATTCAGGACGTTCAAGCTGCATCGACGAGGGCTCTCAACAGCGTCTCCGAATCTGACTTCCAGAAGGCGTACGGCCAATGGCAGCAGCGTAATTCTAGGTGTGTAGCTGCCCAAGGGTGCTATTTCGAAGAGGATTAAGGAATTGTAAAGATATCTTCAATAATTTTTTTTTTTTTTTAAATCAGTCCTACTACTTTTGGTATAGATCTTGTATGATAGAGATCAATCGCATTGTGAAATAGTCTACATCAGCGTTTCTCAACCATTTTCAACCCGAGGAGCATCGAAATTTCGAAAATAATTCTACTGATTTATAACTTATATGGACCTCATTTTTTACCTTTGTGTATATTTTTAACCAACTCTACCAATTTTTGTCGGCAGGTACCGGAGTCATTTAGGACCTACACAAAGATTCTCATAAAATGGTAATTAAATTAATCCTTAAAGGAACTCCGCCCTCTGTGATACAAACTCGAAACATATTTTACCATAGTAACAATGCAATCGTATCCTCATATAGTGGAAAAACCAGATTTTTGCCTGGTCGTTGAAATATTCATGGTTTTTAGAAAGTCTGCTTTACAGGGGTATGATTTATACTTTCTCATTGTCTGTCGAGGACTGTATCCATTTTATGTGAACAATTTTTACTAATTTATCATGATATCCTTCATTTAATTAAAATTAAGTTTTTAATGTTCTGACTGCGGACCACCTGACCTATCTTCCTAGGACCACAGGTTGAGAACCTCTGCACTGACTACGTTAATATATATATATATAAAATCTGATGATCTAGTGGCAAATTCACAGACAATCTTATACAAAAAGTGCAGCAACATATCCTGAATGATCTGTGTTTTAACAAGTGTTATCGTCATCAATGTGGACAGCTTCCAGCCTCTGGCTGGGTCTACCTACAACACAGTCCTTTCATGGTCCTCCTTCCATCTTCCACGTATCCTCCACTTCTACTACGTTGTGTCTCTCTCCTCTACTTGCGCACACTTTTCAAATCCACTTATTACTGGTCTTCCTGGAAGCTTCTTTCTTCCAGTTTCAAAGTATATACTTTCTTTGCATCACTAATCCTTTTTTATTTACTTATGGCCTCGTCGACGTCGAAGTCATTTCAGGCGGGATGAGACTGGGGCAAGGAAGGGAAGGAATTCTGCCATGGCCTTTGAAAGGAAGCATCCAGGCATTCGCCTGAAGTGATTTGTGAAACCATGGAAAACCCAAATCTGGATGCCCGGGCGGGGATTCGAAACGGCGTCCTCCCGAATGTGAGGCGAGAGCGTTAAGCGCTCACCCACCACGCTCGGTCTCATCCTTTTAATGTGTTCATGCCACTGGAGTCGTGATCTTTCAGTTCTATAAGGTATTGATTCCTATTATAATTGCTTTTCTCACATGCTTATTTCGCAATTTTTCCATTATATTCTCTCCAGTCCTACCCCTCTGAAATTTCATATCAGTGGCCTGAATTCAGCTAATATCCCTTTCTTTCATCACCCATTCTTCTGAACCAAACGTTAGTACTGGCACAATGTAAACCCTGTTAATAAATCATTTGCAATTCTGTGGCACCTCTCTGTTCTATGTAAGTTCTCTGACACACTTAGAGGATTCTCGTACTCTTCTGCATATCTCATTTCTTATATTTCTTTTGTCACACTTCCCAAATACTTGAACTTTTCTACAACCTGCAGTTTCTTACCTCCGCATTTGAGATACTTTTTTTTTGCGATAAATTGCATTGTGTAACATTTCACTACTTCCCGTCACGCATCCAACTGTTCTAGCATTTCCGATTAGTATTCGCTCCTCATCTTCGCATCATCAACACACACCATGGCTTTCGTGCTTTTCTCTTTTCTCCCCACTCTTACTGGCCGCTTTAATAACTCACCACTAGCAACAATGAATACAGGTGAGGAGAGGTTACTCCTGTACCCGTTGTCTAATCTGAAACGAGCTATTTTTTCCACACACACAGTATCACAGAACTATCACATCCCTCTTGCATTTTTTTTTTTAATTTCACTGTAATCGTTAGCCCTCAAACTTTCTCTCAGTAGATTCTGTTGTAAAATTTAAAATATTAAAAATTACATGATTAGGTATTTCTCATCCTCGTAGTGACTCACTTGTAATAGCCTAACTGAAAAAATTAAATCCACTGTCGAACTTCCCGATATGAAGCCACGTTGCTCCTCTCATAGTCCACTCTCCATCACTCGTTTAAAATTCTAAAATATTTTCACAGAATGACGCAAAAGGATGATTCTTCTGTCACTCTGACAATTTATTTTATCCCCGTTCTCGAAGACTGGCACGATACTAGTCCTCTTAAAATCGTCCGAGATCATTTTCTCTTTTTACAAGTTTAGCACTCTGTATAACCACTGTATTCCCACAACACCGGCTGTTATTATCTAGCTAAGTGTTAGTTAATATTAACCTTTCAGAGGCAAAGCAATAATGTATTTAGCATGACAGACATTAATATAATAATTACTTTAATGATTGATCAGGATAAATTAATTGAAAGACTTATGAATAAATTTAACACAGCTCAACAATTTATTTGACATTATCTCACAGCAAAAAAAGTTGGATGATTTATTATATTTAAAATAAAAATAGACTTCAACTCACCACAAGCATAAATGAAACAAAGGAGCATGAGATTCTTGACGTGGACGAAACAGGGTGTAATTTATGGATGACTAATCAGTTAGTTGCAAATCATAAATATCACGTTAAGTGCGTAGCTGCGGGTGCACTGAAGCAAATCACGTGCGTGCGGGTTGTTGGCCAACTCATCGGCTGTGTTTCCGGAACGCGGTGTCGTGGTCAGCTGGACCCTTAGCATTAGACCGGGGGTCCCCAAACTTTTTACCCCGTCGACCCCTTGATACTATATTTGTCTTCTTATCGACCCCCACAAGTATTTAATAAAAACATTAAATCATTTTTTGGATTTCTGATGCTAAGCAATAAGGAGGCCTGCATAACAACTCAACAAAATAATTGATAAAATCCACCCAATAAAATTAACAGAAAAACGAGATACTTTCCACTATTATTATAATCTCAAAAAATATGAACAAAACTATGAATAGATGGAACAAATTTCAAATAAAAGACTTGCCAAAAAGAACAGATTGTTTGTTGTACCGGTACTGCTTTAACCTGTCACATAGCGATGGACGTTAGGCACTCTTCGGATGAGCCTCTGCAACTATCACCTGTTGACAACCACCTTACCTTAGTGTGCAAAAGTAATTGGTTGAAAGTTTCATCATTTACTTCACATGACTTCGCAAACAGACGAGAATTGAGAGGATGAGCTTTAATTTTACTTATTGACCTGATATTTAGTAGAACAGTCCTATTTTTTCCTGTATAGTTTAATTGATTCTCTTTAGTATTAATCGACCCCCTTTCGACCCCTCTGTATTAATCGACCCCAAGGGGTCGGTATCGACCACTTTGGGGACCCCTGCATTAGACAGTATTTTCCGCGGCAAGAACTTCCCTCTCACTTAATTGGGAGCGGCTAGGGTCAGCGTTATAGGGGGTTAAGAGGGACAAAAGTAGCCCAGGCCCAAGCCCCCGAGAGAGGTCCGCGGACCAGCTTGTCTAACTAAATAAAAATCATACGTTAAAAAATTTTCTTACAAAAGTATGTTATTTGATTTTTTTCATACAAATTTTCTGACTTCATCCAAAAAATCAGAGTTTAAAAGTAAAAAAAGAACGCTTATCCAGGGCCCGAGAACCATAGCGTTGGCTCTGGGAGCAGCTGCTTGCTGCTGGTGACTCTAACGAAATCGTTCAAGTCCCTCATAGAGAGTACTCGAGCTTTAGTCCACAGCGGATTGCCCAGATGATAAATCGCTGAGATCATAAGTGCTCCCAAAAACTCCCTTTCCATACCTCGTCAGTGTGGTTTTGGAAGGAGTTCTCCGTTCTCCAGTGTCAACGTGATGCAAAATACTTTCCTTGCACTATTCGTCGGCGTGCAACAATTTACAGAAACATTAGTAATTACATACAATTTAGTGGTTGGTTGAAAGAACGGTTTCTTCCCTTTCAAGCTATCCATATTCGATGAGTCTGCACTTCTATGTAGTACGGTTTTTAGCAGTTCCTTCGAATTTTTACACGATTTCAGAAGAATCTTTTAAAAGCTTTATTATTCACTGCACGAACACAACATAATAGTTTTATCGCCCGCCCGTTTCTGCGTTTTAAAACGTGTCCAGTTGTTGCTATTAAGGTTTTTTCCAGAGTCGTGACCGTGCTCTGACCTTTTTACCGTAGCTACCACAATGTAGGCAGCGTGTGTCGTCGACCTGTGTTGGCTTTGAATTGCAGAGAACGCCACTGCGATGCCAGTTCACATCAGGGGCGGATCCAAAATTACGATGTCGGAGATGGACTAGATACTTTGGGGGGGCCGCTTCAGCCCCCTAGCCCCTTCCCCCCCCCCCCTGGATCCGCCCCTGGTTCACATATTCAATCACAGGCGCCACGAGCGTAGCCAGGATTAGCTTTTGGGGTGGGGCGAAAACGAGAAAACTTAATAAAAATACTCGTTGAATATGGTTTTAATAGAAAAAAATTAAACACTTATTTAACTTATTTAAACACTAGTCTGCGAGAGTTCTGATTACATTTTGACAAAATTTATTTTTCTCTATTAAAAGAGGTAATTTTTATTTTCATATATTTCTCGCTTGACTGCTTGAGGGAGGGAGCAAGGGTTGGGTAAGTGCCCCAACCTGGCTATGCCCATGTCAAATGCGCACCCTCCATAATTTTGGTCTCAAAATTTTGTTCTGTCCTGAACAATACCACAGGATGTGCAAGGACAACCACTTTTGTTGATCCACCACCAGAAGGTTTATTGTCATTCACACATATCTCTATCCAGTAATACTAAAACACTGGACACTCTATACACTTCTACAACCAGATGAAGGAGGGATTGTTTCTTTGGCAGTTGCTTGACAAAAGTACATTACCCATAAAAAATGTGTCTAAATGGCATTTGTAAAGAAATCAACAGAAACATTCTCAGCAAGCTGTTGCGTGATTGCAACCTTAATGAAGAAGAAACGATGAGTCACCTATCCTTTGCTGTATAAACATATAGTTGTTATTGGCCTTATTAGGGTACGGAATAATTACCAACATTTGATATAAATTGTCCTAGTTATGTAGATTTTAAATTTTTGCAACTTCTTGTGCAAGTTTTGTTGTGAAACATAATATAACATATAAATAAATTCAACAATTGGTTTCACTGTCAGATAGAAACTGTCATCTTTGTTGGCACCTGATTCCTGTCATTTCAGCTTCTTAGAACTCAACATGTATCCTTGCACTATTCTTTATATAAGCACAATCTTTAACAAAACAGCCAACTGCTAAATTGCAGGAGATTTCAGTATGCTGATGAACTGGCAATTACTTTCCAGGATAGAAACTTCCAGATTTGTGAAGATAGACTCTCTGAGAGTCTAAACCAGCTCTATGCATTCTTCTCTAAGTGGAGACTAAAACCAAATCTGACAAAGACAGAGTCTTGTTGCTTCCACCTTTCAAACCAGCTCGCCTACATCAGAATAAGACCAACCTTCGGACCCCTTGGAAGAGTAGAACACAAAGACCACGCCAAATATCTGGTAGTTACTTTGGATCGAGCCCTCACTTTTCATCAGCATTTATCTAACACTGCAGAGAAAGTGAATACCCGTGTGAACCTTGTAACGAAACTGATTGGTACGTCATGGGGTGCAGGTGCTCAAGTTCTCCGAGGAGCAGTCCTTGGTTTGGCATTCTCCCCAGCAGAATACTGTTGCTCTACTTGGCTTGGTAGTGCTCATACTGCCAAAGTTGACACCCATCTTAATGCTGCTATGAGAACAGTGAGTGGTGTCATTAGGTCTACCCCAGTATCCTGGCTGCCTGTACTTTCCAACATTCCTCCACCACATTTGAGGAGAATATCGATATTGCTTAGAGAATTGGAAGGAGTGGAGGAAAACAACATAATTCCTCTGCATGATGACCTTCTTCACCTTCCTCGCACATGTTTAAAATTGAGGAGACCTACCTACATGGAAGCAGCCAGTCTCAGACATAACAACTTTAACTTGTATGAAGAGTGGAGAAAGGAGTGGTAAGCCAACAGCCCACACAATTGTTAGCTTATAAAAGATCCGACAACCTGAGTTCCAGGGTTCAACTTGCCTAGGCATCTCTGGTGTCAATTGAACAGATTTCGCACAGGTCACGGAGTGTGCAATGCAACATTGCATAAATGGGGTCTCTGTGAAAATGCGTTGTGTGACTGTGGTGGTATACAAACTGCTGACCACATTGTGATGGACTGTCCAGCAAGAAGATTATCTGGAGGCCTTTTCACACTGCATCAAGCTGGACCAGCAGCCAGAAGACGGCTTGAATCTATAGATATAGTTGTACATGTCTTTTGTTGTACTTGGCATACGATAATGATAATAAATAATCCAACAACTGACCACTGTACATTCAACTTCATACTTGTACAGCTCTAGTTACCATTCTTTATTTGTGAACAACCAACCATTTTAACTTTTATTTATGTATGTGTTTGTTTATAGGTAAATATAGGTATGTATGTATGTAAGAATATAAAATTACGCAAATTTAGTAAGTGATATATTATGTTCTTTTACTAATAACAAGTTATGTTAACTTTTAATTTGATGGATATAAGCTCTTATGTTATTCTTATTTTGTTTTATAATAATTTTCCAAATGGGTGAGTAGTAGGGGGAGGGGCAGGAAGGATGATGAATACAAGTAGAAGTACATGTTTTCAGAAAATGGTAGATTCACTAAATCTTTTACTTAAGTTTCTGCGATAGAATAAAAACTGATTAAAGTGCATCAGAATTCTAATAGAAGAAAATTAATTAAGTAAACTTACAATAAAAATCCAACAGAAACTAAAGAAAACAAATATTCATCACATAACCACGAGAGTAATGCTTTAGAAAATTAGATATGATATTCAAACAGACTTGGCAGCAAATATGGGAGATGGAAGAGGTGTTAAGGTCAAAAAGATTTGCCTGCAGGAATTACTGTAGATTGCATGCAGTAACTGATATGTTAAATGAGCTGGATTGAAGTCACTGAAAGGTAGTAGGTAGGTAAAGGAAATGTTGGGTATGTATAAACAGATATTAATGATGAGGCCTGCATGGTTATTTGACAAAAATAATCATGAATATTATGTGGAAGGAGAGAGATGACTATAGCCACAAAGTCCCTTGAAAAGTTTTATTACATTCGTATAGGAGTCAGGGACTGGAATGAGTATTGATGGGTGCCTTGAACAATATCCCTTAAACATTAAAACAATTTTTAGTGTATATAACATGTAAATAGATATATAGGAAAATTGCCACATGAATATAAACATTCAGAACAACCATCCAACCTCACTCGCCCTTTTGCCATAAGGTTATTAGAATGAGCAAAAGACAATATTAACAAAATATTGTACAGGTTTTTAGTGATTATATATCTGTTTCATAAATTATAGGTCTGCTTCCAAAAGTGGCTTAATTTAGACTGATTGCTGTAATTTCTGCAGAGGAAGTCATGTTACACGTTCATAGATAAATCAAAATGCTTCTGACTGATTTGAAAGAATGTCATTTCACCATTAGAAGTTGAATTTGTCATCTCATATTATTGTTTCCCATCAGAGGCATAAAATAACTAACAAACAACAGTGAATATAATTATCTAGGTGAAATGTAATTTTGATATTAAAATACACCTAGTGTCACAGAATGTAATAAATACATAAGTCTGTACATGTTTTCCATATGGCAATAAACAGTAGAGTTAGTTTGTTTCATATTCATTTTGTACAGAATATGAAGATAAAATGGAAAGTTTATCCATTTTCAGGCCATTGATTCATAGGGTGTGACTGGCGCAGACAGAACTAGTAATTACTTATTATTTAGGCACTGGAATAAATATTATGTGGCAATCACCACTACATTTTTATTATCTCCCCAGGAAACCTTTGATTACTTTAATAAGAGTAAATTGATGAGGGAGAGAGGGGAAGGTTTGTTTGGGATTGGATGGCTGTTATGAATATTTAGATATCAAGAAATATTTTTGGTTTGCATTCACGTAATCTATCAACTGCACTATGGTGTCTTAACTCTCGTAATATTTAATAATTTTAATCTTTGGTAAAAGGATTTCAGCTCATTTAGTCCACTTTGATTACCTACACTTGTACTAAAAGGCTTCGATTTGGGTATGTTTAATTTTGGTTCTTCATTTTCAGACATTCTACTTGGTTACATACAAAAAAAAACAGCTGGAAGTATACGTTAGTATATTGGGAAGGAACATTATGATAAAAATGTTTTGGAACTCATTATGTCTGATTACAATGTTTCCTCCATAAAAAATAATAGAATTAGGTTCATGATGCATTATGCACCACTTCATTTTAAAACCTTACCTTTCATTACAGTTAATTTTGTAACCTAAAGTTTCACCAGCACCCTTCAAGTGGAGTGTCAAAATAAAACATTACACCTAATGGTAATTGAAATAAAGACTTCATTGCAATTCGTACACAATAATGGTAATTGTTTGAATAATAAAGACATAGAAAAAATTAACTAACATCCTCTAACCACCATTTTACTCATGCCTGAATATCACGATGCAAGGGGTTCATTACAGTACCTATCAAATGTTACCACATTTATCATTCTTCTCTTTGTAAACAAGTGGCTTCACAAATTTTATCTATATATCCTTCTGTGGCATGCCCCCATAACTTTGGCATTACTTTTCCTTTTTCTAGTTTGTTATTCTTCCTTCCCAAATGTGATCAAATAAATGAGCCACACTCTTACATCGATAGATTTCTGTAACCTCTTCTTGGAAGATGGAGTCATTTGTTAACATATCTGTCAAAGGTATTTGGAACATTCTCAGCCAATTACACATTCTGAATGCATTAATACAGTTTTTATCTTTCACGGTCCAAGTTTCGTAGTCATACAAGAAAATTGAGAAGACAAGTCACTAAACTAATCTGTTTTTCACCTTGGTGGTTGTTACACTGCTTTGTCATATCTTCTGCAGTATGTCCATAACTACAAATTCCTATTGATTTCATTTTCACAATCACTGGTTTCATTCATTACAAAAATCCAGATAAGAGAACTATAGGTTATCCAGTCACTGTGTCAATTGACCTTTGTGTCTCCTATTAAACAACTCCAGGATAACATGTTGGTGATTTTTTCGGCCCAAGTCAACTCCAGTATATTTTCTTCCTACCAACAATTTAGAGCACATTTAATTATGTTTAACAGTAGGTGTTAAACATTTGAGGTTGCAGGAAGCAGCTCTGTCAGACTTCTTTTGAGACTCTGAATGATGACAATAGCTCATTATCAACATTTATTTTATCCAAATTCTTGTTTTGAATGCTCTTTAGCAATGAGATAAGATGAACTGGAGCACCCTCTTCTTCCATAATGCTCTACAACTTATAGGTCTATCTGACCACCAAATTATAAATTTAAATCTCAAAGTTGCCAAAAATGTATATCCGTAGATTTCCAGAAACCAAGATAAGTGAATTTTTTAATGACCTACTAGACCAGCCACGGGAAAAGATTTACGCTGAGTCTAATGTAAATGAAAAATTCAAAAAATTTGCAACATTTTTTTAATTAAATTTTGAAGAATAGTTCCCCAAAGTATTCTCCACATCTGATCATAGTAAAAACAAGTGGATTAGAAATGAGATTAGAATCTCATCCCAAAATCTCAGAAGAATGTATATGAAAAAAGACGTACATGCCAGTCAGTCATTCTTAGCTTATTGTAAAAATTACAAAAAAGTGTATTCAAAAGTCTTAACACAGGCCAAGAAAAACTACAATAACAGGAAAATTAAAAATTCAAGCAATAAATGGGATGTAGTAAGAAGGGAACATGCAAAATAAACAAAACCACAAAATGCTGCCCAATAAAATCAGTGCCACTATTGCATTAGTGACCCAACAGAAATAGCAAACTATTAAAACAATTATATCTCTAGCATTACTGCAAAACTTCAGACAAAGTTTCCAGATAAACAAACATACCACCATTGTCCATGTCTCAGTAAATTCTATGGTCCTAAACCATGTAACAGAGGAAGAGGCGGAAAAAGCTGTTTTCAAGCTAAAAAATAAAAAATCAACTCGCTTGAATAAGGTATCCATGTGTCTAATAAAGCAGTATATATGTCCTCTGGGCCTCATTAGCACATATAATAAATGAGTCTTTCACAACTGGTGTATTTCCTGACTACCTAAAATTAGCAAAGGTCCTACCTATTTTTAAAAATGGGATTAGTGATGAGGTACAAAATTACCGCCCAATTTACATAGTCATCTTTCTCTAAAATATTTAAATCACTCATGAAAGATAGATTAATCAATTTCCTAAGCAAATATAATCTCCTTGGCAAATCACAGTTTGCTGAAGTTGTTCCTTTTCCAGCCTGGAAGTCACAGTTTACAAAAAATGTACTAGAAGCTCTTGACAGAGGTGATCGTGCAGCAGGTCTGTTTCTAGACTTTTCCAAAGCTTTTGATACTGTGGACCATAACATTTTCGCGCAAAAAATAGAAGCGATAGGAATAAGGGGTAGTGTAAAATCCTGGTTCCAGTCGTATTTAACAAACAGAATACAAAAAATCTCTGCAATTCCAGAAGACTCAAATATTTTATGTAAGTTCCTGTCAAAACCAAGACATGCAAGTATAGGTGTTCCACAGGGAAGCATTCTAGGTCCCATATTGTTTCTAATTTATGTTAATTATTTTACATCCAGCATCAGTCATGTGGATAAACTTTTATTTGCTGATGACAGTAACATCATCATCAGTGATCTCTCAATCAATGAACTTCAGCATAAAGGAAATGCAACTGGTATTAAAAAAAATTGACCTTCAATATAAATAAAACAAATATCATTAAATTCATTTCTGTTAGTAGATCTCAACAGATAGACTTGAAACTAAATAATGAAAACATTCAGTGTGTTGCTAGTACAAAGTTTCTAGGAATGACTGATGATCACGTGTTAAAGTGGAATCAACATGTACAATAGTATCATACGGAATCATCTTTTGGGCTTCAAGCAAGAAAAATATAAACTTCATTTCCAAATTACAAAAATGGTTGGTAAGGATAATAGCTAAAAATTCAAGAAGAACTCATTATAAGGACATATTCAGAAAATTAGGTATCCTGACAGTCCATCCTGTTATATATTCAATTCTATCATGCATATAAAAAACAATTTACAAGAATTTACCACAAATAGCTCCATCCATACATACTCACAAGATCAAAAAATGATTTCCACATACAAAGGAAATTAAAAAGTTTAAATTGTTATTTTCCACAAGGGAGTATAATTATACAATAAACTGCCAGTGTAAAGGAGAAAAAAAAATCAGAATTTTTAAGGATAGGCTAAAATGTATCTAGTAGAAAATACTTACCATTCTGTAGAAGATTATTAAAGTAAAGTCAAATTTTATATTAAACAAATTTGTTAACAAACTAGAAATCATAGAAAAAATTGTACCAAATTTTATAGTATATATCTATGTACCCAACATTTGTCGATGATCTCACAATTGTCTACTTATATTTTATAACTACAACGATGAAGCCAATATACACAAAAATGTATCATATGGTGAATTAACTAAATAAAAAATAAAATCTAAGCCACATAGTCAAAGGATTTCTTGAAATCTACAAGACACAGAAAGAGTTAAACACTGAACTTAGACAACTTCTCACTTCTCAGTCAGTTGATATGTATTGTTGCACTTTGATTTACAAAGCCAGCATGCAACTAAAATTTTGTGTAAGTTTAACAACTTAATTCAAAATAAGTGTTACTGTTATAGTGCAGAAATCAGTTATTCTGCAGATTATCTAGGTAATGTGCAGATTAACTAGTGTAAGCCATTAAAGTGAGAAAATTGTTTCATTTCTCAAATATTTCTCACATTATCTAGGTAATCTGCAATAATCAGCACATTACCTACCAGGCACTCATTAAAGTGAAAATAAGATCTCTGTTGAACAACAGCAATGTTCCTGTGCACTTAAATTAACGTTATTTATTTATTTTTCAATATCTAAAAATCTGTAATATAAAAATCACATGGTTTAAATATTATTATAATCAAGGAAATGAATGTTTTCAAAACATTTGATAAAATTATGCTTTCTTATTAGCATAATCTAAAGACTAATGACATTTTGAATTACATAGCAATTGGTTTTTGTGACAAACTCACCTATTTGGAGCACATTTAGATTTGCAGTCACAATTTCTGAAACCCTGCCCAGGGATTGTTTTATTGCTGTTTGACGTAAAAATATTTCTATGGCAGGCACATCTTCTTTCACTTAAAATCTCTTTTTGTAAACACTGAATTCAGATTTTGCATACAATTGTTTTAAAATACCCATTTTAGTACCAAGTTTATAAAAGACATCCTCTGTTTTACTAAGAAATACAGCTAAAATCAAGTGGGCATCAGTTTTTGCTCTATCTACTTATAGTACTTTAATTCTCTTAGTGACAATTCCATCAACATTTGGGTGCTTGCATTAGAAACTGGGAGGGAGAGGGGGAAGGAGTAGGGAAAGGAAATGAGAGAAATAAACTTTTGAATTTTACCATATAGAATCTGTTAATGTGCACATTACCTCGGTAAAGTGCAGAAAACTCGTGATTCCACACTTTAAGGAATTTCAAACTTTAATGGTAACATATGCAACATAACTCTCTTTTCAGTAACAAAGCGAACAGTGAACAGTAAAAGAACTGCTGCGAGGTGATATTTATGTGGAAAGGAAAGATAAATTATACCCAGCACTCATTAAAGTTGAAGGGAATATTGTGTTTTTTTTTTTTTGTGTTTGTATATTATTTTGTGTTGCTGCTGCCCTCCTCCCTTCAACTTTAGTGAGTTTTGGGTATAATTTCTCTTTCCTTTCCACATAAATAACTTTATTTTCATGTGATATCATGCAAATGATGTGGTGATTTCCATATATGCCTGTTATGCCTTTTTATATAGGAGAGTTTTGAACTCAAATTCCAGTGTTCCATGTTTTGTTGTAGAATTAATGGATTACAATTGTACCTTCATCTGTTTCTTTAATTGTTTCAACTGAGATTTCATCATTTTCTGGTGCTTTATAGTTCTTCAACATTGTTGCATTTTTTATTGGCACCATTTCTCATTCCCATATTGTTATACAACATTATCAAATATCTCTTTTTGACGGTCAGGATATTATCTTCTTCTCCAAAGCCCAAGCTAGTCCAGAGCTAGATTTGAAAACATGGATTATTTTCTTAACCTTCATGAAATAAATCTCAGAGCTGGCTGTGCCATTGATGTTTTTCAGTTTCTTAAAAGATTTCATGCATCTGCTTTGTTTTATTAATTATGGACTTTTGGTCTATCTCTCAACTGAAAGAGGCAAATTTCTGATAAAATTCATCACTTCCAGTCTTGTTCTTTAGATGGAACACAAAATGGCCACTGGAATTTTCTCTGGAAACACCTGCAGAAGACAATCAGTAAATAATATGATAAAGGAGCCAGAATGAGATACATTGGAAGACAGGAAGAGGTTGAAGAGAGTGCTGGAGGGTACAAGGCATATATTGGTGATGGGGCATGGAAGAATTAAGATTGGCGCATAGAAGGGAAAAATGACCATGACCACAGGCTGGCACTTGATTTCATGCATAAGGGTGTGGGAAAATTTTCTCTGTAAGTTAGGGAGTAAGGGATTGAAATGAGTGATCTGGTGGCTCAGTAGTTAAGGTGTCTGACAGGAGATTGAAAGGGAAATCAACTCAGACAGCTATTTATGATTGCATTAACAGTATACTAAAAATAATTGATAAAAAAGAGAAAATAAGTGGCATATTTCTAGATTTGTCTATGGCTTTTGATGTGATAGATCATAAAATCCTCCTATCTAAGCTTCATCATTATGGTATCAGGGGTGTAGCTTACAATGATTCAAATCATACCTTGATGGAAGGAAACAGGTTGTCACCCTCAAAATGTAAGAACACAGAAAGTGAAATAATCAGGGCCGGCGTTAGGGAGGGGTAAGCGGGGCAAAAGTACCCCGGGCCCGAGCGTGCGAAGGGGGCCCTTCGTCCGGGGTTACTAACTAAATCCAAATAAACTTTAAAAAACTTTCTTAAAAAATGAGATTTTTTTATTTTTTTGCATTAAAATTTTCTGACTTTATCAAAAAATCAAGGTACCGTGAAATGGGGATACTTTGACTGCATGTCTTACTTTGACCGAAAATTATGAAAAAGTTTGAGCAGCTCTTTTACGGATATTTCTGAACGTACCCAAGCCCACCTAGGTTATTTTATTTTATTTGTTTTTCACAGATGATGATAATGTAGACAGAATGACTGATGACACTGCTGGAGTTCTGGGGAGTTCAAGTACAATTCCACAAAGTGTTAAAACCAATGATTTTGTGATTGTTCGTGTGCCAACAATACACAAGACCAACAAATACTTTGTGGGTGAAATCCAAGAGACAAATGGCACAGAATTTCTGGTTAGGTTTCTAAGGAAACAGAAAGGAATGTTTGTATGGCCAGAAGTGTTAGATGAAAGCTTCATATCACTTGAGCAAATATCTTTCGTTTTTAGTAAACCAGATGTTTTGAAGCGTGGTTTACGTTTCTCAGAAAAAGAACTTGAAGGCTTTCTGTAAATTGAATATATGGAGAATACTGCTAACTCAGTTTTCATTTAGTTCATAATTAATTAAATACCTGTGTATATCACCATAAATGGTATACGGCTTACAATAATTATGCTGTAGCCTCAATGTGGTTCATTAAATTTTTTTTTTTTTTGAAATATTAATTCATGTTTACATATGATATTGTTGGTCAATTTACACTCCTGCTGGGGATATTTTGACCAGGTAAGTAGTTTTCATTAATTCTCTGGAAGCAGTCAAAGTTACCCCAACCATAGGTTAACTTTGACCGGTGACAGTAAAAATTATTTCTCTTGATATATATGCTTTTAAATAAAGTTAGGTATATCATTCAGTAGGTATATGCCTAGCCCCAAAAATGCCATATTTAGTTTGATGAAAATGTTTATGTATGTTCTGATATTGCATCTAAATTGAAAATATTGGACAAAGTATCCCCATTTGACGGTATAAAGAAAAAAATTTGTCGGGGGAGGGGAGACGGAGGGGGCCCTAACAACGCTTTATCCGGGGCCCGAGAATTCTAGCGCCGACCCTGGAAATAATCAGAGAGCATGTAGCAGACATAGAAGTATTAAATGTAGTATTGCACAGGGTTGGGTTCTTGGAACCATCCTGTTTCTTTTGTATATCAATAACATAAATGAAAATTTCAAGTCATATGATAATATACTCTTTGCAGATGACACAACACATTTAATGAAAGGTGAAATTGAAGAATTTCTTCAGCAAAGTATTAATAAAACCACTAAACAGCTATTTTCATGGTTCAAAACAGCCATTTAATAATAAATTGTGATAAAACCATTGCAGTAAATTTCCATACTGCTCAAAACAGGAACCCTGCCAATCCAATATTATTTTCAACAATCAGACTTTAGCAAACATATTAGACTCAAAATTTTTAGGTTTTTGGATTCAATCTGATCTTAAATGGAATAGACACATTCAATATTTGAACTCTAAATTAAATCAAACCTGTTATACATTACATATTTTAAAATTAACCACTATTAAAGAAACTTTGAAAATTGCAAACTTTGCCCATTTTCATTGACAAATAAAGTATGGAATTATATTCTGGAATTTAACATCAGATGCACTAAGAACTTTCAAAATTCTGAAGAGAGCAATACCGGTAAGAATAATAATGAATCGCAAAACATGGGAATCTTGTAGACTCCTATTTAAATATATGAATATTCTCCCCCTAACAACCATTTACATCTTTGAAACCATTCTGTTTCTTAGAAATGTCACAGGTAAAGATGCAGCTCTAAAAACAAATAAGGTGGTACATGAACATTACACAAGGAAACAATGAGATTTGCATATTATGCATACAAAAACAAAAATGTATCAAAATGGAACATTTCACATAGGGATTAAGCTTTTCAATAAATTACCCCATAATATAAAAGCAACATCAAAAAAGGTCAATTTTGGAAAAATTATTGATGTCATATCTTCAATACCACTCCTTTTACTCTGTAGAATAATATATGAAACATACTAACTGAAATAATTCAATGTAAATATCTTAATTTATAACTGATGTGTCTGATAGCATTATTTATAATGTACATTCATATGATTTAGAGAACAAATAAAATACTACTACTACTGTATCGGAGAAGGAGATGAGGAGACGTATCAGAGCAGTAAGGGAATTTGGTTGCAAAACTGTGGTCAGGACTTAGCTTGAATATACTGGTGTAGCATGGGACACATATTTTTTATATCAGATGTTGGAATTGAAAAGAGTGCGATAAAGGGCATGTACTGTACATCTGTGTAAATTACTGCAGGACACAATCATAACTGATTTGTTACAGAAAGTAGTTTGGGATTCACTAGAAGACAGGAGACAGGTGAAGAGTGGGATGAGAAGGTGATCATTGAAAGAAGAACCAGGATTTATACATTGAAGACATGTCTACAACCACAAAGTGGTACTTGATTTTGGACATAAAGGAGGTGAAATTTTATCATTATTATATTTATGTAAGGGAGTCAGCCATTGGTACAAATTATCAGGGAAAATGATTAACAATTTAGCAGAAACACAAAGAATTTGAAATTAAAATTCATAAATGGCAAAGGTTGTTGGGTGATTATATTGGGAACAATGAGTTTTAAAACTGAAAAAGGAAAATGATAAAGTATGTATGTAGGAAAATTGCCACTGTGGTATGTCTTCTACTACAATCAAATTAAGATGATTATTTTTGCAATTAATAAAAATATTTAAAGGTTTTTTAAAAGCTTAATTAGGAATATCATTGTTTTAATTAGTATTATTATTGTTCTATGGCTTTTACAAGCCCATATCACTTGATGAAGAGTGTTTCTTTGTTTAAGGTGGACAATCTCTATGATATTTCTCACTCTATGCCACAGCAATAGTAAGCACTTTCCCTAGACACACTATTTAAAAAAAAAAAAAAAAAAAAAAAAAAAAAAAAAAAAAAAAAAAAAAAGTTGTTTTAATGAATGTTAAATATTTCATCAGCCTATCTGTGGTTTAGAGTTTAAACTCCACCTTAAACTGGTACATCGTAGGATTAAAAGATATGATTAAGATGGCCACAATAGTGTCGTAATATATGAAGTCAAGAGCTGATTTAAAAAAACAACGCGGAATTCTTTATCTTATTTAGCTGAAACTTAATTAATTCTGAAGATTAAATAGAACATTGAGTAACAAGTGCCGGATCTCAAGTTTTTGTCCTGATTCAGAAAATTCGACATTCCATTGTAGCTTATGCCACTGTCATAATTTCCTTATATATCTACTTTATAATCTTAAATATTTTGATTACAGCATTTACCTACAATTTCCCTTTACAGATTTTAATTTAAATTCCTTCAGTGTTTCTCTTAAATTGTTCAAAATTTCAATCGGTAATTTAATCTAATCCTTGACTCTCTAATTTTCAAAAACAAATTTTCCCACTCCCTTATGCCTAGAATCAAGTGCCAGCTTTTAGTCATTGTCGTCTGTTCCCTACCAATACAATGTAAGACTAATTGCCATTATTTGCCTTATACCCTCCCATCTTTCAGCGACTCTCAACCTAGCTACTTTATCACATCAGTTACTGACTTCCATTCTCTCTCTCCAACTCCTGTATTTGATTCTAAAAATATAGGACCCACATCAAACCACTATATTGAAGAAATGATCTGACCAAGAGTTTTAACTGAGTTCCCTCACTTTACTGGTATGTTTCCTCATCATCTCCACCAATAAATCACTTCATACTACCTGTCCAATGTATCCTGCACAGTTTACTATCAAATATTGTACCTAGAAATATATACTTAAGCTCTTTAACAAGCAGTTCCACCTCAAATTATAAAACAAAGAGAACTTTATCATTTTATCTGTGAACTGAATAAGCTAACTCAGTTTGGCATTTAATCTTCATTCAATTTTGACTTGCCTTGCTACATATCTTGTCCAGAACTCCCTATAGCTGTCCAGAGTCCTCTACAGTTTTAATCCTGTTGTATCTGAATAACAATATGTTATCAGCTACCATCCAAACTTTTGACTGTAAATTACCAACACAGTCACTCGTTAGAATAGTGATTAGCAGTAGTCCCAATACATTATCATGTGGGCTCCTGATTTTACTTCTAATCTTTTGATACTGCTTTTCCTACATTTTAAGAAATCCTATACACATCAGTTCACTCATTTAATAATATTTCATGGCTCACTCTATCAAATGTCTTCAAAAGATCTAGTGTTACACCATCAGCTTGTCCATTTAAACGAAATATATTGTATATGGCCCACAAACTGTAGTTCACATAAATATCCTTGCCTACAGCCATGTTGTTGATTTGCAAATAATTTTCTTTTCCCACGGTCATTTCTGATATGGTTGCATATCAACCTCTCCATCAATTTTATGTAAAATTAATTCACATATAATTTTCAGCCCTATTTGTCACCCTACCTTTATTGACTGGTACTAGTATTGCATTTTTCCAGTCCACTGGTAAGCAACAAATTTCTAGATTATATCTAAATAATATTACAAGGTGCACTGCAATGTTGTATTTTGATATCTTTAATAAATGTGTTGTAAAATTATCCACACCAGCTCCTTTACATTTTTTAAAAAATTTCTTTTTTCCATTACAATATTCTTCACAGTTATTATCAATTTCGTAGTCTGCTCATTTCTAGTCATGTGGCGAAGCCCCTCCTCAGAATTTTTCCCCTTTCATACCTGAATGATAGCTAAAAA
This sequence comes from Vandiemenella viatica, assembly GCA_031002005.1. Lineage (NCBI taxonomy): Eukaryota > Metazoa > Arthropoda > Insecta > Orthoptera > Morabidae > Vandiemenella > Vandiemenella viatica. The sequence goes on from JARYHS010008074.1 coordinate 112,527,176, forward strand.
GGGTCTTATTAAACCACTTATTATCTATGTCTTTTCATATCCTTAGTTACTTCTTCTCCATCCTTATCCACGATTGTCCAAATACTTTCCTTTCCTCTGAGTTTTCTAATGTATAATTTGCCAGCTACATCATTCAGTGGTTCTGATCTGGTGATTATACTTTTCATAAACTCATCTTTAGTTTTGTCTTCACTGTTATTAACTCCTTATTCTGTTTTTTTCTAGTGTTCCCGACCGAACTGCTGTCGCATAACTCTGTTGTGTTCTTGTGTTAGCAACCTGTTTACTTTTCTCACTTCTCTATTAAATTAGGGAAAAGATGGCCAAGAATAAGAATTGTGCAGTTACAATGAAGGTGTTTAGGAAGACTGATGTAACTGGGAAAGTCTGTGATAACAGAGCATGCCTTCAATGAAGAGCACAAGAAAGAGTCCAATAAATTGGTTGCACAGTCTAGGACCTCTACCCTGAGGGACTTGGTCATAGGCGAGTCATTGGAAATTCAGTTTAATGAAAACAACATTAATAAGGAAGGTGGACTTTACCTGACTGAAACATGGATGGCAGTCATTACAGATCTCTGACAAGAACATGGCAGATCTTCAGGGCAGGGTAGAAATGGAACAAATGATCCCACCTGGGCGTCACAGAGAACTGAAGAGCAATACAATCAGATCAGGGCAGCAAGCAATTTGATTCTGACCTAGGATTCAGGCGAACGTCGGTTAAATCCCATCCTTATTCTGGTTTCCTGAAATCACTTCAGGTGAATACCAAAATGGTTTTTCTAAAAGGTCATGGTCAAACTCCTTCCATTCTTTATCCTCTTAGGTTAGTTTGGCTGAAAATGTTCCCTGAGACCTCATGCCAGCCCACCTCCTGGGCCTCACCTGGAAAGAATGAAACATTTTTAAAAAAGCTTGAATACCGGCAGACGGTAAAGCAGCCAATTAATAGGATGTGCCTGGTTGACAAACAATGTCTAATGATTATGATGACGAGGTTAAGCCAGTCCAGGCAGTCACAGCAAGTTTGTAACATCTGGAAGCTACATGCCACCTGAGACAGCTGTCAAAACGTTGTTTCTATGACAACATCTTGCTGGATAACTGAGAATGAATTTTTTATCCAATTTGATACAGTTTTCCTTTTTAATTTAAAGCTGCTCTGTTCTGTAAGTTTTATTTGATAACTCCATGGAGATCTGATACATGTGATAAGTTTGTAAAATAGAATGGGCTGATTGTTAAGTGGGAAGAATAGATGTTATGGTTTATTAGCATGATTAACAGCAATTGCACACGAAAAATAAAACGTCAGTAATAAATAATTCAACTGAGATCGAATTTCATTCTAGCCTATTTCTACAGCATTTTTTTATGATTACGTTTGGTGAAGTTGCTACTGACATTACAGATCACAAACTTGTGTTGTGCAAATACAAATTTATTTTTCTTCAAAACCAAATATTATGGTTTTATTAATCTGTTATGCATAGCACTGTCTATTGGTTTTGATGATACCCAGTTTATCAGAAATACATATTTAAGATGGAAGAAAACTATTTGAAAATACCACCACGCAAAAAATCAGAGTATGATGTTCACTTTGTACCTTAATTTTTGGATTATTGGAGATGGCAGTTTTTATAGACCTAATATGTGGATATCAATGGTACAACAGGACAAATTTTGGCTCCGTTTTTTTACTATGATTGGTGGCATTTTGTATTTCGCTGTTGATAACTGTTGTTATCCTGAAGTTTGAAACAAAGTGTGACGAACAATTATGGATTTCAGACTTGATTTTGATAATAGGCCGCGAAATGAATTTATTTATTTCACTTGTTCAGTAGAGCCCTGCTGAGTAGGATCTCAGGCATGTCAAACATCATATGGGTAATTTATATACATACAAGATTAATAATCATAGTGAAAAAGTAATACATGTCAAAAAATTAAACATTAAAATTAACAGCTGAACTTTGCAAAAGGCATATTATGTACAATTAGTTCCTTTGTACAAATTCTTGGATAAAGTGGAAGAAATTTTCAATAAAATTATCTTTCAATTTCTGTTTAAAAACTGAAAACTAATAGGAATTACATCAAGCAGATGTGTCCCAGAATAATTAATACCTGCTTGTACTAATGAAAATGACATTTGTGTATGTAAAGGTTATTTTTGTTCATGTGCTGAAATTGTGTGCCTGCAAATTTGATGTAAATAAGTTAAAATGTTTAATGACAAAGTACATGAGAGAATGTACGGTATATACTTAGAAGTCATTTTAAGAATACTGAACTTTTTAAACAGTTGCCTGAAAGAAGTTCTTGGTTTTACCCTACACAGCATCTTAATAGCTTTTTTATACGTTATGAAAACTTTTATATTTTGTGAAGAAATTCCTCCAAAAAAATATGCCAAATGACATTAATGAATAAAAACAAGAAAAGTATACATGTTTTGATAATTCTCGATTTCCTACGAAAGAAAATTTTCCCACATCCTTATACTTGAAATCAAGTGCCAGTCATGGTAAACCTTATCCTTCCAAGCACCTCTCTTAATTTTCCCACCAATATCTTTCCATGTTTCATCACCAATATAGGCCTTGTACACTCCTATGACTCTCTTCACCCTCCTTCTATTCTCCAATGAATCCCTCCACAGCTCCATTATCATATTAGTTACCGTACCGTACCGATTGTGTTATGTGATAATTTCCAAAGACAAATATGGCAGCACTCCTCTGCAACTCCTGTGTTTGATACCCAAAATGAGGATCCCAAACTACACCACCATTTTCAATCAGTGGTCTAACCAAAGTTTTGTTCCCCAATTCCCTTACTTCTCTAGTGCATCCCCTCACCACTTTTTCCAATATATGAAGGATTTTGAACCCTTTCCCTATTACCTTCCCAATGTGTCCTGTCCAGTTCTATCACATTTTAAGCCAAAGTATTTACATTTCGAGTCTTCAATAAGTAGTTCCATCCCCACTTTATAATAATAATCAACCTTTAGCTTTTTATCTGTGTATCGAATAAGCTGGTTCTTCTTTGCATTTATCTTCATCCCATGTTGACTCACCCAGCTAGTTATCCTATCTAGATCACCCTGCAGTTGTCTACAGTCTTCTATTGATTTGATCCATTTATATAACATTATGTCATCTACAAACAATCTAACATCTGACAGTAAACCATTAACACAATAATTCATTAGAATAACAATGGTCCCAAAACACTACCCTGTGGGACTCCCATGTTCACTCCTACTTCTTTTGATACTGCATTTCCTACTCTAACCTTTTGTTTTCTACCTTTTAGGAATTCTTCTACCCACCTAATTATCAATGCCAATAGTTTTTACCTTATTTAGCATCATTTTATGGCTCACTTTGTCAAAGACCTTTGAATTATCTAGTGCTACACCATAAACTTGACCTCCCCTGTCCATTTCATCAGAAATATCTTGCATATAGCCTACTAACTGAGATTCCCATGAATTTCCTTTTCTTAAGCCATGTTGCCGACTTGAAAACCACTTACGTTCCTCACAGACACTTCTAAAATGGTTTCATATTAATCTATCCATTAATTTACCAACCAATGATGTCAAGCCGATCGGCCTACAGTTTTCAACCCTGTTTGTCACTCCTCCTTTATGGACTGGCGCTACTATTGCACTTTTTCACTCCTCTGCTAAACAACAAGTATCCAGGCTCGATTTATATAATGTTTCAAGGTAAGGTACAATTTCCCATCCTACTATCTTTCAGACATCTGTAGTAGGCTAATATTATCAACACCAGTCCCTTTATGCTTTTTTAGATTCCTTAGTTCCTTCATGATATCTTCATAATTAATTACAAATTTTCTAATCTGCTCACCTCCAACTGTGCGGATAGGCTCATTTCCTGATATTACCCCTGAATTATTGTCCCTAATAGTGTCACTGAACCAGTTACTTAATAACTCTGCCATTTTTAAATCCTCAGTTATTTATTTTTCATTCTTACGAATAATTGTCTCAGTACCGTCTCATCCCTTCAGTTTCCTGATATAGCTATAGAACTTTCTAGATGCGTCAGTCAGAGGTCCCCCAGCACCAATAATATTCTTCATAAACTCATCTTTAGCCAGTTTCTTTGACATTATTAATTTCTTGGTTAGTTGTTTAATAGAAGCACCAAATCCAAAATTATATGTCAGTACATATCGACGAGGAATGTACCGCATGTTTGTCCTAAAATGCGCTAAGTTTTTAAAGGATTTATTTTTCAAGAATTCAACAACAAAAAAAAGTTAATGTTACCATTTCATTCCGAAACGCAGTTTGTGTTCAATAAAGCTTGAGCAATTAACCTGACAATACTGTAGTCTATGTCCAACGTAGGGTGGTCAAATGCATGGATGTTTCACTAAATTTCGATATTAAACTTCAAATTTTCCAGATTTTTAAGAATAATTACGAGTGTAAACAGTGTGCGCTTTCTAGTACCATTGGATTTTCTCAATACAATTCACTGCCATTTTTTAAACTAGGAAAAGAAACATCTTTCAGTTATTATTGAGTGATTTGTAGTTTCTTTGTTAAATTTCTACTTGTCGCTTATTGTAAATAGCTGAATGTTGTTAGGTTCATCATTTCTTTCGACCATAATCGAAACTACAGCATTATATAAAGCTTTGAGACTTACATAACGCGAAGAGAGAGAAGACATGCTAATAGTTTTTACTGCTCTTAGGTTAAAAATTCTGAAGGCCTCTTTCATGTTGTTATGTAAACAAAACAGGCGATACTCTTCACAATAAAGAGAGAAAATACGAAATAAAGAACGGATGTCTGAAATGAATCATCAAAGTAAAAAAAAAAAAAAAGATGTGGTGTGTGGAAAGAATGATAACCGGTTTCTAAAGACTCTTTACCGTATTCCATAGCATCATGAGCAGCCAATAAACAAATTGCCACAATGCAGCAAATTCTAAAACTTTCCCCGCAGGGGCCTGTTTCGCAAGTACCAGGTATGGGTTCGGTGAACCCGCAGTACCCGAGCTGGAAACTGGTGACTGACCCAAGTTTCCCACAACGTAAACTCCTTGCATGCTTCAACGACTATCCTAGGGTGTGACGGAACGTTGTGTGTCCATGGAGCAAAGAAAAGAGAGGATACCACGTAAGGAACCTTCTCCATACAACGAAGTGACGCCGAAAGGAGAGCGGTGGGGTGGTCGCCATACTGGTTGCGTCAAGAAACACAGGGAATGTATATGGTACGGAAGAATTTCTTCGTTTTTAAGCTTCGCATTACTAATAATGAAGTCTTACGGGCTCACATTTATAAATACCCTAATTGATATAACCTATAAACATTAGAATTTAATGAAAACAAGTTGCTAAATAATTTTTGATAGGAATTTTGTATGCCGAAACAGAACTTTTTTTCTCTCTACAGTCGCACAAAAAGACCTAAGCGTAATAGATTAGATAGCTGTTCAAATAGATTATATTACCACATTCCATTTCAGTAATTTTAATCCTTTCAAAATCTTTGTTGAGAAAGATTACAAAATCAAGAAAAATAGGTCTAGACCTATTTACAAGCAGAAGCAAGTCCTATATGAAGTTTTTAAAATAGCCTAGATGAATGGTTAGGAGTTTAAAACAACTGAATCCTTCAAAAGAATTCATGGCTTACTCAGAAGATATTGCACTGGTATTCGATAGATATTTAAATTCGTCAGCAGCATAAGTTAAGTTACATAAGTATTCACCATCAGATTATGGCGCCACGGTAATGATAGAACTGGCCAATGCAATTATCTTGCTACCATATATCAAAATTCGCAAGCTTGTGTCACTAACAATGTGCTCAATAAGTTACTAATAACAAATAATTTGCTCCTTATACTATAAAAAGAATATTCTGCAACAGGCAACATTTCAACCTAATCACAATTTGACTTAATGTTGCAGCAAAAAAGTCAAACGACGTAAATACAACTAAACACTTGAAACGTATTGCGAATTACATTACGATTCCTAGATCGCATATTACAAATTATCACAATTAATTTCATCATACACTTTCAATATAAATTAGGTACAACTGGACTAAAGCAGGTAGAATAATGTATTCGCTTCATTGCGATGTAGACTTGATCCACACGTGAAAAATAGTAAGATAAAATGGTTCTCTGCATGAACAAATATTTGATAACACCGTCGACCTATTGAGAGCTGTGAATAATCTTTTTTATCAGGCAATGTAAATCGGATGACATCTTTAATGTCTTGCAGTCACCGCATTACAAAAACTTCAAGAACAATAATTACTTACCTATGGAATGTTATTCCAGGTAGTCTTTTACTTGTTCTGTTTGTGCAACCATACGCAACACAATTTGGCTTTATAAAATACCTTGAAATATCTGAACACGAAATGTTCAAAGCAGGAAGGTAATGAAAACAGACCAATGTTTTGAACTGACGAAGATGGCGGCCGCGCATGCGCAGTCGGCTCCGGAGTTTACAGGCTGCTTCGCAGTTTAAGCGACACCTTGTCTCCTCTCTTTTCCTACCTCCATGTGTGTGTCAAGCAGAACGGGCATCTTGGCTTCATCGCCCTTTATATATATATAAAGGAATAGAGGGGATTGCAGATACATCTAAATCAGTGAAAAGGCTGAGAAACGGCTGTTGGAAACAGCTACCAGCAAGCAGGCTGTTCTATTCTTTTAGTCTGAGAGGCTCAGGGATTTCGCAGTAAAATGCGAGCTTCATAAAACTCTAAATTCCTGTAAAGGCGTGATCACCTACCGGGATACAATCAATTTAGAGACAGAGAAACTCCTTAAGCAGTGGGTATCAGAATATGTGGTCGAGGTTCGTTAGATCACACGAAGTGTGAATGGCAGTTTTCAAAAGATTGTTACCTTCGTCCTGACGTTCGAAAGTCCTTCGTTGCCAAAGAGCATCAAAGCATGATATTTAAATCTTAATATTCGCCCGAATGTTCCTGGCCCGATGCGCTGCCTCAAGTGCCAGCGGTTCGTGCATACGACGGTGACCTGCAAAGGCAACTGGAATGGCTGCACATGAACAAGGTAGTGGTTGTACCCTCCCACAGGACTGTAACAACTGCTCCGGGTACATCCAGCCTGGATTAGGGAGTGTCAAGTGTATCTTGAAGGAAAAGATACAGAAAATGAAAAAGAAAGAGCGAATTCCATGAGACGAAGCGAAGAAGAGGTACAAGGCGCTTGCACCATCTGTCTTCGCTACCAGCTTTGCTAAGATTCTTTCATCTCTCGTCAGGAAAGAAAGTGTTATTCAGACTTCCGTTGAAGAAATTAGCATAAGTACAACGTGCTCTTGTTGATGCAAATGTGTCGCAAAATCCGCTAAGACCCAAGACTGAGGATTCCGGTAGCAGCACGTCTGCAGCCCGGCCTCTTCAGCACCAGGTTTAAAAGTTCCACCAGCAGCAGGACAGCTATCCATTTCTATTTCTAAATCCGCAGATCCCTCTGCCACAACAGCAATACTAGCAACGGAGGAAGTAGCAGCAACACCATCAGAAGGCAACGAATGGCAAACTGTGCAGGATGTTTGGGGTCAGAAACTTAAATATTCGGACCCAACTTTGTTTGTGAAGTCCCCTACCTCTTTTATTCCCAGAACACAACCTGGGAGGCTGGAAGGGAGAGCAGGGACAGAAGGCCTCGGTGGAAAAAAGATCCTCAAGTCTGCGAGGCCTTACCACAGTCCCATTCGTCTTCAGATCCTGAAGATGTAGAAAAGCTGGTGGGCGAAACTGCTCCCGTCCCTCAGCGGTCACCGACCGATGGACTGACCCGAACCCGAGCGGGTGAAATTAAATAGGTAGGACATCAGCGGCTTTCAGGCTCACAAAGAGAAAGTACAGCTCTTGGCACGGTCCAAACCAGTGTGTTTCTGTCTACAGGAGATACACTTTAGACCAAAACCTAAGAGGTTACGACCTTTATACGAAGGACGATACCGAAGGTGATCTATCGAGGGGAGGAGTGGCTGTGTTTGTTCGAAACAACTTCCACTCCAAATCTATTGCGCTTACCTCTCCTTTATAAGCAGTAGCAATGAGAATACACGGTCGCGTCCAACTGAGCTAAGGCGCGTCGTGTGATCAAGGAGGAGAGCAAGAGAGGTCATGCCAGAACTTTATTAGCACAATTAACCGTTCCACAACAACGACCAAAGTATGGAAGTCTAACCGCCGTATATCCGTAAGGTACTCCGACGAGCACAGTGCAGCTGATAGCAAAGTCTTTCACTGCCATTAGTTCGTCTGCCCGATTGGACTCAATTGTTCAGCAGCGATGAATTGCTGCCAAAAGGCACGTTTTAAGCTTGAACTCGTCGGATTCACAGGCATGCAACAGCCTTTTTAAATTCTGAGAGCTAGAGCCTGCATTAAACAGCGAAAAAGACACCGCGCCTGGGCCTGACCTAATCCAGTACCAGATGCTGAGTTATCTTACAAATGGCGCTAAAGTCTAAATAGTATCTTCTGGATATTTTTAACTGTATATGGACCGAGGGAAACTTCCCTGACTCATGGAAAGAAGCAACGTTAATCCCTATTTTAAAACCTGGGAAGTAAAAGCCGTTGCCAGGTAGCTATCGTAGCATTGCCCTGACAAGCTGCGTGGGGAAGAGTCTAGGGCTGATGGTTAACAGCCGCCTCGTCTTGTGTCTTAAGTCCAAAAATCTTCTGACCCACTTTCACCACAGACAACCTAATTCTGCTGGAAGGGGCAATACAGGACGCGTTTATTCACAGACAACACCTTGTAGGTATATTTTTTGACATCGACGATACCAACTGGTGGCTACGTATTTTAAAATAATTACGAGAATGCGGATTTAGTTTAAATCTGTCCCCTTTTTTACAATCGATTATCAAAATATTGCTTCCGGTACCGGGTCGGTTCTTTTTATCCAGTAAAACGATGTTCCTCAAGGATCAGTTCTTCTCTTTCACTATCGGTATTAACAACATTTCTACCACAATAAGAAGTCCTATCCAGTACTTCTTATACGTTGATGACATTCTGATTTTCCATCTAACCTAAGAGGCGCTGAGCGGTAGCTGCAACTCACTCTAAACGGGCTGGATGAATGGTCAGTATGCACTGGTTTTAATTTTTTCGCTGAGAAAATCCGGTTCGTACTTTTTAGCCACAGTCGTAGCAGTCGCACTGTTTTAAATATTAATGAAAGTATTCTTTTTCTGGGACTTATTTCCGATAGTAGGTTAAGTTGGCTGCCACATCTTAAAGATGTGAAGGCCAGAGCCCTAGAAGACCTGAATGTTTTAAAGTGTCTCTGTGGCAGGTAACGGGATGCCGACCGCTCCTGCTACAATTTTCAAAAACCTTTGTACGGTCGCGGCTGGAATACGACTGCGTCGTGTATGATTCGCCACGGGACAGTTATCTCCGGATATTGGATAGTGTCTATCATGCAGAAATTCGGCTCACCATGGGTGCCTACCGCACCAGCCCGATTCCCAGGATTTGTACTGATGCTGGTGAGCCGCCGCTTGCCATCCGCCGGCATCTCCGCATGGTGCGACACTACCTGCACATTGCAACAACGCCTGGCAGTCCCGTGTACGACGTTGTTATTAATCCAAATTTCGAACAGCTTTACACCAATCGCCATAGAGCGACCAGACAGTTCAGCTATTGCACAAGGGCTATTTAAGAGTAATATGGGTACGAGTTGCCCTCTTTTTATGACCAGGATTGGAGTATATCTCTACCCTGACGTTTAATGAGGGCTAGGACAATTTTAGACCTGTCGCGATACATCTAGCTGTTTTACTACCTGAAATGATTTTGTCAGAGTATTTAATGATATTTTAAACCAGCACCACGATTTCATTCTGGTATATAGAGACTGGTCTACACAGGCTAAAGGAGTGTTCTCTCAAGAGACTTATATGTATACAAGCTGAGCAGCAGGTGGAGCGTATATTCTTTGTTTAAGTACGGGAGATACAGGACGCCCTTAAATCCGTCTAGTCCTGTGGAAAAGAGGTCGTATGTGGGAACCGTCATGTGGGAATCACGGGAAACGAGGCAGCCGATGAAGCTGCCAAGTTAGCCTGTAATAAGGTCAGAATTGACATTGCTCCGATCCCAAAATCAGACCTTGCCTCGACGGTTAAAAGAATTGTTTTTGATGTCTAGCAGAGGCAGTGGCGGAAGGCGAATATAATAAGCTCCGGCTGGTCAAACCGACCGTTCAGTTGTGGAGCAGCTCCTTCCAGCGAGAGAGAAGGAATGAGGTTCTCCATACTTACCTCCGTGTAGGACACTGACCTCTGACACATAGCATTCTTCTCCGTCAGGAGGACCCACCGGAATGTGATGCATGTGGCGTACCTTTGACTGTGCGCCATATTTTAACTGATTGTGTGACATTTTAAGTTTTAAGGGCAGACCTTGGCTTAGTCAACGATCTGTCCCTTATTTTTAACAATGTAGTGGCAATGTGGCGAAGGTTTTAATATTTTGTGTATTTGCCAGCCTTGTCCCAAAAGTTTTGGACAGACCGGCATCCATCTATTTTATTATTAATTGTTTAAACTCTTTGTTTGATGCATATTTGCAGCCATCGAGACGTTGTTTGTAAATGATGTGATTTTAGTGGCCCATTTACAGCCAACATTTTAGTATTTTATTTTATTTTTCTGTCTGCGTGGCCGACCTTTTTGCAGCTGATCATGCAGACAGTAATTTCGTAAGATTTTTAACCGTTGTTAGTTGTTGTAAGGATGTTAATGACCTCATCGTCGACATCCCCTGAAGCAATAATAACAACAACAACAAGTAAAACATCCGGTATTCTGTACATGTTACAATCTTTGTACGAACATTTCCCCTCCGCTACTTCTGAGTAAAATTCTGTTCCATTTCATCTTTTTCTTGGACTTAAGTTAAGAGGGACCATGAAGAATTTTGTTTCATGTTGTCTTCAACTCAGAGTAAATAATTCACCATATCATTTTCAGAATTTATTTTCGAAGAAGCAAACAGCGAAACTTTTTTTCTGGATAATTCTCTGCAACTGAAAAGCTACAAGTTATTAATTTGATGCTCCATGCGAGTCTCTTCCGCTGTCGATCATTAACATCAGAACTAATGTTTCATCTAGACTGCACTCTGTTGCCGACAGACTGGAACCCACCTCTTGTGGAAAAATTAGTATGGTACAATTATAACTTTATCCATTTAGTTCTACTCCTCCCAAGACTTTTCCATATCTGGTTCCACCAGCAGAGCATAGCTGCACCATCAAAGTGTAATTAGTGCTATACTGTGAATTATCTTCTTCGAAGTAGTCACATTATCTACCCTCCCACCACTTGGTTCACAACAGTGTTTCGTAGCCTTTTGATTCCTCAGGAAATGAAAACCAATTACTTTCGGTTTATGTTCTGTTACTTCCAGAATCGCAGTGCCGGATCTAGGGATGGGAGAGGGTGGCGGAGGAAGGAGGCAACCGGGCCACTTGCTCAGTGCGGCAACTTTAGGGATGCGGCAAACTCTGTTTGAAGGGGTGGTAAACGGCAAATTCATGTTTAGCTCCACCAGCAACCATGAAGGCGGCGAAATGCGTGTGGCGGTTACCTTTTTAGATCTACTACCCTGAGTGGCAGAATCTTGTTTGAAGGGCCAGCAATCTCGAAGTTTTTTGCTCAGACTAGGAAAATTCGTAGATCCGCCACTGTTGAACCGGCTGCAATTTCGAATGTTCAGCAATGAAATTATTCGTTTAGTAATGGCTGCTTAGGTTTTAGAATAGATTAGATATGTTCGTTTCGTACAGTATCAGGGAAGTGAAGCAGTATGTATACTTATTAACAAATTAATAATATTGCCAACCTCGATCTTCCTTAAGTCACACTTGTATGTATGTAAGCACTTGTTATCCTCAAGGCTGAAGGCTGCCAGCTTCCTAAGTGACCTCTCGTCTTAGAAGCCCCAGCCGAGTCCTCGCCCAGAAGCCTCGCAGACTCCCCTTCTCCGACCGCGTACCATCGGATCTAATCTCGCTTCGAATCCGTTTCTCTCGTATCTGGATAGGCCAAATATGAAACATTATTTTAAACAAATAGTAACTTAAAACTAAACAATATTGTTATAGGAAGGTGACAGTCACTCTTCCCTCACACACCACCTCTCTTCACTCGAACTTATTTTGGTTGGCTTGGAGCTTCCTCTCCATGTCCACAATTCAGAGAATTTTATTTATCGAACATCTCTCTGTTTTTAACTGTTTGTCTCAGTCATGCACTCTGTTCGTGGGAATTCGCTAATAAACAAGTCTCTGTTCAGAGGGCGTTCAATGAGAACCTTAAATCCGCGCAACTTTTGGTTCTGAATGCATACCGATTCGGCATAGTCCATCCACAGACCTTTCAAGTGAACGACCCGGCGCGCATTTATTCGAGAGAGGTCCGTCCTCTCTCCAAGGGAATCTCCCCCCCCCCCCCCTTGGCAGGTGGTCGGTTGCCCAATACCAGACCGCGGGCATTGTCCCTCGGTCACAGGTGTCCGCAATACGGAATAACATCTTTTACGCGAACCACCGCGTAATGTATTTTATATGTACTGCACATACGTTAATACAATAATTGTGATGTCAGCATAACATTACAATTCCGAGTTACTTAATATGGCCACTCTGAAGAACTCATTTAATTGCAGTATTCTATATCGATAGTGGACAAACCTGTTTTCAAGATATCTGAAAGTTGACGGATAACATCGTCACAGCAAAAGAGCCTGAAATTGGAGCACATTACGTATGGAGGTTGGGAGTCAGTTAACTAGGTAATTACTTCGTACTAATTACTAGAAATCCAGATGGATTCGACATAATTTGAAAAGCATTGTGGAGTTGGTCTACTTGGCGACTACTCAAATCCAACGGTGATTGAAGAAACTACGACTGAAGGAGATGGGTGCAGTTTCCGACAACGGGAAACAAGCAGAGTATCGGAACCAAGGGAACCCGTTTTCGACTATCGACATGTGAGCATTACGTGTGCAGGGCGTTGGAAGTAGTGTAACGACAAAAAAAGTCGTTATTTGAGACGCTACCTGTAACTGAATGGTTTAAGGAATTGAGTAACATACTTTAATACAAATCACTTGGTGACCAGACGAGTTTGTAAACATTCATAACATTGCTATAGTCCGAGTAACTTTAATGGTGAGTTTCTGTGACAGGACTCAATTAATTGCAGTATTCTAACGAGTTTCTTATCAAGTTCGCTGTTGTTCATGCATTAAAGACCGAAATAATGAAAGCTGGCAAAGAAACATTAGGCTTTAGGGAACAAGCTGCCCGAAAACCTTGGATCACAGAAGAAATGAATACCCTAAATATTCCTTTTTTTACAGCAACCATTAAGCAGTAATTAAAAGCGGAACCTATTGTAGAGAGATCATATACAATTTTATTGTTAATATTGCTGCTTTGGTTTATGTCCGGGAATAGCACACTGTTTGCTCTTTTTAATAATGACCCAAACACTTTTTATTGTTATTATCTTACCTGTTAATCTGCCTGTTTACAGCCAATTGATTAGCTTCTTTAATTACTTTGTGTAACATTGTGCAGCAAGTCTTATAGTGTGTTCTAAGAAGCTCATTATCAGTCTGCCTAACTTCTATATTTAGTTTAGCCTACAGGATGTTTTAGTATCTAATATTATCAAGTCCTTGTTCCTTCGTTTTTGACTGCCTGGAAATAGTCTTGTAGGAAGGCATTTATCATTAATTTCAAAAAACCTTTGATGAAAATAATTGAATTTGTTGTTGCTGTCATTACAGTACCATTGGTCCAATTCTTATTCACAATTTCATTATTTAATGTTTTTACTGATTAATTGTTTAGTGGTCTAAACATTAGTAATTGTTTAGTGGTCTAAGCTTTAATACAGGGGTGGCCAACTCGCGGCCCGCCTTGAACATTTTTCTGGCCCCCGAGATTCATCACACTTTTACAAAATATTTTTATATTTCATTTTTAGTGTTATATATTTCTTAACAATGTGCGCGTAGTATCATTATTACTATATTATCTATGTTTACACGTAAGAATAATAGTAAACACAATAATAACTCATCTTTCAATGTTTCACTCCAAAAACATGTCTGTTATGGGGACATATAATTTTATATGCGGCCCGCGGAGTTATGATGCACTTCCAAAGTGGCCCGCTAAATCATTTGGGTTGGCCACTCCTGCTTTAATATAACTTTTCTTTGAGTTCCACCTTCCCCCACCTCCCCCCCACCTCAGAACATACAGAGAAGTTATTTGAGAATTGGGGTCTGAAAAATCATTTTTTATTGGAATTGCTCCATATTTCTCTAATTTATTTTCCTCTATAAAAATGTTATCAACAACGGTGCAATTATTTTCTGAACTTTGGGTGGAAAATTTACATCTTGACAACGACAATAATTTAACCATTCCTAGAAGATACAACATTCTCTAACAAAATTTATGATGAAGTCACTACAGGCAAATGCATAGCGAAGATTAGCTTCAGGGAGGGCAAAACAAGTGAACTTAATAAAAATAGTTGTTGAAAATGGTTTTACTAGAAAAAAAAACTCATTTAACTTATTTAAGCAATAGTCTGCGAGGGTTCTGACTAAATTTCGCCTGGAGTGGTTCCGGTAATCAAGGAAAATGGAATTCTTGGCATCCGGAGCGGGGATCGAAACACGTTCTTCCGAAAAATATGGTCGAACGGTAACAGCTCACCCACCAGAGTCATTGGTAATTTTGGTCTATTATTCTTGATATTACCGGTAGCTACTATTTGAGAATTATCATATTAAAGCATCGTTTTACAGTTAATGGGAACAGACAATGGACCTAATACATCATTAAAAATATCAACAACGGACTAAGCCTGGGCTGTCATCGAGAACAATGAGTTGAACAAGTTTCTGTTTTCTGATTTTCTCATTCCCCCCTACCCCGGCGTAAAAAGAGGTAGGCAACTTCGAGCGTCTGCTGATGTATATATTAATGCAAATTCTATGTATCGTTGAACTTCTAATTTCGTATATTTCATCGTATATTTTTCAGATTCGACAGAAAATTGAAATCGAAAGAAAGTATAGAATATAGTCGTATAGTCAAAATCTTTTAATTCAGCGACATAGGACAAATTTACTCTTTTCAATTTCAGAACCAGAGATCGTGTCTGAAACTATTACATATATGTGTGCTATAAAATTACTCAAAGATTTTAAATTTCAGATCAACCTGTCATGAGTCGATGGATGATGTTGCCAGTAACTTTAATAAAAACTTTTAGAATTTAAGCCAGGACCGTTAGCCTAGTGGATGGTAGCACAATATCATATTGTAAAGAGCAAATTATTGACTCATTACATTTTGTTTTAGTAATAGTAAATGCGACGCGAAATCAGAAATCTTCGGCGGATTCCAGCATATCGCCTATTCATGTGAAGCCTACCATAAATAATTTCGACAATGGTCAAGGAAAGCTCCACACAACAGACAGGACGTTCCCATTCAGTTGGATCAAGAAGTTAACAGCGAGAGGTAGTTCGTTGTTCTGGATAGTTTCAGTGACTTTAGAAAGTGCGGAGGGAGATACAGACACCAAAATTTGGCCCAGAGAGAAACGATTGGAGGGTATGAATCGGGCAAAACTTTAAAATGTACAAATAAGAACGAGGTTCCAGATAACAGCAGCTAATGAGATTTTTCTCTCTCTGTTTTGTGGTTTCGGTGGGACCTGGAGGGAAGCGACGAGGCAGTCCGGCGGTGGCTGGAAAGGCGGGAGGTTGAGGCCGGAAGGTGCCGGTGAGGCATTGGCGCCTTCTCCAGGTGATACTGGAGAGTACTTGTGGCCGTAGTGAGTGGTTGGCCACAGCTCCAGAGTGCCTGGGCTTGCTAGTCTGTGGTGCCGACACGTACAGTGTATCCGTGTCATTGTAAAGCGTTGACAGCTTGAAGTGTTTTAATTGCGTTCCTGACGGGTACAGTGCGGCTACATTTCTAAGTCGCACATTAATAGTACAGCGACCTGATCGATCAGCTGTGTGAGGCGCCATTGTGGACTATTGATGTTGATCGCTACGCAAGCAGCAGTGAACACAAGCGGTAATATACGACGTGTAATATTTCGATTGCATTACTTCAATTTCGATCGAACTGAACACGTCTTGGCAAGTCACCCTGCACAGATAAGAACTATTCTCAGTGACTCTACCCTTTGTTTTATTATAGCAAATCTGAGGTTTGCGAGAGTGGTGCGCGACTTTTTATTATTTGCAAGTTTTATGTATTCTTTTCCATGATTTGAGATAAGAAGATTTTGTATTTCGTATTAATTATTAATTTTCATATGAAAAGGTTAAATAAATGTTAAATTGTGAAATCAGAAAATTTTAATTTTAATGTAAAAATGAAATCCCATCAAAGAAATATTAATATTTAATTATCAATAATTAATCCACCAGAAGTAATTCTTTTCTCAATTTTTTGATTGATCGTTTTAATATATACATAAACAAGGACGGGTTTCTAAAATTACATTATTAAAAGATGTTAACAATATTGGTGTATTGTTCACAGTTTAATTAATAAATACATATTAAAGGAAAAAATATTATTTAGAGGGTAGAGCTCCGTGTAATGACACTAATCTTTCGATGTTTGGTGCCTTATTTGTAAAACTAATAATGGAAACAATTTTAATGAAATTGCAAAGAATTTAGAGAGCTTCCAACTTTATTCTGGACAAAGTAAACACATTCTCGGCATCGAAAACCCGTTCAAATACGGTAGCTAGAACAACATAACATATAATGTTTTTTAATTAAAATTCCAGTTATCCCTATTGATCCAGCACACTTACAAAGTCTCTCACACTCATTTTCACATAGTATTTAAAGTAAAATACCACATATTAACGTAATTTTTCCAAGTAATTACAATAAATCACTCATTTCATTTATATAACACAAAATTAATTACTTAAAAGGAATCCTTCCGAATGTGAGACTAGGTTGCAGTGCGTTTGTTATGGTTTTGCATGGACTGGCTACCTGTTACACAGAATGAAGATTTCATTACTTAGAAATTAGTATGTTGTTGATAAAGTTTTAGTTTATAAAGGTGAGTTCTTTCTCCGTCATAAGCTTAACCAAAATAAGTATATTTGTTTGCGACTTTGGAGTTGATTAAAACAAAAACAAGACCCTGGACAACGTTGTCACAGAGTAAACACGAAATGTGATAAATATGCCGTAATCAGACACCCTTCCACACAAGATATACATATACATAACATTACGTCTTAATGTCTCAGTCTTTGGTGCACACAACTTAAATGAAATTAATATACACAAAATAATCTGAAAATTGGTTCTTTGGGAAAGTAGAGTATCATTTACGCAAAACGAGGTCGTGTTCTTGTTACGTAACTATGTCGAACAGTGATTACCTTTCCACGTGTTCACATGAAACTCGCAAAGTTATTCACACAATCATGTCTTTCCCACATGAACTGCTGTGGGTCTGTTGTCTGCTATCGTATTCACAATTAACCTAGTTGTGTGCTAAAAGATACGATGCTAAAATAGTCATTGTAGAAAAAGGCTAAAGTATGTTCCGTAACTCACATATTTTTTAATAAATCAAAAGTAGATATGTTCAACTGACAAAACTCTATCCTTTGCTTATAAGGTCACGTATTAAGCAGTATCTTTAAAACTATTGATTTAATTACGGTAAGCGCATTAATTGTAGACACGTTAAGAATTTGAGTTTTTGAAACCTCTGGCTATACTATGCGTTCTAAAATAATTTTCTGTTTCCTGAATATCCATATTTCACTACATGCAACCAGGACCGTATTTAGGAACTGTAGTCTTCTAGGCTCAAATTGTCGCGCGTGCCCTGCCCGTATTTTATAACTTAACATCGAATTTTACAGCAATTTTCCAACAAAAAACCAAGGAAGAAACATTTGAAATCTATTACATTTTTTCCTGGTATTCACCTCGAGAGATTTGTGGAAGCCATTGAAAACTCAAATCTGGATGACCGGACGGGGATTCGAACACGCGTCCTCCTGAATGCGATGGCAGAGCATTATCGCTCACCGACCACGCTCGGTTACTACTTCGCATCAATAAGTTAGTGAATTTATGAGAAAAATGGAAATAATTGAAAATCTTTTTGTTATTCAACACAATTTATTAACATTGTCGAACAGTTATAACAGAAAAAGAATATAGAGTCATGTCTATATAGCCATAGAGTCATGTCTATATTGCCAAATGTGCAAAAACAAGTATACCAATTTTAAAAGTAACATACTATAATTTTAAATTAACTCATAAGGAAAATTCGAGATATGAAAAATAAATGTAACAAACAAGCAAATTGACTTATATTTGGTTCAAATATAGTACTTTCCGAAACTATCAGACTTAAAATGAATGTGTAAAATAATTTGATACAAAATGCATAGAAACGCATTGATAAAGATTGCAGCACAACAGGCCTATATATTATTGAAATCCTCATTTCCATCTTTTTTAACTTGTGCACCTTTTACTTCAGATACTACATGCAATTTAACTCGAAAATGGCTTAGTGTCTGACTGGCTTTTGGCTACACTTGATATTATTAAAGCTAATTATGATATCATCGAAGGCTAATTGTCTTAAAGTATCACTTTCAGTGCTGAATAGAGCCAGACTTTGTGCCTGCCTTCTAACATGAAGCTTCGAACCTTGTTTTTGATCAACTTCAGTTTGGAAAATGATCTTTCTCCACTGCTCTTTGTGACCTAATGTGAGAACTACATACTTAGGGGAGGGGGGAAATCTTAGACTTTTTTCCTAGGATGTGTTTATAAATCTAACTCTCATGATTAATAACATTTTCATTTTTCTCCCTAATGTTGTGTGGTAAATAGAATTGAAGTGAATCAGTTCATTTCTCAATTGGTCTTCTGTGTTCTTGTTATATACAGGGCGTTCGCCGGAAAACGCTACCCTCCCAGTCTGTTGCCGTCGGCAACTTGCTCGGTCAGTCCCGCCAGCAGTTTCCGCCACACGTCACCGTGAATCACCGCACTGTTTAACACCTCCGCTGCCCCAACAGTGCAGTGCAGTGACCCTTACATTGTTAAGAACGGTTTCTTTGAATTGTAGATAGTTTGTGACTTCAGTCTCTTATTAATCAGTGTTGTGAATAAACGTTTCTTTGCGGTTTGGCTGGTTTGGGGATTCATACTCTTATTAATATGTACCGTGTTTGAGTGTGAGTAAATTATGGTACGTTAGAGTTTGCAACAAAGAATATTTCTCTACGATACATATGTGAAGAAGAAGTCGTTTAAAAAGTGTCGCAGTAAATTTCGTCGCGAATTTCCTGGCGCTTTACTGCCAGCTAAATCAACAATTCTGCGTCTGGTTAAAAAAGTAAGAGAAACGGGTTCATTTTTTAACAAAAAGAGACTGTCGGTCAACCGTATTCTCACAGAGGAGAAAATTGACGATATCGCTTTTCGACTAGAACAGTCACCCAAAAAATCATTAAGTCAGTTAGGGCAGCGTGTGTCTCGAAATATGTTCAGAAGATGTGAAATGTGCATTACACAAGAGGGTCAACACTTCCAGCATCTTTTATAAGGTAAGCTAATGAATTACGTCACATTTAAATGCTTAGCACACAAGTTTCTGAAGTTTATGAAGCGTAATTATTATGAAATAGTCCGCGGCCGACGGTGGAACAATGCCGGAAACTGACCGCTCGCTCGCCGCGAGCAGTTTCTTCCTTGTAGCGCTAACAGTGGGTTGCGTTTCCCGGCGAACGCCCTGTATTTTCAACTGAGTTTTGAGCTGCTGTAATTAAGTCTTATCATCCTTTTGAGAAACCCAAAACAGATATCACCGCAAAATGTAGTTGCGCGACAGTGACCTTAAACTACATCCATGCGTCCTGACCAGTGGCAGATCCGAGGGAGAGGCGGACTAGGGGGCTCAATCTCCTCCCCAAACCAAAATCCTGGATCCGCCACTGGCCCTGACCATAGTAGACTCTAACCTTATAAGATTTATGAGTCCTCAGTGTTGTGCAGCAGCAAAATTGCTACTTTCCGGTATAGGTGTACTGAAATGATACACGAAAGTTGTTTTCAGTTTTCACACACATTTCGTGACTTCTGATGCTAAACTCGCTTTGAAAATAGGCTTCTTTCAATCCAGGTAAAAAAATAAATAAAAATAAAAAATATTAATAATAAATTTAAAAAAAAATGGTGCTGGCACATAGACTGCAGCCTAGATAGTTTCTGCCTAAATGCGGCCCTGCATATAACAGTTGCAAGTAAATTGTAAGTGCATAAACAGATAATTAAAGAATTTTAGCCTCTGTGTTTGCTCCTATAGTGGACACCCTAAATTAGACACGCTCTTAAGGTCGACACATTTTGTGCCTAGTCAACATCCTTTGCACAACCCTAAAATACCATCAAGGTCAGAAAAGAAAAGCACAAGATATGAGCAACAGAGATCAAGACAGAAGGGGTCTGGTTTTTTTTATTTTTTAAACTGCTGAACGTCTCTCAACAGAGAGGTCTTTAGAGACGGGAAAGGATGGGGGGCAAGGAATGGAAGGAATTCGGCCATGGGCTTTTGAAGGAAGCATCCCGGCATTTGCCTGGAGTGATTTGGAAAACCATGGAAACCCCAAATCTGGATGCCCGTACGGGGATTCGAACCGCCGTCCTCCCGAATGCGATGCCAGAACGTTAACCGTTACACCACCACGGTCGGTAAGGGGTCTGGCCCAAGTTGAAGCTATACCTAGCTGGAGTCCCATGGGTGCCAACGCAGGTCCACAAATTGCGAGTCCGTGGGGTATACTTAATGTGACCATTTATCTTTATCGCCTGAGGAATTTTTTTTCGTCAGAGTGGGACGCTTGAGGAGTTTTGTAAAAAAAAATTGTTTCGTATTTTACTAGTTTTCTACACTCACAATAAGGGAGCGTGCATAAACCACGTAGCTCCATTTTGGCCTCCAGTGAACCCCCCCTCCCCCCACGTAGCCCTACGTAGCTTTTTTCCCTTTTGATTCCAGAAGACATTTGAACTGTTTTCTCTTGTCAGACCATTGTAAATTACATACGGAGATAGTTAACTGATCGAAGTAATATTCGCATGCTGTTGTGAGTTCTGTTCCTCATTTTAACTGTGAAAAATGTTATGAAAGTAAAGCTACGTGGCCTGGCTCGGAATCCTCCCCCCCCCCCCCCCACGTATCCCAGCGTAGCCTTCCAGCCAACCCCGAGCCTGGACCGAGCCACGTAGTTTGTGCACGCTCCGTAAGTATAACGTAACGTACTATTACTTGTTTAGCCTTAGTATCTAACGTCCAGTTGTTTTGTATTTAGCAGCGGAACAAATCAGTTTCAAAATATCGGTTCTAGTTTTCAAGTAAGAATGGAGCTCATTACATGATTTGTTGATGTTAATCTTAGTAATCAAAATGGCTTTCAATACTGCAACACTTAACTGTGTTTTGTGACTTGTCCATATTTTATTTATTAGAGAAAAAACTATTTCGTCAGATGCGTTACTTCTAGCCAGACACATAACGTACTCAATAGTTACATATTTGAGACTGTTAGCACGGAAGTGTTAAAATAATTCCGGCTAACGGTCTCCAGCAGCAACATTCTCAGCGTTCCAACTAGTGATTTTTTGATCTGTGACGTAGTTGGAAGTAAACGAAAACTCGTCGAACATTTCGATATCTTGGCTGCAGCTAATAAATTCTTACGTGATCAGCAATGGTCCATGCGTCGAATCCACCGCCGCGCGGCAAAAACCGCACCGTCTGTTTTAAATCTTAATATATAAATATATTGAATTGTCGTTTTGTTTCCGAAAGCGGGACAGACAGCCTTAAAGTGGGACTGTCGCGCCCAAAGTGCGACGTATGGGTCACTTTAGGTATACTGCAGACTAACAGAATCAGCTCAGAGATGAAACTCCACATGAAGTACCTTCAAATTTTTTTTTAAAAAACAACGTGTCAGATAGTGCGACAATATCCCTTTACACTACCTGCCTATACACGTAAGAACATTCTACTAAACACATTCTACTAAATATTACATCTGTTGTTCCGAAGACTGACATCCGGTTTTAATTTTAGTCTCCGACAGAAGTGATGTAGCGTATTAAAAAAAATAATAATAATAATTGCGAACGTTTGTTTTTTAAACTAATATTTTGGTGAGGATCATAAACTGGTCACCTCTGTCTATTTAAGGGACACACAAGAATTTAATTTTACCTATATTCGACTCCAATTTTCCTTGATAGTAATATTCTTCTCGCTTAAACTATGAAAGTATACACTTATAGGGATTTATTTAATCGTAATCATAGTTATAAACACGTGCGGAACAAAGTAAAGCAAACTTACAGCAGCTGCGAGCTAAAGTACATCCCGACCGCGACGTTACGATTTTACTAACAAGATACGCGCTTCCGACTGTGATAAGTACTGTACACGCCATACAACAACACATGGACCCATTCGTATGACGATTTTCTGATTTTATGAATACTTTTCTGGATCATAATTCTTCAAATTCGATCTGCAAGTTCGATATCGGCTATCGATGCACTATCGACAATAGGTGCTCTTAACTTCCTTCTGGCTGTAGAGAGTACAACAGCTTTATATAACGGCAATGTTAAGTCATGTAATGACTGATGAGCAGCATTGGAATTCCATAGGAACCACTTGATTCAGAACTGTCGTGGAAAGCCTTTTTTGATAAATCAATGAAGAAGAAGAGAAAAAGCTACAAATTTTCGCAGGAACTTCCGTCGACGGACATGTAGAATTAAACCTTTCAGAGTCAGTGCTCAGCATGGTAATCCACAGTAATCTGAAGACAGCCACCTTCTGGACAGAATAACTACGATGTTGAATATACGGTAAAATTAAATTTGTGTTATTTAAAATACTGTCGTGGAGTTTTAAATATTTCCCTTGTTTTGGCTAGACGTCCAGCTTACCGTGGAATCCGAGCTGGTGTGCTTACACCAGCTTTGGTAGATATGAAATTACCAACAAATATTATTGGACATCGAAATTTCAAGGTGGATGCGTAAGAAACGAGACCACTTGATAAACTGTTAGATACGCTGGATTTAATTTAATCGATTGTTACCGAATTCTGCAAAAACTGCCAGTTCTCAACGAAAAAATAACATTCACGCTGTGGTATACCGAATATCCCAGTATAGTGTGGACAGCAGACAGAAAACCAAGTGTTTAACACATGTTCGTTTACATGGTTGTAATGATTGTTGACTGTGGATAAAGACCCCCAACAGGCACTGCCAACGCTGCAGTGTCCCTTGTTATCAATCTTTGCAATGTAGCCTGCTGTAGGTGCTATCGGAGATCACATGAGAAGCATAGGGGCAACAGCAAAAACTGACAACATCCACCCTGTTGCTTGCTGTTGATGCCATATAGAATGCTAGAGAAGAAGATGCAGTGGAGCATCAAGAGTAACAATGTGTAACAGATTAACTCTGAACCGGCGAGAGGGGTTCTGCATACCTGACATTTCTTCATACTAGCTGATCTTTCCCATCTGATCCACCAATCAACGGAATATCCGCCTCCAGACCGGGGACTGAAGAACTATCTTCCATAATAGAGAAGACGAACTTTCTGAAGGGAGGCGTCAGGGGTGATATTGCGAAGGTGGTGGCACCTCGGATAGAGACGAAGATCCCCACTTCCCAACCGTATATGATTCTTCTTATCAGACACCTGAACAGGTGAATAGAAGTCAGTATTGTCTCCACCGTTGGACTGGCAGCAGGCCGGCGAACTAACAAAGCCCGTTAAATGGGTGTTCTGTTGGACAGCAATCTATGCTATCCCTGAATATCCATACACTCCGGGGGAAAACACTAGCGGGGTTATTGTCTACCAACATAATACCATAGGTTTCATATTTCCGTTTTCTGAACCGCAAGAAGCAGCAAGATTCGCGGAAGACTGAGGGAGGGGTTGGCTTGATATCCCTGATTCGTTAACCACTTATCTAGCTGTCACCAACTGACACCCCAGCCTCTAAGCAACGATAAAAAGATGAAGACCAAACGGCCGTATCCGTCCAACAATGATCAACGCTACATTTGCTCTAAGTTGTGAAACGTTTCCCGTTGACGCATAACTACCAATAAGACGTTGGGTATGGCTGCAGAATCTTGAGTTGAGGATTTGGAGAGGCCAGGCATTATGTCTAAGGTCATGGTCAACGATACAGTCAAAATTATGACGAAGCCAGTTACGTTAGCCCTGTTTCGAGGGCGATCTCTCTAATCGTTAACCAGTACAGTACGCAACATATACTACGTGCTGCATTATGTGTCTGTAATTTCAACAGCATTTATTCCAGCTGCTGGTACTTATGGTCTTCGTGAGATTGAATTAGGTCATCTTTCACTTTGTTAGTAATCTCTATTTATTCCTGGAGAGCGTTTTGTCAAACCAAATTACCGGTACTACAGAATAGATCAGAACGAAGTAGATTATTCTCGCCTAATTCAATTGTGACGTGCCACACAAGAAAGTCTTCTAGCAATCATTGGAACTGGTTGAGATTATCTCCATCGAAGTCAGAAATTCAGCGATGTAATCATCGTCACTAAAGCTCGCTATCGTTCATAAACAGCTTAAGTATACTGACATAACAGCTTTTGAATACTGTTGGAAATAGAGGTTTCATTGATGAAGACCTGGATGCAAGCAACCTCGAATTGATAACCAAATTGGTTACCGGACAAGCTACTAGAAGTATTGCGAGGACAGTAGAAGAGCCCACACATTATCTTTGGAATCAAAACAAATCCGTTGTCCCAACCGGAACCATTGCGATGTTAGCGTCTGTCATAGGGTTGTAACGGAAGCCATCTTTGCAGATGCAGATGCGGATGTTCAGTGCTTGACATCCGCGCGGATGTTTTGCGGAGGTGGAAAAATAGATTTATAATTATTTAGATTTTAATATTTTATTAAAAATAAACTTAAAATCAAAATAAGTATATTTTTTATCCCAAATTCTACATTTTTTCACAAGCAAAGTCTATTTCCAAATAATACTGCCATATTGGTTTATTTTTTTGCTCATGTTTCAAAAAGAAAATAAGTGTAATGATTTCACAAGTGCATTAAATTATTTACGTAACTACGCACGCGCCAAAAAACAACCTTTGTCTTAAGAACTTTGCGGATTCCGCGGCCACGCCACCGCAATCAGGGCCCGATTAAGACAGCGCGAGGGCCGTAGCAAATGTGAAGAAGAGGCCCTTGATTTTTCCGTCCGGGGGAAGATTGTAGAGCTAAAAAAAAAAAAGGTCGCTGGCTAGCCTAGGTGTGTGTGGGGCTCCCCTAGGAGGCGCGAGGCCCCTAGAAGGCGCGAGGCCCCTAGAAGGCGCGAGGCCCCTAGAAGGCGCGAGGCTCGTAGCATTTGCTACCTTATGCTACGTGGTTAATCCGGTACTGACCGCAATTCTCCGTGCCCGCCATCCGCCTTTCTTCCGCTCTAGGGGTTCAATGAAAGACCATCTTGTAGGACCGACGATGATCCGATTTTTTTTATAAAGGACTCTAGTTGGTCCGTGAAAGGGGTTACAGGACTACATGTAGGACGTGTTGGATGTTGTTAGACGCACATACAACCAACACTGATCCTTACCGTCCAACAAGCTATGGCGTTGGATCGTGATTGGCGGAAATATCCTATCAATGGGCGATGAAGACATTGGTGTGCCGCGAGAAAGTACGAGTGGAAAGGATTGCTTCGACTCCATCTATTAACGTCGATGGGTGAGCGCATTCTACGGCAGTTCTAAACGGATATTCAATAGGCTGCTTTACATTAGATGCAAATTCAAACTTGTAAATTCGTCGCTTAGGTAATAACACCATTCAGTTCATTGTTACTGTTGTTGCAAAATCGTAAGAAAAACAACACTGTCGTTAGCTAAGCGACGATGGACCAAATCTCATATAAATAGAAAAGAATAGTATATATTACAAGGTAAACAAAACCTCCGCTATACATCCGCATTAAAAATTGCGGACGCGAAGAAGATGTATAATTTCACGCGAAAGCTCCGCACTTGCGGATGCGGATCTCCGCTACATCCCTAGTCTGTCTCAACGATTAAAAGCTCGGATTGCACCATCTGCGTGTGACATTCACTATCAGTGTAGTCTCCTGCCCCGATTATCATCCTACCGTCTGGCTGCGATCCTGAGAACTACTCCTGAGGGATGTGGCGACACTGGATTCACCGTCTCGTAAGCGTAGACTCAGCGGAAGCCACAGCGTTGACGCGTCTTGCGGCGCTTAACCGCAGTACACAACCGGAGGCTCGGGCTTGGTGCTCGGGAGAACGCGGGTTCAAATCCCGGCCCGGACATCCTGATTCTGTTTTCCCATTGTTTCCCAAATCTATTCCAGCTGAATATTTCAAAAGGTAGTCATGAATTCCTTCCCGTTCCAATGTCCTACCCATAAGAAAACGAACTACTTATACTGTACCACCACGGACTTCGGAAGAACAGATCGTGTGAAACACAACTGGTCCTATTTTCGCAAGACGTAATGAAAGTTATCGGCTCTGGTTCCGAAGTAGATGCAATTTCCTTGGACAATCAGAAAACTTTTAACTCTGTAGCACACAAACGACTTTAAGCGGAGATTCGACCATAGGGTATATCGGATCAGATTTGTGAATGGGTACGCAATTTTTCTATCTGGTCGGTCACAGTATGTCGTTGTTGATGGGAAGCCTCTTGTAAGCTAGATGTTACTTCGGGCGTTCCTCAAGGAAGTGTGATAGAACCATTTATTTTCCTAATTTTTATAAACTATCTCAGTTACAACGTTAATTGCAGGTTGCCATTGTTTGCTGATGATGCACTTATCTATAAGGAAGTAAGGTGCCCTGACGATTGCTTAGAATTTAGCGCGATCTGGATGTTATTTCGGAATGGTGCCATAAATGGCAGCTTACACTTAACTGAAAAAAAGTTCAAGGCAATGCAAATAAGTAACAAGTATAACGTTAACAATGCAGTTGTTGACACGGTTGATTCCCTGAAGTACTGGGAGTAATAGTACAAAGCAACATGAAACGGGACTTGCACATAACTTAGGTCATAGGCAAAGCTAATTCTAGATTACGATTCATAGGTCGTATTTTGAGCAGTTGTAATGCTCATTCAAAGGAAATAGCGTAAAACACTAGTGCGTCTGCATTTGGATTACTGTTCTGGAGTTTGGGATCCATATCGCAAGAGATTGATTGACACGTTAAAGAAAGTACAGAGGAGAGCCGCTCGATTCGTGACAACTTGTTTCAGTCCTTACGAAAGTGTAACAGAATTGATACATAAATTGGGCTGGGATTGTTTGGCAGACAAACGACGTCGTTTTTGTTCGACTTTATTGGAAAATATGCGAAATTCTTTAATTTACGAGTGCAATGAAATACTTCTTCCGCCAATCTATTTGGGTCACAATGACAGGAGGGATAAGATTAGAGAAATAAGGTGCCGTACTGATGGTTTTATGTTTTCTTTCTTTCCTCGTTCTGTTCGGGATTGGAATGCACAGAATTAGGAATGGTGCTTAGCACCCTCTGCCACCCACAGTATTTGTGAATTGCAGAGTATAGATGTAGTTGTAGATATCAGGATGTTGTGCTGGAAATGGTTATTGTTGTTTTTGGGCTTTAGGGGAAGATGACAACTACGTTACAGGCATCCCGCCACGTTGCTCATGTAGTGGAATCTTCTGGAATAAGAGTGACATTCAACTCTCCCGTGGAAGAAACTGTAAATTTTGTGTAGTGACCACGCTCTTGCATTTCTCCCTGAAGATACTCGCTGACATGTTCCAGCGAATCTTCCATGCGGCTGACGCGGCACCTTGCGCATTCTATAGTTTATCCAAACGCTGAAAAATAATTTGCCATATTAATGACCATTCGACGTCAGTTATCAGATGTTTCAGTAGAGGGAATAAGTTCGAGACCGATACAGGCTGTTAATTTCCGACAACTTTAATTTACACTCAACTTGGCGCACCCCTTCCCTCTATTCATCGCATCCAGATCTCCTCATAGCGCAGGAAGCATGTTGTTTGGATGAAGGACTGAAAAAAAAAAAAAAAAATCCGACGCTATATAATCATTATGCTTGTGTTAAGCAAGGCCTTGGAGCGGTTGTTAGACCAAATCAATGCATAGACTACTGTTGGATTGCTGTCACTGTACCGTTCTGCTAGATGAAATTACAACGAAGTACTCTTAGATACAACAACTGTAACGTCTCATTGAGAACATTCAGCGAACGAGCACTTTGCGGCCTGGTGCTGATTTCGGTTTCAGCAAATCACTAAGGGAAGGAGCAGACTGTTGGTGAACTTGTATTCCGTTGTTCAGTCGGTGAAATCTGTATTCCTGATTGCGAGGTTGGCAGCTGTAACTGTCTAAAAAGCGTTCGTTGGTGACTGGAATTGAATCAGTGTCCGACGTACCGCCACTTGTCTCTACAAACTGGTGTGTGGGATTGCTAGGGAAATAGGTGAGGGCGCAGATAATAAGAGTCAGATTGCCCGAGGCGACGTCAGCAGTACGCTTTTGTCCTTGCTGGCGTTGGTCACGTGTCAGCCGTGCGGAAGAACGCCATACTTGCTGTTTGTACACCGCCCGACGAGAGATGGAACAGAGAACCTATAGCAGATTAGTTGTGAACTTCTGTTGAGGAAACAAATGTACTACCGAATGTTGTTACTCGTTGTTCTCGATGATCTTTGTTTCCGAAACAGTTTTAAATTTTTTTTTATTGCAATGTTAGGTATTAATAGCCAGTTTTATTTTAATTTTTCAGGTGTTCGAACAAGTACGAGTATTACAATTTCTGATGCCTATGGCGAAAGCGAGAAAGTGAATACTAAAGTAAGACAGAAAGTAACATATAAACTTTAATAACCAAGTAGAATGTTTTTTTTTCTGATTAAATTGCAAAAATATAAAATTCCTTGGCAATAGACAAGTTTTTATGGGACAAGTTTCACAGCAAATATACTTGTCCTTCTTCCAATTTCGTGTTATTTTACAAACAAGGTAATTTCCCCGAAATTAGCTCCTAAAATGGTTAGTATGAACACAATATCGGAAAAAAATTATATGTTGCTCACCGATTCAAATAAAAACATAGACCCTATAATTTCGTGTTTCTTCGAAAAATCAATATTTTGATGATTATTTTGGAAATAATCGGTGGTTCACATGCTGAAAATTGAATTAGCTGGTTAAGAAAATTGTGTTTTATCTTTTCACATGATAAACTTTTCAAAATTTTTCATCGGAACATTATTGTTTCATCCCCTAAAATGGTTTTCTCACAAAACATATAAATTGTTTGATAATTTTATTCTAAGGGGGTAGAAGGGGACAGAGTAGCGTTTCTGATACCAGCTTGAAAATCAACTTGTGGCGATAGTTATCTTTAAATTTGGATTATTTGCACCAATTAATAATATATATTTGTCTCATTTTGGTTTTGGTACGAATTTGAAAAACTCCCCCTCCCCTCTAAAAAAATAAATAAAAATAAACTCAGTAGTTGGATTGCGCAAAGTGAACTTTGTATCCTCCATCATCAAAAACATTCTGCAATTTGTTTTATGAAAATGAATATTTTTTCTGTATGAAACAATGAAATTTTCCCTTGACACATTTTACTTTCGAGTAGGCCTACTATTTCATCCCCAAATAAATGGTTTTCTACGTAAAAAAGAAATCATTACAGACTTAAATTTTAATCTACTCTATCATTTTAACATCATTGAAATTATCAGGAAGAGAATCACCTCTGTGGAATAAGTGAATTGAATCGATTTCTGGGGTAGTTAACTAGCAAGCCATAAACGTTTTTCCACAAATGGAGAAAAAGCCAAACAAATAAACGTGGAGAGTCGCGAAATTGTGTTTCTGAACCATAATGATCTGAACACATACTGCATGCGGTGGTCAATGCCTGACACAATTTCGGCTAGTCTGCTCCACGCCTTTCCTTCTGCTCCACATTGCCACTCGCACTGTTTATATTGTCATTCAGCGTCAGTCTAATTTGTCACAGGTACGTACCTGCCAAGGAAGTCTGAATTAAAAGCGCTTTCAATAAAATAGTATTAACATGTGGCAAAAAAAAAATAATATATTTCTTACAATTTACGAACTGTTTTTGGTAACTTTCATTTATGGTCGATATTTGGGACATATTTCAAGTTCCTACCTAGGTAACATCTTTTTTTGTGTAACGCTATTCATTCAAAACTGACAACTTTGATGGCATCTCTTGCCTTTATTTCCCAGTTGTTTTTTTTTTTAATAAATAATTTAAAAAAAAACAACTCTTGACGAATTCTAAACTTCCGCACACCACACGGTGGGGACGGAAGAAGTTGTTTTTCGAAACCAACTTATCGCTACGTAACCCCCCTACGCCAAAATTTTACAGAATTTTAAAACTGTATTTGGTTTTGGGTCAGCGAAACACTTAGGTGCAAACTTGATGTCTGTAACTTATTTCGTTTAGAAGTCAGACGCTTGTGACGGACAGACAGAACAGCGAAAGCATCGGTCTACTATAATATATGGCAAAATTATTCAAAACGGAGAGGGACACCCGGGGAAAGTTTCTTCTTAGTGTTCCCAGAAGTTCCTTGTAAACGGCAGATAGGAAGAATAAATAATATTTTCTGTATAAAACAATGATCCGCTGATAAAAGAAAATACTTCGTTTTTCTATTCCAGGTTGCATAACTGTACTGAATCGTCATTCACACCAGATATAAAAATATCCAGTAGATGGAGATTGATGAAATGTCAGAAATGGAAGTTTGTACAATTATGTTATTTAGTCGTACCAAGATGAGCGAGGAATAATCAACGCAACAAGTGTTAATGAATTACGTAACCCCTCTTACTCCTGATCACTGTTGTCTGAGTGAACCCGTGATTCATCTCGGAGAGCATGCGCAGAGACAACGTGCTCGCTGATGTTTTACATAAGGAGCTCGTTATGTGAACGATCACGTTTTCCGTCTTCAGGTAGCGAGCGCTGTCTGTTTCTTTTTGTTTCCCGAGTTACCTTGAAATAAGACCATAAAATGTAATTATAAAAAGGAAGGTTTATACTGCGTAACGTCCTCTTGTTAGCTATTAGCAGATACGTGTCGGAATGTTCCGAGGTTATAAAAGTTTTCACGTTCTTCTTCTCCACCACGTTTTCCCAACATTAGGGGTCGGCTGCCTTGATGAGTTTCCTCCGCCTTTTCCGGTCTACAGCGTCCTCTTCTTTTAGTCCTAAGTTCATGAGCCATCTTAGCATCTCATTTCCGTCCTCTCAAAGAGGGTTTCCTCCGTTCGACGTAAAGCCCATGTTTCTGACACATACATGATAACTGGTCTTGCAATAGTCGTACACACTTTTAGGTTTTTAAGCATCCTTTCATTGCGTATCATTCCAGCAACATCTTCGCATTTGATCCATCCAGTTTTTACTCTGGCTTTCACCTCTGGTTCATAGCTACCTTCTGCAATTATTATTCCACCTACATACCTAAATGTATCTACTTGGATCAGCTTCATTCCCTTAGTGTCTTTAATGTTTATTTCACTTGTTTGTTTGCTGCTAACCAGTACTCCGGTCTTCTTTGGATTGATCTTAAGACCATTTTGCTCTAGTTTATCTTGTCACAGCCAGACACTCTGTTGTAGTCTTCTTCAGTGTCTTCTATGATTAGTAAGTCATCAGCAAACAGGAGCCCCCTTCTGCCATCATCTCTGATTCGCTCACTAAACACATCCACTACCAGCACAAATAGAAATGGACTTACTGTTGAGCCCTGTTGTAATCCTACTTTGAGGTTAAACGCTTTAGTATTTCCATACTGTGTACTAACTGTAGTTAAAGAGCCATTATACATTTCCTTGATCATACTGAGGATATTTTTCCGTAACTCCTTTCCTCCTAAGACGCCAGAGGACTAGATCGCGTGGTGTTTCCACGTTGTTACAACATAAAAACGAAATATGGAGCAAGACGCACAGTGTCATATTATTGCTTTTGTTTGAAGATAAATTTTAGTAAAACTTCAGTTGAGATTCTAATATCATAAGATAGTGAAATTATATAGATGATGATTCTACTTGTTCTTCTATGAGTGGCAATCCCTTGTCCAGGTGTTGGCGATTATCATGGTGGAATTTTGCCCACCATTGGAACGTCTGGGAAGATGAACTGATGTTTTTTCGCGTTGCCTTACCCAGTGTGACAGTGTTGGTGTAAATGTGGATGACTGTGATGGTATGTGTAGACTGTCGTTTGTGTCATGGATGAGAGTATTAAACCCGTTGCCGGCATAATTCCGAAGAACACCAGAAGAACCAACAGGCTTGTCCACATGCCTCGGATCAATCACTATGCCCCCACTCCATAAACAGAGGAGAGGTTTGGGATTTAACCCAGGGCTTTGGTGTACAATCTAGTAATTAGGAATTGTGCGCCACCTAACAACCACCTGCGAGCCAAATCCTGATAGTGAAAATTTCCTCCCCCACCGGGTTTCGAAGCAGCTAACCCCGCGTTAGCACGGTGCTGCAACCAACTGATCCAACGGGGCGGTACCGTATGTGATGATACTAACGGTTTTATAAGCTTCATAACTCTATTCTCACACATGGTACGTACAGTACATTGTTTATGATGGTTATGTGATGTTTATGACTAACATTATCTGCAATTTTTTGCAAGTTGTAAGGTCAAAAAATAAAACAAACAGATACGTTTTATCTATAAAACTCTCGCTAGTTATTAGTAAAGATAATGTGGCAAACCAACGAAGTTAAACATCATTAGAAGAAATTTCACGTGGTAAAATGAGTGTGGTACCATCAACCACTATTCCTCGCTGGGAAATGCCAGGTCTATGATACCTTCTCCGCAATAAGCGTTCTTTTTTTTTATTACTCTCTGAAGATGTAGTCTTGTCATCGAATTGCATCAACTATGACTATCAGTAATGTAACGTTCACGTGACTTTCTCACTGTTATTACTCGAGGCTTAACGACTCTTCACGATGTCATTATAGCGGTAAACGATTGTGAACAAGAATAGAAACGACGATGATCTTTATGAAGGAACCATCCCGGCATTCATCTGGAGTAATTTCGAGGAAATATGAAAACTGAAATCTGGATGACTGGAGTGAGGATCGAACGTTCTCCTATCAGCCTCGATATTTTTTCTCTGTCTGTCCATACCCAAGACATACGGTACTAAGTCTGTTAAATAAGCTACTTCATTAGTGATATATGCACTTCGGCCCTGTATCAAGTGATTAGACAGTATTCCTTCATTTAGGTTTCGCAAAAGAGTCACGGTACTTGCGTTAACGCATGGATGTGACCAATAAAAGTGACAGTAGCAATCATAGTAATTTTGGTTGGTTATAACTACGGAAGATACAGCATCCCATTAACTTCACTTATCTTTAAAACTGAATAAGAATTCCACTCGTTAATAGAAAAAGGAGAAAAAAAATGCAAAGATTATAAACTAACAAAAAATTGAAGGGGAAATAGGTACAGTTACAAAAAGGCACACATTTCGAAGTTGAAGTGATATTTCAGGGTAAGTTTCAGGAAATGGAAGTATGGCACAAGTACAGTGGAGACGAAGTGGGAAGAGATGGTAAAAAATGGGGAAGAAATATTTATTCTAACATAGAAAATAAAGAGAAGTACAGAACTTAAGTACTATAATAAGGAGGTGAGGTGATTAACGAAGTTGGCGATAAGAGAAAATACGAGTTAAAAGAGAAAGGCTATAAGGAATACTTCAAACAACTAAATAAGGAGTTAGAAAATTGAGGGGAAGTAATGGTATGGAGACAATTAAGATAAGGATGGACAAGAAGTGACTCAGAGCTTGAAAAAGGCAGAGATATTAAGTAACTGGTTTAGTAAGATCATTAGATTGTTGTTGTTGTTGTTGTTGTGGTTTAAGGGCGCGTCGACGGCGAGGTCATTAGCGCCCTAAGATCATTAGAGATGATTCAGCAGTGGTAGGGTGTAAATCGCAGAACGAGCTTATCCATACAATTTATTTATTTATCTTATGGCCATTGCACAAAAATAATACAATTTAACATTAAATTATAATTAAAAATCAAAATTAACATGGTGTAGCCGATGTAGAGTTTCATTTGAAATATTAATAAAATCTATCGGTGATCCCCTGAAGGCTCGAAGTGGGCAATCAAAGGTCACGTGACGGACGGTTTGATTTTCCTTACCACAGTAGCATTTTGGTGAATCTCTCATTCCCCATGTGTACAGAGCTGAAGCAGATCTGCCGTGACCAGACCTAACTCTGTTAAGAGCTGCCCAGGTCTTGCGAGGAAGGTCGAGTCTCTTTAGTGCCTGTTGACTGTCAAACAGGGAGTGCCATTCTGGTGGGGCTGAGGCTATCCACTCCAATTTCCAAGCTTCTCTCCCGTTAACATTATCCGATATAATCTGTTTTGCTGTTTTTATGCTTGGATTTCTTTATTTAAGTCTCTGAAACTGATTTTCCATGTCGTCGTGAATGGGCATATCCACGTTATGACACATCTTATTATATTGGGCAATTATATACACACAATTAGAAATGAGCAAACTAAGACATTTGAAATTCATCCTGAGGATATCACGAAGGAACTGAAAAAGCTAAAGGGGCTGGAGTAAATAATATTACTATGGATGTCTTAAAGACATCAGTATATGACTTTGTACCTCATATTGGAACGTTATTTAAATTGAGTCTAGATACTTGACTGCTTACCAGAGGACTGGAAAAGTGCGATGTAGTACCGGTCCATAAAGGAGGGGTGACTAATAGAGTCGAAAATCAGTTTGACAACAGTGGTAGGTAAATTAATAAAGAAACTGATATGCAATCATATCAGAAAAGTCTGTGAGGAACGTGAGTTGACAACATGGTTGCAGGCAAGGATATTCAAGCGAATCTCTGTTAGTGGGCTATGTGCAAGATATTTCGGTTGAAATGGAGAAGAGAGTTAAATTTGATAGTGCAGCATTGGATCGAGTGATCCATAAAATGGCGCTAAATAAGGTGAAAACTATTGGAGTGGATGAAAAAGTGATTATCTGGTGGAAGAATTCTTGAAAGGTAGAAAGCAAGTGTCAACAAAACTGGAAATGAAAATGGAAGTGCAACAGGTTAGCGTATTGGGACCATTGTTATTCGTCATTCTAATAAATGGTTGTGTTTATGCATTACCAACAAATGTTAGGTTGTTTGCAGATGACATAATGATATATAAAAGGATCAAAACGGCAGAGGACTGTAAACAACTGCAGGGTGATCTGGACAAGATATCTAGGCGGGTTGGTAAACATGCGATGAAGATAAATGGAAAGAAGAGTCAGCTTATTAGACATAAAAAGAAAAAAACTAAAGGTTGATTTAATTATAAGGTGGGGAAAGAATTGCTTGTTGAAAACTGGAAATGTAAATATCTTGGCATTACTTTTGATAACAAGCTTACCTGGGCAGGATTCATTGGTCAGGTAATATGAAATAGTTACAAAATCTTTCACTTGCTGGAGAGAGTGATGAGGGGATGTACTAGACAGGTAAGGGAACTGGGCTACAACGTTGGTCAGACCATTGCTCGAATATGGTAGTGTAGTATGGGACCCAAACTTTTAGTATCAAATACAGGAGTAGGAGGGGTGCAAATAATGGCTGCTAGATTTGTCTCTGGAAATTACTGCAGAACATAGTCAGTAACTGTTGTGATAAAGGAGCTGAAATAGAATTAATTGGAACACAGGTGGAGGGTGAAGAGAGTCATGGGACTGTACAAGGCGTATACTGGTGATGAGGCGTGACAAGATTTTAGTGGATGAATTATGAGAGGTGCATGGAGGGGAAAAGATGACCATGACCACAAACTGGAACTCGATTAGAGGGATAAGGGGGTGGGAAGATTTTGTTTCGTAGGGAAGAGGGTCAGGAATGGGAATAAATTGTCAAGATAAATGATGGATAATTTACTAAAAACACTAAAAAAATTTAAAGTTGAAATTAGTAGAGGACAAAAGTATGCCGGAAAAGGAAAGGGGGAAAGTGGGTATGTATGGAAATTGCCACCGAAGCAAGTGTTCCATCGCAATTAAATTAAATTTAAAAAACACATCATACTGTAAATAAGAAAAATACAAATTATTTCTAAATATCATGTCATTGTGAGTTAATTCTGGTATAATCATTTTATATCAGTTTTAAAAAGCAATGACCAAACCATAATGCAGCTATAACGGTTAGACTACCCCTCGACCTCCGTAGAAACAGTTGTCCTTTGGAACTGAAAATTCTTACAAACATTCCTTTTACTCAAGATTAAGTGCACGATAGCGCCGAGAAACAAGCACGAATCGTTCAATAAACTGTTATGTTCAACGAGTTATCTTATTACATCTGTGATGTTAACGCTGGTCGCTGTTTTAATATAGCAGCCGATCTCTTCACAGCGCGCTATGCGTATTGCGTGATTCTTAATTACTATGACATGCTGTTAGTCCAAGGATCATACCGATTTATACAACACAACATACAAATATCAACACATAACGTCTCTTTCTAGCTTATTAGCTGATAGCCGCATATCTACTATCCATACGTCCATATTTATATTCTATCTCTTTTACATCCTTGATGTGAAATTCTTTAAACAATACTGTAACAAACTGTCCTGTGACCTTCCTACAGTTTCAAAGTATTTCCTTGTCGAATTCCATCAATATCGGTATAGCCATATAGTTGTCAAAACGTAAAAAAACACATAGACTTACTTCCGCATTTGTAGTATTATTAGTACAGATCACACACACTGCCTGCGAAAGAAACAACGCCTGAGAGATCAATATAGCGTAAAAAAAATGTAAACATTGTAAGGAAACATATTCCCTAACATTTTTTCTTTTGTTTAATTTATTTTCTTTTTGTAAAAGAAAAAGATAATAGTTATTCTGCAAGAGCAAAGATGTGTGTGTTACAAGAACATCTTTGGCGGAGACAGAAGAAGAGAGCAAGTCCGTAGGAAAAAGATGATGAATATAGCGGACGAATTGTGCTTGGAAATATTCTGATTATATGTGGAATGAATGCTGATAGTAAAGGTTATTTGTGTTTAAATTAATGAGTAACAATAAAGATATTAATTTTGCAACATACAGCATTGTTATCCCGCTAACGATCTGCTACGCATTGCACCCCCTAAACCTGTGGGATCAACAGTTTAACATGGAATATGAACAATGGACCGTCCAGGCGTGACTCATACGATCAAAAACAATTCTTAAAAATATTTGCTTCCTCCGGGATTCGAACCAGAGACCACACTACAAACATTATCAAATCACTAAGCTATCAGACCGCTATAGCTGAAGGTATTACAGAGACTTACACATCCTATGCGTCTGTGTATCAAAATTACATGGCAATATGTATTATTTATACAGAAAAAAGTATCCTATATCCTTCGTAATGGCAAATAACATCTCCTTGTCAAATTTCATCACGATCGGATTAGCCGTTTTAGCCCAAGAAACGTAACAAACAGACAAACAGAGAGAGTTACTTTCGCGTTTATAATATTAGCATAGATATCGTAAAAATATTTTTCATGTGTGGAATTCGCATCCACGGTCACTTTCGGGAACTAGTAGTTTCCTCTAGGGTCTAGGCGCCTTCTGGCTAAGCTGAACTCTCACTGTGAAGCCTCAAAGTTCAGTTA
Source organism: Vandiemenella viatica (assembly GCA_031002005.1). Lineage (NCBI taxonomy): Eukaryota > Metazoa > Arthropoda > Insecta > Orthoptera > Morabidae > Vandiemenella > Vandiemenella viatica. The sequence goes on from JARYHS010008074.1 coordinate 112,565,242, forward strand.
GCACTATACGCGAGGATTGTAGCCGAAGCTTAACGTAGCCTAACACAAAGTAAGTTCCTATGACGTCATTTTCTTGAAGATCAAGACAGAACTGTTTCAGGACAATTTCTCGAGGGAATGGTAACACTTGATCAAAAGTGAGCAGCTAGCTCTTGATCCATGTGAACCACGTGCCCTATTTTGGTCTTATATGCCACTGTGCGGCGAGAGTGATCCCACTTCTTTCGTTGGTTTACGATCTGAACGGGTGAATTAACCTAATATTTAACTGCTGTAACGTGGCGCGCCCGAAATATTGAGCCCAAAGGCTGTCGCACTCTTATCGCCCTATTTTCTTCTATCAGAAAACAGTCACTTTAATGGTGACATCTCGAAACAAATGTTCTTCTACTGAAAACTCTAATGACGCCGATCCTACAACGCACTGGAATTGCTTAATGTTTCTAACCACGTCATAGTAATTCCGCAATAACACTATGATGCTGTTTTATTAAGACTGCAGGATGTAATGTTTAACCAACCGAGACTTGAACCAGCCTCCTATCGCGGCAGAAGATTTGGGGCAACGAATAGTGGTGTTTTCTAGAGTTCACGGAAGATCGAAATCTGGATGGTCAGCGAATTAAACCGACATCACCTTGAATGGCAAACATGAACCAAATTCATTACAGACAGCAGACTATTTTAGTTTGACTATTTAATTTGCAGTTGGATATGTTACAGTTATATTGACGCACCAGCACCACATGATTCCAGACGCCAGCAAATGTTTTCGCCTGCGCTGCACCAGACGACCAGATGTTTACCCACACACTACAATGCCCTGGGAGGGAAGCACACGATGCCAGATGTTAGTTAAAACGGGTAATAAACATGCTAGATAAGAGTTAAAAGGGTAATTATAGTGTCGAAAACGGCCGGAGTTAGATTGTGAAAATAAGGGATATCACAACGTGCCAGACTTGTGCAGGGACGTGGGCATCGTAGGTGGACACGTGCGAGGAGTGGGAGGCGCTTGCCACCGGTCAACAGACGATTAACGTGGTTAGACTCCATCGACACCCACTACTTTAACGATTAAATGTAAATGAGCACTTGCTTCTGTACGCAAGTATGCTGTCCGGTTATTTCCAGTCTATCCACTTTTTTTTTTTACAGACCTCTTACAATCTGTGGCTTTTTCCATACTTCACCTAATGAATAATCTACTACAATACAGTGCATTTTTTCCAATACTCTTGTGAAGTGTCACCCAGGCACCTCTTCCGTCCATAATTGCTCGTTGTTCTCAGTCACAAGAATCTGAGCCATGTAGGTCACGAGAATAATTGGAATAGCGGCAATAAGTCGCTGGTGCTTGAATATGGATGACAGCTGTTTCATGCCATCATGAATGTAATACATGTCTACCGCATTTTTTCAGCGTTAACCATAACTAATTGTTCCAGTCAAATCTTTTATTCTTTAAATTTTATTATTTTAAATACAGCAGTACGACCAAAACGTCACTCCTGTTGAAACTGTGTTGAACTTACTCCGCAGAAGACTGATTTCCGGAAATTCTGGGAGCTCAGAAACTACGTAACAGTCGGGCTTAACATATAGGCATACATTTTCGTACAACTTCCGTTTAATATACGAATTTTACATAGTGGTTTGTAAGTTATTGCCACAATGGCCCCGCGAATGCATTAAATTGCCTGCAAATTGGATGACCGGTACATATTGACCGTTTTACCTACCAGCATCCTGTTTGGCAACGTGCTGACACGCTCTGTATACCTGCTGAGTAAAATTAGCTTATTCCTATGAAGTTCCTTAAACTTCACAATAGAAAATCCGTCTTACAAGATAACTCGACGTTTTCCCTTATTTTACATGGTCGAGACAGAAGGACAATGTCAATAAGTAATCGGTGATAGCCAATACTAATTTTTATTTCACGTGCTATTAAGTATTCACACCTTACGTGAGAGAGAGGATGTCTGCTAAGTAGTAACTATTTAAGGTACTTAAGTACAAAAGTAGCCATTGCTATGTTTCCCTCATTTCAAGCAACCTCTTCTTCAGGATATAGTGGCTAGCTCCAACATCAGGCAACATGATTGTTGAACAGGTTAATTACACCAAATGGACTTTACATGAGAAAATTCTCATGAAAAAAGATACTTTCAACAAATGAGATCAATACCCCTCTTCCTGACAACTCGTGAGCCAAGAAGCTCATTTACTTGAGGCTATAAAAAGTAACGTAAACGACCTGTTGCTCAGTTTTTTCGCCGCTCTATCATTATGTTATATAAACCTAGCACGCATTATCTTCTGTTGGTGAATAATGTATCCTGATGTTTATTGTGCTAATATCGACTATTGTTGTTGTATGAATTTAAACTATTTTAAGTGTCGATGTAACATTGAGTATTCATTCTAATTTCGTAACACGTGTTAGATCTGATAATTTCAACGTATTATATGTATGAACGTTAAACTGCTCAGTTATTCATGCCGAATTGCTTACAAACTTTTTAATTAAGTATTTCAGATATCCAATATAGCTTCGGCTGCAATAACATGATTAAATTGTGAGTGTCGTGGAGTTAACTTTCTTGCATATAGTTCCGGCAATGTTACTACAAGTTGGAAATTAATAATAATAAAAATTGTTGCTTGTAAGAATTGAAACGTCTATTTATTTTTGTATGTATTTTTCAAGAGTATCTTCGCCTGTGTATTTTTTTATGTTTCTTTCGCAGTGGAGTGAACGAACGATACTATCTTTATTGCATTTGGACAGTAAATGTGAACTTTCTTCAGGTTATTCCGGTAAACAAATAAAAATTATTAAAAAGTTAAAGTATCTAGCCTTAATCTGTATTTTGTGGTTAGAACTTTTATATCGGAGAATATCTTGAACAATAGTATCTGATAACCGTTCTTACTATCAATTTTCGGTAATAACTGGTTTCCAAACCTCTCAAAAATGGCGAGTTGAACACAGACTTCTGATTCATAACTAAAACAATTTTTGAAAGCTTAAATAACTCATTTTTTCTGCTATGAAGAGCGTATAAGGTAAAGTGTGCATGCGCAGAACATTTAGTGCGCTTGCGCAGAACGTTGCGACGCATGCGCACTGAACGCGGATCTCGTAACGCGTAACGCTAACCAATTCCTCCCTACCGCACCCAAATAAGTTAAAGATAAAAATCTTGTAATGTTAAGAGGGCATATGCACGGTTATGAGAACATAGTCATATTCTCTTCATACAAATATGTAGTCCGTACGTTACAAACCACATCACAGAGAAAGTTAATCAGTAAGTAGTGGTAGATGGGTTGCCGAGTTTCGGTTTGCCGCGCATTCCGCCTCAATAGTTGTTAATACCATAAACCGATCCGGTAATCCTAATTTGAAAAGGGGATCACCTGTTATTTCGTGGGATCTGAATCACGGAGCATATTAGCATGCTTCACAGGAACAAACCAAAGCATTGTCAAAGATAAGATCAGTTTAAAGGAGCGTAAAATTTTCTTCCGATATCTGGGTGGGAACCAGACTCCTTAACCACAAAGCCGCTATACCACAGGTGAGTTGAGTCGAATTGCATGTAATACAACAAACGTCGTAGTAGACACGTTTCTGACGCATTGCGATAATTTACGATCCTTGATTGGAACTCTCCATACATTCCTTAAGTATTATTTCTAGATGGTGATTTTTCGTGACAAAACCTTTTTCTCCCTTCATACGTAACCAAAATCGATAAATAAAGTACAATTTTAAAGATTAAATTCTCCGCTTCTGACAAATTGTTGATTTTGAACTGCAGATTACATTTTTTTTGTTTATAATTCGAAGTTTTGGACCAATCGTTTTACCGTGGATTCGTCAGTACGGTGCGGGTGACACGATGTCTTTTCCTCTGTTCTGCATTTCAATATTTCAATCAGTACTCTGTATTTTAAATTACTACGCTAAACATAATCAACAAATATAAAAACATACAAAAATTTCTGCAAAAACAATCAAAATCCCTAAACATCGTTGTAGTTTAAATTAAAACAGTTTATATAATAAGGTTTTCCAATTTTTATTCAACGCTATTTTGTGTTCAAAAAAACGAAGATAATTTCATGTCATTTGTATTTACGTTTCCACTAGAGCAGAGGTCCCCAAAGTGGTTGATATCGATCTCAAGGGGTCGATAAGTGTTCTCCTTGGGTCGATTAATATACGGCGGTCGAAAGGGGCCGATTAATACTAAATAGGATCAATTAAACTGTCTAGGGAAAAAACGGAAATATTTGAAATACAAAATAGAGGAACAAACAGATTGAACCTGGAAAACCGCGGTGACTTGCGACTAAAACTTAACAATTTTCAACCGAATATTAATAATCTTGCTGCTGCTTTTCAGACATATCCATCCCACAAACATCAACTGTTTTAACAAAAAGGTATGTAAATCATATATATTATTTCTATAAGGTATTTTTTTGTCACAAGGCTGTATCTTCCTTCATACTTAACCGAAATCAATGAATGAGGTGTCATTTCAAAGCTTATGGTCTCCACTTTGGTTAAATCGTATTTTAAGCAAGAAAGTTTTCGTAATTCGACCCTTAAAGGGCAAAAATGTAAATTTTTCTAAAATGCTGTTTTCTGTGTTACGAGTCAGTTATCTCCCTGGATACCTATCTAAAACCGTTTTATGAAGTATCGTTTTAGAGATTAAGATCTCCGCTTTAGTGACGTCATATATTAAGCCAGAAATTTTTCGGAATTCGACCCTTAAAGGGCAAAAGTATCAATATTTTTGCAATGCGTTTTGTGTCACGAGCGATTTATCTCCCTTAATATCTAACCGATATAGATAAATGAGGTATCATATTAAAGAATAAGGTCTCCGCCATGGTAACATTATATTTTAAGAAAGGAATTTTTCGTAATTCGACCCTTATAGGGCAAAAATGTCACTTTTTCTAAAATGCGTTTTTTATATCTCGAGCCATTTATCTCCCTGGATGTCTAACCAAAATCGATAAATGAGGTAGGATTATGAGGAGCAATGTCTCAGCTTTGTGACATCATATTTTAAGAAAGTATGTTTTTGGAATTCAACCCTTAAAGGGGAAAAGTATAAATTTTTCTATTATGGATTTTTGTGTCACGAGCGATTTATCTCCCTTAATATCTAACCGATATAGATAAAAGAGGTATCATATTAAGGAATGAGGTCTCCGCCATGGTAACATTATATTTTAAGAAAGGAATTTTTCGTAATTTAACCCTTAAAGGGCAAAAATGGCACTTTTTTCTAAAATGCGTTTTTTGTGTCTCGAGCCATTTATCTCCCTGGATATTTTACCAAAATCGATAAATGAGGTAGGATTATGTGGAGTAATGTCTCAGCTTTGTGACATCATATTTTAAGAAAGAATGTTTTTGGAATTCAACCCTTAGAGGGGAAAAGTATAAATTTTTCTATTATGGATTTTTGTGTCACGAGCGATTTATCTCCCTTAATATCTAACCGATATAGGTAAAAGAGGTATCATATTAAATAATAAGGTCTCCGCCATGGTAACATTATATTTTAAGAAAGGAATTTTTTGTAATTCGACCCTTATAGGGCAAAAGTGACAATTTTTCTAAAATGCGTTTTTTATATCTTGAGCCATTTATCTCTCTGGATATCTAACCAAAATTGATAAATGAAGTAGGATTATGAGGAGTAATGACTCAGCTTTGTGACATCATATTATAAGAAAGAATGTTTTTGTAATTCAACCCTTAAAGGGAAAAAGAATAAATTTTTCTATAACGCAATTTTTGTGTCACGAGCGATTTATCTCTCTTAATATCTAACCGATATAGATAAATGAGGTATCATATTAAGGAATGAGGTCTCCGCCATGGTAAAATTATATTTTAAGAAAGGAATTTTTCGTAATTTAACCCTTAAAGGGCAAAAATGGCACTTTTTTCTAAAATGCGTTTTTTGTGTCTCGAGCCATTTATCTCCCTGGATATCTAACCAAAATCGATAAATGAGGTAGGATTATGAGGAGTAATGTCTCAGCTTTGTGACATCATATTTTAAGAAAGAATGTTTTTGGAATTCAACCCTTAGAGGGGAAAAGTATAAATTTTTCTATTATGGATTTTTGTGTCACGAGCGATTTATCTCCCTTAATATCTAACCGATATAGGTAAAAGAGGTATCATATTAAATAATAAGGTCTCCGCCATGGTAACATTATATTTTAAGAAAGGAATTTTTCGTAATTCGACCCTTATAGGGCAAAAGTGACAATTTTTCTAAAATGCGTTTTTTATATCTTCAGCCATTTATCTCTCTGGATATCTAACCAAAATTGATAAATGAAGTAGTATTATGAGGAGTAATGACTCAGCTTTGTGAAATCATATTATAAGAAAGAATGTTTTTGTAATTCAACCCTTAAAGGGAAAAAGAATAAATTTTTCTATAATGCATTTTTGTGTCACGAGCGATTTATCTCCCTTATTATCTAACCGATATAGATAAATGAGGTATCATATTAAAGAATAAGGTCTCCGCTGTGGTAAAATTATATTTTAAGAAAGGAATATTTCGTAGTTCTACCCTTAAAGGGCAAAAATGTCAATTTTTCTAAAATACATTTTTTGTGTTTCGAGCTATTTATCTCCCTGGATTTCTAAACAAAATCGACAAATGAAGTAGGAGTATGAAGAGTAATGTCTCAGCTTTGGTAACATCATATTAAAGCTCACTACTCATCCCATTTTATTCGCGAAATTTTCGCACGGGTCGTCTAGTATATGTTTAAAGTATTCAATAGTACTCCAAAAATGACAGTTAGAGGTTTTTTTCATCCAATATAATTTACGTTAAATTTTCAAAGATAATCGTGTATTTTACGTTTTATGACGCGTACGGTTTAAGGACTATAGGCAAATTTCCATCTATCCATAATTCTGTTATTATTTTTTAAGATCACAATAATATCTCCTTTTCTTTTAATGCTATTGATGGATTTTATAAGATATGGGAATTATAAATTTTATCGTCGGATTTTTTATGCAGGTTTAGTAATTGCTAAACATCAGAAATGCCGACAATGATGAATTTTTTTTTTATTAAATGATTTATCTAGGGTAGATAAGAAAACAAATATTGTATGAAGGGGTCGATGGCATGAAAAGTTTGGGGACCCCTCCACTAGAGCGAGTAATATTCTGAACAAGCTGTACGATTTATGTAGCTACAGGCCGTTATCAGGTAGTCCGCAGCAGCCAGCCCTGTGACCTCTGACCCTAGTGGAACGCTGCGCCCCGCTAGCCTCTTCTCCTTAATGACGCCCGGGGGCGTCGCATTCCGGCGGCAGCGGCGCCCGCCGACGCTTTCATTACAGCACGCGTGACGTCAGAGGCGCCGGCGCCACCGTCGGTCGATAGAGAGGACTCCAGGATGCCAACGAGCAATCGGGGAGTCCTGTGCGGGGGAGGCAACCAGATCCTGACTGACAGGCTCGAGTGCTATGACGTCAGTTCACTGAGCTGCTCCTTCTGTCTGTGTCGCCACGAGTGCAGGTGGATCTCTTGCTTCCGCAAGCCTTCGTTACCAGAAGAACACACATTGCTTTGCGTAATTTAGGCACACCAGACCGTGGCGGGGAGGTTCAACGAGACCAGGTTCGAGTCCTGAACTGCAGTTTTTTGGTGGTTTCCCGCGATCTCCACCTCATAAACTATACATTTCGCAAACAAAAATACATTTATCATACAGAAGACAAAAAACACGTTTCACATACAGATTACAACATAAACATTCCACTGTTACGATAAATTGCTCTAGATCTAACAAATCTGGTTCTACTTTGGTGGAGGCTTCTCCCTCCCCCCTAATCCCTCGTGATTCACTCTAGCTACTTGAGAAGACAGGTGGTTGGTGTCTACGTAAGTGGTTTTCAAGTAGGCAACATAACTTTAGGCAAGGATATTTATGCGAATCTCAGTTGGAGGGATATATGCAAAATGGACAAGGGAGGCAAAATTGATTGTGTAGCACTAGATCTTTCAAATGCTTTTGACAGATTGAGCCACAAAATGGTAGTAAATAATGTAAAAACTATTTGAGTGGATGAGAAAGTCATTTCTTGGGTAGAAGAATTTTTAAAAAGTAGAAAACAAAATGTTAGGATAGGAAATTATCAAAAAAGTGAAAGTAAAAATTAGAGTGCCACAGGGTAGCGTATTGGGACCATTGCTATTCATTATTCTAATGAATAATTTGTGTTGATAGTTTACTATCAGACATTAAATTGTTTGCAGATGACATAATGCTGTATAAAAGGATCAAAATGGCAGAGAACTATAAACAACTGCAGGGTGATCAAGACAGGATTGGTAAACATGAGATGAAGATAAATGTAAAGAAACTTATTAGATATACAAATAAAAAACTAGAGGTTGTGTGATCATAAGGTGGGGAAATAATTGCTTGTTAAGACATGAAATGTGAATATCTTGGCATTAAATTTGATAACAAGCGTAACTGGGCAAACACATTGGACAGGTAGCAGGAAAAGGTTTCAAAATTCTTCACTTGTTGGAAAGAGTGAGGAGGGGATGTACGAGAGTAGTAAAGGAATTGGGTTACAAAACTTTGGTCATACCATTGCTTGAATATGGTAGTGTAGTATGGGACTCACATTTTGAGTATGAAATACAGGAGTTGGAGAGGGTGCGAAAAAAGGGCTGCTAGATTTGTTTCTGGAAATAACCGCAGAACACAATTAGTAACAGATATGATAAAAGAGCTGGAAAGTGATTCATTGGAAGACAGGAGGAGGGTGAAGAGGGTCATGGGACTGTACAAGGCGTATATTGGAGATGGGGCATGGAAAGATATTGGTGTAAGATTGAAAAGTAATGCATGGAAGGTAAAAGATGACCATGACCACAAGCTGGCACACGTTTTCTATCACAAAGATGTGAGAAGATTCTCTTTTTTAGGTAAGGGTATTAGGGATTGGAATAAGTTACCAAAAAAATGATGAATAATTTACCAAAACGATGAAAGAATTTAAAGGTGAAATGGAGGTGGGTGCAGGAAAGGGGGAAGATGGCTGAGTAGGGAAATTACCACCGGAGCGTGCGCTCCATTCCAGTTTTAATTAAATATTTAAAGTAAACACGACAATTACGTTGTAGTAGTAAGTGTCAGCCCAATGAAGTCAAGGCAAAAAGTAGAAAAAAGATTCGGTGCATTATATCTCATTTTAACCAGCACGTTGTGGGATACAAATTTACAAAGCATTGATACGCCCCATAGTGGAATACGCGTTCCCCGCATGGGGATATACGGCTGCAACGAACGGGGGAAAGTTACAAATTCTACAAAAAAGAGTAAATCAAAAGAGCGCTTCACTTACCACATAGATTCCCCACAGAAGACATCCACATATGTGTTAATATGCCCGAAATATTGGTCAGGTTTAAAGTGGCAGCTCAAGACTTCTATAAAAAGAAATGGAACGTCAAGTAATGAAATTATACGCAACATAGGTCAATATGACGTAACAGGCTTACGTTACAACATGCCGAAATCACTTTTTAACTAAATTACTAATTCAAGCACTCAATATTAATTATCTCAACCTGTTAAGCAACAAGAAACGCAAAAATCAATAAATAGCAAAGTCAACTTTCAACTGTAATTATAGGGGCGGATGTTACTAAAAAGAGCGACAGGTGCCTCTACAGTCTACACAAATTCAGCCTTCGGCGTTGGTTCTCTCCTTCAATTGTAGTAAAACCACGTTTCGTTTAATGGAATAAATTGTTTACAGAACTATATAAGTGTAGTCTAATAAATATAACAGTATTGGTACCGCTCCATTCAGGTTTAGGCGGTTTTTATCTAACGGCAATATTTTGTACTGAGAACCGTTGGGCCGAGGATTACGAGAAGGCTTATTAACCCTGCAGTGGTCGCGTGGATTACATATGTAGTCCACTCAAGCCATTTCTAATGGGACTTTTCAGAGCGCGACTACTGCAGGGTTAAGAAGCACTGGGCGGCAGGAATGCTTTGTGTAGAGATTGGCGCCTAGGGCGGTAAAACCATTTAACATCGGTACGCTGACCACGGAAAATCTTTTTAGCAAGCACAGCGAAGATAAATCGTTCTATTATGCTCTCGTTCCGACGTGAAAAGTTACCAGAAACCCACGAAACATCCAGGAGTGGGAAATTGCGTCCTGTTCCTAGTATTTTGGTATGCATGGCTTCAGTATCTAAGGGGATGTTAGCCAGCTAGAGCGTTTTATTACAAAATTCTGCTGTTTTATTATAAATATTACTAGATTGAAGAGGACGACAAAGGCAATCGACGGGATAGGCTGTTACGTGTCTGAGGAGGAGACGCGGCTTCAAAGCGAAGTTTCTTAAGACTTAGAATTGAACAGCGAGACACTAAGTTTTCGAAATCTAATTCATCTCACAAATGGGCACCACAGACTGCACGCACGCTAGACCTGTGCAGTCATCGTACGAGTGAGAGATTAACTACAGCTGAGTACTAGAGTTGGAAACGCAGCTCTGCCGTTCAAGAGTGGTGGGTGAACGGTTAACGTTCTGGCTTCGCATTCGGGACGACGCGGGTTCGAATCCCCGTCCGGGCATCCAGATTTGGGTTTTCCATGGTTTCCCATAATCACGCCAAGCGAATGCCAGGATGTTTCCTTCAAAAGGCAATGGCCGAATTCTTTCCCGTTACGTTTCCCCAATCCTATCCCGCCTCTAATGACCTTAGCCATCGACGATGCCTAAAGCAATAACAAAAGAAAAAAAGCTCTGCCGAATAGACACTACCATATGGTGATACAGCTGTGTACGAGGCATGTTTTTTAAGAAAGTACCGTTTTGAAATTAAAAAAAAAGACGTGCAAATACTGTATATCTCAATAATTTTATTTTTACATGAAAGCCTGTACCTTACTCTACTTTTCTACATAATTCCCTTCAATATTGGGGCACTTGTCATAACGTAGTACCAGTTTTTTAAAACCCTCCTCATAGAAGTCTGCCGCCTCACTTGTTAACCACTGCATCACAACTGTTATGATTTTGTTATCGTCTTCAAGACGCTGACCGCTCAGGTGTTTCTTCCAGTGCAGGAACAGATGGTAGTCACTGGGCGCCAGACCAGGGCTGTACGGAGGATGATGTAGAGTTTCCCGTCGAAAAGATGTGATGAGATCTTCGATCTGATTAGCCACATGTGGACGGGCATTGTCATGCAGCAAAACGATGCCCTTGCTCAACTTGCCACGTCTTTTGTTCTGGATTGAATGGCGCAGATTGTTCAATGTCTCACAATAAGCTGCTGCATTGATTGTCTCATTACGAGGCAGAAATTCCACAAGCAATACTCCTTTTCTGTCCCAAAAAACTGTGCACATGATTTTCCGGGCAGAAATCGTTTGCTTGAACTTCACTTTTTTGGGTGAATCTGAATGCCGCCATTCCACGGACTGTTGCTTTGATTCAGGTGTGACGTAGGCCACCCATGTCTCATCGCCCGTAACAATTTGGCTTAAGAAATCATCACCATCGTTGTGGTACCGCTCAAGGAAAGTCAATGTACTGCCTAAACGTTTGGTTTCGTGCACATCCGTTAACATTTTCGGTACCCAACGTGATTTTCGCTAATTCAAGTGCTCGGTCACAATCCCATACAAAACACTACGAGAAACATTAGGAAAGTCATCACACAAGGAGGAAATCGTAAAGCGTCTGTTTTCTCTCACCTTATTGTCCACTTTCTGCACCAAACTTTCATTAACGACCGAAGGACGCCCACTCCGTTGTTCATCATACTCTCACCCACTTTCTCACCATTCCATCACACATAATATTTTGTCCGTAAACTGCACAGATCTCGCGATGAATATCGATCGGTTTTAGGCCTTTAGCACAAAGAAATCATACAACAGCCCGTACTTCACAGTCGGCGGGACTCACGATTATCGGAGGCATCTTAAACACTCAGTGAACAACGTAAACAAGGAAGAATTAGACTGTAATGGCGTCAGTGCGTAGGCAAGAGATGCAGGTACCCAGTGCGCATGCGCGGAACGCCGACCGTAGTGCTGCAGCCACGGTGTGACAAAACGGTACTTACTTAAAAAATACGCCTCGTATGTTAGACATTGGCTACCTTTCTTAACATTGTTCCACCCGCGTACGATCCAGAGTTACTCACTTCTAACTAGGTAAATTTTAGAGCAAAAACACTGTGATTTGAGCAATTTAATACATTTTCTTAGTATTTGTTTACTGGAAGAGTTTCATTTACTAATTAATAAATCATAGATTGTGAAATATCTCAAGTGCGTTCATTAATAAACGTTTGTAAACCCATATTAATTCGGCTGTATTAACCCGTCAGATATGTGCATTTGAAACTTTATATATTGTAATCAAGAAAAATGATGGCGCCAGAAAATGTATAGGCAGAAAGGACTATCTTACCCATAACATTTAAGCAGAGTAGTATAAAGAAAATTCTTTTACTGGTTTGACAGAGGATTATATTCAATAGCGGCAACTATTTCCAGTAGTTCTTCCTTTCATAAGAATTCACAAAGATTTGAATAAATACTTAGTAGTCGCCTCACAAGTTACTATGATTTGCAGTAGTGCTGCTAAGTAAAAACAATACCCTCACAAGTGATGACACAAGTCAGGACAAAGGGTAATAATTAGTGGACTAATTATCTGTCCATTTACAAAGCTGCTGTCAACGGAGCATTGCGACGAGGTGGCAAGTAAGAGATAGTTTCTCCATTTTTTTTTTTTAATTCGGCTTTCAACAAATTTTTAGCAGCAAACAACAATAGTTTTGTATTCCAAAGTAATAAATTTGATATTTCGAAGTTGTGCTTGAATCTGATTAGCAAATTTGTTTAAAGAGAGCTAACATCTTCAATATTTTTTGCAACAGTTGTTAAACTTACATTGCAAAAAGAGCAAGTACCTGTGTACGATTAAAAGATGAGCTGAGGAACCTTGTCTGATAAATGAATAAATTTTGTAGTAGTACGCCAAATGTAACTGTTAACAGTAGTTATTTTGTTTGAGTTGGCTGATTGCATGGTGAAATTTAATATTAAACCCTGTGGGTTTTTATTTATTTTATTATTATCCCCCCCCCCCCCCCAGCGGGACTTTGTACGTGTCATGGAAATTTCAGTGAGCTAGCGTGTGCTTCTGTGGAAATTCTCGCTTGTGAGTCACAGCTCTGTATCGATTATAGTTTACAGGTCGAGATGCTGGCCTTCAGGTCATCTATACAGGTGATGTCACAAATTCTAATAGAAGCGTGACTACAGGTAGCTTTCCTTGCCAGACTTGCCAAAAATAAAGAAAAACAGACCTATAGGAAAAAATTTAATAAAATTAAAGGTTCAAATTATTTGAACTCATGCAGTTGCCAGAATGTGAAGTAAGCATGGTGCAAACATAAAAACGAGATAAAAATTAAAGTTCTATTTGATCCAATCAAGCAGACAATCCACAAGTCGAAGTTTGGTTGGATATTCCCTAACGAGGCACCAGCCGTTGTGTTAATAGTATATCGGTCAGTTTCTCTCCGATGGAACTGTACTGGAACCTAGTTTCGCCGATTTTTCACTCTGCCGAACAACCAACCAAACTCTGCCAACTGAATTCGTTACACTAAGACAGACTTCGACCTATTTTTCTTCAGTTCCCGGCATATCTCGTGCAAGATGGACGAAACTGACGTTCTTGAAATATTAAATGAGAACTCTCTCTTGAGATTTAATATTATGTTTGGTACTGGAGAAAGTGGAATAGGTAAACAGATAGAGAGGTTATGTGAGAATTCCATACATTATTCTCCAGATAATTGAAAGAGCATATTAACTTTGTTGAGTACTTCAGAATGAAACCGAAAACGTTTTTTATATATTTTTTGGAAAGAATCCGACCAGCTGTAGAAAAATATCTAAATTTCAGGAAATGTATTACTCCAGAAGAAAGCCTTGTTGTGACATTGAGGTAGGTACCTATTTCCGCAAAGGTTTTAGAAGTATTAAGTTCATTTGATTTGTATGTTTATTTTTAAATTAGAAATTATTCATCTTTCAATTTTTATCTGTGTGTATAAGTCACTAATATAATCTAATCTGTTGTCAACTGAAATCGAAATTTATGAGAAGGTGTGATCTGAAAAGAAAACCAATCATTTTATGAAGTAATTAATGTAATTTATTGAAATATTAAAACAAGTCATAATAAGTGCTCATTGGTGAAAATACATTTGTACTGTTTGGTCTGTAAAACGTATGTGTCGGAAATTACTTCATTTGTTTGTTTGGCCGATATCGGCCGTAATCGGCAAAGTGAAAAATCGGACGAAGTTGGTTCTTGTATAGTCATACCCTTTTTTACTGTTATACGTGGAATCCGAGCAACCGTGAATTCTGAAGTCGAGTGTCTTACCCACTTTTATTGTCAGGCGAACTTACTCTAATGGTGGAATAGTATGTTGTCATATGTCTGTGAAACGTGCAACTTGCGTTTTGCATGATTAGGGTTTTTTTGTTTCGTGAAATGTTTAGTTTATGAGGCGGAGATTGGGGACCGTCCCAGCATTCGTCTAGATTTGTGTCTTTCAATCTCCCCTCCGAGGGGTCGCGATCGCAAGGAGAAAGTAAAAAGCAAGGATTTAAGTGTTACAATACAATTAAAAAATTTCCAGTGAGATGGCTCTGCCTGTTTAGTTTTTAATAAATTGCCGAATCGTGGTTGAGATGTTAGTAACCAAATCATTTCCTAATTGGAGCCTATTTCTCTTCTTTTCACCATATTTCAGGTAATTTTAGTCATAAGTCTATTTTTTTCCGGTTTTGATTTGCTTCCGCCACTGCCACTTGTAGCATATGAGGTTGGCTACACAGATCTTCTGAGAACTCGCTCTCAGCGAAGCTAGTCCGTACTCGCTGGCGTACTCGGACGATTACAGTGAACGAAAACAAAGCTGTTCCTATGTGGCCGCTGATCCCACTTTCTCGTCTCCCGCGCCGCCACCACGGCCCGCAGAGTGTTCGCAACTACCTCGTACAGCATTTGATTTCTCGATCAGTAGGTATAGTCTCAATAGAAAGAAAATTAAATACGACGTTTTTCAAATCATTGATATAATTTTTTTACGGACATGAAGAGTCACCAAAACATTTTTACTTGTTAAGGGGTCACAGATTGAAAAAAAAATTAAAAAACTGGCCTAGATTACTGTGGGAACCGCCTAAAAACCGCAATCACGACGGCTGGTACGCGGGGACCAGGACTTGAACCAGCTTTCGCTGGACCTCCCCTCCCCAGAGTGGTGATATCTTGACGCACGCAGCCACACTGGCGGGTGCGTTTATAGTTTAATGAAGCTAAAAGTCAGCAAAACTTTCGCTCGCCCTTACACTAGGTGACGGATTATGCACACCTGGTGGTACACTTTTTGAAAAAACTGCAGCACCTAAAGACGTGAAATTGATAATACTAATTGAAAGTCAATTTTAGATTTGCCACCAATCTTTATTTTGCAATAATAATAATAATAATAATAATTATTATTATTATTCGTTTATGCTGGCAAAGAGAGGTCTTCAGTTTGGAAATCGCTATCGTAGAACGAACAAGTCTGGTAAATAACACGTAACCTATGGTTTCTCGCCCTAAAGCAGTTCTGTCTGGTGGCTCTCCGTTTAAGAGAAATCGGGGATTAGAAAGTGCAAAAATTGTGCCTAAATGACTTATACCACTACGGAAGACCACTTCTCAATAACGTTGGTTTAGCCGTGCATGTTGAGGCAGTGAGTTAATGAGCGGGAGATCCTCCGTTCGATCCCACCACCCGCAAAATTATTTTTCTGTTTGTATTTTTTTTATTGCTATTTGATTTTGTGCATTTCAAATTTGTTTTGAAACAAAGTCTCCAAAGTATTTATTTGCTTTGGAAAATACAAAAATGATGAATGACGTAAATCACAGAAACATTTGAAACAAAAATTACGTGCACACCAAGAAAATTTTATGATGGAGATCCTTCCACAGTCACTCCACAAAGTGAAATATTAATTTAATTTTTTAAATTAAAGTTTATATATGGGTGTTGAATGTTCTTTGTAAATAAATCTGTGCTTGTGTAAACGTAGAGGCATCAGTTTTTGTCATTACAGTAAAGAAATCCCGCTCCTTCCCTTAATCAGTTATTTAAATAACTATATAATTTTACTAAATATAAATTACAAGGAAAGGGAAAATGGAAAATTGACTCATCACTCACCAAAGTTGAAGGCAGCGACGGGAGAAGAACATATATCAGTAACACAAAAATACATAATATTTCGATCTTAAATCTGCTTCGTGTTAAAGAGAATGAGTCATGTGGCTCGGAAGGTGTGCACACGCCGAAGTTTCCTACATGACTGAGTGCATTATCGATATGGCGGTGGGACTGAGATGTTATATATAAATATGTATATCGCAGAAGGTGATAGAAATAGTAATATACCAATAGGGTATGGAATGTAGAGACTAAAACAAAAATAGGGAATTAAATATAGATAGATAAATTTTGGAAAAAGGGGAAAAAAAGAAATGTGATTAGTTAAATGACAATAATGCTAATACTGATAATAATGAGTGATGCGACAGACTATATAAAGTTTAATCAGAATCAAAATTAAAGACTAAAAGAAGGTACACTTCAAGCTTTAATCGAAAATAACGTTGCCGCAAACTGAACTATTGAGGGAAAATGAACTTATGCTGCAGAAAGAGAGGTATTAATTTATTTTTTGTATTAATGATGATCTATGGTTGTTGAAAGTTCTTTTTAAAATAAAAATCTGAGACTTCTGGAAATGTAGATGCAGCGGTTTTGTAATTATACAAAGAAATCCCATTGCCTCCCTTAATCGATTATTTAAATAACCATGTAATTTTAATGCTAAACTATGCAAAGCTTAATGACAATCAAAATTAAAGCTCACTCTACATGGATATTTTGAGAACTGTTTAACGGGAGAAATATGTTTCCACGTAACTGAAGGAAACCAAAAATGCATGCAGGTCGGTAGTTAATGAAGCCAACCACAAGAACCATAAAATCTTTAGTAAAATGAGAGGTATTACTATGCAATGAAATCACCTGGAATCAGCTTCAGCAACACTGTCTGCATTTCAAAGATAATGGCTACGTCTCCAAGATCACGGAGCCTCTGATATCGACCAGTTTCTGTCGGTGAAGTGACTCAACGAAAGCTGGTTTCATCACCATATCTTCATAAAAAATATTCCATAATTTTCTGTATTGTTCCCCTCTCACTACGAATTCCCAGTCGGTTAACGCTCTGGCCTCGCATTAGAGAGGACGCGGGTTCGAATCCCCGTCGGCCATACAGATTTGGGTTTTCCACGGTTTCGCCAAATCGCCCCAGGCAAATGCCTTGGCCGAATTCCTTCCCGTTACTTGCCCCCAGTCCTTGCTGAGTCCCACTATTTAAAAATGTTTTACAGTCAACAACAGCCAGACAACCGCGTGCTTCAATGTGGAAGAAGGAGCTTTATTCCGTGTTATTTCTATAGAATTGTGTGTCATAGCTTTTTGATGTAGTGCACTGACGAGTTGTGATCAAGATATTCGAGTTTTAAGAAACAATTCGGGACGAGGTAAGTGACAACTGTTGATTATTTTTATTTGGAAATTTTATTTAACAGGAGCAGTTTATGTGTTATATGCGTGCAATATATTGGTAACTATTCAGTTTTCAGGCAAGTCTACTGACTTTTTGTAATGCAAGCACAATGGCTTCCATCTTTATCTGCCACTGCTGCTCACAACTTTTTGAGAAATTGACGAACAAAATTTGTACCGTAGGAGTAGCAAAGGCACATGTATATTTGTTGTCCTAACCACACTTCAAGCAGTCGCCATCCGGAAACTTCAAAACAAAACTTGCCGGCCTCGGTAGCGTAGGGGCTAGCGTGGTAGCTCCGCGTGCCGAAGGTCGCCGGTTCGAATCCGGCCGCGGGCATGGATGTTAAGTGTTGTGTGTCTGTGTGAATGTTCTGTGGTGTCTATACTTAGGAATCATAAAAAAAGAACGTACTGGAGAAACTAATTCACATGAAGAGATATCGTAAACACATTGATCTGGCTGAATGGCTTAGTCCCCGAAAGCCATTAAAATAATAATAATAATAATAATAATAATAATAATAGGCGTTTACAGTTAGTTCAGTTGACTGCATGGTATCTGTATTTTTCCTACAAGAAATCGTTTAGATCATTCGGTAGGGAATTTCGTTTAGTTAACAGTAAATATACATTACAATACGGTACACGTTCCATATCTAGTGTACAAATGTTTGAAGGTGAAATCAACTGAAAACTTTAGGAAATTTCTGAACAAAACTGAAGTTAAATTTTTGTGAGTAGTTGAATTGGTGTGATGAAATTTCGGTCATCTGGTGCATTTTCCCTTGTGTTCGTGGTTCATTTTACAGACGTTCTATGATTCTCCCACAGCGGTCTGGTAGCTCAGTGGCTAAGGCGCTTGCTTTCAATAAATTCGTTGCTCCGGTTCCGGTTCGAGTCCCGGTAGGCGCACGAATTCTTAAGAATTGTGTTTGATCATATGAGCTATGCCAGGACGCTCCGTGATTCGGATTCCACGTTAAACTGTAGGTCCCAGAGGAAAGGAATTGGCAGTCCTACCTCTGAAACAATGGCTTAGTATGCCTCCTTCGGGAGGATCCAACCAACCTTCGGGTTGTGGACTAAGTTAGATTATCCACTTACGTAGGACACGGGTTGGATACGCAGACCAGAATTCAATTCTTCGATTTTTTTTTTTTTTTTTTTTTTTTTCAAGTTTGGGGACCCCCGATGTATTCATACCTAATTAAAGCGCGTACAATGCAGACATTATCGTTCTTTTATTACTATTCCTGTGCTGGAAAACCGATATAATATCATTCATCCATTATGTCCCATTAAAATTTTTGCGATCTGGACGTATGTGCCCACAAATCGTGCAACTCAGAATCTTTCACTGATCTTATTATGGCGAGCGACATTAGCCGACAATTTTTAGATTTTTGTGGTTAACGTTTTGAAAAAACTACTGTACGTCCAGACGTGAAATTGAACATAAATTAGCTCGCCCTAATAATTCAAAGTTATCTCTAGATGTGTCATTAATCATTATTTTTGCAAAAAAATTTAATAATTTATATTATTTTTATTGGCATATATATGTAATGCCATGAGTGATAATGGTTCTTTTGAAAATTATTTTCATTCAACTTATGAAAATAGTGGTTGTGTTCCGAGTCCACGGACAACTAACTTATGTAAAATTCGTAATATCACTTGTACAAGAAAAAAATTTCCATTACAACCAACTTCCGCAATCACAATTCATAAAGCTCAAGATTTAACATTAAATAAAGTTGCTGCAGACATTGGATAAAAATAAATTTCTGTTCGTTTAACATGTGTTGGGTTATATAGAGTAAAAACTTCAGAAAGACTAACATTAAGTAGAAGATTTTCTTATGACAGAATTAGTAATATTAAAAATATTAAAATGTAGAAAACAGGAAGAAACTTGAATAAGGTATCTCGTATCTGATTAAAAACAAATTAAATAAATTGATATTTTAAATATTTAAAGATTGCGCCTTATTATAAACGTGCCTAATTTTTTTTTCAACAAACTGAAATCACGGATTTTGATTATAGTAATTTCTTTAATTTTTTTTCATAACAAAACTTCGCGAGTCACCACAAAGCCGTGCTTTTAGCTAGTATTATACAAAATTGGAATTACTTGCTGAAGAAACGGACTCAATGCATTTAGGTTGCGTCACCCTGGGAGTTGCAAGCTGTACACAAAGTATTACGGGCTTGAAAAGAGGAAACAGAACGTTTATGATCTAGCACCAGACACCACAACGTAGCTGCTGGCTGTGTGACGATCCAGCTCAGATCTGTGGCCTACGGGTACAACAAATGTAAGGAAATGGTTATGCTCTCTTGATGTCTAGGGGGACAATAGGTAAGGTTAACTCTCATACAGTTATTACCTTCAATTAATTTCACGCTGTAGTGTGACAGTTCGTGTGTTACGAATTAATTATTAATAAAATTATTTATTCTAGTGTAAAAAAGTATGGCTGCTTTTAATAATCGGCTGAGATTGGTATCTGAGACTGAATGAATCCAAAGGAAAAGTAACCACGACATTGTTTACAATCAATGAATTTAGTAATGACATTCATATTTTATTTAATCAATTATTGTGGAAGTTGGAACAAATACAATTTGACTGAATGAATATATTGAATAGTTTTTTGCGGACGAATCATACAGATATGGGAGATGAGAGTATTACCGTAATTGTAGTGATGTCTTCATGCTGGCGCCGTCTCTCCGTCACTGCAGTATTGAAGTCTACAGACACTACCTGCCTTCAGAACAGAAACAGATCACGGCCTTCAGATGGAGTCCTTCCCAACGACATAAGGGGCGTCCATTAATTACGTGAGGTATTTTTACTGAAATCTGGACACCCCACTTCCACCGTGGTGAGATCTGGTGGGACCCTCTCCCCCTATGATGAGGTGATATCTCGAGCCCCCCCCTCCCCCCTTTTCTGATGACCTCGTAATTTTTGGATACTGTTTTTTTAGCTCTCCTGTTTTGAGTGGTGGTAAGACTTACTCCCCCCCCCCCTCCTTTCCGCCTTCTAACGTTGGGATCAACACCGCAAGTAGTCTGTAGACCTTTTTTTAGCTCTACTATTATTCAAGGAATTAAAAAGATGACGTGAGATTTCTGTCGACCGGCACCCTCTCCCTCTTGGTGAGATTTCGCCGGATTCCTTTCCTATTTCACCTCACGTAACTAATGGCCGCCTCCTAAGAAAAAGTGCGAAATACTCTTCACAAACCACATGATTTATCTTCCCCCGCCAGAGCCCTCTGGCCAATATACCTTCTCTGCTGCTGTTCGCTCGAGCAAAGGAAAATATACATATATTAGTGTAATTTACTACACAGCCCTGCGGTATGCTGAATATCTTTCTGTAGCTTTGACACCCGATAATATTTGGAAATGTCGTTTTAACTATTATATCTGAACTCGTACCGAATCAGAAATGCTAAAACCTCGAGACGGGACGTGTGGTTGTTAAACCCCGTAGGCCCTGTCACCGCAAGTACGCTGGTCGCTATACGGAATATTACAGCCTACAATTCCCTTCTGTAGGGAAGATCCGATATCGGAGGTACCCAGAGACTAGCCCACACAACAAACTCCACACATCTAGCGAAATTATCTTCCACCCGGAGGCCAACCTCTAGTTGGAAATCTGGTCTCATACAGTAGGACAGGGGTGGCCACACTTTTACAAATATTTTTCATATTTAATTTTTAGTGTTACATATTTCTTTACAATGTGCGTTTAGTATAATTATTACTATATTATCTATATTTACATTTAAGAATAATAGTAAACACAATAATAACTCATGTTTCAATATTTTACTCCAAAAAAATGACTCTAGTGGGGACTTATAATTTTATATGCTGCCCGCGGAGTTATGATGCACTTCCAAAGTGGCCCGCAAGATCATTTGGGTTGGCCACCCCTGCAGTAGGACATCTACATAACTGCACGGCTGGCTGTCGTGACCATTATCATTGCTCCCTGAAAGATTCTGGTTGCCGAAGGCATACCCTTGTTGGTTGTTGCTACTGATTGGTACTGGGGGAGTTCTCATGGATTGTTGCGTGACTCTGGTGCGATTTAGGTGGACCTGTGTCTCCGGGTTTTTGCCAAGAGTGCTCAACAGAGCCGAAGGTAATCCTTCTTTTCCCCATCATGGCTCATCGGTTGCTGCGGCGAGGGTAACAGCGAACATTTGTGTCCCTGCTGTGTTTCGCACAAGGTTACTTGATTCAGGGAGAAGGATGCACCCCTAGTTGTGAACACTCGGTGTCGAATATCTATAATGTTCTTGGTTGATAGGACGATGCTCCGCGGGGGCGTGGCATGGAAGTGCCAGGAAGATAAGCGCGGCCGCGATACGTACTTGAGCTGGGAATTGGTGAGCGCCGCCAATTCCCTAAACAACCACCATACGTCCCGAACACAGTAGACTCTAACCCAGGGGTGGTCAACCCAGATGATCTTGCTGGCCACTTTGGAAATACGTCATAACTTTGCGGGCCGCATATAAAATTATATATCCCTATATTAGATTTAGAGTCACTATAGACATTTCTTTGGAGTGAAAAATTGAAACATGATGAGTTATTATTGTTGTGTTTACTATTATTCTTACATGTAAACATAGATAATATAATAATAATAATGGTACTAAACGCATATTTTAAAGAAATATGTAACACTAAAAATGATATAAAAATATATATAAATATAAATGAAATAAATTTTGAAATATGAATGCACAACTAATGTAATTTTTAATACATTGGTTTTAATTACTTTGGCCTTATAAAATAAATATACTTTGTAAAAGTGTAATGAATCTCGCGGGCAGCAAAAATATTCAAGACGGCCCGCATGCGTCCCGCGGGCTGGCCACCCCTGATCTAACCCTATAAGATTTATGAGTCGTCTTTGTTGTGCAACAAAGTTATTACTTTCCGGTTTAGGTGATCTGAACTGTTAATTTACAATATACTTGTGATACACGAAATTTGTTGTCAGTTTTCACCTACATTTAGTGACTTCTGATGGTGAATTCGGTTTGGAAATATGCTACTTTCCACGTTTCCATCTTTTTTTGTGTGTGGTGCGGGCCCATACGCTACAGCCTAGGTAGCCTACGCCTAAATGTGGCCTTGCATGTAAGAGTTGCAAGTAAACTGTAAGTACAAACACAGATAATTAATCAAATTTAACCTCTGTGTTTGCTCCTATAGCCGACGCCCTAAATTTGACACCCTCCTAAGATTGACAAATTTTTGGCCTCTAATCTACATCCTTTCCATAACCAAAAAACACCATCTAGGTAAGAAAAGCACAAGAGACGAGCAAGGGGAAATCTGACAGAATGGACCTGGCTTAAGTGGAAGCAATACCAGACTCAGACGTAGTCCCACGGGTGCCAATGCAGGTCCCACAAAACGTGAGTTCCTGATGGATATAGCACACTCACGGAATCAACTCAGAGAAGAAAAACTACATGAAGTCCCTTAAATTTAAAAAAAAACTCCGTCAGATAGTGTGACAATATACCTTTGCACTATCTGCCTGCTTTACACGAATTAATTTACAAGTGACGGATATCACTACCGCCAGTTTCCTAAAAACACTATGCATACCTCAACGACTACCGTAGGACCTGATGGTGGAACGTCGTATGCATTGGAGAATGAGGATCCTGACTTCACCGTCTGAATCGCGATGATGGTTCAACCTCTATAAAATTAATATCGCCTCAACCTCAAGGTTTTCCACGTGCCGAGGAGTGTATGGGTGGTGAGCTTAACTAACCACTTCGTAGTGTACAACCCCAGAGACCACTGTTGAACAGGGCTTGGTGGCGTGATACGGCGGCTCCACGTCATTCGACTCCGAACACGTGGGAGCAAAATTTAAAAAAAGGTGTAATTCCATTGCCTTCGGTACTAATGGGCTAGAACAAGGAGTGTCGAATGTATCTCGAAGAAAAGAAGATATAGGAGTTGAAAAGACGAGAGCGAATGTTTTAATACAAATCCAAGTAGTGGTTTAAGGCACTTGGGCCACCCGTCTCTTTACAACCATCTTTCCAAAGATCTCTTCAAATCCAGTCAGGAAAGAAAGTGTAGCTACGCATGCACATCTGACATGATCACAAGTACAATGTTCTCATATCAATGCAAATGCGGTGCCAAACCCGTTACGGTCGTAACAGCCACGACCACAGACGTCGCTTGTAACACGTCTGCAAATCCGACCTTTCCGATAGCAGGTAGCTAGGTTCTAGCATCAGCAATGTCACTACCATCATTTAAATGTGCTGCAACTATAGTTATTTCAGCATTAGTGGCAGAAGCATCTGTAGGAACTGCTGCAGCTATAGCAGAAGTTGAACAGAAGACCCCAGAGCCAAAGTTTCAGCAGACAGATGTGACTAAATTTGTTAAGTCCCCTCCATTGTGCATCGTGTCCTCCCCCCCCCCCCCAAAATTACCTAGCTGTAGATAGAGAAAGTGGAAGGGAACGAAGCCAAAGTAAAAAAAAAAAGAACCCGCATGTCGAGGCCTTCACAGAGTCGGAGATGTCGCTTGTATTTTCGAACGCTGAAGACAACAAAATACTGGTGGACGAACCTGGCCCAGTTCTTCAGCATTCACAGTATGGAGACCCACCCGAAATGCGGCGGTTAGAATTAAATAGATAGGATGACTACCATACTAAAGTGGAATATCAATGGGCTTCAGCTTCACGAAGAGCAAGTACTACTCTTGGCACGGTCTAATCCCTTGTGTCTCTTGCTACAAGAGAGAAATTTTAGACGAACACATTACACATCGCTGAGGAGGTATGACCTATGCAGGATGGACGACTTCGACGGTGATCCAGCGAAAGGAGAGGGGAGAGGTGACTGTTTGTCCGAGACACTATTCACTCCGAACCTGTTGCTCTAACCTCTGCCTTACAAGCAGTAGCGGTGAGGAACACGGTCGTTCGAAAAGACCGTATGCTCTATATACTGAAGTGGTTACTACGTATAACAACAGATATTTGAATTGATAAAGAATTAGTTTAAAATTAATATCGTAATTAAATTGATGAACTGTGTGCCTTAAATGATTTACAAGCATTAATTCCTTGCAATATAAAAATACCGCGGCAAATCTCTCATCTTGTGGCTACACGCAGATGTGCCCTGGCACATCGGTTGCGGATCACTGCGTTGAGGGATGAATCCAACATCAGACCCGAGATAGCCGTAACACTGCCGCGAGTGCTTTAAATGTGATCGTACGAAAATACGAAAAAACAGTGACCTCGGCAGTACCTTGTGGCAGAGCGCACTTCTCTTTGAAGAGTACATCCCTTTTGTAGTGAAGAGTAATTATTCTTTACAATCAAATACGGCGGTGTGGTTGGAGCTGTATACCGTAGTTGCATAATGATGGATTGGGTTAGATATTCTGAAGAGCGGTAAGCCCAGTTATAGCTGTAGTAGAGTAAAGCCCATTACACGGGAAGCGTTCGTGGCTAGTGACAAATACATACTGATAACCACATCATTAATTGTGATAAAAAGTACCTTTCTACATAATGAAATCCCGTTTTACCCCTAGCTTTTCTTGCTGCTTCTTCCACATCAGGTAATGGCAGGTAAACAAAATACACATTGAGTCAGACTCGCAGCAAGAAAATGAACAACGTATCTCCTCCTCGCGTTTTAATGTTGTTGTTTTTTTTAATCAATGTCCTAAAGCATCACGTTGCTTTTTATTGAATTTGATGAAACATTCATAATGTAATTTTGGTCGTAGTTTCTGTAACGGCCGGAGAAATTATACAGATTACAGATTATTAAATAGCTGTACAACTTTGAAGAAATGAATTGTCAGAATACTCGATTCGATAACATTTTTGGTCTGATATCCACTTTATGGTAAATAACCTAATAACTTGCTAACAGCGAAAGTGATCAAAGGCCACTAACGAAAGTGGCCAGTAAAATATGTAAAAAGCAAATAAACAGTAAAAAATAAACTTTGATCAAGCAGCAACACTGGCGAAAGTTTTAACTAAATTCAAATTTAACCTAAGTCGAGATGATATTAGGCATTCGAGGTTGTAGCAGAGACTATGAGAAGTTTAAGTTTCTTAAATGTTACTTTCATTAGCGAATGTTACTGAAAAGTACTCGTAGTTCCACGTTTTTTCAGCAGAAATGTTTCCACATTTTTTTAAGAATAAAATGCTATGAAAAGGAAACTTTATGACTGTATATAGGCAACTAATTTCATAGCAGTTGCATATGTATTAAACTGTGCCCATAATATCTAACTTCTAATATCTCTGGTCGCTGTTATTTTTCGACAAGAAAATGGTTGTTGAATTGCGATTAATAATTTGAGTTTCACATTGCGTATGCATAGTCATATCCTTGATAATTTAAATATACATACAAAAGTAAATTTAAAGCTTATTTAATAGCTAACACGTGAATTAAACACTACGAGTATCATCTATGATGGTAGTAGGAATTTATTCCGGAAAAGCTTGTAAGGAAAAACGAATAAGAATAATTTTTAATGATATTTTTCGTGATATGAGTACCTTACTCTGGTTAGATTATCAGAGTATTTCGCTTGGGTTTGTTTAAAAATAAATGCATTTTACTTTAAATGACGGAGAGTAGCCTATAATTTGAAAAACGGAAATCTGTTATTTATTTGACACATACATTTCGCGATTATGTACGTTTCGTTTAAACTTTGTCTGAGTTTTTAATAAATTTCGTTGTTTCTTATCTTCTGCCAATAAAATTCTTAGGTTATGCTTTAATCTAGTTAATATAGCGTTAACATCGAATACCCTTCTCCTTACATGAATTTCTGCATCTAGTTGTCGTAAATAAACAAAAGGCAACATGTAAATTTAAACGAACGTATGGTCGCTGTTAATTCGCGAGTGACGGCTGGCTAGTGACATCACCGTTCTCTAGCCAATAGCTAACGAGGTGAGCGCGCAGTCTCCAGACAACGCATTTTATTTAAGATGATTCACACCATATTGACATAATTACTCCATGCCTGCCAGGGAGTGTGGGTCACAAGTTCACACTATAATTCAAAAAATAGTTTTCCAACCTGTACACGCACTGAGTCAAGAGATTTTTTTCACTCTTGCTGAACTAAAATTTGTTTTGTATAATATGTTAAATTAGTTAAAATGAAATGGAAATCAGCATTTTCATAATCAACAAATTATGCTCATGCATTATATTTAATCATAAACCTGTCTCATCCTTCATTACTATTTCAGTATTATAAATTAACTAGCAAATAACCATTATGTAACGCGTTTAAATCTGAGGTTTAAATTGTTAAAGAAAATATTTCATTTGTAAAAGCCAGTTTTTTCTAGTACGTTGTGTAATACAATTTTGGCAGCATTTACACAGCCTCACCTGAAAGCGCCAGCGTCAAAACAATTTTACTGCAGAAGTGAGTATTTCTGACTACATTGCTCACCATTTATCAACACAAACGAAAAACAAAAAAAAATTTCTACTCTTCTAATGACCAGCACCCTTGATAGTGTGAACAATATTCTGTTACTTTAAAGTAATATACAGTACTCATGTCGTCATAATCACCAGGTGACAAAATTTGTTACAGGCTTCGCAATCCGCCCCTATCGTAGACGTCTAACCTAAGTCGGTAGATCTCCCTTGTAACAGGGACCTAAAGTTTAACGTGGAATACGAACCATGGAAGCGTTCTGCAAGACTTCATATAACACAGCAACCTGTGTCAGAGGCGAAAATCGATTTCAAGATCTTTGAAAACCCCAGACGAGAATGGATTCGAAACTTTTCTATCGCCTACTGAGCCACCAAACCGCTCATCTGTCAAATTGAAACAACAAAGAAACAGATTTTTTTTTTTTTTTTTTTTTTTTTTTTTTTTTTTTTTTTTTTGTCGGCATTGAGGTCATTAGTGGTAGGTGAAGGCTGGAGGCAAGGAACACCATGGCTTTTTAAAAGAACCATTTCGGAATTCTCCTGAAGTGATTTCAGAAAACTATAAGAAACTTAATTCTCGATGGCCGGACGGAGATTCGAACCTGCATCCTCCAGAATACGAAGTCAGCGCATCACAGCTCACCCACCAGTGTAAACTATCATGGCGGTATTACTGTTATTGATGAAGTCAGTGGTATCTGAAATAAATTCCATCGAAATCTCATCTCCAAAGATAAAAAATGGAAAATATAACTTCCTTTTCGTCTAATGTTCCAGAATCCATTGCACTTGTTCATATCTATTAGAGATATGTCACTGAAAAACATACCGCAGTGAGTAACGCGATCAACTTAAATCTTTAACTCTAGTTTTAATGTGGTTTCTTTGTTGGATTGAAAGGTAAGTTCGTAAGTTTTGATTCTTGATAGTGTTTAAATGATCACAGTTCATCAGGGTTGGCATAGTTTAATATTTTAGATTTACTAAAGTGGATCATAGTAAATTAAAAGTTTAAACAGTATCCGCCATGGTTCTATAAATTTTATGAAAGAGTATAATCACTCAGGTTAAGCGACCATCTTTCTAATGATAAAACCATTTTTCTCATTATTTTCCCGATTTCGCTCTAATCATAGATGACAAAATATTTCAAACCGCTTTTGGAGGCTTTCCTCATCTGTTAAAATAAAACAGAGCATGTTCTTTAAATGTTTTAAATTAAACACCGTCTTTTAACAACTGTCTTTTAATTTTTACAGACGCGTTTCGTCTTTTTTGTGTAGGGCATCGTCAGTGGGAAGATTGTGGTAAGTATCACATGCACATCCGAACACCAATTTCTGCACTTCTCTGGACTGGACTCAATTCCAAAATGCAGCAAGTAACTGTATGTAACCTCTATCTACACGTCTCTGTGACTAGTATTTGCTGTTCTTCTTATTGAGCTTGCACTTTCATCATTGCATTCTTCATTTAAGTTTGACATTCCAGCTTATTTAGCCTAAAACTAGCACTAGCATTTTATATTCAAATGTGCCATAAGCAAGGTATGTTCACAAGCACAACATTTCGCTCCAAATTACAAATAATAATGCAACTACCAACACCACAGCGTTACCACACTAAAACCAAAATACTATGAATATATGAATATTGCATCGAGCTAATACATTGTGGTGGTTCTCTTCACCCAAAAAACCACAAAGTTAAGTGAAGGGACAGCTGGTTCTGAAAGTTCAGCCAATTTGAAGTTCTCTCAAAGCACTTAAAAAAGGTCACACGAAGTTATACCCAGAAAGTAACAACCTAATCACATTGCATCAGTATTAAGTTCATTACGTTGCACAACCAGATTGAATGCACTACCGAACTGCTCTAATTGCTGGCAAATTGGAAACTTCCGTAATCTGAGGCTTTGCTACTAACTATTGAAATGGTTGCGAGTAATTTGTACCACCCTAACGCGACCTTCCAATTCAAGTTGAATAATTCAAGAGCCTTCCCAGAAACTGACAGTTTATTAACGTAGTCGGGCAGTAATGACAAGGCCTATAGACATGGCCAACGGTATAGAATTTCTTCCAGCAACATTGAGGGAAAAATGAAATTGCGTCGAGTCATCAAAAGAAGCGGAATCTAAAAACTGTAATTAATTATAAGTTATTGTAATGAAGAATATGTTAATGCGACAAGCCAATAGCAAACTAAAAAATTCCAAGATCCGTGATGGTTTACCACTCTTTCTCTATATAATTAATTAAACCACCTGTTTCTCAGATATTTATTTTACTTTCTCCCCGTGCATTATGTTTACTGGTGTATTTTTTTTTTAAAATTTTTCACAGTGCACGAAGAAAATATTTAGATCGGAATCGAATTCACACTTCTCAGCACTGGTTCCGATTTACAGGCTCAGCAAATTTCACCAAGAGTGTCATATCTTAATATGAACTGTTCTCCTTAGTGCGGTGTGAAATTAAATGTACCACGATTAATCTTGACAATATCTCGACTGCTCTGTTTTGCTTCATTAAATTCAGTATTAATCTGATTGAAAATTTTCCTCTACAAGACTTGGCTATTAGAGCTTCATGTTATATTCAGCAGAAATATGATCCAGCCTGAAGTTTCTTTCGTTCCCTTGCGTAATCAATCATTTGCATACAAAATTATATTCAGACATGATTTCATCTTGATTGTCTACACCATAATTTTTCCAGTTTACACTGGATGTTGAAATTCTCGACATATATACAAAACTTGATCTACTTGAGCTTCTTACTTTAGAAAATCCTATCTTAAGCCGTGTGGGGAACCTCTTTGACATATGTTCTAGGTTGTCGGAAACCTTCTGGGAAAGTTGTATCGCACATTTTATATGGAGTTATGTACAGTAAAAAGAGGTTTCAGATTGAACACTTAAATAAGACTGGATGAATTCACGCTGCTCTTTACTGTGGAATAATGTTACCTGCTTTCTGAGAACTATTCAGAACTCTGCTACTATATTATTCATGTCTGAAACATTTAGTTCGTGATATATTTTGATTGAAATTACGTCAGATTCTATGTGTTATCCTTAAAAGAAGAAAATAGTCTACAAATTGCCTGTTTATAGTATTTAACCTTTCAATGAGTTTCATTCGTGGTGTTTTATTTCTCGATGGATAACAAGAAGAGTAGGACAAAAAGACGAAAACTGTTGTTTGTACTATTAGAAGACGATGTTTGCTTAAAAAAATATATATAATAATAATAAAAAAAATTGATGGCGGGAAGTGTAAAAATGGAATTCCGAATGATGGATAATGTAACGAATGGATGAAAGATATTTACTCACAAATCCATGCATGGGAAACTTAGAATCTAAAATTTAGCTAAGCTAATATTTATTCAAAACGATGCAGTTGCCAGGGCTTGACGATGAATTCGCAAAATATGTTTTCACTGAAAATTGCAACATCTACTGAAGACGTGTTTGACAATCACTGAGACCATCTCAATTATTAATTCCATATGCTACAAATGTCAAAATTTAAGCATTTACTCAGGAACCTAATTCCCCCCCCCCCCCCTTCACTTTCTTTTCCTTATGGAAGTAAGAAATCACTTCTGACCAAATATGAAACTGTAAAATCATCCGTTACAGATTCCTTGCCAAGAACAATCACTGTTATTCCGAACCACTGTTATTGACATGGAAACATTTGTTTTGAGATTTCTGAAAAATTAATGGTATATTGATTACGAAATACTACAGATAATACGCGAGTATTATAGACAATGAATAGGAATGTTTTAAAAGTATTTTTGTAGTATTCACCACATTTCCATAAGCAAGCAGTTTCTTTAAAAAGAAAGCAAAAAACATGCATCAAGGAATTAAAATAATGGATCAATCAGATTAGAAATTGTGACTTCTGTTTTCATCTCCATAGTGTAGCAGTATGATTCTTGAAGATACTGTACATGGCAAACAGAAATTCTGTGGAATCAGTGAAGAAATCAACCGTTTAGAAAGGTAACGTTTGGTTATTTACATGGATCTCCTCTTCGGACGTCGCTGGGCGCTTTTCACTTTCTGAACTTTTATCTCAATTCTATTTATGTGCCGAGCAACTGTGATAAATTTTCAAAGAAATCAAACGATCTGATATCACGCAACTGCATTAGGCGAGATTCAGTCTGCATTCAACATTGGTATTGATTGCGCGCGTCGCCAGGCTCGATTTACTACTACAAGCAGCAAGCGTTGGTTCGGGCCGCCGCCGGGAGAGCGCGCAACTGCACTCGGTTCGGTCCGCGCCCTCTCGGCTATTTCCGGGGGCTTTGCAGGCGCCCTGCGGTCGCAGTCAGTGTTTTGTTGCGGTGGTCAGTGGGCGAGAGGGGAGCGTAACAGACGCCGCCTTTGAGTAGATAACCTCAACTGGGCCGTAGGCTTTTCGAGCACATGTCGCGTGGCTGTCATCCAGTCAAGATCTGGCGCCAAGGCAGCGCACTTCTCTCATACGGCACGCGTGCGGGTAAGTCCGCTCGCATGCATTGTTAGCAGCTTCTCCTTGCACTTACTGTATACTAATCGATATTACAATACGCCTTTAGCTGAATTCTACCAACTGTTACGTCATAGATATTTCACTTTAAAAGAACCAGTTAAAATATTCTAAAATAGAAAAGTATTGTTTGCAAGCTGCACTATAATTTCCATTACCATGTTTAAGTTCAATACAGAATATTGCCTTGAATTGTATCTTTTTGAAAATTATTTGCTGTGCGTAATTTCGCGTACCGTAAAACTTATGTGTGTTGTTATATAATACCAGAAGGAGGACGTGTCTGAAATAGACTTGCCTTGGATTAACCCACTATTTTTGAGGGAAAGCTGCCGTCAGTTAGAACTCGCATAAGCCTTGGCGGCCGAGAAATTTAGTTGCCGGTGTTTTGGCGTCTAGAAACATTTCAAATCACCCGCCTGCTATTGTGTGCTGTCTGCATCCGCTCTTCTTTACCGGCTCCGAGTACTCCGAGTCACAGTTCTTAAAAAATCACTGTTAATGATGCCCCAACGGCATCAATGCAATAATGAGGGAGGCGAAAATCTATCGACTACTTTTGTTTAATGCATTTTTAAATCTTACTTATTATAATATTTGAAATATAAACTTTTCAACGAAATATTCTTCTGCTTTTGTCTGTGATAAATTTGTATCATAGACCGGAAAGTATTAAGATTTACGAGCAATAATACCATTCTCATATGTTTACTGCTGTTGCTGTTAAATACCGTTGAAAATAATTATCAAAATAGATTTGCACGCTAGTAATATTTCAGCTTCTGACTGAAATTCCATGCTTCCTTGTGATTCAAAAAAATTACTTCGGATATCATATTATTGCAAATACACAATTCTGTATCTTTGACAGTTTTCAAGTTCATTGTTTATTTATTTAATTCACGATATGATACAATTGCATGTGTATTGGTTTCGTCATTGGACATTTATAAATACATAGAATATAAAATTTGCACTACATTGTAACTACATTTATAATTGTATATAAATGTGTATATAAAACTACTCCTGTTCTTCCACAAAAGCTAATTTATTAAACAAATAAATTTTATGTAAATTGACTTAATTTAAACGTTGTTCTGCAAAATATTAAACATTTTATATTAGATCAAATTTAACAAATTTTAAAAAATATTACTGCTTTTTTTTCCCTCCATGCGGGAGTTTTTTTTTGTATAGTTTCATTCCCTGGTGGAAGAAACTATTAAAACTTTTACTTTTTAATTTCCTATCTATGTGGAGACCATTTTAGTTATAATGTTTTAAGAACGCAAAGAACAGTTTTTTTTAATTTACGCTATTTAAAGATTACTTGTTTGTGGTTCAATTAATCTATAAACATATAAAGATGGGTTATTGGCTGTTAATTTTAAAGAGTTAGTAACCCGTTTTATCATATACCTGATTGTATATTATTGACTTTATATAACTAGGCACAGAGATGATTTTTTTAGCTAGTGCCCTTCTTCACCCAGATCCCCTTGATGTTAGGTATCCATTAGAGAAATAATCAAGCTTCCAGATTTTAGTGTACAAAGGATGCAAATAATTCCTTCCCTTCATTTAATAAACCGGTGGACATCATATCTGACAAACATTGCTAAAATAAAACTTTCATCTGTTATAGCCTACTCACTACCCCAGATCATTGGCCTTTAGTATTATTGGCAAAATATGAGCTATTGGTTTTCCAAGGAATTCAAGACCTTCAGCGTATCGAATTGGATAAGTGATGGTGATGTTACATTCTTACATGCCTTATCTAGCTTTGTCAAAAACACCGGCCCACTAACGTATTAGTGCTACGATTTCATTTGCTGTGCAAAACCGATTAGTCGTAAAGCAAGGTGACCTGTAAAACACTTCTCTGCGAATCAGTATATCCCTTTGAACCGTATGACTTATAAAGTTATTTAATGATCTAAGTGGCGTGCTATGGACTCTTTTTAACTTTTGAACGTATAACCCAATAATACACTATCTTGGAAATGATATGACACGTCCCTGTAGCTGCTTGCTTTTGCGGAGCGCGAGAAAATCATTCAAAAGTAATTCTAATGACGGACTGAATTTTTCTGTTATCCACCACTACGCTGCTAAGAAAATAATATCTTAATCGAGAAAATCATTCAAAAGTAATTCTAATGACGGACTGAATTTTTCCGTTATCCACCACTACGCTGCTAAGAAAATAATATCTCAATTATGCTATAAATCGTCCAGTCAGATATCGATTGTGATATTCACTGACATTTTAATTTATTGAAATGATCCAAAGCAGCTTGACTGATTTCAAATGCACCTTTTACACATGAAACAAGTTCAGTCAGAAGTGACAGCAGTTTTGACAGCTTATTTCTACCTTAACCTCAATATTTAACTTATGATACGATAATAACCTGGATGAGATCTTAGCCCCCACTGATTTACTAAAGATTTTCTAGCAAGTCCTACATTACTGTGCTTTAGTTTGATCTGTCAGAACATTCCCATTGACCTTAAAAAGATATAAACTTGTATAAATAATACGACAAAAATATGTAGAGTTAATATATAATGAGTTCTGTTCCTTAGTTTTTACACATTTGAATTTCTTGATTTTGCTACTGAGTCGAGTGTCACCTGCAAAGCACCTGAATGGCTTCTGAATAATTCTGACAATGACACGGCGCTTTCTTCTTCTTACATAAGTCTGAGAAGTGTTTGATTACTGTCGTTTAGTGCTTTGCTAGTTACGCGATGGATTCATGTGAACTACAATCATTCAACGTTATGGACTCAATCATATGATACGGAGTTGGCAGGAACATTGGCACTACGCAGAAATCCTTTACGCATTCCAACAAATTGAAACGCCTATTATTTAAACAGAATAATTGATAAATCATAAGCTTTAACTGCTATACACTTAATGGCTTTTATGAGGAGAAAACCATAGAATTTATCCTTCGTGAAGCGATTTTATATAGAACAACAGTGCGCAGGTATTTTCGTCTTTCATGCATCCGTATCGTTTCACAACTTGCGAATGAAAGACATTTTGGAGTCATCCTCCTGCCCCGTAGATGACACTACAGGCCCATAAAATGTGGCGAAAGCATTCATTTTTCATGGTCGTTATTTAACAACACATGGAAAGAAAGATTAAACTGTTATAATTATTTTTTTCTGTCATCGACTGATTTGATGCAGTCCTTTCTATTCTGAGTCAATCGCTTCACATCAAAGTAGGCCATTACACCCACCAAAGTCTCCTTTTAGTACGTGACCACTCTTGTCTATTATTTCTGTGATATTCTGTCGCTTCCCTTTTTTTCCCTCGAAACAGTACCGGATTAGCAAGGATCAGGACTTAGCAAATGCTACGTGCCTTGCGCCTTCTGGGGGGGCCTCGCGCCTCATAGGCTTTTAGTTCTACAATTCCCTAAGGGCCCCTTCTTCACATTTTCTACGGGCTCCACGCTGTCTTGATACAGCCCTGCCTCCAGAACATGTTAAATTCTTGCTATATCTTCCCACTTAATTCATAACGTTCTTCCAATATTTTTTCCTGAAATATATATTAGTGGATGCCTTTGGATGTGTATGCAGTTCGGGGAGCGAGTTGTAATATCATTCATTTGTGGGTATCCACATATTAATAATACTTACGTCTCACTGTCAGAATGACAGGTAACGTTTACATGGTTTTCGTGAAGTGAAATAGTTGAAGTTTAATGTAAGCATTACGGCCAGACTAGGTACAGTTGTTTTATTTTTACTTGGTGATGATGACAATTGCATTTTTATCCGTGTTCCATGAAAAAAAGTCGCCAGATTTAGTAATGCTTTAGAGGTATGTATGACCAAATTTTAATTTAATAGATACTGACAGCTAAGAAGTTTTATTAGCGCGTTTGGAACTTACACGCATCTTTCATTCTTAACATAAAATACTCAGAGGAAAATGGACACGTATTCGTTGTCTATCCCTGTGTCACAGCCTTCTAGCTCTTCAGCAGAATATGTTGCATACTTAAAATTTGGATATGTTATGTGTATAGTTGACCCAAAACAGAATAACTTATTTTTTTTTTTTGAAAAAAAGTAAAATTATTTTCTATGGCGCCCGGAAGAACTATATGGGTCAATTTGTTGAAAGCTCGGCAAGTAGGGGCCCATGATATTGTTTATTTATTTTTTCGCTGGAAAATAGACGGGAGTGATTGTCAACGTTGCGTGGGGTGGTATCAGCGACATAACATTAAAACATGTATGGTATCGATTTTTGCGGCAAGCGACTTTTATCTCCCCTACCACACCAAGAATATTAAAATACAGGACACCAACTGCGCAAGGTTCGATTCGTTCTTGACCGGTTTGCTGTTTTAATGTCACATTATTATTTATGTAATCACATAAATGTTCTTAAAACTGGAGTGTGTACGTGTAATGCGTAGAATGGTGTATTATATTTATTTGGAACACCTTGTGTACCATCTGCATCGGCAGTACCTTGCAAGTCGAGAAAGCTTTATAATCGAGTTGTGGGGAAAGCTGCACTTAGAATTTCTGCAGTGAAAGTACTGTAAAAACTCTAACACATGAAAGTGCCTGACATTGAAATGCCTGGAAGCGGGGTATAATAGCAAAGTTTCCGCAATTGGTTGCGTTATGGGTACTATGACGAGTGATTTTCTGTATTCGCTCTTTAGAACGATGCCCCAATCAAATTAGTTATGAGACAAGTAGTTTGCCTTTTGAGTGCTTATTTCTCGCGTTGTGTGAAGGTATATGATGTGTCCTTGAAGCAAGCAGGTTGACGTGCCCAGGTCGTATCGATCGCGTGACTCGTGGTCTCTCAGTCCATTCATAATGCGTTGAGTGTGCGTAATCCTACAAAGCGTCGAGTGGTTGCTTTGTAGACGAACAAAGCATCTGTTACTCTGAAAAATTACAGCTAATGATGTCTGTGCCACACTGCTCTGAATCCCTCCTGTTTTGAGAGCTGTTGACTAAATGGTGCACTTCCATTTTGCGCCTTGACCGTCTTAAATATCGATTCTTGTTACTCTTTGCAAGAATTTCAGATAATTGTTTAGCAAAATTACTTACAAACTTCTTACTAGCAACAGAATACGAACATCAGCTTCTACATAACTTTGAGGAAATAAATCATGTTTACTGGAAGGACAAAATGTACAAACGAGGATTTATTCATATTTTGTTCTAAATTCTTAGTAGAAATCTGGCGTAGTATTTTCTACCACAGGCTTTTTTAAATCTGCCGCAGGAAACTTCTTTTATGCTTATATGATGCAACTTGCGTTTGTCTGTTTCAGTAATAGCACTGCGAGTCCCTACAAAAAGTATCATTAATTTTTTAAATAATCTCATCTATCTCTAAGTAGTTAACTGTGTACTTACTATAATCGTTCACTTCACCCGTTCGAAATAAATCTTATTGATGGCGCAGTATCATACAGTTTTTCATCAGGGTCAAACCGTAACACTGCCTTTGTCTAAGTTCCTTACTGCGTGAATTTGTAATTTTCCATTTGTTTTGTTCACATTGATGGAAATAAACACGTCGTCGAGTACGTGGGTCAGCAGTTCAAGGAATGTGGGGAGCGTATTTTTCTGGTTACCAGATTGCTTACTGATAGAAAACACAAACGTATCCACAATGCATACGAGAATATTAGCTTATAGAAAATGCACCTGAAATTAGAGAGAAAACTATGTTCATAAACATAACAAAAGCAGAAGGGCAGCATATCTCTTATTGAGTGATTGACTTCTGAACGTAACTGTGCAGACCGAAGCTTTGATTAAGAAAGTGTGCGTTTCGATAAAGAGCAGATTGGTTTAGGGGGAAAAACCATGCTTCATTTCCAGTACCGCTCACCCATCAGTCTCGATCCAATTTCTCGTACGATACAGAAGTTCGTCATTACTTATAACGTTTTTAAGTTTTAATGACATATAAGAAATGCAGAAAGCTTACTGGTAATAGTTACCCTTATTATGGTGATACTGTGCATATATTCACCCTTGCCATTTTAGTGGATGGTAATAATTCCTTCAGCTAACGACTTTGTACCCAGAAATAACAAGTGCAGAAAATAAAACCCGTCAGAAATATACAGAGGAGTAAAAGTGTCTCAAACTCACGTGTTAATTATTTTCTCAAAAAGTAGTCTACATTCTTTAATAGAGAACTAAGACTACTTTAAACACGTAGTCAATGTTCTAGTTCATATCTTCATTTTTTTCAATACTTTCAATAGAATAGCATTCATCCTTTACTAGGGCTGTCAATATTCATCTTTGATTATGATGATCAAGAAAGACTGAAGATGGCTACTATTTGACTTTAATAGTATTAGTAATTACGTATCAACATAAGTCTACAATATTAATGTTTTGATAGTTAAAGAAACTCATATCCTGAAACAAGACTTTCGGTTTCCTGTTTATATTATATGCATGTTCATACTTGCCAATTAAAGCGGTTTGTAAGACTGTACTGGTGTGTCGTTTATCTGAGTATCGAAATAAATTCTAATGCACCATTTTTACGCAGCAAGATGCAGACGATCCGTCTTTTGCCACAAATAAGTCTCTGAACTAAAACAAGCTATGGCTCAACTACTAGTTTTCTGAGGCATTCAAGGTGTGGTTGATTTTAAATTCAAACAAGACTGAAAACATCTAACGAAAAGTCCTGTTAAGCTGATCATTGAAGGGTTTGCTTGACTACTAAACTTTCAATTGTGTTTGCAGAGTTACTAAACATATTTTACCGGACACAAGAAAGGACCACATAAGTAATTGTACTGGTTTTTATGGGAACAGTGTAACAACTATAATCAAGGATGTTGGTGACGCGAGTCTAATGGTACCCAGGTTAACGTACCTGCTTGCGTGTGAAGCAAGGTTTAACGTGTATTAGGTACAATTTTGGGTGAACCAGAAAAAAGGGAGGGGGGAATTATTAAAGTATAATATAATTCCTGAAAAATGAAAAACATTTAATAATGATGTTATAAGGGGATCTAATAGGTTACTAACTTGAACCATGAATTTCAGACACAAAATAAAACCTCATTTATTGAGTCTTATGGCCTTACAAGGTCGGGTAGTAATTAACGTTACGTTAAACACAATTAGATCAGCAAAAACAAGCAATACCCGACGTTTACAATTCGCCGGAGTAAGCAAACAAAACTGAATGAAATATCTCAAACAAGTAATAAAAACAGCAAAGTTAACATTGAAATAACATGGCAACACAAGCCATCAAATTGAAGCTAATATTTTACTGTACAAAGGAAAATCCCAGGGGGCGCCGTATAAAGTGAATGAAAAGCATCAAAATTGAATTAACAAACAGCAAGATGCTTAAGAAAAAATTGAATCGAAATATAAATTCAGCTAGCTCAGAATTTAAGTGACAGGAGCAGAGTCTTAACCCAGGCGTCGCTTAAGGGCTCATAAGTCTGTTAAAATCCACTGAATAGTGACCGTCGTTTCTGGTACATTACCATAGAATCATCGCCGTGATGGTGAGCGACAAACACAATGCCACTGCAGCAATGGAAGCTAAATAAGCGGCTACGACCGCGTTATTAGCATAACTTCCAAATAATGGCAAGCATGCCACTCAACATCTCGCTTTCCCAAAGCAAGAAATGATCAACCACAATGATCATCAGAGGGCGTGCCGGCTGACACGTCTGTTCACCAGCTCGTCTTGGACCCAAGTGATGTCTAAGATGGCTCCTTCCTCTTCCTCGGCTAGTTGCACTCCACATGTAAAAGAACTCCATGGAATTAGTATTGTAGCCCCCAATAAATGTTCAGGATTGGCTAGCTACACATTTCCGTCGTCACGTGTTTAATATCACGCGTCACATTCGCTGACTCCTTCGCGCGTTTCCTACTTGGCCTTCGGGGTAGCGGCAAGGTGGGGTAGGTCGTTGTCCGATTTCGAACGGGACTCAAGCCGGGCTGGCCCGGCGCCACCGAGTCGCCTCGCCTGCTCCATTGTTCCACCCTCAACGGCCGAAATGGCAGTCTCTAGCCTTCAATATTTAAGCGTTCTGAGCCATGCGTTTACAGAAAAATTAATTTATAATAAACTATACCTTCGGCCGCCCTGGTTTAAACATACATTTAACCTACTCAGACAAACCTCATTATTTATAATTTATTTACACGTTCCAAGATTAAATAATTAATAAACTTGAATATAATAAAAAGGAAAAAAAAGAAATATGAATATAATTAATAATAATTTGATTATATTCATTGTGGGTGACGCTGCCACACCACAAACGGCCAAGCACTCGCACAAGGAAATAAAAAAACTCCGACAGATTTTTATTTACATTTTCCCCAAATGATTTCACAGATAACGATGTTCGAACAGTTATTAATTTTGCTTGTGATCAATACATTCGTATTCGAAGGGCCGTACCATACTACAATCTAGTGTAAATCTTTTACCACGATACAAACAATTTCAATCGCAATTTACTAGCAGAGGATGAAGAAAATATATCAGCCAACATAGAAATTAAGGAAGAAGAACCTAAAAACACCAACATAAGAGTCGTCATTTTGGTTCTGATGATATGGCAGAAAGGCAGGGAATTTTTCATCAAAATTAACTAACGCATTATGAAGTTACAGTTTTTCATCTGAAAAAATTGTGTATTCAAGAATTTCGTAAAAAGAAAAAATTGTAAAATTTTCCGAATGTATTAAGGTAAATTTATCCGTTTTCGAATCAGAAACAGGCTGCACTTGAACTTATATACGGGTACCAATTTATTGTCTGCGATACTTCGACACACAATCACTTTTGGGCCTGGAAAACTTAACAAGGCAACTATTTTTTCTGATTTGTTGAATAAACTGCGAAACAATAAGTTTGTCGCATAACATGTTCCAGTTAAGTGTAGCTGGCGACCTTCCTTCAGAAACAAGTTATTCGTGAAGTAGAGTTGAATTATTCAGCATCCATTACATTTTGCACGAATCTCAAAATGATTCATGGAGTTATCATCTTGAAACAAAGTTGACCGAACACGGTGGTTGAGCAAGTGTCTGGCATACGGTAGGACACGGTTCAAGTACTCTTTCGGCCTTCCATATTTCCTGAAATCACGCTAGACGTATGCCTTAATGGTTCCTTCAAAACGCAATGGCCAAATTCATTCCCATTCCTTGTTTCCCCATCCTCTACCGGCTCTAACGACTTCTACATCGACAAGCTTAAAGTACGAATCAACAAGTTGAAAAATGTTGATTTTTACATAATAATATTTTAATTTTTCTTTTGAATAATTTTATGGAGGTACAGTATCTGAGTCAGGCAGTGGAAAAAATTAAAATGGTAAACGTTTTAAAATCCATTAATATTTACTCTTAAAAATGAGGTCCACAAATTTAGATCCAGAAACGGAAGACTCATTGTGATCATGTAGATGTAACTGTTGGGATAAACTCGGTATGTTATTAATGAAGTAGCTGTCTCTTAGTGAATGAATCAAATAACAAAACGGTAATTCTGTATACGCTTTAGATTCGATAAAGAAATGCAATTACCGAATTCCCCATTTCAATACGCCAATCTTAATTAAATTAAGAGCTGTCAATTGGCTCAGCACAAAGGTGGCTGACTTCGGTTCCAAAGGTATCGGCGCTGGTATTTTTAAAGGCTTTTAGTTAACCCGTTCATCTCTGACAAGCTTACCTCGTATGTATGAAATTTTCTGTAATATTTCCGTGATTTCAGATTTCTCGAATAACTTTCGTGAGCCGATAATATAGCAGGATTACGACTGGCTGCCATTAAAAAAGTCACTGCGCGACCAGCCGAAACACTGTATCGCGGGTGGCTTATCCACCATGCGTGGCCTCTTGGCCATTAGGGGTCGTCCATTAATTACGTGAGGTGAAATGGGGGGGTTCCGGCAAAATCTCACTAAATCGCAGCAAGGGGAGGGAGGGGGTCGACGGAAATCTCACGTAAGCTTTTGAAATTCTTGAATTAACCACGCGATGTCGACCTTAGGGGGAGTATAAGGTCTAGAAACGACGCAGATATTGCCCTTATGGAGGGACAACCGCCTTCGGAAGCAGGAGAGCTTAGAAAAAAAAAAAAAAAACTCAAGAAACCATGAGGTCGATCAGCAGGATGGGGGGAGGGGGGGGGCCGTCAAAATCTCACGTCATCTTAGGGGGTAGGGTGACCAGATCTCACCAAATCTCACCAGAAGGAGGGGGGGGGGGGTGTTCCGGAATTTCGGAAAACCCCCTCTTAATGGACGCGACCATAGCATCATACCGTTATGAACGCAGGGGCGGA
This sequence comes from Vandiemenella viatica, assembly GCA_031002005.1. Taxonomy (NCBI): domain Eukaryota; kingdom Metazoa; phylum Arthropoda; class Insecta; order Orthoptera; family Morabidae; genus Vandiemenella; species Vandiemenella viatica. The sequence goes on from JARYHS010008074.1 coordinate 112,607,504, forward strand.
TCCAGGGGGGGGCTAGGGGGCTCAAGGCCCCCCCCCCCAAAGTATTTTTTTTTTTTTTTAGCTCTACGGATTTGAGGCTATAAAGACTACCCCATGGCCGACTCAAGCCCCCCCCCCCCCAAAAAAAAACCAAAATCCACTGAAGGCAAGCCATCTGAGCCAAAAGCCCCCCCCCCAAAACAAAATCCTGGATCCGCCCCTGTATTAACGTATCGATAAATCTGATCTGTATAATATTTCACGACAATCGTGAAATCCTGGTGCGCGTGTTCACGTTTGTAGGATCGTTTTTTTGTTAATAACGACAAATGCTAAAAAAAGATAATAATAAAGGAAAAGACCTTTCATTGTTCTACTTTTCGAAATTTACCTCTTTCTTTGATATCAACCAGCCATAAGGTGCTGTCAAATCGTACAGACACAATTCCGTCATTTATTTTAAAAACTAAAGACCTAAGCAGTAATGTTCGTCTATTTCGTTCGGCATGATTTAGGTTCGATTCTCGATACGCCCACTCAAATATTCGGTTTCCTTAGTTTATTGCTGTAACTGCAGGAAAATTCCGAATGATTTCTTCATAAAGGTGATGGCTGGTTTCTTTCACAATAATCCTGTCGAGCTTTAACAGCTTTAAGTAAAGGACACAGCGAGAACGTAAACTATTTCCATAGCATATCGAAAAGGCAAATAAGTTTTTAAATACTTTTTCTTTTGCTGAAAATCATTGTTTTGTGGTATGAACCATATGTTTCTCTTTTTTCAGTATAATTACTTTCAAATTTTCCGTAACACTTATTTATATCTATCCGTTGTGCTGTATTTCAGTTAACAGTGTTTTCTGTAGTTATCAGGGGCGTAGCTACTATAGGGCTAGGCGGTGCAGTGCACCGGGGCCCCTACGCTGGGGGGGCCCCCAAGCATTCCTCTAGGGGCCCCAAAGTGCACCTCTGGGGGCCCCCAAGTGCAGTTCAGAGGCCCACGAGCCTTTATGGCAAACTGGAGACCTTTTTTATTTTAGCTCTACAGTCGTCTAAGGGGGCCCCTCAGACACAGGAAGCCCCTCACTATGGGCCCTCTTACTGCTCAGGAGGGCCTCCCAACCACTGCTCAGGGGACCCCTAAGCACAACTCAAGGGCCCCATCCTCAGCTCAGGGGACCCTTACCAGCAACACAAAGCAAAAAAAAAGGTCACCCATCTGGCCTGAGGGGCCCAAAATAAATTTTTTGCACCGGGGCCCTTGTTGACCTAGCTACGCCACTGGTAGTTATATGTATTTGTCGTAACAGATGCTGAATTGAAACTAGCGACTCTGCTATCCACAGCTTTGTCAGTCTTGCAGTCTGCTACCCATGTTGTATGTTAAAGTGGCCATACACGATCGCTCCATCCGTCCAAATGGAGCGATGTCACTCCATTATCGTTTGTGGGGAAACTGATGTGGATGACGTGGAGTGACAGGATTATTTGGATATCCGGCCAGTCCAATATCCATCAGTTTCGTCCATCATGCCATCAAGCCAACTGACGGTGTGTGGGGAAAACCACGTGGAGCGATATCAAGCCATCACTCCAGTCTGCTCGTGTATGGCGAAACCGCGGTCCAAACTCTTCTCATTCTGTCACCGACCACCGAGCAGACAACATCAGTGCTTTGAGTGGACTGTGCACCAATGTACCATTTCTTTTTTGTTTTGAATCTGCTGTAGAAATATTTGTTTTCCTAATAGTTAAATATTATTTTGAATGTAGAAATGAAAATAATACAGTTTTAAATATTATTAAGTAACAATTAGAGCGATTATTTTCTTTTTTTACTTTTTTTAAAATAAATAATAATTTTGTCTCAATAAAACTTTGTGCTGGTGATTATTGAGAAGTATATATGTTTGTAGGATCTGTACTCCTGACTACCATGACAAAATATAAATAATTGTGGCAATAGCTCAATTGCTAATATTATTTAAAAATAAACGCCAACAGAGAAACCGTGTTGGAAAAAAAAAGCTAATTCTTTGCGGTCTTATTTTTAAAAAGATCATAGTATGATAAGATTAATTTTATATGATCCTACTTGTTTAAATACGTTGTTTTACTACTTTGACGTACCTGTCACTATTTTCAGCCTGCTAAACTATTTCAATTTATTAAATCGGTTTTATAATCATTTTGTAGTATTTTTAAAAGTTTTCGTAGTATTACAGAACTTATTTTTCATAATTTCGCACTTTTGTGGACGTTTATTTAAATCTTAGGACTTTTATTCAGTATTCGATAGTTTCGGGCTCATTTTATTTATTACTTGGCATAACTAGATTGTTGTATAGCAAATTGACAACCTATTGTTGCTTGCTTTGCCTCTTTTTTCATTGTCGTGGCTGACTGGAGTGATGGAATGATCGTGTATGTGCTACGCTTTTGAATGTCATCCGCATGGATGTCATCCAAACGGATGAGATGACATCCAAATGGAGCGATCGTGTATGGCCACCTTTAACAACAACTCGTTGTAGGAAGTTGCGTCGGACGTTTCCTCGTGTTCTCGAGTTTGTACCTGCGGCGGCTGTAGATAACGCTATCGTGCGAAAACAGTTCGAGGAAGGCGCGAGTTATTTCCGCCAGTAAGGTCGATAATGCTGCAACTCCGTTGCTGGCTGTAAGTACCACGGGATTTATGTTCGCATAATTTACATCATAATAGAACGAGGTACATTTTCGTTATTATAGTGTATAATTTGTATGTTTGTTTTACTATTCATTGTTGTAATAGCATCTAGGCACTCTGTTGTTTTAATTAATATCTTGTAAGTACTCTATTGTTCTAAGTCGCTATTAACCATGTACAATTTGTGTATTTGTTTTAGTATACACTGCTGCTGTCTGTTAAAAAAAGGGGGGCATGTAAGTGAACAAATCTGGCAAACGCACAGGAGGAAAAAAAATCAGACACACACATATATATAAGAATTACATATACCTAAAGTTAAAGATATAATGTTACAATTAGTATGTTAAATTTTTTTGAATGATAGTAAAGATAAACCGTAACTGCAATAAGCTGTATAAAACGAAATGTAAAAAGCAGGGGCAGATGTCACAGAAAGACTAAAGGAATTAGTAGCAATTTCGTGCACACTGTCTTGATGTCTTGTTAACCAATCATAGTACGACAAGTCTACCTGGCTGTTAGCGTGTGCGAAACAATCTTATGTGTAACTACTATAGCTATGCGAAACGGTCGGGATCAGTTTTATCATAAAAATCTGCTTCTAATTTCTTCTTAATTGTTTTTTTTTAAATTGTGCTGTATCAGAATAAAGTAACGGTGGCACCCATTTTTAAAAAGTACCTTCAGTAGTGGTATACTGGAGAATGAGTATACGGAAAGGTTTCTCCTTTGTATTCTCCAGTTACTTATCAACTGACGGGGAACATGTGTTTACGGTGACTAATTTTTGAGGCGGAGCGTAAGAATGTGCTAACATTCACGTAGTTCATTATGTACTGTAAAACCAAATTAGAAAAAGGACGGCAGGAACAGCTGTAACTCCCTGTTCCTCCGCATCAAATATAGTGACACTGAAACGCCACTGACAAATCTGTGGGTTTATCTTAGAATAGCAGTATATAACATCAACTGCTTACAGCGGAATAATAACGAGAGAGTGAGAGAGAGAAGGAAAATCAGCATGTAAGAAGCGAAAGCTACCGGTTGTCACTCGTCATAATGATAAAGAAATTCAACGAAAATGATAACCTGAGACATCAGAGAACTCACTGGTTCTGCTGCACGTCAATAAATATTTTTCTTTCTGCTGAGACGGAGTCTGGAGAGGAGAAGAATTACTTCAATTTTGTTTCTTTAAGCTTGTCTTCTGCCATCTGTTATTTTTGATTCACCATCTATTTTCACTCGCTGTGTACAACGTAGGACAGAAAAAATATACTTATCGTTCACAGTTTCTATTTCAAGAGCCTTTACGCATCTTTAAGCAACGAGGTACCGGAGGAGCTGTTTTCGCAATGCCAATATTCGTTATGATTTATGCGTGTAAGTATTTCAAGTAGGATACTAATGATCACAATTCCCCATAATTACCTCATATTTTTTTAAATCTCTGTCCGGTAATAATCTCAATATTTGTGCTGCAATTTTTAAATCCTATATTAGGAACTTTTGTTCGAGACATTTCCTTAGTAAATATCTTAATAGTCTCGTTGTTTACTTATTTATAAATAGGACAGCAGGCTGTTAATAATTGATTAATCGACAATTGTGATTTGCTATGATTGATTAGTTTGTAGAAGTTAGTGGTCTCTCTCTAAACACGGCATAATCCCATTTTCATGAAATATCACATTTATGTATTTCATCTAAATTTTTCGATCTGATTAGAATTTCACGACTAATAAGTCTGTGCAGTATCCTGCTTTACAACTGCCGTTATTACGGATTTCTGTATAATTTTTTGTTTTCAGTTAAGAAATTTAGACATAGCTTTATGGATAGTGGAAAACTGCGATCTTCGTTTGAATAATTTGTGGGAGTTGTTGGTAATAACCTTGTTTTACCCGCTTTCTTTTTAAATATTGAAGAAAGAATGGGAAAATGTAGGTACTTCTATTGTTTATAACTCTTGAGGTTCTCGCATACAAGACATAGGCCTACGGCTCTAGATTTAAGATCTTCGACATCAATTTTATCAGCTGATACATGTATTTTTTTTCTGACGTAATTGAAATGCGTCGTGTAGTAATGATTTGTTATGGTGACCATGATACATACTTATTTATTTAATAGTGGTCTGATAATAAAGGTTTTGTTTGTGTTGTATGTTTGTTTTCGCTTCAACAATGTTTTTACGCGTTGGTCTTTTGTTCCTATTACATTCTAGTTAGTGCTAGAAAGAACGCATACTCTTGCTTGTTGACAGAAGCACGTGAGAACCAAGTGTTTATGACTATGCCTCGTATTGTTCTACGAGTGCTGTCTTTGTCTCGAGTTGTTCCTTTGTTTGCCGAGAGTCAGTTTTCATAATCTTCCGAGACAGAGATCTGGCTGAGTGTTCCTTATCAGAGTTGGCGGTACGGACTAACGAACATTGGTTTGTCGACACAAGCAAATCCTCAAGTTGTTGCTGCTGTAATAGAGGTGGGTAAAGTGACTCACTAAAAAGAGCGGCGATTATTTGATCACTCAGTGAAAAGATCTAATTCTTTTCAACGGTTCACTAGTTCACTTAATTTACTTTCCGTGTACATACTGTTCAAATTTCTAAAAAACAATCCGGTGGTAGAAGGATTGGCCACTTAAAGTGTTGCGCAGGGTGCGTCCGATCGCTAGAATTCAAGAACACTAACGATCTTCGGGGAGGCTCCTTCTTTGCACCCCATTAGTTCACTAATTTACTTTAAATAAAAAGAGTGGTTATTTCCATTTTGAGAGTACTATCTCTTTGTGTTATTTGTATTTAGATTGATTTCGTACGTTAATCTCATAGGCGATTAGTTGAATTTATTTTTCTATTTATCCTTAAATATTTTTCGACCCTTAAATACGACCGCATTATTTTCGCGTAGAAAGGCAATTTCGAAACGTCACTGAAATACTTTTTGGGTTTATTTATAGACACAAAATACTACCACTATTACAAAACTTTTTGCCTTAAATCGAATGCAAGTAACTGTTCACAAATTATATGTGAGGCTTTCCTTTTGTGGTGGGTGCCTTGGTGGGCAAACCACGTTACAATTATTTCTCATACCTTTATGATGAATAATTGTGGATTTTTAATTTTAATTTATATGAAGGAGTGGAAATTTATTAATTTAGCAAGAATCTCGACGTTAGTTGGAATTTAGGAAAAATTGTCACAATATGACATTTATTTTCTTATCACTGGCGATTACAAGTCTGAGCGAATTTACCGTTAACATTAACACAAATTGGCAAAATCATAAAAGCAACGCTCAGATTTACAATTAGCCGTCATGAGCAAGCAAACAATTGTATATTTACTTTTAAATATATCTCAGAATCAAAATGCAAGAAATAATGACAAATGGAAACAATAAAAATACAAGTTATGACTACCTCAGACAAAGGTATCATGATACTGTGACTTTACAGTTAAAAAAGAAAATCATGGGCGCCAGAATGAACAATATATCATTCGAAAATAACTAGTTCTGGCAAATTATGCCGCTAGCTCAGGGGTTTTTACAATTACAAAGTGAGAACATGGACCTATCCTCTCAAAGTCGCTTACGGGTTCTGTTTCACGGAATTCACAATCACATGGCTTGGTCGTAATCAATTACCATTGTAGTTCTGCGTCTGATGTCTGTGATGAGTGTAGCGGACCCACGATATGTGAGATTATCTCACAAGTCGGCTATAGGCATCTCTGGTCTGGCAATGCGCATCATCGCATTACCGGCTGTGTTGCGGTGATACGCTCGCTCCAGCAAGGCAAGCTGCAGTTAGCGAAAGAAGTCAACTTTCCAAGTCAACCTCAGACTGGTGCGATCGAAGTTAGAATGTCAGCTCCTCGCTCTTCGGTCCACGAGGAAACTTCTTGCTCCGCCCATTTGTAGTCTCGAAGCTCACATACAACAAAAATTCCCAGGATTTTGAGTTATACGCTCATTTTGATTGGACCTTCAGGTCGGCACCTAATGTCACGTGATATCCTCGATATGTGATTTGGCCAAAGAATCCAACAGAGGTCGGACATATTCGGCTAAGTTCGCCGGGGCGAGAGAACATTCGGGTTTCGGACGGCAGGCTTTTCCCGCTCGGTGAGTGACCCATCCCCAGGGAGCAGTGTGTGTGGTCCGGCAAAAACCCAAATCCGCGACGTCCCGTCGCCATGGCTCGGAAAGACCAAGATTAGCTTCAAGCCTACATAGCTCAATAACTCTTTAATATTCGCTTTGCTACGATACACTGTATAAGTTCACCATTTCATTACAGTCCTCACTTGGAATCTTGCGTACTTTATAAAATTACAACAAAAATCTATTCACGTGGTCGCCCAAGATTTATGTAAATTACTCTTATATTATTACATATATAATAAAAAAATGCACCTTGTAACGTGGCGACAGCGCGGCTCGTTACACTTTTTCGGTGCAAATTTGCCTAGATTTGGAAGACCGTTTCACTCGCCAAAGACACATCTTTAACGCAAAACAATGAAAAAATATTTTAAAAAAAACATCGCGTCACGATTATGTTTAAACGTGTGGTTATTCGGGAGGACGCGGGTTCGAATTCTCGTCCTCGCATCCAGATTTGGGTTTTTCCATAGTTTCCCCAAACCACTTCAGGCGAATGCCGGGATGCTTCATTCAAATGGCCATGGCCGAATTCATTCCAGTTCCTTGTCCCCAGTCCCATCCCGCCTGTAATGACGTTGCCTGAGCCGTAATTTAGATTAAAAACGATACAGAACATACAACACAATACAATTTACAGGAGAGAGAGAGAGAGAGAAAAGCGGTTCGGTAGGTCAGACTCGCTCACCACTGGCATTGCGCCGCTGAGAACGACTCGCCCGCCGCCAGAAAGAAAGAACGGAGAATGAACGATCGTACGAACTAGTTCCTCTGAATCTGTAGAGCGCGAGCGTTGGGGCTGAACTATGGCCGGTGTGGTGGTGCAGAACATGGGTGGAGGGGACAGCAGTCGGGCGATTCGTCGCGGGCACTGACAAACCCCGGAACTTATTGTCGGCGCTCACTCGATTGAAGTTAAGGCGGGTTTACACGGTTCACTTTTCGCAATCACTCCGGATGAATCACTCGCAGTGAAAAGAAAATGAACTGTGTAAACAGAGAATCATCCAAAGTGATCATCCAAGATGACGGATGAAAGAAGTTGGCTCGGGTTCAATTTTTCGTTCACTTTTGGTGTTTCACTCGGATGTACAGGGCGTTCGCCGGAAAACGCAACCCTCCCAGTCTGTTACCGTCGGCAACTTGCTCGGACAGCGGGGCCAGCAGTTTCCGCCACGCGGCACCGTGAATCACCGCACTGTTTAACACCTCCGCTGCCCCAACAGTGCAGTGCAGTGACCCTTACATTGTTAAGAACGGTTTCTTTGCATTGTAGCTAGTTTGTGACTTCAGTCTCTTATTAATCAGTGTTGTGAATAAACGTTTCTTTGCGGTTTGGCTGGTTTGGGGCTTCATACTCTTACTAATCTGTACCGTGTTTGAGTGTGAGTAAAATTATGGTACGTTACAGTTTGCAACAAAGAATATTTCTCTACGATACATATGTGAAGAAGAAGTCGTTTAAAAAGTGTCGCAGTAAATTTCGTCGCGAATATCCTGGCGCTTTACTGCCAGCTAAATCAACAATTCTGCGTCTGGTTAAAAAGTAAGAGAAACGGGTTCATTTTTTAACAAAAAGAGACTGTCGGTCAACCGTATTCTCACAGAGGAGAAAATTGACGATATCGCTTTTTCGACTAGAACAGTCACCCAAAAAATCATTAAGTCAGTTAGGGCAGCGTGTGTCTCGAAATATGTTCAGAAGATGTGAAATGTGCATTACACAAGAGTGTCAACACTTCCAGCATCTTTTATAAGGTAAGCTAATGAATTACGTCACATTTAAATGCTTAGCACATACAAGTTTATGAAATAGTCCGCGGCCGACGGTCGAAAAATGCCGGGAGCTGACCGCTCGCTCGCCGCGAGCAGTTTCTTCCTTGTAGCGCTAACAGTGGGTTGCGTTTCCCGGCGAACGCCCTGTATCATCAAGAGTGACGCGTGTAAACAGTCAAAATATCGAAGTGAAACCTCTTCCTGGATCGGTCGCAATTGTTTGTTCCTGATTGTTGTTGTTTTGAACATATAATTGTTTTTAAATGGAAAGAAGAAACATTTCTTTATTTTTAAAATCTTTCCATTACCAGTGCTTATAGGTAAAACACAAATTTCGAAAGTTATAAACATAAAAACATAAGTGATAGGGCTACAGAGGACATGATTAAAGAATTGACATTAGAAGACAAGTAATATTTTAAATCTTTACGAACCAGGTGATCTAGCGAATTAAGTTTTAAAACCAGAAAGATGTGTAAATTGTGCTTCTATGTGAATGTGTTTCAAAGCAGTTACTAGTTGCAAGAAACCTGATAGTAGTTTCTAGCTTCAGTTTAACCGGAAGACATTTTCTCATTCGTGCCCTGTCTTGTAATTGGCGGTAAGCTTTTTGATAGCAATTCGAAAATGATATTTAAATGTCATTTTGTCCTGAAATACCCATTCTACCATGCCACAGGCCTCAGTTTCTCGCCTACCAACTTCTCTTTTTTCATTAACTTTTTGCACGATGTAACTTTTAATTCCTTAGGCAAGGTTTCTGAAAATAAATCCACTCCAACACGCACTAGTTTGTTTGTCGCCATCTTGAAGTGAATTGAATGGTTCATTTGTGATGTTACATGTAAACGAAAAGTGAATTCACTTTTACTTTCACTGCGAGTTATTCATCCTGAGTGATTGCGAAAAGTGAACCGTGTAAACCCGCCTATCAGTATAAATTAATTTTTCAGAGTGTCAAAAGATGAGGTGACAGCACACAGCTCTTACTTTGCATCCGGGAGGACGCAGGTTCGAATTCCCGTTTCTGTATCCAAATTTCGCTTTACCATGGTTTTCCAGGAGAATGGTTCCTTCGAAAGACCTTGACTGAATTCCTTCCAGTTCCCTTCCCCCAGTCCTCTCCCGCCTCTAATGACCTCGACGTTGACGAAGCGTAAAGCTACAAAAAAGACAGAGCATATTACGCTCTCAGCTTGCTTGAAATGGGTGGCAGACAGAAAGATTTTAAGCTTTGCATGTAGACCAAGTCTGAGCGAGCGAGATTGGGTGGATATGGGGATTAACGGCCATCGCCAAGAGAGAATTGTGATTGGTACCATTTTAGTGATGAAACAGTTCCTTATTTCAGTAAACCTAGAAACACTACCCACTCAGAGTCCTAAAAAACACAACATTTTTTGGATGGGGAGAACTTGGATAATCTACTGTACTGCCTGTTTCTTACATTCAGGGGTAAATTGATGTGCTCAGGTCTAGTCCGTAGTGACAAATAGTTCATGAAAATCTGCTGGAATGACTTCGAAGACAGTCGTCTACCTCTTCATTGCATTTTGGTATGCTGACAAAAGTTTTGGCACCCAACAAACGGAAACCTTCCCGATTTACTGTTGTTATTGGAATGATTACTATCTCTTCAGTTTTCTGAACTGATAATCTTCGATCAGTTATCACCATTTTCCTGAGTGATTGCCTTCCTGGCCTTCTGTGTTGGAATCATCTTCAGTGCTGGTTCTTTCACATTTAAATTTACATGTTCAATTTTTTTACTGTGCAGTAAGTAGGGGCATCGTACCCCTAATTTTGTCAACATATCCTCCTGAATCTCCTTCTGTGACGTATCTTCCGTCCACAAATATATAATCGCAGCATGATTTTCTTCTTGTCTATTTCATGTTAAATACACAGCTCCGCTTTCAGCTGTTGTAACAAAAGACGGTCCAGGTTTTTAAATTATTTTCAGCTGCCGAAAAGTTTTACTATTTGGTTTTTGCGTTTCGAGAAGTGTAACAGGCTGTGCTTCAACGAAATCCTTGATAGAGGGAGATGCGAGTAACTAGCTACTGAACGTAATGCTTCCCAGACTTTACTGGTTGGCACTTCGTTCAACCCAACTGAGGATATTCCATGCCTTTTCTTTCTTTCTATCTGTAGTAAAAGGTAATACATTATCCCATATAAGTTGAAAATTGCTACTGGTATGGGAATCCAAACCAGGAATTTGCGATCTTTGATCCCTGTGATTTATGGAACCAAAGAGACTGGAATTTCAAGTAATTAGGGTTTTGTAAGGGACATAAAAAAGCAAGGTACGTTTTAAGTTTTGAGTTAAATTCATTATTTCAGTAACAAAAAGGGGGGGGGGAATTAATAATTTTTCTGATTTAAATTTGTATGTAATCATTCCACTCATCTATTTTTATTTCTATTAGTGTAATTGAGTTCCTTCTTGTTTCGTTAATCTACACCCCATTCCCCATCATAAAAATCATGCTGAGTGAGTATATATAAAGCGTACCCGCTGATGGAATACTAAAAATGAGGGGGAGGAGGGAATTGAATGGTAATCGTTCCGGTCTGGGGAAGCGTGTTCGGTGCCCAGTCTGAACGCCCGCATTTCGCTTTAATATGGTTTTCACTCCAGGTAAATGCTGGAATCGTTCTATCACATAGTCCATTGTCGTTTTGTTCTTTGTTCACAATCGTCTGTCTAATAATCTCGCCGTCAACTAATCTCGCCGTCAACGAGCCATATAGCCTTTTTCTTTTATGGTTTAACGCCTCATGACGTCGAGGTCAATAGAGAGCGTAGAGAAATTCGGCCATGGCCTTTTTGAAGGAAGCATCCCGGAATTCGCCTGGAGTGATTTGGGGAAACCATGAAAAACCCAAATCTGGATGCCCGGACGGGGATTAGAACCCGCGTCCTCCCGAATGCGAGGCCAGAACGTTAACCGTTCATCCACCACGCTCGGTAACTTGGTCTTTTAACCTATAGGATTTCCTTGTTGTCTGAGCTCATGCCAGACATGGACTACAGGGCTGACTGAAAATCTGTAAAAAGATGTGTCAGTCCGTGCTGATTTTTATTTATGGACTGTCGTGTGATTAATTTCCTTATTTTTAAAATTTATGTTGTGTTACCCCTAGCTGTATCATTAGGCTTATTCCTGTAGCATGGTAAATTGTTTATGGCTTCGGTCTTAAGGGTCGCCTGCTTCGAAGTCATTAGAACCGGGACAGGATAGGAGATCAAGAATGGAAGGGAATTCGGTCATGGAACCATCTCTGGAATGATTTTGAGAAACATGGAAAACCGAAATCTGGTTGGCCGGACGGGTGTTTGAACCCGCGTCCTCCCGAATGCCAGACCAAATCGTTGCCGCTTACATTGTTTACGGAATGGGTGAACATTTGCCATTGTTATTGAGCTCGAGTCATGAGACATCTATAGATGCAAAAAGTAAATTTGTTGTTAAATTAATACCTAACGATGCAACAGGTAATCGGAAAGAGTCTCCTGTTTTCGAAGCGACAGTAGCGACCTCGGAACTGGTCACGTGCCGCTGCCGCTAGTAATCACACTGCAAATTACCTGCCTCGAGCTCCACTGTGATTACAGCTAGAGATGTCGGAACGCTGGGTGACTTGTGACTCTTGATCGAACGCAAACTGCGACTCAGCTTTATGCGGGGTACGTGTCAGGCCGGGCGCACATTGACGCGCAGTCGACGCAGCGCAGCGCAGCACAGTTTCTGTGTCTCTATGTTTTGGGGCGGAACAGCGCGTATTGAGACGCAGAGCAGGGCAGCGCAGTACTGCGCCGCACGTGGCCTGCGCGACGTTGTGATCACGACACAGAAACTGTGCCACGCAGCTCACTCGTGCCGGTTTTTTGCCGTAACACTTCTTGCGTTATTTATAATCTTGCTTTACTTATAATAATTTTCAACTATGGAATAAGAAAAATTGATTAATCTGGTGCGTAACCAACCTGCGATTCACAATATCAGTCATAAAAAATACACAAAAATTAAATTTAAAACAAGAGATTTGGACAATGAGCCCAACAAGAGGCGAGTAAATTCAGCATTTATTTATCATACAACTGTCCACTTACAATTTTCACTTTTCTTTTCTATTATCACATTATTTGTTTTCTTATTATTTGTACTACATTATTCAATAGTGTCACCGAAAAACACTTAATTTATTGACACTGCTTTTTTAGCTTCAAGTGTTTATGTTCTGTTATATAATTTTCTTAAAAATATAATATGAAATAAAAGAGAGAAACATTCTTATAAATGCCATGTACCGTCAAACGCTAAATAATTAAATAAATAACCACGAAAATACAGCGAGATTTTCTTCAGTTCTAATAGATATTTGAGCTTTGTTGAGAAAATAACAGGTTACATTATGCCGTGAATCTCCGCTCGAGTCATCCGGAAATTATCTTTTGAGAATTCTCTTGTCACTGCAAAAGCCAGATGAGAGTTTCTTCTTCTCATATACTCACTTTTGCATAGTTTTATCTAACTCAGCTTCTGTTAAAGTAATAACAATTTTCCAAGCTCGGCATCCCAATCTGATTCAGAAATCAAAAATCGAGTTTTTGGTTACGCATTATTGTCGGTTTTTCGCACAACACAATGCTTCGTAAACTGCCGCACGAAACTGCGCTCTAATATGCGCGAGTAACTGCCAGTCTGTGCTGCCCTGCCCTGCTCTGCGTTGCCCCTACTGCGCCACGCAGCTCAATGTGCGCCCCGGGTCACAGCTGTTACCTTCTCGTTAGGGCTGCAAAGTTGGCTCGCTCGTTCAAAACTAACTGAACACTTGGCTCATGCAGTTCAGTTGAACCTCCCGGTAGCATCGGTGCTGGACCGCAGGTCGCTGGTTCTATTCCGGCACGGGTGGTTTTAATGAAATCTTGTATTGTTCTTACATTGCAGAGCAATAACACTTTTAATGGAATGATGGATGCTACGCTATTTTATTTCGATTTATGTAATACAGTTATTGCGAGTGAATTTTTAATCTGCTTATTTAGAAAAGAGAAAAAAAAAAACAGTAGATATCTTATCTCCTTTCCACGCCAAAGACAAAAGCTCATTCTAGAGTTTAAGAATGACAAGCGGATAAATGAAAGCAAGGAAATATCGCGTCAATGAAAGCATTAAGCATCTCTGAAACAGGAAAAATGTAAGACTCTGAAAGGCAGGAAGAAATGGCTCGTAAATTGTAGTTGTTACTCGGAAATTGAAGCTAAAGCAAAGTTCTGTATATATACATTGTGTCTGACAATATTGTCAGTGTTCTGTTTTTGACGGTTGAAAGTGACTAACATACGTTTTTTTTTTTTTTTTTTTTTTTTTTTTTTTTTTTTTTTTTTTTTTTTTTAAATGGCATTTGGCAACGAAGGCCATACAGCCAGCTCAATTTTTTTTTTTTTTAAGCTTTCAGTGTATAAGTGGTCATATATGTTGTATTTTTCCAATGTATGGACGCCACAGGACGGACAGGACATTCACACAGACACAGAACACTTAAACATCCATGCCCGCGGCCGGATTCGAACCGGCGACCCTACGCTACCGAGGCCGGCTAACATACGTATTATTTGCTTTGTACTGCAATTGTGCTGATACTTAAAAAACTGATTTTAGATAATGTATTGCTGAATACATGTTAATGATGCTAGTGGAGTAATGAAAAGGCGTAGGCTACGCAATCAAAAAGTAACTGGACTCGGCAAAACGAGCGCTGTTAATGGCCACAGTAATGTTTAATTGAGAAACCAAATGTATTTTATAAATCCAGAAAATCCGAAGTAGGAGACTGAAGTGGGCGCTTTATGTCTACTACTTTCATGGACTCGGCCTTTAAGATCGTTAATGCCATTTATAATAAATTAAACAAAGATATCTTAAAGTGAAACAAACATACGAGAAGGATAACAGTAGATGGCAATGCTGTCCGCAAATTTCGAGAAAGTTACTTGATCATTCGAGGAAAGAAAATGTCTTTTTTCTAAAAGAATTCTGTAAATACATTCGTCAGTTCAATATGTAAGACTCCAAGTCCTAACTAAGCAGGAGGTTGAAACATGTTATGCCACCTCGAAATATGAAGCCACGTGAAGTTCCAATATGAAATCAAAAATACATTTCAGTGCTCACTTTAGGGATAAGAATGAATTGATTTTCGTAGCTGTGAAAAGATACCTTACTATGTAAACACATCTTACGCCTTTTTTACTGTTAAATTATCCCTCACCATCAGAACTCGCTAATTTAAAAAAAAAAAATCATTTTCATTAGTTGGGTTTTGCAAGAAGTTTTAACGCAACAAAATTTAATCTCTGATTTGATCAATAGACGATGAAAATGCGATGTTGCAAACACTTTCGATGCTTTCGAGCCAAACTTTATCAAGGAACGAATACATAGTTTTCCTCAAGATTATCTTGCGTTGAATAATTGTGAACCACTACTTGGAAAAGACGCATCCTTGTGTCATACTTCTTGGCGTGTTTCCAGTTCTGATATCGATGCAGAGCCACCAGGAAAGAAGTCTCAGTGAGAGGTGATGATTACTGCAGAAATACTAAATAACGAAAAAAACAACAGTGTTTACTGTCTATGGATTCAAATTTTACAAAAAAATTTATACTTGAAAATGTCGTCAATTTTTGGGATCAACTGAAGTTTTAACTATTTTCAGAATATACGTGAATGTTTTAGATTTAAACATTTTGGTGCACAGCGTATGTCTGACATAACAGCCACGATAAAATCAAAAAGGTATCACAGATTTTCACCTATGTCTACTGGTTTAGATTTAGTGTCTGTTTGGCTTTCTACTTTTACTTACAAATACTACTAAAAATATTACCAGGTGAACGTCTAGGTTATTAGTGCCCTAAAATAATTCCACTCACGTTAGGAAAGAAGTAAGACTCACAATCTATCTGCGAATGTCATATCTTCGTGGGGAGGGGGGGGGGGAAGCTGAAAATGGTGACCACTCGAATACCACAGTATTCTCCTGGATATTTAGAGAAAACCATAAATAAACCTTAAGAGGATAATTTTCACACTGAGACCTAGATCGTACCTATTAAACCTACACTGTCACTACATGGCGTTAATAAGATTGTAAACAAATTACTATTTTGGTTTGTTGCCGGCCTCGGTAGCGTAGGGGCTAGAGGTCGCCGGTTCGAGTCCGGCCGAGGGCATGGGTGTTTAGTGTTGTGTCTGTGAATGTCTTGTCCGTGTTGTAGTGTTGTAGTGTCGTTGTGTCAATACTTGATAGCAACAAATCACATTGAACTGGCTGTATGGCCCAGTAGCCGAATGCCATGAAAAAAAAATATTTTTTTTGGTATGTTTGTCTATCACACCTAAACAAAGATTTTCGGGTAAGATTAACGTCTACAGTAATGAACCGTTACGTATTTGAACTATGATGTTCATTATTGTTCTCCACATCAGTTTCGTCGTATTTCCACAAGTGATACGAGATCATGTATTTGTATAGTATTTGCAATTTGAGATGAATTATTAGTCGCGATCCTGATTTACCCAGTCGGTGTGAACAAAACCCAAATACAAAATCACTGTTATTAGCTATATTAACAACATGGTAAAGAGCTATCAGTATATGATCGGTAAAGGTAGAGGCTCTTCTGATCGTAATGACCTGGTGACAGGATTTTTTTACTGTCTGCGCTATTTGCTCCTATCGTCGCCTCCTTAAACTAACCCGATAATCCTACTGCGTAGGGGAGGCCTATAGATTGAATTTGGATCACGGAAGCGTTCTGGCATGCTTCACATTACGCAGCAAGCTGTGACATAGAAGAATGGTCGGATTAAGGGCCTTTGTAAACTGTTAAAAATACCAAAGGGCATTTGTCATAGATTGGGGGTGGTGTACTACCGTAAGCTCTGGGTAAGAGGTAGCTAACATCAGCAATTAGAAAACTAGCAGAGAGTCTTTGGATACAGAGAGGAAGGAATTCCATTAGGGACAGCACCAGGACGCATTCAACCGAAATTCCAGGGCAGTGCATATGCTGTTCTATGCCACATTTGCAAACCACTTTTAGTATATAGCACAAGTTTCCAACCAGTTAGAGACCTTTTTCAAACATTTTACCTTTCTTATATTCTATTCCAGAATCTTACTGCACGAAAGATTTTTTTTTTTTTAATGAGGCAGTACTTGAAAACATCTTCTGTTCAAATTGTCCTAACACCGATGACTTTTATGAGGAGTTTAGCGTCAAATAGCGAAGCGTTTCGGCCTTTGCCTTCCATTAACCCCTTTAATGATGGTAATTTAAACCAATGAAAAATTCGAACAGTGTAAGTAGTATAGTTATGTAATCCACTGTGTATTATTCGTTGCAGTCTGCATTAGGGATGCTCGATATACATCGATGTATCGAAAACATCGATGTTTACCATTCGATGCATCGAATCAATCCGATGCATCGTTTACTTTCGATGTTTAACGATGCATCGATGTTTTTCATTCGATACATCGAAAGAACACATGCGTTTCTTAGACGTGATAGAATCAGTTTTAAAGCAAAACAAAAACACAAAATTGTATTACTCTACGTTATTTTTGTCACCTAAAATATCAAATTACATTTTTTTACTTGAATAAAAAAAAAAAACATATGAAACACGATTAGTTTTAAGGCAAAACAAAAACTGGAAAATTGTATCGCTATACGTTATTTTTGTCACCTACAAAATCTCGGTTTTTTTTTTTAACTTTGATAAAACTACAAAAAAAAAAAGTTATATGATTGGTTTTAAAGCAAAACAAAAAACAGGAAATTGTATTGCTATATTTTATTTTGTCGCCTACAAAATCACATCACATTTTTCTAATAATTTAATTTTGATAAAACAACAAAAAATTACAGTTGACACGAAATTTCCCGACAGTGTAGGGCGGAGCCACACCTTAGGGCAAGGCTAAAAGTACATACCTAGTAGGCTTCAAAAATTTGTTTAAAGTTACTGCTCCTCATTATAAAATACCCAGCAGAGCAACTGTGACACGGTGGCTTGATGACAAGTATGACGTCTTGACAACATTAATAAAATCAAAACTCTCAAATGTTGAACACCTCACATTAACAAGTGATATATGGTCAGACATGCAGATGCGCAGCTTTTTGGGTGTCACAGCGCATTTTGGTCTAGACACAGTGTTCGAATCAATGTCATTAGGAGTTTATCAACTCAATGAAAGTCATTCATCGGAATATATAGCAGACATGCTCCTTAAGTCCTGCAACGATTGGGGATTTGATACGGACAAAGTCTCTGCGGTCGTTACTGATAACGACCCAAATATGGTAAAAGCTGTGGAATTAGGATTTGGAAAGAAGAAGCACATCCCTTGTTTCGCTCACACACTTAATTTAGTTGCTCAAAATATTCTCAAAATACCTTTAGAAAATATATTGTCAAAAATAAATACCATTGTTACTTTCTTTAAACACAGTTGTTTGGCAAGCGACGAATTGAGAAAGTCAGTAAGTGCTGAAATAAAGTTAATACAAGGCCTGCCAACACGCTGGAATAGCACATATTATATGGTTCAAAGATTTTTGGAGCTTAAAAATGTTAAGTGATATATTGATTTGCCATAAAACAGCACCTCCAATGCTGACTGGTGTGGAATTAAATATCGCGTCACTTCTTCTTAACATACTATGCCCACTTTAAGCAGCAACTAAAGAAATATCTGGGGATAAATATTGATCCCTTTAGTGCACTGCATGCTTTCAAAACTCAAATCATTTGAGACTGATGAACCTTTAGTGATGGGAGTACATAAGCTCGTCCTAAAAGAAATCAACAAACGGATGGGGCTATCGAACAAGTTTCGTCTTTAGCTATCGCGACCTTATTGGACCCACGGTTCAAAAAAAACTACATTATGAAGACCCGATGGCTTCAAATGCTATTAAAAAGATCAAAGATATGATGAAGAGGGAGCTGGAAGAAATGCGAACAGAATCTGATTCAGATAGCCCATCGGAAGATTTCAGTCTTTGGACCGATCATCATAAACTAGTTCAAAGAAGCTGGAAATCAAACAAGACCGAAGAAAGTGTTTGCGACGAGCTGTCTGCCTACTTGAGAACTCCGGTTGGCCGGCTTAGCGATAATTCGTTAGAAGTATGGTCCGATCATAAACAACAGTTTCAAAAATTGTACAAAATAGCTTATAAATATTTAACTTTGGTAGCCAGATCAGTGCCATCAGAAAGACTTTTTTCGAAAGCTGCACAAGTTTTAAATCAACAACGAAACAGAATTCAAGGAAAGCAGGTTAATAAAATTTTATTTATCCAAAGTTTAGAGAGAAAATATTGGGATTTATAAATTCCAATTAGATTAGAATCCCAACACTGCCTCTCTTTCAGCGTTCCTCGTTTTACTTTTATTCTATCTTTCTATTCGAATTTCTAATTTATAAATCCCAGTAATTTCAAATTGCCTTTGTAAAAGACTAATTAAAAATATAATTCAAATAAATACTTCATTTTACTAGTTTCCTAATCTTTGTCTCATTTTTAAGCTTTCCTAACCTTTATTAACCGATATATATATATATATCGATGTTTTTATTCGATGCATCGAAAACATCGATGTTTTTATTCGATGCATCGTGAAACATCGATGCAACGTTTCGATGCATCACATCGAAAAAAACATCGATGTATTTTCTGGATGAACATCCCTAGTCTGCATACTGACTACCTTGCTTTTCCGCTTACTGCAGTTAAATGCTTGTCGGGTTTTCTATTGTTCTGGAACCTGCCTTCGAGGCGCACATTATTCTTGCACGTGTTTCTTTCTGTTTATTGTTTTACATTGTTTAGAATCCGCCTAGAATACACGAAAAGCTTTTGCACCAGATTTCTAAGGAAATTATTAATTTATTCAGTTTTTATACGTTGAATAATAATTAACATCGACTTTTTTACCTTCGTGAATTATTTTTCGCTTAAGAACTCATAAATTACATTTGTGTTTTACTGGATTGTCATTAATTTCTTTCTGACATCGCAAAATTTATTTAAAATCAGATTGTACATTATCCGGTATCGTTTCTGAACTCAACCGTTGCCTTTGAGTTCCATTTGATCATTTTATCGAAACCGCTGTCATGGAAGAAGCATTTTTAGTTTATGAATGTACGGAAAACTACTTAAGGTAACGTCTGTGTATTAGGATGGATGCGATAAAAACTTTTATTTGAATTTTTCTTGGAAGTTTAGCTGTTTTTGCGATATTTGGGAACCTGCGTTGTCATGTAGAGCATATTATCCTTTTTCACCGAGGCAGATTTATTATACGAGTAAAATAATTGGGGATATGTTATTCATAATCTGATGGGCTTCATAGTGGTACGTGTAACATGGCTGCAACCTTATCGAAGATGTGAAGAACGCCACGGCTTGCAATCTTACAATTGTTGTCAACCCCCCGAGGCATGTTCCATGATTGAAAGCGACCAATTTATGCTCCACTGGTTTGGTAAGCCTGTCGTATTAGGGCTGGAAACTGGTCAAGATAATTAGACTACCGACACCAACATTATTAAATACCGCCCATTTATAGTCATTCACGTAAATCTTTGGTGTTTTATAAATATTTCCGATCATTTTCTGTGGTGCTGGATATCAAATACAGGAGTTGGAGAGGGTGCAAAGAAGGGCTGCTAGATTTGTTTCTGGAAATTATCGCAGAATGCAATCAGTGACGGATATGATAAAGGAGCTGGAATGGGATTCATTGCAAGACAGGAGGAGGATGAGGAGGGTCATGGGAGTGTACAGGGCATATACTGGTGATGAGGCATGGAAAGATATTGCAATAGGTATGAAAAGTAGTGCATGGAAGGGAAAAGATGACCATGACCACAAGCTGGCACTCGATTTCAGGCACAAGGGTGTGGGAAGATTCTCTTTTTTAGGTAAGGGTGTCAGGGATTGGAATGAGTTACCAAGAGAAATAATGAATAATTTACCGAAAACTTTGAAGGAATTTAAAGATAAAGTTTGTAGAGCGCAAATGTAGGTGGGTGCAGGATAGGGGGAAGATGGGTGTGTAGGGATATTGCCACCGGAGCCTGTGCTCCATTGCAATTAAATTAAATTAAAAGAATGAATTATTTGGAAAGTTTCAGCAGTTTCGCTAGACCTTGACCTACTAGGTACCGGCGGACACACAATGGACCTCTCAGGCACAAGAGCTGGTATGGTGGCCCTTCACACCCGCTCAACGATGCAACAGCCACAAGACGATCAAGCTACTACTTTACATCCAGAATGTGGAAGATATTTTCTGTGCTGTTTGGTTAAACACAGAGTATGGCAGCTGTCAGTGATGAGGAACAAGTGCTGGTTACACAACAGGGATGAGGGGCCTCTCGACCTCCAGAAAAACATACTCGGCCGTTATGTAATACAGGCTGACCCGACGGATCCAACTTTTGGAATGTCGGCTGCATTGAGCTGTGGAGAGCGGTTATATAATCATAGCCTTTTTTTTTTGTTTGTTTCATTCTTGTCTCCATTTCAACAAAGGATTATAGACAGGATTTCCAACCATACTTTATAATTAAATATGATACTTAATTTTGGTCTTGCGTAACCACAAAGAATGCAGGTGTACTTTATTTTATTTCAAGTAAAATATACAATTCATGCAATTGAACGCGCATATTGGTAATTAGTTTCCAAACACTTACTCCTGAACCAATTACATCCGAAGATATATAATAAACGTGATAATTTATGAAATTTAACGATACTTGTTTCCTGCCTCCTCTTGTTCCCGCCATTTCACCGGTCATCGAAAGAGTGATGAATGAAAAGTGTCGGGAGAGAGAAACAAAGCCTCCTTAATTTTATTCAAAATTAGTTGTTAATTTATTTATAAATATAGATTTATTTTGTGGTACCAGTTACCAAACTTTAAAGGAGTCCAAAATTTAGTTTCAAATAAACATCTTTCATGTATTTCCTCTTCTGAAGATTACGTTATTTTTTCGAAATAAGCTGCAATCCTAGTTATAGTGATAATAATTTACGAGCAGTTGTGACATTTAATTATATATATTGCTGTTCAATGTAAGTTTCACGGATGTTCAGCCGGATAGCGTCATAAAAACACAACGTTTCGACAGCTGGCCCTGCTGTCTCCATCAGGTGCGGGAAGCTTTAGGTGTTGTAAGCTAGAAGTCACCGCGTAGACTGGCATAATAGAAGTCCGTAAATCTGTCCGGCT
Source organism: Vandiemenella viatica (assembly GCA_031002005.1). NCBI lineage: Eukaryota > Metazoa > Arthropoda > Insecta > Orthoptera > Morabidae > Vandiemenella > Vandiemenella viatica. The sequence continues at coordinate 112,629,457 of JARYHS010008074.1, forward strand.
GAACACCCGTGAAGTTTACATTGAATCAGTACGCGGGCAAAGTCTCCACTCACACATATATTGCTGTGTTTCATTGTAGCAGTTCACATACAAACAAAATCATAAATAGAATGGGTGTACCATGAGATAATTTTTCTGATTTTAAAATGTTGTCCTCAAATACCGCTTAACTTTGTACACGGCTAAATACAACCCATTGCCGTACCTTTACTGTTATGTATAACTAGCTTGTGCCCACGACTTCGTTCGTGTTTGGAAAGAATTTTGATTGAGAGCTACCGACATGTAACCACCATAGTACACGCTGGCAGACTCGAGGCTAATACCACACACTAATATCAGTGATCTGTGCTGGGTATTTATGGCTGCAACTTGAAATATAGGGACAAACATGTCTTTGGTCGAAATGTGAAAACGCCCTCAGTCGGCCAATTTCAACTATCATACCTTCCACACTCCCATAGCTACTGACATGACACCACCATGGTGCACGTTGGGAGACTTGATGATAATGCCGCACACAATCACAGTGGACTGCGCTAGGTAGTTTTGGCTGTGGAGTGAAATATAGGGACGCATGTCTATTTTTACGTATATCAGGCCAACAACTTTCAACCACCATGTCTACCACACCACCACAGGAACCGACATGCAATCACCCACAGTACACGCTGTAAAACTCCAGGCTACTACCACACAAAAACGCCAGTGTTCTGCGGCTTGGTAGTTCTGGCTACAATGTGAAATATAGGGACACACACGTCTTGAGTACAAATAGGAAAATGCCCTACGTCGACCACTTTCACCCACCATATCTCCTACACCCCCCATAGCTACTGACATCTAACCACCATAGCGCACGATGCTACTACCACACACAAACACCAGTAATGTGTGTTATGTAGTTGTGACAGTAAAGTGTAATATGCGAACACATATGCCCTGGTCGAAATACGAAAATATCCTGATCGACCACTTTCAACCTCCATATATCCACACACTCCCACAGCCATCGACATTCGGCCAACGTTGTGCACTATCGGTGACTTATGCTACTAACACACACATCACCGTGATCGGCGCTAGATAGTTTTGGCTGATAAGTGATACATAGGCACACATACGTCTTTGGTCGAAATATGAAAGTGCCCAAGTCGACCACTTTCAACCACAATGTCTCCTACAGCCCCATAGCTACCGACATCTAACCACCATAGTACACGATGGGAGACTCGGTGCTATTACCACACACAAACACCAATGGTCTGTGCTATGAGGTTGTGGCAGCAAGAGTAGGGACACACAACTCTTTGGTCTAAATATGAAAATGCACTGCATCGACCACTTTTAACCACCATATCTCCCACGCCCCCGCAGCTATCGGCATTCCACAGGTCAAAGCTCACAGGTTTCACGGGTAGATGGCGACAGTAAGTTTCCTGTTAGTAGCGATCAGCCGGCTGCTAACCAAAACTGTTGCATAAAAGAGACAAAAAGCGAATCCCGTAAAAATAAATAAAAAAATCCGCTAGGAATGTTTTGAATCTAGTATATAGCCATCAACAGAGTGTCGGATTGTGATGCCTGTTGTCACCGTTACGTAACTCGAACTCACCAAATGGCCCCATTTCTGTAATCTCTGTTGAGCTGAGTTCTGTCCTCTCCCGCGGAGAGTTTAACAATATTATGAAATTTCTGTGCGTTTCCGAAATACAAGATTTTTATTTTATCTGAATGTGAGGGCCTAATATTTCTACTGACTGTAAATTTGATGTAGAAATTTAAAATCAGATGAATTATTGTTGCGACGTAATTTGGTATTGCTTCAATGGCGAAATAGGAAGTAATTAGAATATAAGCTAAACAATCTGCTGCCATTGAAAACTGCCGCAGGAATTGTGGTGCAACCCAGTGAACCAGCTTGCGGGAAATTCCCTATCAGCCCTGTTCGCCTCATGTATGTACACCAAGCGAAAGTGCGCGCGCTGTGCAAGAATTGTATGTTTCGTTCTCAGTTTCTGGAAGCAGGGTAAGAATTACATTTACTGTGACAATGGATAGCCACAGTGCGAATATCTTCACTGCCAGATATGGGTCTGTGTCCGAAAAGCAATCGAATGGTGGTTGTTAGTACGTTAACAGTTTATTAATACCAGCGTGGTGGGCTGAGCGGTAAAGTTTGGCCTCACGTTCCGGAGGACGCAGGTTCGAATCCACATCCGCCCATACAGATTTGGGTTTCATGGTTTCCCCAGATCGCTCCAGGCGAATGCCGGGATGGTTCCTTTAAAAAGCCATGGCCGATGCGCTTCCCGTTCCTTACCTTGAGTCCTTTCCCGACTCTAATGGCCTCGACGTCGACAAGCCGTAAGCAAAAAAAAAAAAAAAAGACGCGAATTCATAAGATTTTACCCGTCCAAAAATCGCCTAACGTGCCTAAAGAAGTTTTCACTTCATAAACTAAAAATATAACTTATTCCATTACCCGAAGGTTGCTCGAATCTTTCGGAAGGAGATGTACCTAAATATTGTGTCAGAGGCAGGAAGGCCAATCCCTTTCCTCAGGAGCCTACAATTTAACGTGGAATAAGAACCACTGTACGTCCCGGCGTAGCTCATATAATTAAACACAACTACTAAAAATTCCTGCGCACCAGAGGATTACAACCCGCGATCGTAAGTTGTGTTGTTGTTTTTTTTTTTTTTTTTTTTTTTTTTTTTTTTACTGAACTGCTTTACGTCTCTTAACAGCGAATGGGACTGGAGTGATTTGGGAAACCATGGAAAACCCAAATCTGGATGCCCGGAAGGGAATTCGAACCGCCGCGCCGTCCTCCCGAATGCGAGGTCAGAACGCTATCCGTTACGCCACCACGCTCGGTCCGATCGGAAAGAAACTTTAGGAAATAAGCGCTTTAACCGCTGAGCTACCAGACCGTCTTGTTTTGAAGTATACTTGTGCTAAGTACCGTCAAAATCGGATAAAAACTGAGCGTTTGTATGAGGATCATTTGAAATCATTGAGGGGTCTATGTGGACGGAGGGGTTGTTTTTTTAATTTCTTTGGCCAGAAACCTTCTCTCACCAAAGTTTCACTCAATCGGATGAATGGTATAGGAACGCATAGAAGATGAACGAACCAAGAAACAAACATTCATTTTTATATATTAGGTACAATTATAATCTATACCAGGGGTGGCCAACCTGTGGCTGGCGAGCCACATGCGGCTCTTTGAAGGATTATTTGTGGCTCTCGATAAATGTACCAGAGTTCCCTTTTTCATTTTTGTGTTATTATATTTAAAAAAATTATTATAGTTCCGTAAGTGTTTCAAAATGTCTTTTAAATTACTGATAACAAATGTGAAACGTTGTAACTAATTTCTTTTCCGTCCAAGTTAAGAATGATATGACTCATCGAAAACTGCGCGAACGAACATAAACCGTGGCGTAATCGACCTACTCCAGACCGATTTTGAATTTGTAAACTTTCATTGCAACGGACTGTTGACATTGTGTTTAATTTTAATATTTAAATTCAATACACATATTTTGTAGTTTTTTCATATTTTTTCAATAAAGATAATTTCTGTAAATAAAAATTTAATACCATTTTTGCATACCTTTTAAATACTTATTTAATTGCGGCTCGCGAAAAATTTCAAATTTTGAAAAATAGCTCGGACCATCAAGGTGCTTGGCCACCTCTGATCTATACCTTCACTGCTGTCCAAGCGCAACACGTCACACTTATAGCTACAGAAACACTGCTATTACATCATGTTGGATGAGATTTTACCCATCTAAAAAGCTTACGACGCAAATATCATATGCACAAAACGTCATAGCATATCGGCGACGCGAACTCATAGATTTGCCCCGTCCAAAATCACGCAGCGAACATATAGAACTTTTCACATCAGAAAATATTAATGTGTAATCGTACTTTTAAACAGGTATGCCATAGGGAAATGAATGAAGAAGTTTATAATATTTTATCAACTCCAGTGAATGTGTTACACATTTTAAAAATAAAATACTAATAACGCCGATCTGGTACTATTTTATTAAAGTGCTCTTGTATCATAATGGACCGTATATATACTATTTACTTGGTAATGAAATGAGAAATTTTATTGGAACTGAGCAATTTCGCAAAAGCCACAGGTGGCATCGCCATTGCGGGCACACTATCATGAGCAGAGTTTGCGTTGCCAAAAACATTTCCACCATTAACTTTTGCACGAAGCCGTTACGTCACTAGAGTACGGAACCGCTATTGTGCGGACACAACTCGCACTGGGCGGGTTTGTTGTAATTGAAGTCACGGTCCGAATGATTACTGTTAATTGCGTATCATGCAGTTCACGGTTGATGAGACAATTTCAAACGCCATTTATCCTTGTAGTTTTTTTCGTGTCTGGCCCCGAAAAGCGCGCTAGACACTTCTGATATCGGTTTTAGAATATGCAGCTTGTGAACCTTAATCTGGTACAAGATCAACGAAATACGGAATGCTAAATCCAGTAAAACACAGTTAAACTTCCGTGTTATGCAGAGCTGGAAGCTCGATGACTCAGGTTGTTGCGTGATCTTAATGATGGTTCCCGACGCCTAATCACAGTGTGCTAGTAGTCGAATAAATCTTCACCTTTTGTGATTTTGCCAAAAGGGTAGGTAAAGTTGGTGTACCATTTCTAAGTACCAGATAGGGTACCAAAGTCTTGATTAAACCGAAACCTCTCCCTATTAAGTATAGAGGACGGTCTAGTATAGTGGTTCCCAAACTGGAGGGCGGGGTGCGAGAATGAGAGGTAGCTTCACCACCCGTAAAGACGATGCTGTAAGGAGCGTCCATAACCTTCGTGCCTCGGTATAAGGGGGGAGGGGTTGACTGGAAAGCCACGCTGGGCTACGTGGGGGGGGGGGGAGGGAGGGGTTTCGATCTAGGCCACGTAGCTTTCGATTCATATAATTTATCACAATTAAAATGAGGCACAGAACACACAACAGCATGTGAATATTTATTTCCTTCATTTAATTATCTCCGTATGTAATTCACAATAGTCTGACAAGAGAAAACAGTACAAAATGTCTTCTGGAATCAAAAGGGAAAAAGCTACGTGCTAAGTGGGGGGGAAGGGAGGTAGAGGCAAAAGCCACGTCTGGCTACGTGGGGGAGGGGGGGGGGTCCGCAGGTGGCCGAAATGGAGCTACGTAGTTTGTGGACGCTCCCCTAGGTCTGCACCGTGTTTCCTTCGCCACCTCTTAGAATTGAAAACCTTTTTTCTATCGCCACATACTTAGTGGGTTTTCACTGACTTGTCATTTTAGTAGGGTCTACTAAAAAGTGGGCATTTAGCTCATTAATAATTAAATTGTGGCGGGTGGCGTGATAATTCTTTTGACGGAAGAGGGATGTGGTAAGAAAACCGTTGGGAACATCTAGTCTGTTAGCTAAGTGGATGTAATTTTTTTTTTGGCTTTACGGATCACCGACGTCTATGTCCTTAGAATTGAGAAAGGACTAGGAGCAGGGAACAGCAAGGAATTCGAACGTTACCTTTCGAAGGAATCTACTTGGCATTAGTATATAGCAACTTTCAATCTTTTAATCCCGAGGACCAAAATAATGTGCCAAAATAAATCTACGAATCAATACCTTATATGGGCTATTTTTTTACCTTTGTGTTTATTACTAGCATTTGAATTGTATTGTGTTATACAAATATAACATAATAAATATAAAAAGTATATTTTGAATTTCCACAGAAAGTCACTCTATTATGAAATTGGAAGCAAACTACTAAAAGTGAATTGTATATTCAACAGACTCTTAATGTTTATTAAGAATATGAATAATAATGTTTTGCCCGCGACCACTTGCCCCATATTCGCGGATCACAAGTGAGAATCGGGGAATCGTGGACAACTGAAATCCGGAAGGCAGCGCTCACCCAATAGGCTCGATTTGGTTGAGGCTCTCGTCTCTAAAATCCCGGGTTCAAATCCCGAAGGCTCGCGCGGTAGACGTTTGGATGTTCGAGCAGAAATATTAAGGGAGTCTGCGGTTATGTTGAAAAGCAGCCACGACCAAAATTCCGTATTACAGTATATGGTACGAGGAATTTAGTTTTTAAAGTACTATAATAGTAGTTGCTTTCACTAGTGCCATGTTACTGAAGTCATTACTGTTGCCCACAGCTTTGCTAGCTTTACTTACCGCTTACAACAATATTAACAGAATCCAAGGAGCAAAATCAAGTTTAATCCGATGTTGTTTTTTTTTTTTTTTTTGCAAGAACTTTTTTATAATGCCAGCAACAATGAGTAGTAGCGCAAAATACTTCAATAATGTTGTTGGGAATTTTTAAGCTATTACGGTATCTATCTTTGGTGGAATGGGCAATCCCTGGTTGAGATTATAACAAATATCTTTGGTTGCTGTCTCTTTAAGTTAAGAACAGATTACCATTCCCGTTCGCGTAAATTTATATAACATACCGTAGATTTTCAGCTAGATCCTAAGCTTTCAAACTGCGATAACCTTATTTGGTAGTTTTTCCATGATACCATTTCAAACACATCCACAGACGCAGCCCACTACAGTTTTTATATATTTAGAGATTTTGAACAGCGTTTTGTTTGCGATGGAGGTGTGTACTGTGACGTTCTAGAATCGGTGTAATTTTTTGTTTTTTTTGTTTCGACTGGATTATATATTCTTAATCAGTACTTTTTAACCCTCAATCTAACTGCTTTTACAGTGACATAAGACATCGTACTGTTTTCCTGTAAAAATAAAATATAACTTCTAAACCCATGAAAGACGAAATGGTGTGACGTTTCCACTGGACCAGGTGTCTCCTTTTTTGCGACATGTCCGGTTCTCGTTAGTGGACTTGTTTGACTGGCTGCTGTCGTCGGGATGGAGGTGGAAGTGGATGGATTACATGAATGTCAAATGAAGGTGATTAGCCGCGTGATCATGAGGTCAGTTTTTTTTTACTTATGGCTTTGCGCCTCGTCGACGTCGAGGTCATTAGAGGCAGAATGGGACTGGGACAAGGAACGGGGTGGGATTTGGTCATGGCCTTTTGAAGGAAGCATCCCGGCATTCGCCTGGGGTGATCTGGCGAAACCATGGAAAACCCAAATCTGGATGCTCGGACGGGGATTCGAACCCATGTCCTCCGGAATGCGAGGCCAGTGCTTTACCGTTCACCCACCACGCTCGGTACCAGTACTGTAATCGACATCCGTATGAAGTGCATAATGAACTAAATGAACTTAAAACCGAGGGTGGTGGGTGAGCTATAACGCCCTATCCTCGCGTTGGGAGGATTGGTGTATACTGAGATGTTTCCTTCAGAATACCATGGCCGAATTCCTACCCATTCATTGCCCCCAAACATATTCCGTCTCTAATGACCGCTAGGTCGACAAGACCATAAGGAAAAATAAACTTCCTTATAGAAATTTTGAAAGCCATTTACGAAGCTCAACGCAGAAACAAAGCGTAATGTCCTCTCAAACCTGAAATCGCGAATGAACTTCAAAAAGGTAAATATAATTTATATCAAAAAATTTATGAAAGAACAAATATTTACAGTATGTGAAAGAAACTGAGCACTTTGTAATTTTATAGAACACTATGAAATACTAGGCGTCGTATATTGTACGAAGAAACACATTTCCACTGTATTTAATTGCCTATACATTTTTTATTTTCTTTGATTTCAGGGGAGTCTTGAGTTGATTTCATTCACCACTTATTAATAAGATTTCACCAGTTTGAGCTCCAGGCTACTTGCGAAGACAGAATTAATGAATGTCATCGAATAGCTCCAGTAACGTTGAAGATCTGAATAAGTCTAATACTACTGTAAAAATACGAACTGCGTCATTACTACAATTGGTTTTAAACACAATTTTATGCTACAATAATTGTAAAGGGATTTATACCTACATTTATGAAAAGATACTAGTTGATATGCAATCAAAGCAATTGTTGTAAAGCCAGGAAAAAAGCTTCTAGAAGGACTCACCAGCAGTTAAAAGTGACCAAAATGTTATGTAATCGTGGCATTTTTAATACACGTAAAACAGGTCCATCCATAAAAATTTAACGGTGAAACGGGATGGAAGAAAATTTGTAGTACCGTATGACAAGTTGCTGGCGTTGTAGTGTACATGATAATTAATGCATCCTTTGTGCATAAACAGGTTCATAAACACGCATGCTTCACGTCCAATAAATTATCTTTATGTTGGGTTTAAGTTATCTCTGACTCATCACATTACTAAACGTAAACTGCAAAGTAACTAATCTTTACGCGCTAACTAAATGTCTTACAATATATAAGTAGTTTAATAGTGGCCTGTGTTAAGCAGCAATACCAAAATTAACTTGAATTTAAAGCATGCCAAATTAAAGGCTTAATGAACACCAGTACAAACGTTTCCAGACAAATTACTTAGGAAACGCAAACTTTTCTGACAGTGCAGTGAACTTAATTTTTGTTATTATCATTATTCAAGGTGTACGGATCACTGAAAGTCAAGTATCAGAAGTATTAAGCATTAGAATCAGTAAGGAAAAACGAACCATACGACAGCGAAAAAAGGTTGTGGAGTTCTGCAAGATGAAAAATGAGATCAATATTCGTATCGGAGTAATATTCAAATCTCATAATTAAATCCCGATATTCCAAGAAATTAGGTGGCTAATACTGACACCCCAAATAGAAGCACCTTTAATGATTCATTTCGCCTTACGACAACTTCCTAGATAAAGAGCCACACTGTAAAATAAAATTATGCAAGTCGTAATTTATTTTTGGTCTTGCAATACAAGCCTTTCTACCCTAACAAATCAATTAAAAGCAATCCTGACGCTGAGGACGGCTCAAAACTCCATACCAAGATCAGCAACTTTTAAAAAATTAACGAATTTCTACTGCCTCAAAAGAAAGCGCAAAAATCAGAGGAAGCGCTTTTTATATCCGCTAGAGAAGGGGTATAGCGTTCTGGTAGCTCAGTGGCTAAGGCGCTTGCTTTCAAAACATTCGCTGCTCCTGCACGGACACGAATCGCGGCAGGCGCAGGAATTTTGAGAGTTGTGTTTAATCGTATGAGCTATGCCAGGACGCTCCGTGGTTCGAATTCCACGTTAAACTGTAGGTCCTAGAGGAAAGGAACTGGCCGTCCTACCTCTGACACAATGGCTTAGTATGCCTCTTTCGGGAGGATCCAACCAACCTTCGGGTTGTGGACTAAGTTACGTTTAGAGTAGGGGTTCCAATTTTTTTATTACCAGGCCATCCTTCAGTCAGAAGAAAAGTTA
>JARYHS010008074.1:112639802-112964890 GCA_031002005.1 Vandiemenella viatica
TCGACTCCTGGTCAGCTCGTACCGGCCGCACTGAGTCCGGTTTTTAGTCCGGTTTTTAGGCGGTTTCACGCGATTATATAGATTAGCGGTAGTTAACCATTTTTTACCTACCGCCCACTTTTGTATCTCTGTTAGTAGTAAATTTTCTAACCGCCCACCGGGTTCACAGTAATAGTTATTTATAAATTAGGTAAGAAAGACTTTATAAAATAGAGTTACAGCAAGTTAAAGCAAATAATAATAATTGCTTAGGGAGCGTCCATTAATTACGTGAAGTGTTTTTCCTTAATTCAGCGCCCCCTTTTCTGGTGAGATTTGGTGAGATCTGGTCGGTTCCTTCCCCCCCCCCCCGAAGATGACGTGAGATTTTGACGGGACCCCTTGCTGATTGACCTCGTAGATTTTAGACCCTTAAAAAAAAAAAAAAGCTCTCCTGTTTCGAGGCGGTTATACCCTCCACAAGGCGATATACGCGTCGTTTCTAGACCTTATACCACCATAAAGTCGACATCCACTTCGTTTGTGGGTCTTCAAAAAACCATTGCTGAATTCCTTTCCGTTACTTGTCCCCAGTCCTATACCGCCTCTAATGACCTCGTCGAGGCGTAAAGCCAGAGGTAAATAAAAAAATAAGTAAAAGAAAAATTCGTGGAAACTTTAACACTGTAGGCCCTAATATTTTCAAAAGTCTTTTCGCATGAGTTGTTTCTGAAATAAAGGGCGGGAATGGGTTTTTTGGGGGGGGAGAGGATGCAATAGCTTGCATAAATCATGGAATTAAAAAGGAAAATACAAACATTTTGAGAGTTGCCCAGCTTTTATTTGATATCCATAAAGATTATCTAAACGAAATCGTTTCTTCAGCTCTCCCAATAATTATTTTCAGTCCCCATGAGTATTCGAAATTTTATGTTACAGCTTGATAAGGTTACTAAGAAGTCTAGTAGTACTCAGTTACATATTTCAGAAGTTATTAGACGGACGAATGAGTAAATCCATAAAGATTTCATTTTTCCCTTAAGAGATATAGATCTAAGAAAAAGTAGGCGTAAACCAATAAGCTGTATTTGAAGATCCTTGACATTTCTGTCACTACGGCAAATGGCTTCTTGTTTACAATTTTCATTCATTCCACGTATAAAAACTTTAGTTTATTGGCATATTAAACTTTCTTTCGAGCTCAATTTCCGAATTATGAAACTGATGGCACTGGTCCGTAGACCATTTGCTTGTGTTATGTTTCCCACAGGGTAGAACAATATTCGATACCAGGGACGACCAGCGCTTTGTACGCTATCGATTTAATTTCAAGTTTACTGTGTTCAAAAAATCTACACATTAAACTACCAACCATGGAGGAAGGAATATATCCTCCATGCTACCAACTACAGTATCTCCATAACCTCTCCAGTTTGATCGGTCTAGTACGATTTGGTCTAGATATTAAAAAGAGCTGTTTGTACGATGTTAAGAACAATATTCCCAATCTCATAGTTAAATGTTGTAGAATATTAGTTTCTGGTAACAAAAACATCGAATACAATAAATTATTTTGTTCAAATTCTTGAATGGCGTATGTACCGGAGTGGAGAATCGGTTTAGTCACCTTAACTAACTTCTGACTTGCTTTAAGTTGTGATAAATTTTCGTTAATAAAACTGAATGACCATGTATGAGCCTGGATAAATCAACTGTAAAGCATAGCGGTCGCCACATAGCTTATTTAAACCAAAAGCTAAGGAAAGGTTAATATTCACTACGAAACTATGCACAGTTCACTTGATGAAAAATTTTAAATTTATTCCAAAGTCACATTTGAAATTCACTATTACAGTTGAAATGGCAAAATCGGACTAAACGTCTCCAAAAATCACAAGTCATGAAGAGGAAGGAATACCATACTAAACCCCTTTAGAAAAGTTAACATTTCATACTGACCACACCACTGTCCAACGCGGAAAATTTCCAACATGGCTACGAATCACTCATGTTGTGGCTAGTTCAGGATCTGCCAGAAACCATCGTTGCCTGACACCTACGCCTGCCAACGGATTTCTTAAAACACACTAACGCATCGTCTGCTTCGCGACATAAAACAAAAGGTGGCCCAGACAGTCTATGCTCCTCGTTATATACCCTTAGCCGCATGTTTACTGTGACCCCTCGCTTTACAAAAATAGTCTGATAAAATTTTGTTATCCCCAGTATCCAGAATTTAACAGTGTATAGCCAGGTTTATATAGGTTTGTTAAGTTTATGATGACCATAATTCTAGATTTACTCAGTTTACTGTAAAAAAATTAAAATGCGTGTGCATAATGGTAATTGACTTCCTGAAAACTGTTGGTGCATCCCCGTTCTGATACTTAATTTGTGGAATTTTAAAAGCTCCTGCTGGATTACAAATTATCGTGTTTAAACTTATATCATTGTGTTCGGTGCTTGCTCCTGATTTCAAAACTGTAAATTTTATTATTATTGGTGGTGTATTATAGAAGTTATTTATCTTACAAAAATCGAGGTTGAAACTGCCTGTAAGTCATATTAAAAAAAAACTAGTCTCTTGTTAATAATTATTAAAATACTGCTTCTATCGAAAAAGTGTTATTAGCTGAATTTTTCTTTTATTTTATTACATGTTTTAAAAGTTGTTTTGTTTACGGAAATGGTCTTAATAATTCACAGTTTAATTTTGAAAATTACCACGTTTTTATTTACGACATCATTATTTGAAAATTGATTTAATATTCGTTATACTGCATGGAATGTTTTGAAACTTTAATATGTTATACCAGGTTCTTTACTCTTACAGAAAATTTTCTTTTTGGGAAGTTATCGAAAACGTGTTGTTATGTGGTGTTGAAAATGCAAGTGTGTCCAACGAAGTATTTAAAATTGTGTTTACTTTATTTATACGGCCTGAAACTACTGATTTTTAGTGAATTTAAATTCCTTTTGGCTTACTATTATTATAAAAATACTTTACTGCATCAAAAAGTGTTGAGAATTAGTGATATTATCACGTAACCAAAATCGACTGTTTACAAATTGGATAACTATGGCTTACACTGGTTCAGGTTAATTTAAATGTTATTTACTATTATTAATTGTTTATTTAGAGCTTGTATATGCTGGGTGACTTTATTGTTTTTAAATCGGCGTATGTTCCGAGTTAAGTTGCAGTATCGGCTTCTGCATGAAACGTGTCTCCCATGTCCTGTAGTTGCTAAATGAAAAATTTTATGTTTTCTGGAAGGCTTACTCCCTCCCTTATGCTCTATAGCCAAGAAAAATAGGATTTTCCCAAATTCTAAGGTGCTTACAAGTAGAAGGAGTTACCAATAAGATAATTTCCCAGTTTGTCATTAAATATATCTTTATTATCTGCAAACTGCCTTATACCCTTGGGAAGTTTATTAAACAGATGTATCCCAGAATAATTAACTTCTCTTTATGCTAATGACAGAGATGTTTGTGATTTGTGCAAGTTATTTCTGTTTCTTGTAGTGAAATTATGTACCTGTGAATTAGATGTAAACAGGTTAAAATGTTCTATGACAAAACACTTGAGAGAATATATATACTGAGACGTCATTGTAAGAACATTGAGTTTTTAAAAAAGTTGTCTCCAAGAACTTCTTGATTTTACCCTACACAGCATCCTAATAGCTCTTTTCTGTGCTATGAAAACTTTTTTACTTTTGTGAAGAGTTTCCCCAAAAACTTATGCCACATGACATCGCTGAATGGAAATATGAGGAGTACACCTGTTTCGTTAAATCTAGATCTGCTGTTAAAGAAAGTGTTCGTATTGCAAAGGTGAAACTACTTAACTTCTTCAATAATGAAGTGACATGTTCGTACGAAGTGAATTTCTTATCTATTTCAATACCAAGGAATTTTATACTCATTGTTTCTAAGATGGTGTTATATTTATAGCTTACTTGAAATCCGACTGTGCATAATTTTTTGTTTTAAACCTAATAAAATGTGTTTTTCAAAATTTAATTTTAATAAATTTGTCTTCAACCAATTTGTTACTTTACTAAGTACTTCATTTACATTAAATTCTAAATTACTCACAGCCAGGCTAGTGTCATCTGCAAATAAAACACTCTTAACTTTGTCAGATAAGTTTCCAAGAGGGTCATTGATGTATAACAAAAAGAGGAGGGGTCCTAGGACAGAGCCTTGTGGAATTCCATGTTTTATATTCTCCCAGTCTGATGAGGCATCTTTACTTATTTTAGAATCAAAAAGTCATAAAGGACTTTCTAATATAAAGGAGTATAATGAGTTTTGCTATCTCTCTGAGAACCTATAAGCTTTATGCTAGTGTTTTTATGGTAGTCTATCTAGTTTTTGAAATGCTAACTGGGAACAACATCACTCTTTACAAAGGTGACGTTACAAACCCACCTAAGAACCATGAAAGTATGACGGCGCTGTTAAGATGTTTGTCCAGACTGCCGCGTGTGAAGAACATCAATAGCTTATTCACCAGAACCATCACGTTGTTAATTGGCACTGTGATAAAGCAGCAACCATTAAAAAAATAAATAATGGAGTGCTTCTTAGTCTTCTCCTTCACTGAATTGAATTCACCAGCTGTTCCCAAACGATTACGTGGAACTCAGTGCTTACTCGAGTTGTCTGTATATAAACCTACGCTTGCGCAAAAAAAACAACTAACGTCATTTCTACTCGTGTCCAGTATCTTTTGCTATTGAAGTTTTTCCCCGGGCACTCCATCTCTTCGTTGCTGAATCGTATGCGATAAATCGTGTTTCGCTGCTGTAACATCTTCCTCAGTTAAAATTTTTCTGTCATACACTTGTCCTCCATGAAGTTAATAGCGTGAAAGATGACTTGCAGACTAAATCCATACCAAAAGACCGCGAACATAAAACACTGCAGGGTGCTCACGAATTACATAAACGAAAATATCACTTATTACGTTACCGGCAATTGAATTTTGCACACAATATTCCTTCAAAATAATTCATCTCAAAAGTTTTGAATCGTTCCTTCTGTTGCTGCTGACGGTATATGCTTAAAATTTTGAAGGAAATTATGAAGGAGATGAGATATGTCAAAGTATTAATGAATGAACAGGGAAAGAAGTAAGTAAATGAAGACAGTATCACGATCAAAACCCTTGCGACGTACTAAAGCAGTGAAAATTTTCCATCATTGACAATATATTTATCGTCTCTTTTGGCATAATTGAAGAAGATATTTATCACAGAAAAGAAATAAAGTGTAAAGAGTGATTGTGACAGTAGGACTTGTGTTATAATAAAGAAACATTAATTATTATTATAATATGAGATTAGCTTTGGTGCTGAGCACCCTCTGCCACCCACAATTTTGTGAATTGCAGAGTATATATGTAGATGAACGAACTATGAAAAGCGGTTAATATCACGCAATAAGCGCGTTACATTTTAAATACATTCAGTGGCTCACTTATTTGTTCCCTTTCTTCTCCCAAGCTTGATTGTGTTTAGCTGACTGCGAAGTATTCCCATCATATGGGAAGACTCACCTTCGAAATTTAACATGTATGCTGAAGACGTAATCTTGGTTCTTTACATTTTTTGAGACTTCAGAATTTATAGTGCATCGCGGGAGTTGACCATTTGTAGTCTTAGATACCTAGTGCTTAATGTCTCAGTGAAAAAGAAAATGTTATGAATTCATAGAACATGACTTGTTTTTCGGGTGCCAATGATTTATATTCAAAGACTTCTTGATAAGCTTGTCCTATAGAGTCACTGAAACTCCTGTAGCATCAGTTTTTCTACGCTACTATAAAAGCCCAAGCTGTCTCTGAATGGCGTTACTCTAGTTCAAAAGGGTATTACAGAATCATAAGAATATATCGTAACCTTCAGTTCTCTGACATGTTCAACCATAAAATCCTCTACTACTTTTGAAATATCTTAATTTCTCTAAAGAAACAATTGAAGTCGTCTGCAATTGTGAAGAGAAGACATAGTATGCAACGGTTCAGAGTTGGTCCCTGAGGTATTATCTTCCCAAGTCGTGAGATCAGAAAGTTATTAACGAAAATAATTTTAGAGTCACTGGAACGTTTTCTGAACTTAATTAAAACATTGGAGTAACAAACATAAAGCCACTCTTAGATAGCTCTAATCACGATCATACATCAACACTTTGTCGGGATTTTAAATGAAACTGAAGAGCTGATAATCAGTGCAGATAAAACCATAACTACTCAAATGTAAATGTTAATTTCTTTTGTTCCAGAAAACAGAAAAATTTGGAAACTGATACCGAATGATTAGGCCTACGAGTATGACTGTTTTTAGTTCATAAATGAGTATGAATTGTGAATCAGTATAGGATACAAAACGTATTAACATAAACAAAACAAACCATCGCGCATTCCGATGACGATTTTTGAAGCTCTATAGAATGCCAGCAACTCCGGTCTCTGCGATTTCATGTCAGCAACACCAGTTCATACATCCGCCGAAGATAACAACCCACCGGCTTTCACCATCATTCGTTCGGTATCAGTCGTAGAGAACAGTTACAATCGTCTGGTTAAAACCCTTCTAAGCATAGCTGGAGATGGACGAGAAAGCTGAAGTACTAGTCTAGGTGACGTAATACATGGTGTATACCAAAAGTAGTAGGACTGATTTAAAAAAAAAAAAATATTGAAGATATCTTTACAATTCCTTAATCCTCTTCGAAATAGCACCCTTGGGCAGCTACATACCTAGAATTACGCTGCTGCCATTGGCCATACACCTTCTGGAAGTCAGATTCGGGGACACTGTTGAGAGCCCTCGTCGATTCTGCTTGAAGGTCCTGAATCGAGTCAAACCGCTGTCCCTTCAGCTGCCTTCTCATCCGTGGGAATAAAAAAAAAGTCAGTTGGAGCCAGATTGGGACTGTAGGCAGGGTGCAGCAACGTGGCAACGCCGAATCGGGCCAACAGTTGCCTTCCACATCTCCCGTCCAACGAAGGCTCGCATGAGCAAATCAAAGATCAAGACAATGCTGATCGTGTTTTTTGACCGTCGCGGGGTGATTCATAAGGAGTTCGTTTCCCCTGGGGAAACTGTCGATTCGAACTTTTACACGCAAGTGCCAGCCCGCCTGCGAGACCGAGTGAATCGATTCCGACCAGTCATCTCCACCAACTGGACTCTGAAACAAGACATTGCGCCGTGCCAAGGCGCGCCATGAGGCAACTGTTGGCCCGATTCGACATTGCCGCGTTGCTGCACCCCGCCTACAGTCCTCATCTGGCTCCATCTGATTTTTTATTCCCACGGATGAAAAGGCAGCTGAAAGGACAGCAGTTTGACTCGATTCAGGACGTTCAAGCTGCATCGACGAGGGCTCTCAACAGCGTCCCGAATCTGACTTCCAGAAGGCGTACGGCCAATGGCAGCAGCGTAATTCTAGGTGTGTAGCTGCCCAAGGGTGCTATTTCGAAGAGGATTAAGGAATTGTAAAGATATCTTCAATAATTTTTTTTTTTTTTTAAATCAGTCCTACTACTTTTGGTATAGATCTTGTATGATAGAGATCAATCGCATTGTGAAATAGTCTACATCAGCGTTTCTCAACCATTTTCAACCCGAGGAGCATCGAAATTTCGAAAATAATTCTACTGATTTATAACTTATATGGACCTCATTTTTTACCTTTGTGTATATTTTTAACCAACTCTACCAATTTTTGTCGGCAGGTACCGGAGTCATTTAGGACAAAGATTCTCATAAAATGGTAATTAAATTAATCCTTAAAGGAACTCCGCCCTCTGTGATACAAACTCGAAACATATTTTACCATAGTAACAATGCAATCGTATCCTCATATAGTGGAAAAACCAGATTTTTGCCTGGTCGTTGAAATATTCATGGTTTTTAGAAAGTCTGCTTTACAGGGGTATGATTTATACTTTCTCATTGTCTGTCGAGGACTGTATCCATTTTATGTGAACAATTTTTACTAATTTATCATGATATCCTTCATTTAATTAAAATTAAGTTTTAATGTTCTGACTGCGGACCACCTGACCTATCTTCCTAGGACCACAGGTTGAGAACCTCTGCACTGACTACGTTAATATATATATATAAAATCTGATGATCTAGTGGCAAATTCACAGACAATCTTATACAAAAAGTGCAGCAACATATCCTGAATGATCTGTGTTTTAACAAGTGTTATCGTCATCAATGTGGACAGCTTCCAGCCTCTGGCTGGGTCTACCTACAACACAGTCCTTTCATGGTTCCTTCCATCTTCCACGTATCCTCCACTTCTACTACGTTGTGTCTCTCTCCTCTACTTGCGCACACTTTTCAAATCCACTTATTACTGGTCTTCCTGGAAGCTTCTTTCTTCCAGTTTCAAAGTATATACTTTCTTTGCATCACTAATCCTTTTTTATTTACTTATGGGCCTCGTCGACGTCGAAGTCATTTCAGGCGGGATGAGACTGGGGCAAGGAAGGGAAGGAATTCTGCCATGGCCTTTGAAAGGAAGCATCCAGGCATTCGCCTGAAGTGATTTGTGAAACCATGGAAAACCCAAATCTGGATGCCCGGGCGGGGATTCGAAACGGCGTCCTCCCGAATGTGAGGCGAGAGCGTTAAGCGCTCACCCACCACGCTCGGTCTCATCCTTTTAATGTGTTCATGCCACTGGAGTCGTGATCTTTCAGTTCTATAAGGTATTGATTCCTATTATAATTGCTTTTCTCACATGCTTATTTCGCAATTTTTCCATTATATTCTCTCCAGTCCTACCCTCTGAAATTTCATATCAGTGGCCTGAATTCAGCTAATATCCCTTTCTTTCATCACCCATTCTTCTGAACCAAACGTTAGTACTGGCACAATGTAAACCCTGTTAATAAATCATTTGCAATTCTGTGGCACCTCTCTGTTCTATGTAAGTTCTCTGACACACTTAGAGGATTCTCGTACTCTTCTGCATATCTCATTTCTTATATTTTCTTTTGTCACACTTCCCAAATACTTGAACTTTTCTACAACCTGCAGTTTCTTACCTCCGCATTTGAGATACTTTTTTTTTGCGATAAATTGCATTGTGTAACATTTCACTACTTCCCGTCACGCATCCAACTGTTCTAGCATTTCCGATTAGTATTCGCTCCTCATCTTCGCATCATCAACACACACCATGGCTTTCGTGCTTTTCTCTTTTCTCCCCACTCTTACTGGCCGCTTTAATAACTCACCACTAGCAACAATGAATACAGGTGAGGAGAGGTTACTCCTGTACCCGTTGTCTAATCTGAAACGAGCTATTTTTTCCACACACACAGTATCACAGAACTATCACATCCCTCTTGCATTTTTTTTTTTAATTTCACTGTAATCGTTAGCCCTCACTTTCTCTCAGTAGATTCTGTTGTAAAATTTAAAATATTAAAAATTACATGATTAGTTAGGTATTTCTCATCCTCGTAGTGACTCACTTGTAATAGCCTAACTGAAAAAATTAAATCCACTGTCGAACTTCCCGATATGAAGCCACGTTGCTCCTCTCATAGTCCACTCTCCATCACTCGTTTAAAATTCTAAAATATTTTCACAGAATGACGCAAAAGGATGATTCTTCTGTCACTCTGACAATTTATTTTATCCCCGTTCTCGAAGACTGGCACGATACTAGTCCTCTTAAAATCGTCCGAGATCATTTTCTCTTTTTACAATTTTAGCACTCTGTATAACCACTGTATTCCCACAACACCGGCTGTTATTATCTAGCTAAGTGTTAGTTAATATTAACCTTTCAGAGGCAAAGCAATAATGTATTTAGCATGACAGACATTAATATAATAATTACTTTAATGATTGATCAGGATAAATTAATTGAAAGACTTATGAATAAATTTAACACAGCTCAACAATTTATTTGACATTATCTCACAGCAAAAAAAGTTGGATGATTTATTATATTTAAAATAAAAATAGACTTCAACTCACCACAAGCATAAATGAAACAAAGGAGCATGAGATTCTTGACGTGGACGAAACAGGGTGTAATTTATGGATGACTAATCAGTTAGTTGCAAATCATAAATATCACGTTAAGTGCGTAGCTGCGGGTGCACTGAGCAAATCACGTGCGTGCGGGTTGTTGGCCAACTCATCGGCTGTGTTTCCGGAACGCGGTGTCGTGGTCAGCTGGACCCTTAGCATTAGACCGGGGGTCCCCAAACTTTTTACCCCGTCGACCCCTTGATATTATATTTGTCTTCTTATCGACCCCCACAAGTATTTAATAAAAACATTAAATCATTTTTTGGATTTCTGATGCTAAGCAATAAGGAGGCCTGCATAACAACTCAACAAAATAATTGATAAAATCCACCCAATAAAATTAACAGAAAAACGAGATACTTTCCACTATTATTATAATCTCAAAAAATATGAACAAAACTATGAATAGATGGAACAAATTTCAAATAAAAGACTTGCCAAAAAGAACAGATTGTTTGTTGTACCGGTACTGCTTTAACCTGTCACATAGCGATGGACGTTAGGCACTCTTCGGATGAGCCTCTGCAACTATCACCTGTTGACAACCACCTTACCTTAGTGTGCAAAAGTAATTGGTTGAAAGTTTCATCATTTACTTCACATGACTTCGCAAACAGACGAGAATTGAGAGGATGAGCTTTAATTTTACTTATTGACCTGATATTTAGTAGAACAGTCCTATTTTTTCCTGTATAGTTTAATTGATTCTCTTTAGTATTAATCGACCCCCTTTCGACCCCTCTGTATTAATCGACCCCAAGGGGTCGGTATCGACCACTTTGGGGACCCTGCATTAGACAGTATTTTCCGCGGCAAGAACTTCCCTCTCACTTAATTGGGAGCGGCTAGGGTCAGCGTTATAGGGGGTTAAGAGGGACAAAAGTAGCCCAGGCCCAAGCCCCCGAGAGAGGTCCGCGGACCAGCTTGTCTAACTAAATAAAAATCATACGTTAAAAAATTTTCTTACAAAAGTATGTTATTTGATTTTTTCATACAAATTTTCTGACTTCATCCAAAAAATCAGAGTTTAAAAGTAAAAAAAGAACGCTTATCCAGGGCCCGAGAACCATAGCGTTGGCTCTGGGAGCAGCTGCTTGCTGCTGGTGACTCTAACGAAATCGTTCAAGTCCCTCATAGAGAGTACTCGAGCTTTAGTCCACAGCGGATTGCCCAGATGATAAATCGCTGAGATCATAAGTGCTCCCAAAAACTCCCTTTCCATACCTCGTCAGTGTGGTTTTGGAAGGAGTTCTCCGTTCTCCAGTGTCAACGTGATGCAAAATACTTTCCTTGCACTATTCGTCGGCGTGCAACAATTTACAGAAACATTAGTAATTACATACAATTTAGTGGTTGGTTGAAAGAACGGTTTCTTCCCTTTCAAGCTATCCATATTCGATGAGTCTGCACTTCTATAGTACGGTTTTTAGCAGTTCCTTCGAATTTTTACACGATTTCAGAAGAATCTTTTAAAAGCTTTATTATTCACTGCACGAACACAACATAATAGTTTTATCGCCCGCCCGTTTCTGCGTTTTAAAACGTGTCCAGTTGTTGCTATTAAGGTTTTTTCCAGAGTCGTGACCGTGCTCTGACCTTTTTACCGTAGCTACCACAATGTAGGCAGCGTGTGTCGTCGACCTGTGTTGGCTTTGAATTGCAGAGAACGCCACTGCGATGCCAGTTCAACATCAGGGGCGGATCCAAATTACGATGTCGGAGATGGACTAGATACTTTGGGGGGGCCGCTTCAGCCCCCTAGCCCCTTCCCCACACCCCCTGGATCCGCCCCTGGTTCCACATATTCAATCACAGGCGCACGAGCGTAGCCATGGATTAGCTTTTGGGGTGGGGCGAAAACGAGAAAACTTAATAAAAATACTCGTTGAATATGGTTTTAATAGAAAAAAATTAAACACTTATTTAACTTATTTAAACACTAGTCTGCGAGAGTTCTGATTACATTTTGACAAAATTTATTTTTTCTCTATTAAAAGAGGTAATTTTTATTTTCATATATTTCTCGCTTGACTGCTTGAGGGAGGGAGCAAGGGTTGGGTAAGTGCCCCAACCTGGCTATGCCCATGTCAAATGCGCACCCTCCATAATTTTGGTCTCAAAATTTTGTTCTGTCCTGAACAATACCACAGGATGTGCAAGGACAACCACTTTTGTTGATCCACCACCAGAAGGTTTATTGTCATTCACACATATCTCTATCCAGTAATACTAAAACACTGGACACTCTATACACTTCTACAACCAGATGAAGGAGGGATTGTTTCTTTGGCAGTTGCTTGACAAAAGTACATTACCCATAAAAAATGTGTCTAATGGCATTTGTAAAGAAATCAACAGAAACATTCTCAGCAAGCTGTTGCGTGATTGCAACCTTAATGAAGAAGAAACGATGAGTCACCTATCCTTTGCTGTATAAACATATAGTTGTTATTTGGCCTTATTAGGGTACGGAATAATTACCAACATTTGATATAAATTGTCCTAGTTATGTAGATTTTAAATTTTTGCAACTTCTTGTGCAAGTTTTGTTGTGAAACATAATATAACATATAAATAAATTCAACAATTGGTTTCACTGTCAGATAGAAACTGTCATCTTTGTTGGCACCTGATTCCTGTCATTTCAGCTTCTTAGAACTCAACATGTATCCTTGCACTATTCTTTATATAAGCACAATCTTTAACAAAACAGCCAACTGCTAAATTGCAGGAGATTTCAGTATGCTGATGAACTGGCAATTACTTTCCAGGATAGAAACTTCCAGATTTGTGAAGATAGACTCTCTGAGAGTCTAAACCAGCTCTATGCATTCTTCTCTAAGTGGAGACTAAAACCAAATCTGACAAAGACAGAGTCTTGTTGCTTCCACCTTTCAAACCAGCTCGCCTACATCAGAATAAGACCAACCTTCGGACCCCTTGGAAGAGTAGAACACAAAGACCACGCCAAATATCTGGTAGTTACTTTGGATCGAGCCCTCACTTTTCATCAGCATTTATCTAACACTGCAGAGAAAGTGAATACCCGTGTGAACCTTGTAACGAAACTGATTGGTACGTCATGGGGTGCAGGTGCTCAAGTTCTCCGAGGAGCAGTCCTTGGTTTGGCATTCTCCCCAGCAGAATACTGTTGCTCTACTTGGCTTGGTAGTGCTCATACTGCCAAAGTTGACACCCATCTTAATGCTGCTATGAGAACAGTGAGTGGTGTCATTAGGTCTACCCCAGTATCCTGGCTGCCTGTACTTTCCAACATTCCTCCACCACATTTGAGGAGAATATCGATATTGCTTAGAGAATTGGAAGGAGTGGAGGAAAACAACATAATTCCTCTGCATGATGACCTTCTTCACCTTCCTCGCACATGTTTAAAATTGAGGAGACCTACCTACATGGAAGCAGCCAGTCTCAGACATAACAACTTTAACTTGTATGAAGAGTGGAGAAAGGAGTGGTAAGCCAACAGCCCACACAATTGTTAGCTTATAAAAGATCCGACAACCTGAGTTCCAGGGTTCAACTTGCCTAGGCATCTCTGGTGTCAATTGAACAGATTTCGCACAGGTCACGGAGTGTGCAATGCAACATTGCATAAATGGGGTCTCTGTGAAAATGCGTTGTGTGACTGTGGTGGTATACAAACTGCTGACCACATTGTGATGGACTGTCCAGCAAGAAGATTATCTGGAGGCCTTTTCACACTGCATCAAGCTGGACCAGCAGCCAGAAGACGGCTTGAATCTATAGATATAGTTGTACATGTCTTTTGTTGTACTTGGCATACGATAATGATAATAAATAATCCAACAACTGACCACTGTACATTCAACTTCATACTTGTACAGCTCTAGTTACCATTCTTTATTTGTGAACAACCAACCATTTTAACTTTTATTTATGTATGTGTTTGTTTATAGGTAAATATAGGTATGTATGTATGTAAGAATATAAAATTACGCAAATTTAGTAAGTGATATTATGTTCTTTTACTAATAACAAGTTATGTTAACTTTTAATTTGATGGATATAAGCTCTTATGTTATTCTTATTTTGTTTTATAATAATTTTCCAAATGGGTGAGTAGTAGGGGGAGGGGCAGGAAGGATGATGAATACAAGTAGAAGTACATGTTTTCAGAAAATGGTAGATTCACTAAATCTTTTACTTAAGTTTCTGCGATAGAATAAAAACTGATTAAAGTGCATCAGAATTCTAATAGAAGAAAATTAATTAAGTAAACTTACAATAAAAATCCAACAGAAACTAAAGAAAACAAATATTCATCACATAACCACGAGAGTAATGCTTTAGAAAATTAGATATGATATTCAAACAGACTTGGCAGCAAATATGGGAGATGGAAGAGGTGTTAAGGTCAAAAAGATTTGCCTGCAGGAATTACTGTAGATTGCATGCAGTAACTGATATGTTAAATGAGCTGGATTGAAGTCACTGAAAGGTAGTAGGTAGGTAAAGGAAATGTTGGGTATGTATAAACAGATATTAATGATGAGGCCTGCATGGTTATTTGACAAAAAATAATCATGAATATTATGTGGAAGGAGAGAGATGACTATAGCCACAAAGTCCCTTGAAAAGTTTTATTACATTCGTATAGGAGTCAGGGACTGGAATGAGTATTGATGGGTGCCTTGAACAATATCCCTTAAACATTAAAACAATTTTTAGTGTATATAACATGTAAATAGATATATAGGAAAATTGCCACATGAATATAAACATTCAGAACAACCATCCAACCTCACTCGCCCTTTTGCCATAAGGTTATTAGAATGAGCAAAAGACAATATTAACAAAATATTGTACAGGTTTTTTAGTGATTATATATCTGTTTCATAAATTATAGGTCTGCTTCCAAAAGTGGCTTAATTTAGACTGATTGCTGTAATTTCTGCAGAGGAAGTCATGTTACACGTTCATAGATAAATCAAAATGCTTCTGACTGATTTGAAAGAATGTCATTTCACCATTAGAAGTTGAATTTGTCATCTCATATTATTGTTTCCCATCAGAGGCATAAAATAACTAACAAACAACAGTGAATATAATTATCTAGGTGAAATGTAATTTTGATATTAAAATACACCTAGTGTCACAGAATGTAATAAATACATAAGTCTGTACATGTTTTCCATATGGCAATAAACAGTAGAGTTAGTTTGTTTCATATTCATTTTGTACAGAATATGAAGATAAAATGGAAAGTTTATCCATTTTCAGGCCATTGATTCATAGGGTGTGACTGGCGCAGACAGAACTAGTAATTACTTATTATTTAGGCACTGGAATAAATATTATGTGGCAATCACCACTACATTTTATCTCCCCAGGAAACCTTTGATTACTTTAATAAGAGTAAATTGATGAGGGAGAGAGGGGAAGGTTTGGTTTGGGATTGGATGGCTGTTATGAATATTTAGATATCAAGAAATATTTTTGGTTTGCATTCACGTAATCTATCAACTGCACTATGGTGTCTTAACTCTCGTAATATTTAATAATTTTAATCTTTGGTAAAAGGATTTCAGCTCATTTAGTCCACTTTGATTACCTACACTTGTACTAAAAGGCTTCGATTTGGGTATGTTTAATTTTGGTTCTTCATTTTCAGACATTCTACTTGGTTACATACAAAAAACAGCTGGAAGTATACGTTAGTATATTGGGAAGGAACATTATGATAAAAATGTTTTGGAACTCATTATGTCTGATTACAATGTTTCCTCCATAAAAAATAATAGAATTAGGTTCATGATGCATTATGCACCACTTCATTTTAAAACCTTACCTTTCATTACAGTTAATTTTGTAACCTAAAGTTTCACCAGCACCCTTCAAGTGGAGTGTCAAAATAAAACATTACACCTAATGGTAATTGAAATAAAGACTTCATTGCAATTCGTACACAATAATGGTAATTGTTTGAATAATAAAGACATAGAAAAAATTAACTAACATCCTCTAACCACCATTTTACTCATGCCTGAATATCACGATGCAAGGGGTTCATTACAGTACCTATCAAATGTTACCACATTTATCATTCTTCTGTCTTCTCTTTGTAAACAAGTGGCTTCACAAATTTTATCTATATATCCTTCTGTGGCATGCCCCCATAACTTTGGCATTAACTTTTCCTTTTTCTAGTTTGTTATTCTTCCTTCCCAAATGTGATCAAATAAATGAGCCACACTCTTACATCGATAGATTTCTGTAACCTCTTCTTGGAAGATGGAGTCATTTGTTAACATATCTGTCAAAGGTATTTGGAACATTCTCAGCCAATTACACATTCTGAATGCATTAATACAGTTTTTATCTTTCACGGTCCAAGTTTCGTAGTCATACAAGAAAATTGAGAAGACAAGTCACTAAACTAATCTGTTTTTCACCTTGGTGGTTGTTACTCTGCTTTGCCATATCTTCTGCAGTATGTCCATAACTACAAATTCCTATTGATTTCATTTTCACATTCACTGGTTTCATTCATTACAAAAATCCAGATAAGAGAACTATGTATATTTTCTTCCTGCCAACAATTTAGAGCACATTTAATTATGTTTAACAGTAGGTGTTAAACATTTAATGTTGCAGGAAGCAGCTCTGTCAGACTTCTTTTGAGACTCTGAATGATGACAATAGCTCATTATCAACATTTATTTTATCCAAATTCTTGTTTTGAATGCTCTTTAGCAATGAGATAAGATGAACTGGAGCACCCTCTTCTTCCATAATGCTCTACAACTTATAGGTCTATCTGACCACCAAATTATAAATTTAAATCTCAAAGTTGCCAAAAATGTACATCCGTAGATTTCCAGAAACCAAGATAAGTGAATTTTTTAATGACCTACTAGACCAGCCATGGGAAAAGATTTACGCTGAGGCTAATGTAAATGAAAAATTCAAAAAATTTGCAACATTTTTTTAATTCTCCACTTCTGATCAAAGTAAAAACAAGTGGATTAGAAATGAGATTAGAATCTCATCCCAAAATCTCAGAAGAATGTATATGAAAAAAGACGTACATGCCAGTCAGTCATTCTTAGCTTATTGTAAAAATTACAAAAAAGTGTATTCAAAAGTCTTAACACAGGCCAAGAAAAACTACAATAACAGGAAAATTAAAAATTCAAGCAATAAATGGGATGTAGTAAGAAGGGAAACGCAAAATAAACAAAACCACAAAATTCTGCCCAATAAAATCAGTGCCACTATTGCAGTTAGTGACCCAACAGAAATAGCAAACTATTAAAACAATTATATCTCTAGCATTACTGCAAAACTTCAGACAAAGTTTCCAGATAAACAAACATACCACCATTGTCCATGTCTCAGTAAATTCTATGGTCCTAAACCATGTAACAGAGGAAGAGGCGGAAAAAGCTGTTTTCAAACTAAAAAATAAAAAATCAACTCGCTTGAATAAGGTACCCATGTGTCTAATAAAGCAGTATATATATGTCCTCTGGGCCTCATTAGCACATATAATAAATGAGTATTTCACAACTGGTGTATTTCCTGACTACCTAAAATTAGCAAAGGTCCTACCTATTTTTAAAAATGGGATTAGTGATGAGGTAGAAAATTACCGCCCAATTTACATAGTTATCTTTCTCTAAAATATTTGAATCACTCATGAAAGATAGATTAATCAATTTCCTAAGCAAATATAATCTCCTTGGCAAATCACAGTTTGCTGAAGTTGTTCCTTTCCAGCCTGGAAGTCACAGTTTACAAAAAATGTACTAGAAGCTCTTGACAGAGGTGATCATGCAGCAGGTCTGTTTCTAGACTTTTCCAAAGCTTTTGATACTGTGGACTATAACATTTTCGCAGAAAAAATAGAAGCGATAGGAATAAGGGGTAGTGTAAAATCCTGGTTCCAGTCATATTTAACGAACAGAATACAAAAAATCTCTGCAATTCCAGAAAACTCAAATATTTTATGTAAGTTCCTGTCAAAACCAAGACATGCAAGTATAGGTGTTCCACAGGGAAGCCTTCTAGGTCCCATATTGTTTCTAATTTATGTTAATTATTTTACATCCAGCATCAGTCATGTGGATAACTTTTATTTGCTGATGACAGTAACATCATCATCAGTGATCTCTCAATCAATGAACTTCAGCATAAAGGAAATGCAGCTCTTATAGAAGTCCTAAACTGGTATTAAAAAAAATTGACCTTCAATATAAATAAAACAAATATCATTATATTCATTTCTGTTAGTAGATCTCAACAGATAGACTTGAAACTAAATAATGAAAACATTCAGTGTGTTGCTAGTACAAAGTTTCTAGGAATGACTGATGATCACGTGTTAAAGTGGAATCAACATGTACAATAGTATTATACGGAATCATCTTTTGGGCTTCAAGCAAGAAAAATATAAACTCCATATCCAAATTACAAAAATGGTTGGTAAGGATAATAGCTAAAAATTCAAGAAGAACTCATTATAAGGACATATTCAGAAAATTAGGTATTCTGACAGTCCATCCTGTTATATATTCAATTCTATCATGCATATAAAAAACAATTTACAAGAATTTACCACAAATAGCTCCATCCATACATACTCCACAAGATCAAAAAATGATTTCCACATACAAAGGAAATTAAAAAGTTTAAATAGTTTGTTATTTTCCACAAGGGAGTATAATTATACAATAAACTGCCAGTGTAAAGGAGAAAAAAAATCAGAATTTTTAAGGATAGGCTAAAATGTATCTAGTAGAAAATACTTACCACTCTATAGAAGATTATTTAAAGGAAGTCAAATTTTATATTAAACAAATTTGTTAACAAACTAGAAATCATAGAAAAATTGTACCAAATTTTATATATATATCTATGTACCCAACATTTGTCGATGATCTCACAAATTGTCTACTTATATTTTATAACTACAATGATGAAGCCAATATACACAAAATGTATCATATGGTGAATTAACTAAATAAAAAAATTCTAAGCCACATAGTCAAAGGATTTTTTGAAATCTACAAGACACAGAAAGAGTTAAACACTGAACTTAGACAACTTCTCACTTCTCAGTCAGTTGATATGTATTGTTGCACTTTGATTTACAAAGCCAGCATGCCACTAAAATTTTGTGTAAGTTTTAACAACTTAATTCAAAATAAGTGTTACTGTTATAGTGCAGAAATCAGTTATTCTGCAGATTATCTAGGTAATGTGCAGATTAACTAGTGTAAGCCATTAAAGTGGGAAAATTGTTTCATTTCTCAAATATTTCTCACATTATCTAGGTAATCGGCAAATTACCTATATAATCAGCACATTACCTACCAGGCATTCATTAAAGTGAAAATAAGATCTCTGTTGAACAACAGCAATGTTCCTGTGCACTTAAATTAACGTTATTTATTTATTTTTCAATATCTAAAAAAACTGTGATATAAAAATCACATGGTTTAAATATTATTATAATCAAGGAAATGAATGTTTTCAAAACATTTGATAAAATTATGCTTTCTTATTGGCATAATCTAAAGACTAATGACATTTTGAATTACATAGCAATTGGTTTTTGTGACAAACTCACCTATTTGGAGCACATTTAGATTTGCAGTCACAATTTCTGAAACCCTGCCCAGGGATTGTTTTATTGCTGTTTGACGTAAAAATATTTCTATGGCAGGCACATCTTCTTTCACTTAAAATCTCTTTTTGTAAACACTGAATTCAGATTTTGCATACAATTGTTTTAAAATACCCGTTTTAGTACCAAGTTTATAAAAGACATCCTCTGTTTTACTAAGAAATACAGCTAAAATCAAGTGGGCATCAGTTTTTGCTCTATCTACTTATAGTACTTTAATAGATTGAATCCAAAAACCTAAAAAATTTGAGTCTAATATGTTTGCTAAAGTCTGTGAATAGACACATTCAATATTTGAACTCTAAATTAAGTCAAACCTGTTATACATTACATATTTTAAAATTAACCACTAGAAAAGAAACTTTGAAAAATGCAAACTTTGCCCATTTTCTTTCACAAATAAAGTATGGAATTATATTCTGGAGTTTAACATCAGATGCACTAAGAACTTTCAAAATTCTGAAGAGAGCAATACCGGTAAGAATAATAATGAATCGCAAAACATGGGAATCTTGTAGACTCTTATTTAAATATATGAATATTCTCCCACTAACAACCATTTACATCTTTGAAACCATTCTGTTTCTTAGAAATGTCACAGGTAAAGATGCAGCTCTAAAAACAAATAAGGTGGTACATGAACATTACACAAGGAAACAATGAGATTTGCATATTATGCATACAAAAAGAAAAAAGGATCAAAATGGAACATTTCACATAGGGATTAAGCTTTTCAATAAATTACCCCATAATATAAAAGCAACATCAAAAAGGGAAAATTTTGGTAAATTATTGATGTCTTATCTTCAATACCACTCCTTTTACTCTGTAGAAGAATATCTGAAATATACTAACTGAAATAATTCAATGTAAATATCTTAATTTATAACTGATGTGTCTGATATCATTATGAATAATGTACATTCATATGATTTAGAGAACACATAAAATACTACTACTACTGTATCGGAGAAGGAGATGGGGAGACATATCAGAGCAGTAAGGGAATTTGGCTGCAAAACTGTGGTCAGAACTTAGCTTGAATATACTGGTGTAGCATGGGACCCATATTTTTTATATCAGATGTTGGAATTGAAAAGAGTGCAATAAAGGGCATGTACATCTGTGTAAATTACTGTAGGACACAATCATAACTGATTTGTTACAGAAAGTAGTTTGGGATTCACTAGAAGACAGGTGAAGAGTGGGATGAGAAGGTGATCATTGAAAGAAGAACCAGGATTTATACATTGAAGACATGTCTACAACCAAAAAGTGGTACTTGATTTTGGACATAAAGGAGGTGAAATTTTATTATTATTATATTTATGTAAGGGAGTCAGCCACTGGTACAAATTACCAGGGAAAATGATTAACAATTTGGCAGAAACACAAAGAATTTGAAATTAAAATTCATAAATGGCAAAGGTTGTTGGGTGATTATATTGGGATCAATGAGTTTTAAAACTGAAAAAGGAAAATGAAAAAGTATGTGTGTAGGAAAATTGCCACTGTGGCATGTCTTCTACTACAATCAAATTAAGATGATTATTTTTGCAATTAATAAAAATATTTAAAGGTTTTTTAAAAGCTTAATTAGGAATATCATTGTTTTAATTAGTATTATTATTGTTCTATGGCTTTTACAAGCCCATATCACTTGATGAAGAGTGTTTCTTTGTTTAAGGTGGACAATCTCTATGATATTTCTCACTCTAAGCCACAGCCATAGTAAGCACTTTCCCTGGACACACTATTTAAAAAAACAGTATGTTTTAATGAATTTTAAATATTTCATCAGCCTATCTGTGGTTTAGAGTTTAAACTCCACCTTAAACTGGTACATGGTAGGATTAAAAGATATGATTAAGATGGCCACAATAGTGTCATAATACATGAAGTCAAGAGCTGATTATAAAAAAAAAACAACGCGGAATTCTTTATCTTATTTAGCTGAAACTTAATTAATTCTGAAGATTAAATAGAACATTGAGTAACAAGTGCCGGATCTCAAGCTTTTGTCCTGATTCAGAAAATTCGTCAATCCATTGTAGCTTATGCCACAGTCATAATTTCCTTATATACCTACTTTCACAATTCATTTGTCTTATTTGTTTATAATCTTAAATATTTTGATTACAGCATTTACCTACATTTTCCCTTTACAGATTTTAATTTAAATTCTTTCAGTGTTTCTCTTAAATTGTTCAAAATTTCAATTGGTAATTTAATCTAATCCTTGACTCTCTAATTTTCAAAAATAAATTTTCCCACTCCCTTATGCCTAGAATCAAGTGCCAGCTTTTAGTCATTGTCCTCTGTTCCCTACCAATACAATGTAAGACTAATTGCCAATATTTGCCTTATACCCTCCCATCTTCCAGCGACTCTCAACCTACCTACTTTATCACATCAGTTACTGACTTCCATAAACAAATCTACCTACCTTCCCATTCTCTCTCTCCAACTCCTGTATATGATTCTAAAAATATAGGACCCACATCAAACCACTATATTGAAGAAATGATCTGACCAAGAGTTTTAACTGAGTTCCCTCACTTTACTGGTATGTTTCCTCATCATCCCCACCAATAAATGGAGGATCATTAAATCACTTCATACTACCTGTCCAATGTATCCTTCACAGTTTACTATCAAATATTGTACCTAGAAATATATACTTAAGCTCTTTAACAAGCAGTTCTACCTCAAATTATTAAAAAACAAAGAGAACTTTATCATTTTATGTGTGAACTGAATAAGCTAACTCAGTTTGGCATTTAATCTTCATTCAATTTTGACTTGCCTTGCTAGATATCTTGTCCAGAACTCCCTATAGCTATCCAGAGTCCTCTACAGTTTTAATCCTGTTGTATCTGAATAACATTATGTTACCAGCCAACATCCAAACTTTTGACTGTAAATCACCAACACAGTCATTCATTAGAATAGTGATTAGCAGTAGTCCCAATACATTATCATGTGGAACTCCTGATTTTACTTCTAATCTTTTGATAATGCATTTCCTACATTTTAAGAAATCCTACACACATCAGTTCACTCATTTAATAATATTTCATGGCTCACTCTATCAAATGTCTTCAAAAGATCTAGTGTTACACCAACAGCTTGTCCATTTAAACGAAATATACTGTATATGGCCCACAAACTGTATTTCACATAAATATCCTTGCCTACAGCCATGTTGTTGATTTGCAAATAATTTTCTTTTCCCACGGTCATTTCTGATATGGTTGCATATCAACCTCTCCATCAATTTTATGTAAAATTAATTCACCTATAATTTTCAACCCTATTTGTCACCCTACCTTTATTGACTGGTACTAGTATTGCATTTTTCCAGTCCACTGGTAAGCAACAAATTTCTAGATCATATCTAAATAATATTACAAGGTGCACTGCAATGTTGTATTTCCATATCTTTAATAAATGTGTTGTAAAATTATCCACACCAGCTCCTTTACATTTTTTAAAAAATTTCTTATTTCCATTACAATATTCTTCACAGTTATTATCAATTTCGTAGTCTGCTCATTTCTAGTCATGTGGCGAAGTCCCTCCTCTGATTTTTCCCCTTTCATACCTGAATGATAGCTAAAAAGGGTCTTATTAAACCACTTATTATCTATGTCTTTTCATATCCTTGGCTACTTCTTCTCCATCCTTATCCACGATTGTCCAAATACTTTCCTTTCCTCTGAGTTTTCTAATGTATAATTTGCCAGCTACATCATTCAGTGGTTCTGATCTGGCGATTATACTTTTCATAAACTCATCTTTAGTTTTGTCTTCACTGTTATTAATTCCTTATTCTGTTTTTTCTAGTGTCCCGTCCGAACTGCTGTCGCATAACTATGTTGTGTTCTTGTGTTAGCAACCTGTTTACTTTTATCACTTCTCTATTAAATTAGGGAAAAGGTGGCCAAGAATAAGAACTGTGCAGTTACACTGAAGGTGTTTAGGAAGACTGATGTAACTGGGAAAGTCTGTGATAACAGAGCATGCCTTCAATGAAGAGCACAAGAAAGAGTCCAATAAATTGGTTGCACAGTCTAGGACCTCTACCCTGAGGGACTCGGTCATAGGCGAGTGATTGGAAATTCAGTTTAATGAAAACAACATTAATAAGGAAGGTGGACTTTACTTGACCAAAACATGGATGGCAGTCATTACAGATCTCTGACAAGAACATGGCAGATCTTCACGGCAGGGTAGAAATGGAACAAATGATCCCACCTGGGCGTCACAGAGAACTGAAGAGCAACAAAATCAGATCAGGTCAGCAAGCAATTTGATTCTGACCTAGCATTCAGGCGAACGTCGGTTAAATCCCGTCCTTATTCTGGTTTTATGTGGTTTCCTGAAATCACTTCAGGTGAATACCAAAATGGTTTTTCTAAAAGGTCATGGTCAAACTCCTTCCATTCTTTATCCTCTTAGGTTAGTTTGGCTGAAAATGTTCTCTGAGACCTCATGCCAGCCCACCTCCTGGGCCTCACCTGGAAAGAATGAAATATTTTTTAAAAAGCGTGAATACCGGCAGACGGTAAAGCAGCCAGTTAATAGGATGTGCCTGGTTGACAAACAATGTCTAATGACTATGATGACGAGGTTAAGCCAGTCCAGGCAGTCACAGCAAGTTTGTAACATCTGGAAGCTACATGCCACCTGAGACAGCTGTCAAAACGTTGTTTCTATGACACCATCTTGCTGGATAACTGAGAACGAATTTTTTATCCAATTTGATACAGTTTTCCTTTTTAATTTAAAGCTACTCTGTTCTGTAAGTTTTATTTGATAACTCCATGGAGATCTGATACATGTGATAAGTTTGTAAAATAGAATGGGCTGATTGTTATGTGGGAAGAATAGATGTTATGGTTTATTAGCATGATTAACGGCAATTGCACACGAAAAATAAAATGTCAGTAATAATTCAACTGAGATCGAATTTCATTCTAGCCTATTTCTATAACATTTTTTTATGATTACGTTTGGTGAAGTTGCTACTGACATTACAGATCACAAACTTGCGTTGTGCAAATACAAATTTATTTTTCTTCAAAACCAAAGATTATGGTTTTATTAATCTGTTATGCATAGCACTGTCTATTGGTTTTGATGATACCCAGTTTATCAGAAATACATATTTAAGATGGAAGAAAACTATTTGAAAATACCACCACACAAAAAATCAGAGTATGATGTTCACTTTGTACCTTAATTTTTGGATTATTGGAGATGGCAGTTTTTATAAACCTAATATGTGGATATCAATGGTACAACAGGACAAATTTTGGCTCCGTTTTTTTACTGTGATTGGTGGCGTTTTGTATTTCGCTGTTGATAACTGTTGTTATCCTGAAGCTTGAAACAAAGTGTGACGAACAATTATGGATTTCAGACTTCATTTTGATAATAGGCCGTGAAATGAATTTATTTATTTCACTTGTTCAATAGAGCCCTGCTGAGTAGGATCTCAGGCATTTCAAACATCATATGGGAAATATATATACATACAAGATTAATAATCATAGTGAAAAAGTAATACATGTCAAAAAAATTAAACATTAAAATTAACAGCTGAACTTTGCAAAAGGCATATTATGTACAATTAGTTCCTTTGTACAAATTCTTGGATAAAGTGGAAGAAATTTTCAATAAAATTATCTTTCAATTTCTGTTTAAAAACTGAAAACTAATAGGAATTACATCAAACAGATGTGTCCCAGAATAATTAATACCTGCTTGTACTAATGAAAATGACATTTGTGTATGTACAGGTTATTTTTGTTCATGTGCTGAAATTGTGTGCCTGCAAATTTGATGTAAACAAGTTAAAATGTTTAATGACAAAGTACATGAGAGAATGTACGGTATATACTTAGAAGTCATTTTAAGAATACTGAACTTTTTAAACAGTTGCCTGAAAGAAGTTCTCGGTTTTACCCTACACAGCATCTTAATAGCTTTTTTTATACGTTATGAAAACTTTTTTTATTTTGTGAAGAAATTCCCCCAAAAAATTATGCCAAATGACATTACTGAATAAAAACAAGAAGAGTATACATGTTTTGATAATTCTAGATTTCCTACGAAAGAAAATTTTCCCACACCCTTATGCTTGAAATCAAGTGCCAGTCATGGTAAACCTTACCCTTCCAAGCAACTCTCTTAATTTTCCCACGAATATCTTTCCATGTTTCATCACCAATACAGGCCTTGTACACTCCTATGACTCTCTTCACCCTCCTTCTATTCTCCAATGAATCCCTCCACAGCTCCATTATCATATTAGTTACCGATTGTGTTCTGTGATAATTTCCAAAGACAAATCTGGCAGCCCTCCTCTGCACCTCCTCCAACTCCTGTGTTTGATACCCAAAATGTGGGTCCCAAATTACACCATCACATTCCAGCAATGGTCTAACCAAAGTTTTGTACCCCAATTCCCTTACTTCTTTAGTGCATCCCCTCACCACTTTTTCCAATATGTGAAGGATTTTGAACCCTTTCCCTATTACCTGCCCAATGTGTCCTGTCCAGTTCTATCACATTTTAAGCCAAAGTATTTACATTTCGAGTCTTCAGTAAGTAGTTCCATCACCACTTTATAATAATAATCAATCTTTAGCTTTTTATCTGTGTATCGAATAAGCTGGCTCTTCTTTGCATTTATCTTCATCCCATGTTGACTCACCCAACTAGTTATCCTATCTAGATCACCCTGCAGTTGTCTACAGTCTTCTATTGATTTGATTCATTTATATAACATTATGACATCTACAAACAATCTAACATCTGACAGTAAACCATTAACACAATAATTCATTAGAATAATGAATAACAATGGTCCCAAAACACTACCCTGTGGGACTCCCATGTTCACTCCTACTTCTTTTGATACTGCATTTCCTACTCTAACTTTTTGTTTTCTACCTTTTAGGAATTCTTCTACCCACCTTATTATCAATGCCAATAGTTTTTACCTTATTTAGCATCATTTTATGGCACACTTTGTCAAAGACCTTTGAATGATCTAGAGCTACACCATAAACTTGACCTCCCCTGTCCATTTCATCAGAAATATCCTGCATATAGCCTACTAACTGAGATTCACATGAATTTCCTTTTCTAAAGCCATGTTGCCGACTTGAAAACCACTTACGTTCCTCACAGACACTTCTAAAATGGTTTCATATTAATCTCTCCATTAATTTACCAACCAATGATGTCAAGCCGATCGGCCTACAGTTTTCAACCCTGTTTGTCACTCCTCCTTTATGGACTGACACTACTATTGCACTTTTTCACTCCTCAGGTAAACAACAAGTATCCAGGCTCGATTTATATATTGTTTCAAGGTAAGGTACAATTTCCCATCCTACTATCTTTCAGACATCTGTAGTAATATTATCAACACCAGTCCCTTTATGCTTTTTTAGATTCCTTAGTTCCTTCATGATATCTTCATATTTAATTACAAATTTTCTAATCTGCTCACCTCCAACTGTGCGGATTAGGCTCATTTTCTGATATTACCCCTGAATTATTGTCCCTAATAGTGTCACTGAACCAATTACTTAATAACTCTGCCATTTTTAAATCCTCAGTTATTTCTTTTCCATTCTTACCAATAATTGTCTCAGTACTGTCTCATTCCTTCAGTTTCCTGATATAGCTATAGAACTTTCTAGATGCGTCAGTCAGAGGTCCCCCAGCACCAATAATATTCTTCATAAACTCATCCTTAGCCAGTTTCTTTGACATTATTAATTTCTTGGTTAGTTGTTTCATAGAAGCACCAAATCCAAAATTATATGACAGTACATATAATCGAAGAGGAATGTACCGCATGTTTGTCCTAAAATGCGCTAAGTTTTTAAAGGATTTATTTTTCAAGAATTCAACAAAAAAAAAACGTTAATGTTACCATTTCCTTCCGAAACGCAGTTTGTGTTCGATAAAGCTTGAGCAATTAACCTGACAATACTGTATTTTATGTCCAACGTAGGATGGTCAAATGCATGGATGTTTCACTAAATTTCGATATTAAACTTCAAATTTTCCAGATTTTTAAGAATAATTACGAGTGTAAACAGTGTGCGCTTTCTAGTACCATTGAATTTTCTCAATACAATTCACTGCCAT
The DNA here is from genome assembly GCA_031002005.1 of Vandiemenella viatica. Classification (NCBI taxonomy): domain Eukaryota; kingdom Metazoa; phylum Arthropoda; class Insecta; order Orthoptera; family Morabidae; genus Vandiemenella; species Vandiemenella viatica. The sequence continues at coordinate 112,667,706 of JARYHS010008074.1, forward strand.
TTTTTAAACTAGGAAAAGAAACATCTTTAGTTATTATTGAGTGATTTGTAGTTTCTTTGTTAAATTTCTACTTGTCGCTTATTGTAAATAGCTGAATGTTGTTAGGTTCATCATTTCTTTCGACCATAATCGAAACTGCAGCATTATATAAAGCTTTGAGACTTACATAACATTAAGAGAGAGAAGACATGCTAATTAATAGTTTTTACTGCTCTTAGGTTAAAAATTCTGAAGGCCTCTTTCATGTTGTTATGTAAACAAAACAGGCGATACTCTTCACAATAAAGAGAGAAAATACGAAATAAAGAACGGATGTCTGAAATGAATCATCAAAGTAAAAAAAAAAAAGAAAAAAAAAAGAAAGATGTGGTGTGTGCAAAGAATGATAACCGGTTTCTAAAGACTCTTTACCGTATTCCATAGCATCATGAGCAGCCAATAAACAAATTGCCACAATGCAGCAAATTCTAAAACTTTCCCCGCAGGGGCCTGCTTCGCAAGTACCAGGTATGGGTTCGGTGAACCCGCAGTACCCGAGCTGGAAACTGGTGACTGACCCAAGTTTCCCACAACGTAAACTCCTTGCATGCTTCAACGACTATCCTAGGGTGTGACGGAACGTTGTGTGTCCATGGAGCAAAGAAAAGAGAAGATACCACGTAAGGAACAACGTGACGCCGAGAGGAGAGCGGTGGGGTGGTCGCCATATTGGTTGCGTCAAGAAACACAGGGAATGTATATGGAACGGAAGAATTTCTTCGTTTTTAAGCTTCGCATTACTAATAATGAAGTGTTACGGGCTCACTTTTATAAATACCCTAATTGAAATAACCTATAAACATTAGAATTTAATGAAAACAAGTTGCTAAATAATTTTTGATAGGAATTTTGTATGCCGAAACAGAACTTTTTTTCTCTCTACAGTCGCAAAAAAAAAAAAAATACAAAAAGACCTAAGCGTAATAGATTAGATAGCTGTTCAAATAGATTATATTACCACATTCCATTTCAGTAATTTTAATCCTTTCAAAATCTTTGTTGAGAAAGATTATAAAATCAAGAAAAATAGGTCTAGACCTATTTACAAGCAGAAGCAAGTCCTATATGAAGTTTTTAAAATAGCCTAGATGAATGGTTAGGAGTTTAAAACAACTGAATCCTTCAAAAGAATTCATGGCTTACTCAGAAGATATTGCACTGGTATTCGATAGACCTATTTAAATTCGTCAGCAGCATCAGTGCAAGGGGAGTTAAGTTACATAAGTATTCACCATCAGATTATGGCGCCACGGTAATGATAGAACTGGCCAATGCAATTATCTTGCTACCATATATCAAAATTCGCAAGCTTGTGTCACTAACAATGTGCTCAATAAGTTACTAATTTGCTCCTTATACTATAAAAAGAATATTCTGCAACAGGCAACATTTCAACCTAATCACAATTTGACTTAATGTTGCAGCAAAAAAGTCTAACGACGTAAATACAACTAAACACTTGAAACGTATTGCGAATTACATTACGATTCCTAGATCGCATATTACAAATTATCACAATTAATTTCATCATACACTTTCAATATAAATTAGGTACAACTGGACTAAAGCAGGTAGAATAATGTATTCGCTTCATTGCGATGTAGACTTGATCCACACGTGAAAAATAGTAAGATAAAATGGTTCTCTGCATGAACAAATATTTGATAACACCGTCGACCTATTGAGAGCTGTGAATAATCTTTTTTATCAGGCAATGTAAATCGGATGACATCTTTAATGTCTTGCAGTCACCGCATTACAAAAACTTCAAGAACAATAATTACTTACCTATGGAATGTTATTCCAGGTAGTCTTTTACTTGTTCTGTTTGTGCAACCATACGCAACACAATTTGGCTTTATAAAATACCTTGAAATATCTGAACACGAAATGTTCAAAGCAGGAAGGTAATGAAAACAGACCAATGTTTTGAACTGACGAAGATGGCGGCCGCGCATGCGCAGTCGGCTCCGGAGTTTACAGGCTGCTTCGCAGTTTAAGCGACACCTTGTCTCCTCTCTTTTCCTACCTCCATGTGTGTGTCAAGCAGAACGGGCATCTTGGCTTCATCGCCCTTTATATATAGTGAAAAGGCTGAGAAACGGCTGTTGGAAACAGCTACCAGCAAGCAGGCTGTCCTATTCTTTTAGTCTGACAGGTTCAGGGATTTCGCAGTAAAATGCGAGCTTCATAAAACTCTAAATTCCTGTAAAGGCGTGATCACCTACCGGGATACAATCAATTTAGAGACAGAGGAACTCCTTAAGGAGTGGGTATCAGAATATGTGGTCGAGGTTCGTTAGATCACACGAAGTGTGAATGGCAGTTTTCAAAAGATTGTTACCTTCGTCCTGACGTTCGTAAGTCCTTCGTTGCCAAAGACCATCAAAGCATGATATTTAAATCTTAATATTCGCCGAATGTTCCTGGCCTGATGCGCTGCCTCAAGTGCCAGCGGTTCGTGCATACGACGGCGACCTGCAAAGGCAACTCCGCCTGTGGAAAATATGGAATGGCTGCACACGAACAAGGTAGTTGTTGTACTCTCCCACAGGTCTGTAACAACTGCTCCAGGTACATCCAGCCTGGATTAGGGAGTGTCAAGTTTATCTTGAAGGAAAAGATACAGAAAATGAAAAAGAAAGAGCGAATTCCATGAGACGAAGCGAAAAAGAGGTACAAGGCGCTTGCGCCATCTGTCTTCGCTACCAGCTTTGCTAAGATTCTTTCATCTCTCGTCAGGAAGGAAAGTGTTATTATCCAGACTTCCGTTGAAGAAATGAGCATAAGTACAACGTGCTCTTGTTAATGCAAATGTGGCGCAAAATCCGCTAAGGTCATAATACCCAAGACTGAGGATGCCGGTAGCAGCACATCTGCAGCCCGGCCTCTTCAGCATCAGGTTTAAAAGTTCCACCAGCAGCAGGACAGCTATCCATTTCTACTTCTAAATCCGCAGATCCCTCTGCCACAACAGCAATACTAGCAACGGAGGAAGTATCAGCAACACCATCAGCAGGCAACGAATGGCAAACTGTGCAGAATGTTTAGGGTCAGAAATTCGGACCCAACTTTGTTTGTGAAGTCCCCTACCGCTTTTATTCCCAGAACACAACCTATAAGGCTGAAAGGGAGAGCAGAGACAGAAGGCCTCGGTGGAAAAAAGATCCGCAAGTCTGCGAGGCCTTACCACAGTCTGATTCGTCTTCAGATACTGAAGATGTAGAAAAGCTGGTGGACGGATCTGCTCCCGTCCCTCAGCCGTCACCGACCGATGGACTCACCCGAACCCGAGCGGGTGAAATTAAATTGGTAGGATGGATCCCAAACTTCAGTAGAACATCAGCGGCTTTCAGGCTCACAAAGAGAAAGTACAGCTCTTGGCACCTTTCAAATCAGTGTGTTTCTGTCTACAGGAGATACACTTTAGACCCAAACCTAAGAGGTTACGACCTCTATACGAAGGACGATACGGAAGGTGATCTATCGAGGGGAGGAGTGGCTATGTTTGTTCGAAACACCTTCCACTCCAAATCTATTGCTCTCACCTCTCCTTTATAAGCAGTAGCAATGAGAATACACGGTCGCGTCCAACTGAGCTAAGGCGCGTCGTGTGATCAAGGAGGAGAGCAAGAGAGGTCATGCCAGAACTTTATTAGCACAATTAACCGTTCCACAACAACGACCAAAGTATGGAAGTCTAACCGCCGTATATCCGTAAGGTACTCCGACGAGCACAGTGCAGCTGATGGCAAAGTCTTTCACTGCCATTAGTTCGTCTGCCCGATTGGACTCAATTGTTCAGCAGCGATGAACTGCTTCCAAAAGGCACGTTTTAAGCTTGAACTCGTCGGATTCACAAGCATGCAACAGCTTTTTTAAATTCTGAGAGCTAGAGCCTGCATTAAACAGCGAAAAAGACACCGCGCCTGGGCCTGACCTAATCCAGTACCAGATGCTGAGTTATCTTACAAATGGCGCTAAAGTCTAAATAGTATCTTCTGGATATTTTTAACTGTATATGGACCGAGGGAAACTTCCCTGACTCGTGGAAAGAAGCAACGTTAATCCCTATTTTAAAACCTGGGAAGTAAAAGCCGTTGCCAGGTAGCTATCGTAGCATTGCCCTGACAAGCTGCGTGGGGAAGAGTCTAGGGCTGATGGTTAACAGCCGCCTCGTCTTGTGTCTTAAGTCCAAAAATCTTCTGACCCACTTTCACCACGGACAACCTAATTCTGCTGGAAGGGGCAATACAGGACGCGTTTATTCACAGACCTTGTAGGTATATTTTTTGACATCGACGATACTAACTGGTGGCTACGTATTTTAAAATAATTACGAGAATGCGGATTTAGTTTAAATCTGTCCCCTTTTTTACAATCGATTATCAAAATATTGCTTCCGGTACCGGGTTGGTAATGAAGTGTCAGTTCTTTTTATCCAGTAAAACGATGTTCCTCAAGGATCTTTCACTATCGGTATTAACAACATTTCTACCACAATAAGAAGTCCCATCCAGTACTTCTTATACATTGATGACATTTTGATTTTCCATCTAACCTAAGAGGCGCTGAGCGGTAGCTGCAACTCACTCTAAACGGGCTGGATGAATGGTCAGTATGCACTGGTTTTAAATTTTTCGCTGAGAAAATCCGGTTCGTACTTTTTAGCCACAGTCGTAGCAGTCGCACTGTTTTAAATATTAATGAAAGTATTCTTTTTCTGGGCCTTATTTCCGATAGTAGGTTAAGTTGGCTGCCACATCTTAAAGATGTGAAGGCCAGAGCCCTAGAAGACCTGAATGTTTTAAAGTGTCTCTGTGGCAGGTAACAGGATGCCGACCGCTCCTGCTACAATTTTCAGAAACCTTTGTACGGTCGCGGCTGGAATACGACTGCGTCGTGTATGATTCGCCACGGGACAGTTATCTCCGGATATTGGATAGTGTCTATCATGCAGGAATTCGGCTCACCATGGGTGCCTACCGCACCAGCCCGATTCCCAGGATTTGTACTGATGCTGGTGAGCCGCCGCTTGCCATCCGCCGGCATCTCCGCATGGTGCGACACTACCTGCACATTGCAACAACGCCTGGCAGTCCCGTGTACGACGTTGTTATTAATCCAAATTTCGAACAGCTTTACACCAATCGCCATAGAGCGACCAGACAGTTCAGCTATTGCACAAGGGCTATTTAAGAGTAATATGGGTACGAGTTGCCCTCTTTTTATGACCAGGATTGGAGTATATCTCTCCCCTGACGTTTAATGAGGGCTAGGACAATTTTAGACCTGTCGCGATACATCTAGCTGTTTTACTACCTGAAATGATTTTGTCAGAGTATTTAATGATATTTTAAACAAGCACCACGATTTCATTCTGGTATATAGAGACTGGTCTAAACAGGCTAAAGGAGTGTTCTCTCAAGAGACTTATATGTATACAAGCTGAGCAGCAGGTGGAGCGTATATTCTTTGTTTAAGTACGGGAGATACAGGACGCCCTTAAATCCGTCTAGTCCTGTGGAAAAGAGGTCGTATGTGGGAACCGTCATGTGGGAATCACGGGAAACGAGGCAGCCGATGAAGCTGCCAAGTTAGCCTGTAATAAGGTCAGAATTGACATTGCTCCGATCCCAAAATCAGACCTTGCCTCGACGGTTAAAAGAATTGTTTTTGATGTCTAGCAGAGGCAGTGGCGGAAGGCGAATATAATAAGCTCCGGCTGGTCAAACCGACCGTTCAGTTGTGGAGCAGCTCCTTCCAGCGAGAGAGAAGGAATGAGGTTCTCCATACTTACCTCCGTGTAGGACACTGTCCTCTGACACATAGCTTTCTTCTCCGTCAGGAGGACCCACCGGAATGTGATGCATGTGGCGTACCTTTGACTGTGCGCCATATTTTAACTGATTGTGTGACATTTTAAGTTTTAAGGGCAGACCTTGGCTTATTCAACGATCTGTCCCTTATTTTTAACAATGTAGTGGCAATGTGGCGAAGGTTTTAATATTTTGTGTATTTGCCAGCCTTGTCCCAAAAGTTTTGGACAGACCGGCATCCATCTATTTTATTATTAATTGTTTAAACTCTTTGTTTGATGCATATTTGCAGCCATCGAGACGTTGTTTGTAAATGATGTGATTTTAGTGGCCCATTTACAGCCAACATTTTAGTATTTTATTTTATTTTTCTGTCTGCGTGGCCGACCTTTTTGCAGCTGATCATGCAGACAGTAATTTCGTAAGATTTTTAACCGTTGTTAGTTGTTGTAAGGATGTTAATGACCTCATCGTCGACATTCCCTGAAGCAATAATAACAACAACAACAAGTAAAACATCCGGTATTCTGTACAAGTTACAATCTTTGTACGAACATTTCCCCTCCGCTACTTCTGAGTAAAATTCTGTTCCATTTCGTCTTTTTCTTGGACTTAAGTTAAGAGGGACCATGAAGAATTTTGTTTCATGTTGTCTTCAACTCAGAGTAAATAATTCACCATATCATTTTTAGAATTTATTTTCGGAGAAGCAAACAGCGAAACTTTTTTTCTGGATAATTCTCTGCAACTGAAAAGCTACAAGTTATTAATTTGATGCTCCATGCGAGTCTCTTCCGCTGTCGATCATTAACATCAGAACTAATGTTTCATCTAGACTGCACTCTGTTGCCGACAGACTGGAACCCACCTCTTGTGGAAAAATTAGTATGGTACAATTATTACTTTATCCATTTAGTTCTACTCCTCCCAAGACTTTTCCATATCTGGTTCCACCAGCAGAGCATAGCTGCACCATCAAAGTGTAATTAGTGCTATACTGTGAATTATCTTCTTCGAAGTAGTCACATTATCTACCCTCCCACCACTTGGTTCACAACAGTGTTTCGTAGCCTTTTGATTCCTCAGGCAATGAAAACCAATTACTTTCGGTTTATGTTCTGTTACTTCCAGAATCGCAGTGCCGGATCTAGGGATGGGAGAGGGTGGCGGAGGAAGGAGGCAAACCGGGCCACTTGCTCAGTGCGGCAACTTTAGGGATGCGGCAAAATCTGTTTGAAGGGGTGGTAAACGGCAAATTCATGTTTAGCTCCACCAGCAACCATGAAGGCGGCGAAATGCGTGTGGCGGTTACCTTTTTAGATCTACTACCCTGAGTGGCAGAATCTTGTTTGAAGGGCCAGCAATCTCGAAGTTTTTTGCTCAGACTAGGAAAATTCGTAGATCCGCCACTGCTGAACCGGCTGCAATTTCGAATGTTCAGCAATGAAATTATTCGTTTAGTAATGGCTGCTTAGGTTTTAGAATAGATTAGATATGTTCGTTTCGTACAGTATCAGGGAAGTGAAGCAGTATGTATACTTATTAACAAATTAATAATATTGCCAACCTCGATCTTCCTTAAGTCATACTTGTATGTATGTAAGCACTTGTTATCCTCAAGGCTGAAGGCTGCCAGCTTCCTAAGTGACCTCTCGTCTTAGAAGCCCCAGCCGAGTCCTCGCCCAGAATCCTCGCAGACTCCCCTTCTCCGACCGCGTACCATCGGATCTAATCTCGCTTCGAATCCGTTTCTCTCGTATCTGGATAGGCCAAATATGAAACATTATTTTAAACAAATAGTAACTTAAAACTAAACAATATTGTTAAAGGAAGGTGACAGTCACTCTTCCCTCACACACCACCTCTCTTCACTCGAACTTATTTTGGTTGGCTTGGAGCTTCCTCTCCATGTCCACAATTCAGAGAATTTTATTTATCGAATATCTCTCTCTTTTTCACTGTTTGTCTCAGCCACACACTCTGTTCGTGGGAATTCGCTAATAAACAAGTCTCTGTTCAGAGCGCGTACTATGTTCTTCAATGAGAACCTTAAATCCGCGCATCTTTTGGTTTTGAATGCACACCGATTCGGCATAGTCCATCCACAGACCTTTCAAGTGAACGACCCGGCGCGCATTTATTCGAGAGAGGTCCGTCCTCTCTCCAAGGGAATCCCCCCCCCCCCCCCTGGGCAGGTGGTCGGTTGCCCAATACCAGACCGCGGGCATTGTCCCTCGGACACAGGTGTCCGCAATACGGAATAACATCTTTTACGCGAACCACCGCGTAATGTATTTTATATGTACTGCACATACGTTAATACAATAATTGTGATGTCAGCATAACATTACAATTCCAAGTTACTTAATATGGTCACTCTGAAGAACTCATTTAATTGCAGTATTCTATATCGAAAGTGGACAAACCTGTTTTCAAGATATCTGAAAGTTGATGGATAACATCGTCACAGCAAAAGAGCCTGAAATTGGAGCACATTACGTATGAAGGTTCGGAGTCAGTTAACTAGGTAATTACTTCGTACTAATTACTAGAAATACAGAGGGGTTCGACATAATTTGAAAAGCATTGTGGAGTTGGTCAACTTGGCTACTACTCAAATCCAACGGTGATTGAAGGAACTACGACTGAAGGAGATGGGTGCAGTTTCCGACAACGGGAAACAAGCAGAGTATCGGAACCAAGGGAACCCGTTTTCGACTATCGACATGTGAGCATTACGTGTGCAGGGTGTTGGAAGTAGTGTAACGACAAAAAAGTCGTTATTTGAGACGCTACCTGTAACTGAATGGTTTAAGGAATTGAGTAACATACTTTAATACAAATCACTTGGTGACCAGACGAGTCTGTAAACATTTATAACATTGCTATAGTCCGAGTAACTTTAATGGTGAGTTTCTGTGACAGGACTCAATTAATTGCAGTATTCTAACGAGTTTCTTATCAAGTTCGCTATTGTTCATCTGTATCAGTAATGAATACCCTAAATATTCCTTTTTTTACAGCAACCATTAAGCAGTAATTAAAAGCGGAACCTATTGTAGAGAGATCATATACAATTTTATTGTTAATATTGCTGCTTTGGTTTATGTCCGGGAATAGCACACTGTTTGCTCTTTTTAATAATGACCCAAACACTTTTTATTGTTATTATCTTACCTGTTAATCTGCCTGTTTACAGCCAATTGATTAGCTTCTTTAATTACTTTGTGTAACATTGTGCAGCAAGTCTTATAGTGTGTTCTAAGAAGCTCATTATCAGTCTTCCTAACTTCTACATTTAGTTTAGCCTGCAGGAAGTTTTAGTATCTAATATTATCAAGTCCTTGTTCCTTCATTTTTGACTGCCTGGAAATAGTCTTGTAGGAAGGCGTTTATCGTAAATTTCAAAAAACCTTTGATGAAAATAATTGAATTTGTTGTTGCTGACATTACAGTCCCATTGTTCCAATTCTTGTTCACAATTCATTATTTAATGTTTTTACTGAGTAATTGTTTAGTGGTCTAAACTTTAGTAATTATTTAGTGGTCTAAACATTAATATAACTTTTCTTTGAGTTCCACCTTACCCCCTCCCCACACCTCAGAACATACAGAGAAGTTAGTTGAGAATTGGGGTCTGAAAAAATCATTTTTTATTGGAATTGCTCCACATTTCTCTAATTTATTTTCCTCTATAAAAATCTTATCAACAATGGTGTAATTATTTTCTGAACTTTGGGTGGGAAATTTACTTCTTGACAAAGACAATAATTTAACCATTTCTAGAAGATACAACATTCTCTAACAAATTTTATGATGAAGTCACTACAGGCAAATGCATAGCGAAGATTAGCTTCAGGGAGGGCAAAACAAGGGAAACTTAATAAAAATAGTTGTTGAAAATGGTTTTACTAGAAAAAAAAACTAATTTAACTTATTTAAGCACTAGTCTGCGAGGGTTCTGACTAAATTTCGCCTGGAGTGGTTCCGGTAATCAAGGAAAATGGAATACTTGGCATCCGGAGCGGGGGATCGAAACGCGTCCTTCCGAAAAATATGGTCGAACGGTAACAGCTCACCCACCAGAGTCGTTGGTAATTTTCGAGGGTAGCGTATTGGGACCATTGCTATTCATTATTCTAATGAATAATTGTGTTGATTGTTTACTATCTGAAATTAGATTGTTCGTAGATGACATAATGCTGTATAAAAGAATCAAAACGATAGAGGATTGTAAACAGTTGCAGGGTGATCTGGACAGGATATCTAATTGGGTTGATAAACATGGAATGAAGATAAATGCAAAGAAGAATCAGCTTATTAGATACACAAATAAAAAACAAAAGGTTAATTATGAATATAAGGTGGGGAAAGAATTGCTTGCTGAAGACTTGAAATGTAAATATCTTGGAATTACTTTTGATAACAAACTTAACTGGGCAGGACACATAGGACAGGTGGTAGGAAAAGGTTGGAAAGTTCTGCACTTGTTGGAGAGAGTGGTGAGGGGATGTACGAGAGAAGTCAAGGAATTGGGTTAGAAAACTTTGGTCAGACCATTGCTCGAATATGGTAGTGTAGTATGGCACCCCCTCATTTTACGTATCAAATACAGGAGTTGGAAAGGGTGCAAAAAAGGGCTGCTAGTATTGTTTCTGGAAATTATCGCAGAATGCAATCAGTGACGGATATGATAAAGGAGCTGGAATGGGATTCATTGCAAGACAGGAGGAGGATGAGGTGGGTTATGGGAGTGTACAGGGCATATACTGGCGATGAGGCATAGAAAGATATTGCAATAGGTATGAAAAGTAGTGCATGGAAGGGAAAAGATGACTATGACCACAAGCTGGCACTCGATTTCAGGCACAAGGGTGTAGGAAGATTCTCTTTTTTAGGTAAGGGTGTCAGGGATTGGAATGAGTTACCAAGAGAAATGATGAATAATTTACCGAAAACTTTGAAAGAATTTAAAGATAAAATTTGTAGAGGGCAAATGTAGGTAGGTGCAGGATAGGGGGGAGATGGGTGTGTAGGGAAATTGCCACCGGAGAATGTGCTCCATTGCAATTAAATTAAATTAAATTACCGGTAGCTACTATTTGAGAATTATCATATTAAAGCATCGTTTTACAGTTAATGGGAACACACAGCGGACCTAATACATCATTAAAAATATCAACAACGGACTAAGCCTGTGCTGTTATCGAGAACAATGAGTTCCATAAGTTTCTGTTTTCTGATTTTCTCATTCCCCCCTACTCCGGCGCAAAAAGAGGTAGGCAACTTCGAGCGTCTGCTGATGTATGTATTACTGCAAATTCTATGTATCGTTGAACTTCTAATTTCGTATATTTCATCGTATATTTTTCAAATTCGACAGAAAATTGAAATCGAAAGAAAGTATAGAATATAGTCGTATAGTCAAAATCTTTTATTTCAACGACATAGGACAAACTTACTTATTTCAATTTCAGAACCAGCGATCGTGTCTGAAACTATTACATATATGTGTGCTATAAGATTTTAAATTTCAGATCAACCTGTCATGAGTCGATGGATGATGTAGCCAGTAACTTTAATAAAAACTTTTAGAATTTAAGCTAGGACCGTTCGCCAAGTAGATGTTAGCACAATATCATATTGTAAAGAACAAAGTTATCTACTCATTACGTTTTGTTTAAGTAAAAGTAAATGCGACGCGAAAGAAGAAATCTTCGGCAGATTCCAGCCTGTCGCTTATTCATGTGAAGCCTACCATAAATAATTTCAACAATGGTCAAGGAAAGCTCCACACAACAGACAGGACGTTCCCATTCATTTGGATCACCTGCATCAAGAAGTTAACAGCGAGAGGTAGTTCGTTGTTCTGGATAGTTTCAGTGACTTTCGAAAGTGCGGAGGGAGAGACAGACACCAAGTTTTGGTCCGGAGAGAAACGATTCGAGGGTATGAACCGGGCAAAAGTTTAATTTTTTTTTTACTGCTTTACGTCTCTTTTTAACATCGAGGTCTTTAGAGACGGGAAAGGATGGGGGGCAAGGATGGGGGGCAAGGAATGGGAAGGAATTCGGCCATGGCCTTTTGAAGGAAGCATCCCGGAATTTGCCTGGAGTGATTTGGGGAAACCATGGAAAACCCAAATCTGGATGCCCGGACGGGGATTCGAACCGCCTTCCTCCCGAATGCGAGGCGAGAACGCTAACCGTTACACCGCCCCGCTCGGTAAAAGTTTAAAATGTACAAGTAAGAACGAGGTTCCAAATAACAGGAGCCAATGAGATTTTTCTCTCTCTGTTTTGTGGTTTCGGTGGGACCTGGAGGGAAACGACGAGGCAGTCCGGCGGTGGTTGGAAAGGCGGGAGGTCGAGGCCGGAAGGTGGCGGTGAGGCATTGGCGCCTTCTCCAGGTGATACTGGAGAGTACTTGTGGCCGTAGTGAGTGTGTTGGCGACAACTCCAGAGTGCCTGGGGTTGCTAGTCTGTGGTACCGACACGTACAGTGTGTCCGTGTCATTGTAAAACGTTGACGGCTTGAAGTGTTTTAATAGCGTTCCTGACGGGTACAGTGCGGCTACATTTCTAAGTAGCACATTAATAGTACAGCGACCTGATCGATCAGCTGCGTGAGCTGTCATTGTGGACTATTGATGACGTTGATCGCTACGCAAGCAGCAGTGAAGACAAACGGTAATATACGACGTGTAATACTTCGATTGCATTACTCCAATTTCGATCGAACTGAACACATCTTGACAAGTCACCCTGCTCAGTAAGAACTATTCTCAGTGGCTTTACCCTTTGTTTTATTATAGCAAATTTAAGTTTGGCTGAGTGGCGCCCGACTTGTTTTTATTATTTGCAAGTTTTATGCATTTTTTTCCATGATTTGAGACAAGAAGATTTTGTATTTCACATTGATTCGTAATTTTTCATATGAGAAGGTTAAATAAATGTTAAATTGTGAAATCAGAAAATTATAATTTTAATGTAAAAATGAAATCCCATCAAAGAAATATTAATATTTAACTATCAATAATTACTCCACCAGTAGTAATTTTTTCTCAATTTTTTTTAATTGATCATTTTAATATCTAGATAAACAAGGACGGGTTTCTAAAATTACTTTATTAAAAGATGTTAACAATATTGGTATCTTTTTCACAGTTTAATTAATAAATACATATTAAAGGAAAAAATATTGTTTAGAGGGTAGAGCTCGGTGTAGTGACACTAATTTTTCGATGTTTGGTGCCTTATTTGTAAAACTAATAATGGAAACAATTTTAAATGAAATTGCAAGGACTTTAGTAAGCTTCTAACATTATTCTGGACAAAGTAAACACATTCACGACATCGAAAACCCGTTCAAATACGGCAACTAGAACAACATCAAACATATAATGTTTTTTAAAATTAAAATTCCAGGTATCCCTATCGATCCAACAAACTTACAAAGTCTCTCACACTCAATTTCACATAGTATTTAAAGTAAAATACCAAATATTAACGTAATAATTCCAAGTAATTACAATAAATCACTCATTTCATTTATTTAATACAAAATTAATTATTTAAAAGGATCCCTTCCGAATGTGAGACTAGGTTGCAGTGCGTTTCTTAAGGTTTTGCATGGACTGGCTACCTGTACACAGAATGAAGATTTCATTACTTAGAAATTAGTATGTTGTTGATAAAGTTTTAGTTTATAAAGACGAGTTCTTTCTCCGTCATAAGCTTAACCAAAATAAGTATATTTATTTGCGACTTTGGAGTTGATTAAAACAGAAACAAGGCCCTGGACAACGTTGTCACAGAGTAAACATGAAATGTAATAAATATGCCGTAATCAGACACCCTTCCACACAAGATATACATATACTAAATGTATAATAACATTATGTATTAGTGTCTCAGTCTTTGGCGCACACAACTCAAATGAAATTAATATATACAAAATAATCTGAAAATTGGTTCTTTGGGAAAGTAGAGTATCATTTACGCAAAACGAGGTCGTGTGCTTGTTACGTAACTATGTCGAACCGTGATTACCTTTCCACGTGTTCACATGAAACTCGCAAAGTTATTCACACAATCATGTCTTTCCCACATGAACTGGTGTAGGCCTGTTGTCTGCTATCGTATTCACAATTAACCTAGTTGTGTGCTAAAAGACACTGTGCTAAAATAGTCATTGTAGAAAAAGGCTAAAGTAAGTACCGTAACTCATATATTTTTTAATAAATCAAAAGTAGATATGTTCAACTGACAAAACTCTATCCTTTGCTTATAATGTCACGTATTAAGCAGTATCTTTAAAACTATTGATTTAATTAAGGTAAGCGCATTAATTGTAGACACGTTAAGAATTTGAGTTTTTGAAACCTCTGGCTATACTATGCATTCTAAAATAATTTTCTGTTTCCTGAATATCCATATTTCACTACATGCAACCAGGACCGTATTTAGGAACTGTAGTCTTCTAGGCTCAAATTGTCGCGCGAATTTTACAACAATTTTCCAACAAAAAACCGAGGAACAAACATTTGAAATCTATTACATTTTTTTCCTGGTATTCACCTCGAGAGATTTGTGGAAGCCATTGAAAACTCAAATCTGGATGACCGGACGGGGATTCGAACACGCGTCCTCCCGAATGCGATGGCAGAGCATTATCGCTCACCGACCACGCTAGGTTACTACATCGTATCAACAAGTTAATGAATTTATGAGAAAAAATGAAAATAATTGAAAATCTTTTTGTTATTCAACACAATTTATTAACATTGCCGAACAGTTATAACAGAAAAAGAATATAGAGTTATGTCTATATAGCCATAGAGTCATGTCTATATTGCCAAATGCGCAAAAACAAGTATACCAATTTTAAAAGTAACATACTATAATTTTAAATTAACTCATAAGGAAAATTCGAGATATAAAAAATAAATGTAACAAACAAGCAAATTTGACTTATATTTGGTTCAAATATAGTACTTTCCGAAACTATCAGACTTAAAATGAATGTGTAAAATAATTGATACAAAATGCATAGAAACGCATTGCTAAAGATTGCAGCACAACAGGCCTATATATTATTGAAATCCTCATTTCCATCTTTTTTAACTTGTGCACCTTTTACTTCAGATACTACAATTTAACTCGAAAATGGCTTAGTGTCTGACTGGCTTTTGCCTACACTTGATATTATTAAAGCTAATTATGATATCATCGAAGGCTAATTGTCTTAAAGTATCACTTTCAGTGCTGAATAGAGCCAGAACTTTGTGCCTGCCTTCTGACATGAAGCTTCTAACCTTGTTTTTAATCAACTTCAGTTTGGAAAATGATCGTTCTCCACTGCTCTTTGTGACCTAATGTGAGAACTACATACTTAGGGGGAAAATACCTTAGACTTTTTCCTAGGATGTGTTTATAAATCTCTCATGATTAATAACATTTTCATTTTTCTCCTCAATGTTGTGTGGTAAATAGAATTGAAGTGAATCAGTTCATTTCTCAATTGGTCTTCTGTGTTCTTGTTATATATTTTCAACTGAGTTTTGAGCTGCTGTAATTAAGTCTTATCATCCTTTTGAGAAACCCAAAACAGATATCACCGCAAAATGTAGTTGCGCGACAGTGACCTTAAACTACATCCATGCGTCCTGACCAGTGGCAGATCCAGGGGAGGCGGACTAGGGGGCTCAATCTCCTCCCCAAACCAAAATCCTGGATCCGCCACTGGCCCTGACCATAGTAGACCTTATAAGATTTATGAGTCCTCAGTGTTGTGCAGCAAAATTGCTACTTTCCGGTATAGGTGTACTGAAATGATACACGAAAGTTGTTTTCAGTTTTCACCCACATTTCGTGACTTCTGATGCTAAACTCGCTTTGAAAATAGGCTTCTTTCAATCCAGGTAAAAAAATAAATAAAAATAAAATAATAATAATAATAATTAAAAAAAAATGGTGCTGGCACATAGACTGCAGCCTAGGTAGTTTCTGCCTAAATGCGCCCCGCATATAACAGTTGCAAGTAAATTGTAAGTGCATAAACAGATAATTAAAGAATTTTAGCCTCTGTGTTTGCTCCTATAGTGGACACCCTAAATTAGACACGCTCTTAAGGTCGACACATTTTGTGCCTAGTCAACATCCTTTCCACAACCCTAAAATGGTCAAGGTCAGAAAAGAAAAGCACAAGATATGAGCAAGAGAGATCAAGACAGAAGGGGTCTGGTTTTTTTTTTTTTTTTTTTTTTTTTTTTTTTTTTTAACTGCTGAACGTCTCTCAACAGAGAGGTCTTTAGAGACGGGAAAGGATGGGGGGCAAGGAATGGAAGGAATTCGGCCATGGCCTTTTGAAGGAAGCATCCCGGCATTTGCCTGGAATGATTTGGAAAACCATGGAAAACCCAAATCTGGATGCCCGTACGGGGATTCGAACCGCCGTCCTCCCGAATGCGATGCCAGAACGTTAACCGTTACACCACCACGGTCGGTAAGGGGTCTGGCCCAAGTTGAAGCTATACCTAGCTGGAGTCCCATGGGGCCAACGCAGGTCCACAAATTGCGAGTCCGTGGGGTATACTTAATGTGACCATTTATCTTTATCGCCTGAGGAATTTTTTTTCGTCAGAGTGGGACGCTTGAGGAGTTTTGTAAAAAAAATTTGTTTCGTATTTTACTAGTTTTCTACACTCACAATAAGTGAGCGTGCATAAACCACGTAGCTCCATTTTGGCCTCCAGTGAACCCAACCCCCCCTCTCCCCACGTAGCACGTAGCTTTTTCCCCTTTTGATTCCAGAAGACATTTCGAACTTTTTTCTCTTGTCAGACCATTGTAAATTACATACGGAGATAATTAACTGAGCGAAGTAATATTCGCATGCTGTTGTGAGTTCTGTTCCTCATTTTAACTGTGAAAAATGTTATGAAAGGAAAGCTACGTGGCCCGGCTCGGAACCCCCCCCCCCCCCCCACGTATTCCAGCGTAGCCTTCCAGCCCAACCCCGAGCCTGGACCGAGCCACGTAGTTTGTGCACGCTCCGTAAGTATAACGTAACGTACTATTACTTGTTTAGCCTGAGTATCTAACGTCCAGTTGTTTTGTATTTACCAGCGGAACAAATCAGTTTCAAAATATCGGTTCTAGTTTTCAAGTAAGAATGGAGCTCATTACATGATTTGTTGATGTTAATCTTAGTAATCAAAATGGCTTTTAATACTGCAACACTTAACTGTGTTTTGTGACTTGTCCATATTTTATTTATCACAGAAAAAACTATTTCGTCAGATGCGTTACTTCTAGCCAGACACATAACGTACTCAATAGTTACATATTTGAGACTGTTAGCACGGAAGTGTTAAAATAATTCCGGCTAACGGTCTCCAGCAGCAACATTCTCAGCGTTCCAACTAGTGATTTTTTGATCTGTGACGTAGTTGGAAGTAAACGAAAACTCGTCGAACATTTCCATTTCTTGGCTGCAGCTAATAAATTCTTACGTGATCAGCAATGGTCCATGCGTCGAATCCACCGCCGCGCGGCAAAAACCGCACCGTCTGTTTTAAATCTTAATATATAAATATATTGAATTGTCGTTTTGTTTCCGAAAGCGGGACAGACAGCCTTAAAGTGGGACTGTCGCGCCCAAAGTGCGACGTATGGGTCACTTTAGGTATACTGCAGACTAACAGAATCAGCTCAGAGATGGAAACTCCACATGAAGTACCTTCAAATTTAAAAAGAAAAAAAAACGTGTCAGATAGTGCGACAATATCCCTTTACGCTACCTGCCTATACACGTAAGAACATTCTACTAAATATTACATCGGTTGTTCCGAAGACTGACATCCGGTTTTAATTTTAGTCTCCGACAGAAGTGATGTAGAGTATTAAAAAAAAAATAATAATAATAATTGCCAACGTTTGCTTTTGAAACTAATATTTTGGTGAGTAGCATAAACTGGTCACCTCTGTCTATTTAAGGGACACCCAAGAATTTAATTTTACCTATATTCGACTCCAATTTTCCTTGATAGTAATATTCTTCTCGCTTAAACTATGAAAGTATACACTTATAGGGATTTATTTAATCGTGATCATAGTTATAAACACGTGCAGAACAAAGTAAAGCAAACTTACAGCAGCTGCGAGCTAAAGTACATCCCGACCGCGACGTTACGATTTTACTAACAAGATACGCGCTTCCGACCGTGATAAGTACTGTACACGCCATACAACAACACATGGACCCATTCGTATGACGATTTTCTGATTTTATGAATACTTTTCTAGATCATAATTCTTCAAATTCGATGTGCAAGTTCGATGTCGGCTATCGATGCACTATCGACAATAGATGCTCTTAACTTCCTTCTGGTTGTAGAGAGTACAACAGCTTTGTATAACGGTAATGTTAAGTTATGTAATGACTGATGAGCAGCATTGGAATTCCATAGGAACTACTTGATTCAGAACTGTCGTGGAAAGCCTTTTTTGATAAATCAATGAAGAAGAAGAGAAAAAGCTACAAATTTTCGCAGGAACTTCCGTCGACGGACATGTAGAATAAAACCTTTCAGAGTCAGTGCTCAGCATGGTAATCCACAGTAATCTGAAGACAGCCACCTTCTGGGCAGAATAACTACGATGCTGAATATACGGTAAAATTAAATTTGTATTATTTAAAATACTGTCGTGGAGTTTTAAATATTTCCCTTGTTTTGGCTAGACCTCCAGCTTACCGTGGAATCCGAGCTGGCGTTGCTTACACCAGCTTTGGTAGATATGAAATTACCAACAAATATTACTGGACATCGAAATTTCAAGGTGGGTGCGTAAGAAACGAGACCACTTGATAAACTGTTAGATATGCTGGATTTAATTTCATCGATTGTTACCGAATTCTGCAAAAACTGCCAGTTCTCAACGAAAAAATAACATTCACGCTGTGGTATACCGAAGATCCCAGTATAGTGTGGACAGTAGACAGAGAACCAAGTGTTTAACACATGTTCGTTTACATGGTTGTAATGATTGCTGACTGTGGATAAAGACCCCCAACAGGCGCTGCCAACGCTGCAGTGTCCCTTGTTATCAATCTTTGCAATGTAGCCTGCTGTAGGTGCTATCGGAGATCACATGAGAAGCATAGGGGCAACAGTAAAAACTGACAACATTCACCCTGTTGCTTGCTGTTGATGCCATCTAGAATGCTTCAGAAGGAGTTGCAGTGGAGCATCAAGAGTAACAATGTGTAACAGATTAACTCTGAACCGGGGAGAGGGGTTCTGCATACCTGACATTTCTTCATACTAGCTGATCTTTCCCATCTGATCCACCAATCAACGGAATATCCGCCTCCAGACCGGGGACTGAAGAACTATCTTCCAGAGGAGACGAAATTTCTGAAGGGAGGCGTCTGGGGTGATATTGCGAAGGTGGTGGCACCTGGGTTAGAGACGAAGATCCCCACTTCCCAACCGTATATGATTCTTCTTATCAGACACAACAACTGAACAGGTGAATAGAACTCAGTATTGTCTCCACCGTTGGACTGGCAGCAGGCCGGCGAACTAAGAAAGCCCGTTAAATGGGTGTTCTGTTGGACAGCAATCTATGCTATCCCTGAATATCCATGCACTCCGTGGGCAAACACTAGCGGGGTTATCGTCCACCAACATAATACCATAGGTTTGATCTTTCCGTTTTCTGAACCACAAGAAGCAGCAAGATTCGCGGAAGACTGAGGGAGGGATTGGCTTGATATCCCTGGTTCGTTAACCACTTATCCAGCTGTCACCAACTGACACCCCAGCCTTTAAGCAACGCTAAAAAGATGAAGACCAAACGGCCGTATCCGTCCAACAATGATCAACGCTACATTTGCTCTAAGTTGTGAAAAGTTTCCCGCTGACGCAGATCTACCAATAAGAGGTTGGGTATGGCTGCATAATCTTGAGTTCAGGATTTGGAGAGACCAGTCATTTTGTCTAACTAAGGTCATAGTCAACGATACAGTCAAAATTATGACGATGTCAGTTACGTTAGTCCTGTTTCAAGGACGAACTATCTAATCGTTAACCAGTACAGTACGCAACATATAATATGTGCTGCATTATGTGTCTGTAATGTCAACAGCATTTATTCCAGCTGCTGGTACTTACGATCTTCGTGAGATTGAATTAGGTCATCTTTCACCTCGTTAGTAATCTCTATTTATTCCCGGATAGCGTTTTGTCATACCAAATTACCGGTACTACAGAATAGATCAGAACGGAGTAGATTATTCGCACACAATTCAATTGTGACGTGCCACACAAGAAAGTCTTCTAGCAATCATTTGAGCTGGTTGAGATTATCTCCATCGAAGTCAGAACTTTAGCGGTGTAATCATCGTCACTAAAGCTCGCTATCGCTCATAAACAGCTTGAGTATACTGACATAACAGCTTTTGAATACTGTTGGAAATAGAGGTTTCATTGATGGAGACCTGGACGCAAGCAACTTCGAATTGGTAACCAAATTGGTTATCAGACAAGCTGCTAGAAGTATTTCGAGGACAGTAGAAGAGTCCATATTATCTTTGGAATCAAAACAAATCCATTGTCCCAACCGGAACCATTGCGACATTAGCGTCTGTCATAGATTTGTAAATGAAGTCATCTTTGCAGATGCAGATGCGGAATTTCAGTCCTTGACATACGCGGAGGTGGAAAAATAGTTTATAATTATTTAGATTTTAATATTTTTTCAAAAATAAACTTAAAATCAAAATAAGTATATTTTTGATCCCAAATTCTACATTTTTCACAAGAAAAGTCTATTTCCATATAATACTGCCATATTGATTTGTTTTCTGACTCATCTTTCAACAAGAAAAGAAGTGTGATAATTTCACAAGTGAATTAAATTATTTACGTAGCTACGCACGTGTCAAAAAACAACCTTCCTCTTACGAACTTTGCGGATTCCGCTGCTCGACTAATTTAAGCGTCAAGCTCAAGGCCTCGCCACCGCAATTCTTCGTGCCCGCCATCCGGCTTTCCTCTGTTCTAGCGGCCCATTCACAGTCCATCTTGTAGGACCGACGATTTTTCGATATTCCTATAAAGGACTATTATTGGTCAGTGAAAGGGGTTACAGGACTACATGTAGGACGTGTTGGATGTTGTTGGACGCACATACAGCCAACACGGGTCCTTTCCGTCCAACAAGCTATGGCGTTGGATCTTGATTGGAGGAAATATCCAAAGAATGTGCGATAAAGACATTGGTGTGCCGCGAGAAAGTACGAGTGGAAAGGATTGCTTCGAACATTTTGTTTGACTCCATCTATTAACGTCAATGGGTGAGTGCATTCTACGGCAGTTCTAAAAGGATGTCCTATAAATTGGACCGTGAATAGGCTGCTTCACTTTAGATGCAAGTTCACACTTGTAAATTCGTCACTTAGGTAATAACACCATTCAGTTCATTGTTACTATTATTGCAAGATCGTAAGAAAAACACAACATTGTCGTTAGCTAAGCGACGATGGACCGAATCTCATATAAATAGAAAAGAATAATTTATGTCACAATGTAAACAAAACATCCGCTATACATTCGCATTAAAAAAATCGGATGCGGAAGCGGATGTATGATTTCACGCGAAAGTTCCGCATTTACGGATGAGGATTTGCGCATCTCTGGTCTACCACAACGATTAAAAGCTCGGATTGCACCATCTGCGTGTGACATTTACTATCAGTGTAGTCGGCTGATCCGATTATCATCGTACCATCTGGCAGCGATCCTGTGAACTACTCCTGAGGGATGTGGCGACACTGGATTCACCGTCTCGTAAGCGTAGACTCAGCGGAAGCCACAGCGTTGACGCGTCTTGCGGCGCTTAACCGCAGTACACAACCGGAGGCTCGGGCTTGGTGTTCGGGAGAACGCGGGTTCAAATCCCCGCCCGGACATCCTGATTCTGTTTTCCCATTGTTTCCCAAATCCATTCCAGCTGAATATTTCAAAAGGTAGTCATGAATTCCTTCCCGTTCCAATGTCCTACCCATAAGAAAACGAACTACTTATACTGTACCACCACGGACTTCGGAAGAACAGATCGTGTGAAACACAACTGGTCCTATTTTCGCAAGACGTAATGAAAGTTATCGGCTCTGGTTCCGAAGTAGATGCAATTTCCTTGGACAATCAGAAAACTTTTAACTCTGTAGCACACAAACGACTTTAAGCGGAGATTCGATCATAGGGTATATCGGATCAGATTTGTGAATGGGTACGCAATTTTTCTATCTGGTCGGTCACAGTATGTCGTTGTTGACGGGAAGCCTCTTCTAAGCTAGATGTTACTTCGGGCGTTCCTCAAGGAAGTGTGATAGAACCATTTATTTTCCTAATTTTTATAAACTATCTCAGTTACAACGTTAATTGCAGGTTGCCATTGTTTGCTGATGATGCACTTATCTATAAGGAAGTAAGGTGCCCTGACGATTGCTTAGAATTTAGCGCGATCTGGATGTTATTTCGGAATGGTGCCATAAATGGCAGCTTACACTTAACTGAAAAAAGTTCAAGGCAATGCAAATAAGTAACAAGTATAAAGTTAACAATGCAGTTGTTGACACGGTTGATTCCCTGAAGTACTGGGAGTAATAGTACAAAGCAACATGAAACGGGACTTGCACATAACTTAGGTCATAGGCAAAGCTAATTCTAGATTACGATTCATAGGTCGTATTTTGAGCAGTTGTAATGCTCATTCAAAGGAAATAGCGTAAAACACTAGTGCGTCTGCATTTGGATTACTGTTTTGGAGTTTGGGATCCATATCGCAAGAGATTGATTGACACGTTAAAGAAAGTACAGAGGAGAGCCGCTCGATTCGTGACAACTTGTTTCAGTCCTTACGAAAGTGTAACAGAATTGATACATAAATTGGGCTGGGATTGTTTGGCAGACAAACGACGTCGTTTTTGTTCGACTTTATTGGAAAATATGCGAAATTCTTTAATTTTTCGAGTGCAATGAAATACTTCTTCCGCCAATCTATTTGGGTCACAATGACAGGAGGGATAAGATTAGAGAAATAAGGTGCCGTACTGATGGTTTTATGTTTTCTTTCTTTCCTCGTTCTCTTCGGGATTGGAATGCACAGAATTAGGAATGGTGCTTAGCACCCTCTGCCACCCACAGTATTTGTGAATTGCAGAGTATAGATGTAGTTGTAGATATCAGGATGTTGTGTTGGAAATGGTTATTGTTGTTTTTGGGCTTTAGGGGAAGATGTCAACTACGTTACAGGCATCCCGCCACGTTGCTCATGTAGTGGAATCTTCTGGAATAAGAGTGACATTCAACTCTCCCGTGGAAGAAACTGTAAATTTTGTGTAGTGACCACGCTCTTGCATTTCTCCCTGAAGATACTCTTCCATGCGGCTGATGAGAACGTCAACGTGCGGCACCTTGCGCATTCTATAGTTTATCCAAACACTGAAGAATAATTTGTCATATTAATGACCATTCGATGTCATTTATCAGATGTTTCAGTAGAGGGAATAAGTTACAGACCGATACAAGCTGTTAATTTCCGACAACTTTAATTTACACTCAACTTGGCGCACCCCTTCCCTCTATTCATCGCATCCAGATCTCCTCATAGGGCAGGAAACATGTTGTTTGGATGAAGGATTGAAAAAAAAAAAAAAATCCGACGCTATGTAATCATGATGCTTGTGTTAAGCAAGGCCTTGGAGCGGTTGTTGTTAGACCAAAGCAATGCATAGACTACTGTTGGATTGCTGTCACTGTGCCGTTCTGCTAGATGAAATTACAAGGAAGTACTCATAGATACAACAACTGTAACGTCTCATTGAGAACATTCAGCGAACGAGCACTTTGCGGCCTGGTGCTGATTTCGGTTTCAGCAAATCAGAGGATCACTAAGGGAAGGAGCAGACTGTTGGCGAACTTGTATTCCGTTGTTCAGTCGGTGAAATCTGTATTCCTGATTGCGAGGTTGGCAGCTGTAACTGTCTAAAAAGCGTTCGTTGGTAACTGGAATTGAATCAGTGTCCGACGTACCGCCACTTGTCTCTACAAGCTGCTGTGTGGGATTGCTAGGGAAATAGGTGAGGGCGCAGATAATAAGAGTCAGATTGCCCGAGGCGACGTCAGCAGTACGCTTTTGTCCTTGCTGGCGTTGGTCACGTGTCAGCCGTGCTGGGGAACGTCATACTTGCTGTTTGTACACCGCCAACATGCCGACGAGAGATGGAACAGAGAACCTATAGCAGATTAGTTGTGTTGAGGAAACAAATGTACTACCGAATGTTGTTACTCGTTGTTCTCGATGATCTTTGTTTCCGAAACAGTTTTAAATTTTTTTTATTGCAATGTTAGGTATTAATAGCCAGTTTTATTTTAATTTTTCAGGTGCTCGAACAAGTACGAGTATTACAATTTCTGATGCCTATGGCGAAAGCGAGAAAGTTAATACTAAAGTAAGACAGAAAGTAACACATAAACTTTAATAACCAAGTAGAATGTTTTTTTTTCTGATTAAATTGCAAAAATATAAAATTCCTTGGCAATAGACAAGTTTTTATGGGACAAGTTTCACAGCAAATATACTTGCACTACTTCCAATTTCGTGTTATTTTACAAACAAGGTAATTTCCCCGAAATTAGTATGAACACAATATCGGAAAAAAATTATATGTTGCTCACCGAGTCAAATAAAAACATAGACCCTATAATTTTGTGTTTCTTCAAAAAATCAATATTTTGATGATTATTTTCGAAATAATCGGTGCTTCACATGCTGAAAATTGAATTAGCTGGTTAAGAAAATTGTGTTTTATCTTTTCACATGATAAACTTTTCAAAACTTTTCATCGGAACATTATTGTTTCACCCCCTAAAATGGTTTTCTCACAAAACATATAAATTGTTTGAAAATTTTATTCTAAGGGGGTAGAAGGGGATAGAGTAGCGTTTCAGATACCAGCTTGAAAATCAACTTGTGGCGATAGTTATCTTTAAATTTGGATTCTTCGAGGATAAACAATACGCAGAAGCTTTTTATTTGCACCAATTAATAATATATATTTGTCTCATTTTGGTTTTGGTACAAATTTGAAAAACTCCCCCTCCCCTCTAAAAAAAAAATAAATAAAAATAAACTCAGTTGTTGGATTGCGCAAAGCGAACTTTGTATCCACCATCATCAAAAACATTCTGCAATTTGTTTTATGAAAATGAATATTTTTTCTGTATGAAACAATGAAATTTTTCCTTGACACATTTTACTTTCGAGTAGGCCTACTATTTCATTCCCAAATCATATGGTTTTCTACGTAAAAAAGAAATCATTACTGACTTAAATTTTAATCTGCTGTATCATCTTAAAATAATTGAAATCATCGGGAAGTGGAATAAGTGAGATGAATGGATTTCTGGGATAATTAACTAACAACCCATAAACGTTTTTCTAGAAATGAAGAAAAAGCCAAACAAATAAATGTGGAGGGTCGCGAAATTGTGTTTCTGTACTCTAATTATCTGAACGCGTATCTTGCATGCAGTGGTCAATGTCTGACACAGTTTGACTATTCTGATCCATGCCTTTCCTTCTGCTCCACGTTGCAACTCGCTCTGTTTGTAGTCATTAAGCTTCAGTCTAATTTGTCACAGGTACTGTACATTACTTTCCTACCAAGGAACTATAAATTAAAAGCACTTTCAATAAAATAGTATTAACATGTGGCAAAATAAAAAGTTTTGCTTTTCTTACAATTTACGAACTGTTTTTGGTAACTTTCATTTATGGCGATATTTGGGACATATTTCAAGTTCCTAGGTAACATCTTTTTTTTGTGTAACGCTAATCATTCAAAACTGACAACTTTGACGGCAGCTCTTGCCCCTAATCTTACACTTGACGAATTCTAAACTTCAGTACACCACACGGCGGGGACGGAAGAAATTGTTTTTCTAACCCATTTATCTCTACGTAACCCCTCTAGGCTAATGTTTTACAGAATTTTAAATACTGTATTTGGTTTTGGGTCAGCGAAACACATATGTGCAAACTTGACGTCTGAAACTTATTTCGTTTACAAGTCAGACGCTTGTGACGGACAGACAGAACAGCGAAAGCATCGGTCTACTATAATATATCGCAAAATTATTCAAATCGGAGAGGGACACCCGGGGAAAGTTTCTTCTTAGTGTTCCCAGTAGTTCCGTGTAAACGGCAGAAAGGAAGAATAAATAATATTTTATGTATAAAACAATGATCCGCTGATAAAAGAAAATATTTTGTTCTTCTATTCCAGGTTGCATAACTGTACTGAATCTGATGCTCGTCATTCACACAAGATACAAAAATATCCAGTAGATGGAGATTGATGAAATGTCAGAAATGGAAGTTTGTACAATTATTTTATTTAGTCGTACCAAGATGAGCGAGGAATAATCAACGCAACAAGTGTTAATGAATTACGTAACCCCTCTTACTCCTGATCACTGTTGTTTGAGTGAACCCGTGATTCATCTCGGAGAGCATGCGCAGTGACAACGTGCTCGCTGATGTTTTACATAAGGAGCTCGTTATGTGAACGATCACGTTTTCCGTCTTCAGGTAGCGCGCGCTGTCTGTTTCTTTTTGTTTCCCGAGTTACCTTGAAATAAGACCATAAAATGTAATTATAAAAAGGAAGGTTTATACTGCGTAACGTCCTCTTGTTAGCTATTAGCAGATACGTGTCGGAATGTTCCGAGGTTATTAAAGTTTTCACGTTCTTCTTCTTTTTCTTCTCCACCACATTTTCCCAACATTAGGGGTCGGCTGCCCTGATGAGTTTCCTCCGCCTTTTCCGGTCTACAGCGTCCTCTTCTTTTAGTCCTAAGTTCATGAGCCATCTTAGCATCCTAAGTTCATGAGCCATCTTAGCATCCTCATTTCCGTCCTCTCAAAGAGGGTTTCCTCCGTTCGACGTAAAGCCCATGTTTCTGACACATATATGATAACTGGTCTTGCCATAGTCGTATACACTTTTAGGTTTTTCAGCATCCTTTCATCGCGTATCACTCCAGCAACATCTTCGCATTTGATCCATCCAGTTTTTACTCTGGCTTTCACCTCTGGTTCATAGCCACCTTCTGCAATTATTATTCCACTTACATACCTAAATGTATCTACTTGCATCAGCTTCATTCCCTTGGTGTCTTTAATGTTTATTTCACTTGTTTGTTTGCTGTTAACCAGTACTCCGATCTTCTTTGGATTGATCTTAACACCATTTTGCTCTAGTTTATCTTGTCACAGCCAGACACTCTGTTGTAGTCTTCTTCAGTGTCTGCTATGATTAGTAAGTATCAGCAAACAGGAGCCCCCTTCTGCCATCATCTCTGATTTGCTCACTAAACACATCCACTACCAGCACAAATAGATATGGACTTACTGTTGAGCCCCGTTGTAATCCTAATTTGAGGTTAAACGCTTTAGTATTTCCATACTGTGTACTAACTGTAGTTAAAGAGCCATTATACATTTTCTTGATCATATTGACCATCTTTTTCCGTAACTCCTTTCCTCCTAAGACGCCAGAGGACTAGATCGCGTGGTGTTTCCACGTTGTTACAACATAAAAACGAAATATGGAGCAAGACGCACAGTGTTATATTATTGCTTTTGTTTAAAGATAATTTTTTAGTAAAACTTCAGTTGAGATTCTAATATCATAAGATAGTGAAATTCTATAGATGATGATTCTTCTTGTTCTTCTATGAGTGGCAATCCCTTGTCCAGGTGTTGGCGATTACCATGGTGGATTTTTGCCCACCATTGGAACGTCTGGGACGATGAACTGATGTTTTTTCTCGTTGCCTTACCCAGTGTGACAGTGTTGGTGTAAATGTGATAGTATGTGTTCTCAATGTAAGTGTCGTTTGTGTCATGGATGAGCGTATAAAACCCGTTGCCGTCACAATTCCGAAGAACACCAGAAGAACCAACAGGCTTAACGTCCACATGCCTCCGACCAATCACCATGCCCCCACTACATAAACAGAGGAGAGGTTTGGGATTTAACCCAGATGTACTTCGGTGTACAATCTAGTAGTCAGGAATTGTGCGCCACCTAACCACCACCTCTCTTAGCCTGCGAGCCAAATCCTGATTCTGAACATTTCCTCTATCACTGGGATTCGAAGCAGCTAACCCCGCCTCAGCACGGTGCTGCAACCAACTGATCCAACGGGGCGGTACCGTATGTGATGATACTAACGGTTTTATAAGCTTCATAACTCTATTCTCACAGCATGTTACGTACAGTACATTGTTTATGATCGTTATGTCTTGTTTATGACTAAAATTATCTGCAATTTTTTGCAAGTTGTAAGGTCAAAAATAAAACAAACAGATACGTTTTATCTATACAACTCTCGCTAGTTATTAGTAACGATTATGTCGCAAACCAAGTTAAACCAAAGTTAAACATCGTTAGAAGAAATTTCACGTGGTATCATCAACCACTATTCCTCGCTGGGAAATGCCAGGTTTATGATACCATCTCCGCAATAAGCGTTGTTTTTTTTATTACACTCCGATGATGTAACCTTCCCATCGAACTGCATTAACAAAAACTATCAGTGATGTAACGTTCACGTGACTTTCTCACTGTTATTACTCTAGGCTTAACAACTATTCACGAGGTCATTATAGCGGTAGACGATTGTGAACAAAAAAAGAATAGGCGATGATATTTATGAAGGAACCATCCCGGCATTCATCTGGAGTAATTTCGAGGAAATATGAAAACTGAAATCTGGATGACTGGAGTGAGGGTCGAACGTTCTCCTATCAGGCTCGATATTTTTTCTCTGTCTGTCCATACCCAAGACATACGGTAATAAGTCTGTTAAATAAGCTACTTCGTTAGTGAAATAAGCACTTCGGCCCTGTATCAAGTGATTAGACAGTATTCCTTTATTTTGTTTTCGCAAAAGAGTCATGGTATTTGTGTTAACGCATGGCTGTGGCCAATAAAAGTGACAGTAGCAATCATAGTAATTTTTGGTTGGTTATAACTACGGAAGATACAGCCTCCCATAAAATTCACTTACCTTTAAAGCTGAAAAAGAATTCCACCCGTCAACAGAAAAAGCTGGAAAAAATGTAAAGATTATAAACTAACAAAAAATTGAAGAGGAAATAGGTACAGTTATAAAAAGGCACACATTTCGAAATTGAAGTGATATTTCAGGGTAAGTTTCATTAAATGGAAGGATGGCACAAGTACAGTGGAGACGAAGTGGGAAGAGATGGTAAAAAATAGGGAAGAAATATTTATTCTAACATAGAAAATAAAGAGAAGTACAGAACTTAAGTACTATAATAAGGAGGTGAGGTGATTAACGAAGTTGGCGATAAGAGAAAATACGAGTTAAAAGACAGAAAGGCAATGGGGAATACTTCAGACAACTAAACAAGGAGTTAGAAAATTGAGGGGAAGTAATGGTATAGAGACAATTAAGATAAGGATGGACAAGAAGTGACTGAGAACTTGAAAAAGGCAGAGATACTAAGTAACTGGTTTAGTGAGATCATTAGAGATTATGATCACCAATGGTAGGGTGTAAATCGGAGAACGAGCGTATCCATACAATTTATTTATTTATCTTATGGCCAATGCACAAAAAATAATACAATTTAACATTAAATTATAATTAAAATTAAAAATTAACATGGTGTAGCCGATGTAGAGTTTCATTTGAAATATTAATAAAATCTATCGGTGATCTCCTGAAGGCTCGAAGTGGGCAATCAAATGTCACGTGACAGATGGTTTGTTTTTCCTCATCACAGTCGCATCTCGGTGACTCTCTCACTCCCCATGTGTACAGAGCTGAAGCAGATCTGCCATGACCAGACCTAACTCTGTTAAGAGCTACCCAGGTCTTGCGAGGAAGGTCGAGTCCCTTTAGTGCCTGTTGACTGTCAAACAGGGAGTGCTATTCTGGTGGGGCTGAGGCTATCCACTCCAATCTCCAAGCTTCTCTCCCGTTAACATTATCAGATATAATCTGTTTTGCTGTTTTTATGCTTGGATTTCTTTATTTAAGTCTCTGAAACTGATTTTCCATGTCGTCGTGAATGGGCAGATCCACATTATGACAGATCTTATTATGTTGGGCAATTATATACACACAATTAGAAATGAGCAAACTAAGACATTTGAAATTCATCCTGAGGATATCACGAAGGAACTGAAAAAGCTAAAGGGGCTGGAGTAAATAATATTACTATGGATGTCTTAAAGACATCAGTATATGACTTTGTACCTTATATTGGAACGTTATTTAAATTGAGTCTAGATACTTGCTGCTTACCAGAGGACTGGAAAAGTGCGATGTAGTACCGGTCCATAAAGGAGGGGTGACTAATAGAGTCGAAAATCAGTTTGACATTAGTGGTAGGATATGCAATCATATCAGAAAAGTCTGTGAGGAACGTGAGTTGACAACATGGTTGCAGGCAAGGATATTCAAGCGAATCTCTGTTAGTGGGCTATGTGCAAGATATTTCGGTTGAAATGGAGAAGAGAGTTCACTTTGATAGTGCAGCATTGGATCGAGTGATCCATAAAATGGCGCTAAATAAAGTGAAAACTATTGGAGTGGATGAAAAAGTAATTATCTGGTGGAAGAATTCTTGAAAGGTAGAAAGCAAGTGTCAACAAAAGTCGAAGTGAAAATGGGAGTGCCACAGGGTAGCGTATTGGGACCATTGTTATTCGTCGTTCTAATAAATGGTTGTGTTTATGCATTACCAACAAATGTTAGGTTGTTTGCTGATGACATAATGATATATAAAAGGATCAAAACGGCAGAGGACTGTAAACAACTGCAGGGTGATCTGGACAGGATATCTAGGCGGGTTGGTAAACATGCGATGAAGATAAATGCAAAGAAGAGTCAGCTTATTAGACATGCAAAGAAAAAACTAAAGGTTGATCTAATTATAAGGTGGGGAAAGAATTGCTTGTTGAAAACTGGAAATGTAAATATCTTGGCATTATATTTGATAACAAGCTTACCTGGGCAGGATACATTGGTCGGGTAATATGAAATAGTTACAAAATCTTTCACTTGCTGGAGAGAGTGATGAGGGGATGTACTAGACAGGTAAGGGAACTGGGCTACAACGTTGGTCAGACCATTGCTCGAATATAGTAGTGTAGTATGGGACCCACATTTTTAGTATCAAATACAGGAGTTGGAGGGGTGCAAAGAATGGCTTCTAGATTTGTCTCTGGAAATTACCGTAGAATATGTTCAGTAACTGTTGTGATAAAGGAGCTGAAATGGAATTCATTGGAAGACAGGTGGAGGGTGAAGAGAGTCATGGGAGTGTACAAGGCGTATACTGGTGATGAGGCGTGACAAGATTTTGGTGGATGAATTATGAGAGCTGCATGGAGGGGAAAAGATGACCATGACCACAAACTGAATCTCGATTAGAGGCATAAGGGGGTGGGAAAATTTTCTTTCGTTGGGAAGAGTTTAGGAATGGGAATAAATTGTCAAGATAAATGATGGATAATTTACTAAAAACACTAAAACAATTTAAAGTTGAAATTAGTAGAGGACAAAAGTAGGTCGGAAAAGGAAAGGGGAAAAGTTGGTATGTATGGAAATTGCCACCGAAGCAAGTGTTCCATCGCAATTAAATTAAATTTAAAAAAACCATCATACTGTAAATAAGAAAAATACAAATTATTTCTAAATATCATGTCATTGTGAGTTAATGCTGGTATAATCGTTTTATATCAGTTTTAAAAAGCAATGACCAAACGATAACGCAGCAATAACGGTTAGACTACCCCTCGACCTCCGTAGAAACAGTTGTCCTTTGGAAGTGAAATTTCTTACAAACATTCCTTTTACTCAAGATTAAGTGCACGATAGCGCCGAGAAACAAGCACGAAACGTTCCATAAACTGTGATGTTCAACGAGTTATCTTATTACATCTGTGATGTTAACGCTGGTCGCTGTTTTAATATAGCAGCCGATCTCTTCACAGCGCGCTATGCGTATTGCATGATTCTTAATTACTATGACATGCTGTTAGTCCAAGGATCATACCAATTTATACAACACAACATACAAATATCAACATATAACGTCTCTTTATAGCTTATTAGCTGATAGCCGCATATCTACTATCCATACGTCCATATTTATATTGTATCTCTTTTACATCCTTGATGTGAAATTTTTTAAACAATACTGTAACAAACTGCCTTGTGACCTTCCTACAGTTTCAAAGTATTTCCTTGTCGAATTCCATCAATATCGGTATAGCCATATAGTTGTCAAAACGTAACAAAAACACAGAGACTTACTTCCGCATTTGTAATATTATTAGTACAGATCACACACACACTGCCTGTGAAAGAAACAACGCCTGAGAGATCAATATAGCGTAAAAAAATGTACACATTGTAAGGAAACATATTCCCTAACATTTTTTCTTTTGTTTAATTTATATATTCTTTTTGTAGAAGAAAAAGATAATAGTTATTCTGCAAGAGCAAAGATGTGTGTGTTACAAGAACATCTTTGGCGGAGACAGAAGAAGAGAGCAAGTCCGTAGGAAAAAAGATGATGAATATAGCGGACGAATTGTGCTTGGAAATATTCTGATTATATGTGGAATGAATGCTGAAAGTAAAGGTTATTTGTGTTTAAATTAATGAGTAACAATAAAGATATTAATTTTACAACATACAGCATTGTTATCCCGCTAACGATTTGCTACGCATTGCACCCCTTAAACCTGTGGGATCAACAGTTTAACATGGAATATGAACAATGGACCGTCCAGGCTTGACTCATACGATCAAAAACAATTCTTAAAAATATTTGCTTCCACCGGGATTCGAACCAGAGACCACACTCCAAACATTATCAACCAAACGCATTAATCACTAAACTATCAGACCGCTATAGCTGAACGTATTACAGAGACTTACACATCCTATGCGTCTGTGTATCAAAATTACATGGCAATACGTATTATTTATACAGAAAAAAGTATCCTATATCCTTCGTAATGGCAAATAACATCTCCTTGTCAAATTTCATCACGATTGGATTAGCCGTTTTAGCCCAAGAAACGTAACAAACAGAGAGAGAGAGTTACTTTCGCGTTTATAATATTAGCATAGATATCGTAAAAATATTTTTCATGTGTGGAATTCGCATCCACGGTCACTTTCGGGAACCAGGACTTTCCTCTAGGGTCTAGGCGCCTTCTGGCTAAGCTGAACTCTCACTGTGAAGCCTCAAAGTTCAGTTAGCACTATACACGAGGATTGTAGCCGAAGCTTAACGTAGCCTAACACAAGTGAGTTCCTATGACGTGATTTTCTTGAAGATCAAGACAGAACTGTTTCAGGACAATTTCTCGAGGGAATGATAACACTTGATCAAAAGTGAGCAGCTAGCTCTTGATCCATGTGAACCACGTGCGCTATTTTGGTCTTATATGCCACTGTACGGCGAGAGTGATCCCACTTCTTTCGTTGGTTTACGATCTGAACGGGTGAATTAACGTAATATTTAACTGCTATAACGTGGCGCGCCCGAAATATTGAGCCCAAACGCTGTCGCACTCTTATCACCCTATTTTCTTCTATCAGAAAACAGTCACATTAATAGTGACATCTCGAAACAAATGTACTTCTACTGAAAACTCTAATGACGCCGATCCTACAACCCACTGGAATTGCTTAATGTTTCTAACCACGTCATAGTAATTCCGCAATAACAGTTGCACTAACACTATGATGCTGTTTTATTAAGACTGCAGGATGTAATGTTTAACCAACCGAGACTTGAACCAGCCTCCTATCGCGGCAGAAGATTTGGGGCAACGAATAGTGGTGTTTTCTAGAGTTAACGGAAGATCGAAATCTGGATGGTCAGCGGATTAAACCGACATCACCTTGAATGGCAAACATGAAACAAATTCATTACAGACAGCAGACTATTTCCGTTTGACTATTTAATTTGAAGTTGGATATGTTACAGTTATATTGACGCACCAGCACCACATGATTCCAGACGCCAGCAAATGTTTTCGCCTGCGCTGCACCAGACGACCAGATGTTTACCCACACACTACAATGCCCTGGGAGGAAAGCACACGATGTCAGATGTTAGTTAAAACGGGTAATAAACATGCTAGATAAGAGTTAAAATGGTAATTATAGTGTCGAAAACGGCCGGAGTTAGATTGTGAAAATAAGGGATATCACAACGTGCCAGACATGTGCAGGGATGGGGGCATCGTAGGTGGACACGTGCGAGAAGTGGGAGGCGCTTGTCACCGGTCAACAGACGATTAACGTGGTTAGACTCCATCGACACCCACTACTTTAACGATTAAATGTAAATGAGCACTTGCTTCTGTACGCAAGTATGCTGTCCGGTTATTTCCAGTCTATCCACTTTTTTTTTACAGACCTCTTACAATCTATGGCTTTTTCCATACTTCACCTAATGAATAATCTACTACAACACAGTGCATTTTTTTCCAATACTCTTGTGAAGTGTCACCCAGGCACCTCTTCCGTCCATAATTGCTCGTTCCTCTCAGTCACAAGAATCTGAGCTATGTAGGTCACGAGAATAATTGGAATAGCGGCAATAAGTCGCTGGTGCTTGAATATGGATGACAGCTGTTTCATGCCATCATGAATGTAATACATGTCTACCGCATTTTTTCAGCGTTAACCATAACTAATTGTTCCAGTCAAATCTTTTATTCTTTAAATTTTATTATTTTAAATACAGCAGTACGACCAAAACGTCACTCCGGTTGAAACTGTGTTGAACTTACTCCGCAGAAGACTGATTTCCGGAAATTCTGGGAGCTCAGAAACTACGTAACAGTCGGGCTTAACATATAAGCATACATTTTCGTACAACTTCCGTTTAATATACGAGTTTTATATAGTGGTTTGTAAGTTATTGCCACAATGGCCCCGCTGAATGCATTAAATTGCCTGCAAATTGGATGACCGGTACATATTGACCGTTTTACCTACCAGCATCCTGTTTGGCAACGTGCTGACACGCTCTGTATACCTGCTGAGTAAAATTAGCTTATTCCTATGAAGTTCCTTAAACTTCACAATAGAAAATCCGTCTTACAAGATAACTCGACGTTTTCCCTTATTTTACATGGTCGAGACAGAAGGACAATGTCAATAAGTAATCGGTGATAGCCAATACTAATTTTTATTTCACGTGCTATTAAGTATTCACACCTTACATGAGAGAGAGGATGTCTGCTAAGTAGTAACTATTTAAGGTACTTAAGTACAAAAGTAGCCATTGCTATGTTTCCCTCATTTCAAGCAACCTCTTCTTCAGGATATAGTGGCTAGCTCCAACATCAGGCAACATGATTGTTGAACAGGTTAATTACACCAAATGGACCTTTACATGAGAAAATTCTCATGAAAAAAGATACTTTCAACAAATGAGATCAATACCCATCTTCCTGACAACTCGTGAGCCAAGAAGCTCATTTACTTGAGGCTATAAAAAGTAACGTAAACGACCTGTTGCTCAGTTTTTTCGCCGCTCTACCATTATGTTATATAAACCTAGCACGCATTATCTTCTGTTGGTGAATAATGTATCCTGATGTTTATTGTGCTAATATCGACTATTGTTGTTGTATGAATTTAAACTATTTTAAGTGTCGATGTAACATTGAGTATTCATTCTAATTTCGTAACACGTGTTAGATCTGATAATTTCAACGTATTATATGTATGAACGTTAAACTGCTCAGTTATTCATGCCGAATTGCTTACAAACTTTTTAATTAAGTATTTCAGATATCCAATATAGCTTCGGCTGCAATAACATGATTAAATTGTGAGTGTCGTGGAGTTAACTTTCTTGCAGATAGTTCCGGCAATGTTACTACAAGTTGGAAATTAATAATAATAAAAATTGTTGCTTGTAAGAATTGAAACGTCTATTTATTTTTGTATGTATTTTTCATGAGTATCTTCGCCTGTGTATTTTTTTATGTTTCTTTCGCAGTGGAGTGAACGAACGATACTATCTTTATTGCATTTGGACAGTAAATGTGAACTTTCTTCAGGTTATTCCGATAAACAAATAAAAATTATTAAAAAATTAAAGCATCTAGTCTTACTCTGTATTTTGTGGTTAGAACTTTTATATGGGAGAATATCTTGAACAATAGTATCTGATAACCGTTCTTACTATCAATTTTCGCTAATAACTGGTTTCCAAGCCTCTCAAAAATGGCGAGTTGAACACAGACTTCTGATTCACAACTAAAACAATGTTTGAAAGCTTAAATAACTCATTTTTTCTGCTATGAAGAGCGTATAAGGTAAAGTGTGCATGCGCAGAACATTTAGTGCGCTTGCGCAGAACGTTGCGACGCATGCACACTAAACGCGGATCTCGTAACGCGTTACGCTAACAAATTCCTCCCTCCCCAAAGAAGTTTCACTTCAATAAAAATCTTGTAATGTTAAGAGGGCATATGCACGGTTATGAGAACATAGTCATATTCTCTTCATACAAATATGTAGTCCGTACGTTACAAACCACATCACAGAGAAAGTTAATCAGTAAGTAGTGGTAGATGGGTTGCCGAGTTTCGGTTTGCCGCGCATTCCGCCTCAATAGTTGTTAATACCGTAAACCGACCCGGTAATCCTATCTTGAAAAGGGGATCTCCTGTTATTTCGTGGGATCTGAATCACGGAGAATCTTAGCATGCTTCAAAGGAACAAACCAAAGCTTTGCCAAAGATAAGATCAGTTTAAAGGAGCGTAAAATTTTCTTCCGAGATCCGGGTGCGAACCAGGCTCCTTAACCACAAAGCCGCTATACCACAGGTGAGTTGAGTCGAATTGCATGTAATACAACACACGCCCTAGTAGACACGTCTCTGACGCATTGCGATAATTTACGATCCAGGATTGGAACTCTCCATACATTCCTTAGGTATCTTTCGTATTATTTGTAGATGGTGATTTTCCGTGACAAACCTCTCCCTTCACACGTAACCAAAATCGATAAATAAAGTACAATTTAAAGATTAAGTTCTCCGCTTCTGACGATTTGGTGATTTTGAACTGCAGATTACATTGTTTGTTTATAATTCGAAGTTTTGGACCAAGCGTTTTACGGTGGATACGTCAGTACGGTGCGGGTGACACGATATCTTTTCCTCTGTTCTACGATTCAATATTTCAGTCAGTACTCTGTATTTTTAAATTACTACACTAAACATATTCAACAAATATAAAACATACAAAAATTTCTACAAAAACAATAAAAATCCCTAAGCTTCGTTGTAGTTTAAATTTAAACAGCTTAAATAATAAGGTTTTCCAATTTTTATTCAACGCTATTTTGTGTTCAAAAACTAAGATAATAAGAGCGAATTTCCACTAGAACAGGGGCCCCCAATGTGGTCGATATCGATCTCAAGGGGTCGATAAGAGTTCTCCATGGGTCGATTAATACACGGGGGTCGAAAGGGGTCGATTAAAACTAAGTAGGATCAATTAAACTGTCTAGGAAAAAAAACGGAAATATTGGAAATACAAAACAGAGGAACAAACAGATTGAATCTGGAAAACCGCGGCGATTTGCGACTAAAACTTAACAATTTTCACCCGAATATTAATAATCTTGCTGCTGCTTTTCAGACATATCCATCCCACAAACATCAACTGTTTTAACAAAAAGGTATGTAAATATATGCTTAAAGTATTCAATAGTACTCCAAAAATGACAGTTAGAGGTTTTTTTCATCCAATATAATTTACGTTAATTTTTCAAAGATAAACGTGTATTTTACGTTTTATGACGCGTACGGTTTAAGAACTATAGGCAAATTTCCATCTATCTATAATTCTGTTGTTATTTTTTAAAATTACAATAATATCTCCTTTTCTTTTAATGCTATTGATGGATTTTATAACATATGGGAATTATAAATTCTATCGTCGGATTTGTTATGCAGGTTTAATAATTGCTAAACATCAGAAATGCCGACAATGATGAATTTTTTTATTAAGTGATTTATCTAGCGTCGATAAGAAAACAAATATTGTATGAAGGGGTCGATGGCATGAAAAGTTTGGGGACCCCTCCACTAGAGCGAGTAATATTCTGAACAAGCTGTGCGATTTATGTAGCAATAGGCCTTTATCAGGTAGTCCGCAGCAGCCAGCCCTGTGACCTCTGACCCTCGTGGAACGCAGCGCCCCGCTAGCCTCTTCTCCTTAATGACGCCCGGGGGCGTCGCATTCCGGCGGCAGCGGCGCCCGCCGACGCTTTCATTACAGCACGCGTGACGTCAGAGGCGCCGGCGCCACCGTCGGTCGATAGAGAGGACTCCAGGATGCCAACGAGCAATCGGGGAGTCCTGTGCGGGGGAGGCAACCAGATCCTGACTGACAGGCTCGAGTGCTATGACGTCAGTTCACTGAGCTGCTCCTTCTTAGCTTGGGCTGTCTGTTTCGCCACGAGTGCAGGGGGATCTCTTGCTTCCTGGAGGCTTCGTTACCAGAAAAACACACACTGCTTTGCGTGAAGGCACCACCAGACCGTGGCGGGGAGGTACAACGAGACCAGGTTCGAGTCCTGAGCTGCAGTTTTTTGGTGGTTTCCCGCAATCTCCGCCTCAAAAACTATGCATTTCACAAACAAAAATACATTTATCATACAGAAAACAAATTACACTTTTCGCATACAGATGACAACATAAACATTCCTCTGTTACGATAAACGCTCTAGATCTAACAAATCTGGTTCTAACTTTGGGGACATCCATTAATTACGTGAGGAGAAAAAAGGGGGGGTCAGGTGAAATCTCACCAGATCTCACCAGGGGGGAGGGGGGGGGGTGGTCCTACGGAAATCTCACGTGAGATTTTGCGAAAAATTTGGGGACAGTAGAGCCAAAAAAAAAGTCTACAATTTGCGCCAAAGTCGATTTTAGGAGGGTATTTCGTCAAAAAACTTAGGGTGTGACCTAAAAAAAAAGTCTACAAAAGTTTCCAGGGCGATTTGTAGGGGGGTTCTCACTGACCAGATCTCACCAGTTTAGGGGGGGGAGGGAGGTCCGGCCAGATCTCACGAAATCTCACCAGGGGGAGGGGGGTCCAGAAATCCGGAAAAACACCTCACGTAATTAGTGGATGCCCCCTTTGGTGAAGGCTTCTCCCTCCCCCCTTTTTCCTCTTGATTCACTCTAGCTACTTGAGAAGACAGGTGGCTGGTGTCTATGTAAGTAGTTTTCAAGTATTTTAGATCTCTCTCGATATAACAAACTGTTTACCGCTGACAGTGTTTTTAGTAATGTGTTTAGAGACATTTTAAATCAGTATAGCACGTTTACCCCGGTGTATACGGACGGATCTAAGCAGGCTAACGGAGTTGGCTGCTCCTTAGTGTTCCCTCGAGAGACTTACACATACATACAGGATGCTGGTGCAACGTTTACACCGCTGAGTGTTACGCTGTGTTAAAGTCGTTCCAGCATATGAAAGTAATGCGCAATAAGAGATTCATCATATGCTGTGATTCCCTCAGCTGTATTCAGGCCTTAGGAAATATGTACCCAGCAGATCATCTAGTCCAGGACATCCAGGACGCCCTCATTTCCCTCCATTTGGAAATGAGGTTTTATTAGCTGGGTACCGGGCCATGTGGGAATCAGGGGGAACGAGGCAGCTGATGTAGCTGCCAAGTTAGCCTGCGACAAGGTCAGAACTGACTTTGATCCGGTCCCAAAGTCAGACCTTGCCTCGGCGGCGAAGAGATTTGTTTTTGATGTCTGGCAGAGGCAGTAGCTGGAGGTAGAGCATAATAAGCTCCGACTGATCAAACCGACCGTTCAGCCGTGGAGCAGCTCCTTCCAGCGGGCGAGGAGGGATGAGGTTCTCCTTACTCGTCTCCGTTGTAGAGCACTGTCCTCTGACTCACGAAACGCCACATTTTTACCGACTGTCTTTTATTTTTTGGATATAAGGGCAGACGTTGGCCTAGCCAGGGATCTGTCCTTTATTTTAAATAATGACGCTCTCAACGTGGCTAACGTTTTAAAATTCTGTGTACTAG
The DNA here is from genome assembly GCA_031002005.1 of Vandiemenella viatica. Lineage (NCBI taxonomy): Eukaryota > Metazoa > Arthropoda > Insecta > Orthoptera > Morabidae > Vandiemenella > Vandiemenella viatica. The sequence goes on from JARYHS010008074.1 coordinate 112,707,787, forward strand.
CCGGTCTTATCCCGAAAATTTTGGGAACACCGGCCTAAGTTTCTAAAGTGGATGAGTGGCAATTTTACAGCCACTCATCCATGTACATAGTAATTTTTTAGCCATTAGATCTAAGCCTTTAAAGCTGGTCGGCCCCTTTACAGCCGACCAGACATCGTTAGAAAATATCTTTTTTTATGGCCTATTTACAACCAACATTTGTCGTCTTATGGCCGACCCCTCTACAGTCGGCCATGCAGACGGTAGTATTGTAACTTTTAAGTCACTTTGCCAAACCGGTTGTTGTTAGGGCGCTAATGACCCCGTCGTCGACGTGCCCTTAAGCTCCAATAATAAGAACAACAACAACGGTTTTCAAGTAGGCAACACGACTTTAGGCAAGGATATTCATGCGAATCCTTGTTGGTGGGATATTTGCAAGATGGACAAGGGAGGCCAAACTAATTGTGTAGCTCTAGATCTTTCGAAGGCTTTTGACAGATTGAGCCATAAAATGGTAGTAAATACGGTAAAAACTATTTGAGTGGATGAGAAAGTGATTTGTTGGGTAGAAGAATTTTTTTAAAAAGTAGAAAACAAAATGTTAGGGTAGGAAATACAGTATCAAAAGAAGTGGAAGTAAAAATTGGAGTGTCACAGGGCAGCGTATTGGGACCATTGCTATTCATTATTCTAATGAATGATTGTGTTGATTGTTTACAATCAGAAATTAAATTGTTTGCAAATGACATAATGCTATATAAAAGGATCAAAACGTTAGAAGACGGTAAACAGTTGCAGGATGATCTGGACAGGATATCTAGTTGGGTTGGTAAATATGAGATGAAGATAAATGCAAAGAAGAATCAGCTTATTAGATACACAAATAAAAAAACTAGAGGTTGATTATGATTATAAGGTGGGGAAAGAATTGCTTGCTGAAGACTTGAAATGTAAATATCTTGGCATTACATATGATAACAAGCTTAACTGGGCAGGACACATTGGACAGGTGGTAGGAAAAGGTTTCAAAATTTTGCACTTATTGGAGAGAGTGATGACGAGAGTAGTAATGGAATTGGGTTCCAAACTTTGGTCAGACCATTGCTTGAATATGGTAGTGTAGTATGGAACCCACATTTTGAGTATCAAATACAGGAGTTGGAGAGGAGGCAAAAAAGGACTGCTAGATTTGTTTCTGGAAATTATCGCAGAACGCATTCAGTAACAGGTATTATAAAAGAGCTGGGATTCATTGGAAGACAGGCGGGAGGTGAAGAGGGTCATGGGACTGTACAAGGCATATATTGGTTTAAGAATGAAAAGTAATGTATGGAATGGAAAAGATGACCATGACCAAACGCTGGCACTTGATTTCAAGTACAAGTGTGGGGTGTAGGAAGATTCTCTTTTTTGGGTAAGGGTGTCAGGTTACCAAAAAAAAATTATGAATAATTTACCAGAAACCATGAAAGAATTTGAAGTTTAAAATTTACAGAGGGCAAATGTAGGTGGGTGCAGGAAAGGGGGAAGTTGGCTGAGTAGGGAAATTAGAAAACAGAATATCTGCGTGTAATCCCAATGAAGTTAAGGCAAAAGTAGAAAAAAGATTCGGATCATTATATCCCATATTAAATACAAATTCATCGTTACCAGCACTATTACTCCGCGATTCACTAAAAGTGTGTGGCAGAGGGTGCATTTCACCTATCCGAAAGGGTAATAGTTTGGACGGGATATACGGGATATGGCACAAGGCGCCCATGGGCTATTGTGAGTAACCATTCCAGCATTTGCGTGGAGTGATCTGGGAAAACCATGGAATACCCAGATCAGGATGGCCGGAGAGCTTTATCGAAAGCTACTCCTGTCGGATTTTAAGTTTACTCTCCCGGTAAAGCCTTTCTGTTCCATTCCCTAATCGCTCGTGGAAAAAATGAATACAGGAAAGAATCGGTTCTGGCCCTGATTTCTCTTATCATATTTTCACGGTCATTCCGAGATACGAATGTTGCTGGTAGCAATATTTGTTTGCTGTCATTCTGAAATATGTCAGTAATGAAATTTTTCAATTAGCCTCCGTCGAGAGCAACGCCTTCGGTGTTTCAGGTCTTCCCAACCTAACTCCTTCAACATCGCACTTAAGCTTTCCTTCCAACTATATATACCCGTCACGAATCGGGGGGCTCTTCTTTGGACCTTCTCTAATGCCTCCATTAACCCCTTTTGATGGGAACCCCGTACAGAACAACAATATTCTAAGTGAGGACGCACTAGTGACTTGTAAGCAATCGATTTAACTTCCGGAGTGCATTGTTTTAAATTACGACCTAGAAATCGGAGCATACGATTTGCTTTCCCAATTACATTCTCGATATGTTCATTCCAAGACAAATTATTACGAATTGTTACCCCTAGGTATTTAGCGGAATCTACCGTTCTAAGGATAGAACCATTAATTGTATATTCAGAGCTAGATGGTGTCGCCTTTTTACTCACGCGCATGATTTGGAATTTTTTAGCGTTTAACTCCAACTGCCAGTCTTTACACCACGCAATTATTTTCATAATATCTTCTTGTAACAAAGCGCAGTCTCCCTGGGTTTTGATTTCACGGTAAATAATAGCATCATCGGTAAATAATCTTTTCATCCCTCTTATTATGTCACACAAATCATTAATGTATATGAGAAACAACAGAGGCCCTATCACGCTTCCCTGGGGAGCCCCGGAACTCACCTTGGCAAGTGATGAACTCTCACCGTCGAGAACTACACACTGTGGTCTGCCATTCAGAAAATATGCAACCCAGTCGCATATTTGTCTAGATATGCCGTAGCTACGAAGTTTCCTAAGTAACATAGTGTGAGGCACAGTGTCGAAAGCCTTTTTAAAATCTAATAGAACTATATCAACCTGGGATTGCCCATCCACGATACGGCACAAGTCGTAAATTAAAAGTGCAAGTTGTGTTTCGCAGCATCGGCCTTTCCTGAATCCATGTTGATTTGGGTTTAAAAGCTCATCTTCATTCAAAAACCGCATGACATTTGAATAGATGATGTATTCTAAAATCCTTCAAAATATTGAGGAGCATTAACATTCCCATTTTTAAACACTGGACTTACGATGGTGATTTTCCATTCGGCTGGTATTTTTCCTTGATCCAAGGAGGTGGTATATAATTTCATCAAATACGGTGCAATTTCCTTTGCGTACCTGGAGTAGAATCTTGTAGGAATACCGTCTGGTCCGGGAGCCTTATTGGTTTTTACATTCATAAGCAGTTTAGTTATTCCCTAGACATAAAGAACGAGATCATTCATAATTTTGTTGGTACGATTGGCAAATGTCGGAATCTCCTCTGAGTTTTATGTCGTGAAAGCTTTTTTAAATATATTATTCAAGATTTCTGCTTTCTCTACGCTAGTTTCGGATAATTCCCCATTTTCGTTAATCAATGAAGGTATAACCTTACGAGAGCCTCTTAGTAATTTGACATACGACCAGAACTTTTTTGGATCAGTAATCAGATCTTCGGATAAATTCCTGGCTTGGAATTCTTTAAACGCATCACGCATTGCCTTACGCACTTCCGCTCGTAACTGGACTAATTTAGCGCGATTAGACGAATCCCCCGAGTTCTTAACCGTGGCATGTAAACGCCTTTGCTTCCTGAGCAATCGCTTCACTTCCCTATTGAACCACGGAAGGTTCTTACTATTCTTAATAAGCTTCTTAGGAACAAATTGATTTAAACCATTCCATATTATTTCTTTTAAATTAAACCGAAGTTCCTCAACATTTGTATTTAGCGTGTACGTTTCAAAATTTTTCGCCAAGTTGTGGGATACAAATTTACAAAGCATTGATACGCCCCATAATCGAACACGCTTGCTCCGCCGGGGGGAATGCGGCTGCAACGCACGGGGAAAAGCTGCCCATACACACACACATTTGCACGCAAGTAAACTCGCCAAACTTTTACGCGCAGATATTCTCGCGACGAGCTTGTACTTGTCAGAGCCCATACACAGGAACATCAGTTTCACACATTTGTCGTTCAGCTGGCTCGCCGCGCTCAAATTGTTGTGTTTATGGTAGTCCTCTACGGATTTATCCGTCATGATTTCCTGGCTCGCGGCTCACTGGGAATTCCAAAACATCGCGAGCCAAGTGTAGTGAGGTTATGTTACAAGCGACGTGACAATATTGAAATGAATCATGTTCTTAAGTTCTACACAAAAAAATGTATTTATTCGTGCAGCAGCTTATATTAAAGCTGTAAAAAAGAACAAGAAACGGATAGTATAACAAAAAGAAGTGGTTGCAGGAAGATTATAAACACGATCATATACTGCTACTTGTACTATTTGAAAAGCATTTTCTTCGATTTCTTCAGTATTACATAAATGCACAGATACATCTTCCCCTTCATAATTTGGGCTTCCTATATTGCTGATACTGTCCATTGGTTCGTGTTGATCTCTCATAAACAGTAGTAAGTAGTAGTAATAACGTAAATTAGTTTTGTAGATTTTGTCTTCGCCTATTCCACTTCTTGTCGAATTTTAATTTTTTTTATATATTTCTTGCGAAAAGTGCTCCGCATTTCTTTTTTTATTAATGGACTATCAACTTTTACATTATATTTCTCACAAACCTCTATCAATGCACTATATCTTAATTTTTTTTAATCTTCTGTTCGCATACTCTTTCGGTTTCACCTTTCGCAATGGAGTATATTGCTGATTTGTCACAATTAAATGAGCTACCAATTCTCTGCTCATCTTACTTAACTTGTTAGTCTTATCTACCGCGAGTAAATCGCTAAGTGAGATATCTGTGTGTATGGTTGCCGTCGCGCATGCTCGCCACGTTCAAATCTGTAACGATTGTTATTTGGCTTGTGATGCGGCTCGTCGTTAGACAATTAACACACATTTTATCGTCTATATGGATTGCCACGGGATTGCTGGCGCACAAATGTGTGTGTGTATGCCTAGCTAATTCTACAAAACACAGCAATCAAAAGAGCGCTGCACTTACCACATAGATTCCCCGCAGAAGACATCCACATCCTTGTTAATATGCCCGAAATATTGGTCAGGTTTTAAGTGGTAGCTCAAGACTTCTATAAAAATAATGGAACGTCAAGTAATGATATTATACGCAACATAGGTTAATATGACGTTACAGGCTTACGTTACAACATGTCGAAATCACTTTTTAACTAAATTTCTAATTCAAGCCCACAATATTAATGATCTCAACCTGTTAAGCAACAAGAAATGCAAAAATCAATAAATAGCAAAGTCAACCATCAACTGTAATTATAGGGGCAGATGTTACTAAAAAGAGTGAGAGGTGCCTTTACACCCCTTCGGCGTTGGTTCTCTCCTTCTATTGTTGCAAAACCACGTTTCGTCTAAAGGAATAAATTGTTTACAGAAGAACTATGTAAGTGTAGTGTAATTAAATATAACGGTAGACTATTGGTACCGCTTCATTCAGTTTTAGGCGGTTTTTATCTAACCATAATATTTTGTACTGAGAACAGTTGAGCTGAGGATTACGAGAAGGCTTTCCATGGTTTCCCAAATCACTCCAGGCAAATGCCGGGATGCTTCCTTCAAAAGTCCATGGCCGAATTCCTTCCCATTCCTTGCCCCCATCCTTTCCCGTCTCTAAAGACCTCGCTGTTAGAGAGACGTTAAGCAGATTAAAAAAACAACAACAAAAAAACAAAAAACGAGAAGGCTTACGAAGCACTGATCTGCACCAACACTTTGTGTAGAGATTGGAGCCAAGGGCGTTAAAACCATTTAACATCGGTACGCTGACCACGGAAAATCTTTTTAGCAAGCACAGCGCAGATAAATCGTTCATTTATACTCTCGTTCCGACATGAAAAGTTGCCAGAAACCCAAGCAACATCCAGCTGTGAGAAATTGCGTCATTTTCCTAGTATTTTGGTATACCTGGCATCGGTAGCTGAGGGGATGTTAGCCAGCCAGAGCGTTTTATTGGAAAATTCTGCTGTTTTGTTATAAATATTACTAGATTGAAGCACACAGCAAGAGAGGACGACATTGGCAAGCGACGGGACAGGCTGTTACGTGTCTGAGGAGGAGACGCGGCTTCAAAGCGAAGTTTCTTGCGACTTAGAATTGAACAGCGACGCACTCTGTTTTCGAAATCTAATTCATCTCGCAAATGGGCACCACAGACTGCACGCACGCTAGACCTGTGCAGTCATCGTACGAGTGAGAGATCAACTACAGCTAAGTACTACAGTTGGAAACACAGCTCTGCCGACCGAGCGTGGTGGGTGAACGGTTAACGTTCTAGCCTCGCATACGGGAGGACGCGGGTTCGAATCCCCGTCCGGGCATCGTTTGTAAACCCATATTAATTCGGCTGTATTATCCCGTCAGATATGTGCATTTGAAACTTTATATATTGTAATCAAGAAAAATTATGGCGCCAGAAAATGTATAGTCAGAAAGGGCTATCTTACCCATAACATTTAAGCAGGGTAGTATAAGGAAAATTCTTTTACTGGTTTGACAGAGGATTATATTCAATAGCGGCAATTATTTCCAGTAGTTCTTCCAGTAGTTCTTCCTTTCATAAGAATTCACAAAGATTTGAATAAATACTTAGTAGTCGCCTCACAAGTTACTATCATTTGCAGTAGTGCTGCTAAGTAAAAAAAATACCCTCACAAGTGATGACACAAGTCAGGACAAAGGGTAATAATTAGTGGACTAATTATCTGTCCATTTACAAAGCTGCTGTCAACGGAGCATTGCGACGAGGTGGCAAGTACGAGATAGTTGCTCCAATTTTTTTTAGTTCGGCTTTCAACAAATTATTAGCAACAAACAACAATAATTTTGTATTCGGAAGTAATAAATTTAATATTTCGAAGTTGTGCTTGAATCTGATTAGCAAATTTGTTTAAAGAGAACGAACATCTTCAATATTTTTTGCAACAGTTAAACTTACATTGCAAAAAGAGTAAGTACCTGTGTACGGTTAAAAGACGAGCTGAGGAACCTTGTCTGATAAATAAATAAATTTTGTAGTAGTACGCCAAATGTAACTGTTAACAGTAGTTATTTTGTTTGAGTTGGCTGATTGCATGGTGAAATTTAATATTAAACCCTATGGGTTTTTTTTATTTATTTTTTTTTCAGCGGGACTTTGTACGTGTCATGGAAATTTCAGTGAGCTAGCGTGCGCTTCTGTGGAAATTCTCGCTTGTGAGTCACTGCTCTGTATCGATTATAGTTTACAGGTCGAGATTCTGGCCTTCAGGTCATCTATACAGGTGATGTCACAAATTCTAATAAAAGCGTGACTGCAGGTACCTTTCCTTGCTAGACTTGCCAAAAATAAAGAAAAACAGACGTATAGGAAAAATTTTAATAAAATTAAAGATTCAAATTATTTGAACTCATGCAGTTCCTAGAATGTGAAGTAGGCATGGTGCAAACAGAAAAACCACATAAAAATTAAAGTTCTATTTGATCCAATCAAGCAGACATTCCACAAGGCGAGGTTTGGTTGGATATTCCCTAACGAGGCACCAGCCGTTGTGTTAATAGTATATCGGTCAGTTCCTCTCCGATGGGACTAAGGGTACGTTTACACTGGAACCTTGTTTCGCCGATTTTTCACTGCCGAACAACCAACCAAACTCTGCCAACTGAATTGGTTACACTAAGACAGACTTCGACCTATTTTTCTTCAGTTCCCGACATATCTCGTGCAAGATGGACGAAACTGACGTTCTTGAAATATTAAATGAGAACTCTCTCTTGAGATTTAATATTATGTTTTGTACTGGAGAAAGTGGAATAGGTAAACAGATAGAGAGGTTATGTGAGAATTCCATACATTATTCTCCAGATAATTGAAAGAGCATATTGAGTACTTCAGAATGAAACCGAAAACGTTTTTTATATATATATTTTGGAAAGAATCCGACCAGCTGTAGAAAAATATCTAAATTTCAGGAAACGTATTTCTCCAGAAGAAAGCCTTGATGTGACATTGAGGTAGGTACCTATTTCCGCAAAGGTTTTGGAAGTATTAAGTTCATTTGATTTATATGTTTATTTTTAAATTAGAAATTATTCATCTTTCAATTTTTATCTGTGTGTATAAGTCACCAATATAATCTATTCTGTTGTCAACTGAAATCGAAATTTATGAGAAGGTGTGATCTGAAAAAAAAAAACAATCATTTTATGAAATAATTAATGTAATTTATTGAAATATTAAAACAAGTCATAATAAGTGCTCATTGGTGAAAATACATTTGTACTGTTTGGTCTGTAAAACGTATGTGTCGGAAATTACTTCATTTGTTTGTTTGGCCGATATCGGCCGTAATCGGCAAAGTGAAAAATCGGACGAAGTTGGTTCTTGTGCAATCGAACCCTTTTTTCTGTTAAAAGTGGAATTCGAGCAACCGTGAATTCTGAAGTCGAGTGTCTTACCCACTTTTATTGTCAGGCGAACTTACTCTAATGGTGGAATAATATGTTATTATATGTCTGTGAAACGTGCAACTTGCGTTTTGCATGATTAGTGTATTTTTGTTTTGTGAAATGTTTATTTTATGAGGCGGAGATTGGGGATCGTCCCAGCATTCGTCTAGATTTGTGTCTTTCAATCTGTGGGTCTCGACCCTCCGAGGGGTCGCGATCGCAAGCCAGGAGAAAGTAAAAAGCAAGGGTTTAAGTCTTACAATACAATAAAAATTTCCAGGGAGAAGGCTCTGCCTGTTTAGTTTTTAATAAATTGCCGAATCGTGGTTGAGATGCTAGTAACCAAATAATTTCCTAAATGGAGCCTATTTTTCTTCTTTCCACTATATTTCATTTAATTTTAATTATAAGTCTATTTTTTTTTTCGGTTTTGATTTGCTTCCGCCACTGCCACTTGTAGCAGATGAGGTTGGCTACACAGATCTTCTGAGAACTCGCTCTCAGCGAAGCTAGTCCGTACTCGCAGGCGTACTCGGACGATTACAGTGAACGAAAACAAAGCTGTTCCTATGTGACCGCTGATCCCACTTTCTCGCATCCCGCGCCGCCACCACTGCCCGCAGAGAGCTCGCAACTACCTCGCACAGCATTTGATTTCTCGATCAGTAGGTATAGTCTCAATAGAAAGAAAATTAAATAAGACGTTTTTCAAATCATTGATATAATTTTTTTACGGACATGAAGAGTCACCAAAACATTTTTTCTAGTTAAGGGGTCACAGATTGAAAAAAAATATTAAAAAACTGGCCTAGATTACCGTGGGAACCGCCTAAAAACAGCAATCACGTCGGCTGGTACGCGGGGACCAGGACTTGAACCAGCTTTCGCTGGACCTCCCCTCCCCAGAGTGGAGATATCTTGACGCACGCAGCCACACTGGCGGGTGCGTTTGTAGTTTAATGAAGCTAAAAGTCAGCAAAACTTTCGCTTGCCCTTACACTAGGTGACGGATTATGCACACCTAGTGGTACACTTTTTGAAAAAACTGCAGCACCTAAGGACGTGAAATTGATCATACTAATTCAAAGTCAATTCTAGATGTGCCACCAATCATTATTTTGCAAATATATATATATATATATATATATATATATATATATATATATATATATATATATAAAATTATTTTTATTCGTTCATGCTGGCAAAGAGAGGTCTTCAGTTTGGAAATCGCTATCGTTGAACGAATAAGTTTGGTAAATAACACGTAACCTGTGGTTTCTCGCCCTAAAGCAGTTTTGTCTGGTGGCTCTCCGTTTAAGAGAAATCGGGGATTAGAAAGTGAAAAAATTGTGCCTAAATGACTTATACCACTACGGAAGACCACTTGTTAATAACGTCGGTTTAGCAGTGCATGTTGAGGCAGTGAGTTAATGAGCGGGGTGTCCTCCGTTCGATCCCACCACCCGCGAAATTATTATTATGTTTGTATTGTTATTTGATTTTGTAGCATTTCAAATTTTTTTTGAAACAAAGTCTCCAAATTATTTATTTTCTTTTGAGAAATACAGAAATGATGAATGACCTAAATCATAGAAACATTTGAAACACAAAAATTACGTGCACACCAAGAAAATTTTATGATGGATATCCTTCCACAGTCAGAAAGTGAAATATTAATTTAATTTTTTGAATTAAAGTTTATCTATGGTTGTTGGATGTTTTTTTGTAAATAAATCTGTGCTTGTGTAAACGTAGATGCATCGGTTTTGTAATTATAGTAAAGAAATCCCGCTCCTTCCCTTAATCAGTTACTTAAATAACTATATGATTTTACTAAATATAAATTACAAGGACAGGGAAAATTCCTCATCACTCACCAAAGTTGAAGGCAGCGACGGGAGAAGAACATATATCACGAACAAAAAAATACACAATATTTCGGTCTTAAACCTTCTTCATGTTAAAGAGAATGAGTCATGTGGTTCGGGAGGTGTGCACACGCCGAAGTTTCCTACATGACTGAGTGGATATCGATATGGCGGTGGGACTGAGATATTATATATAACTACGTATATCGCAGAAGGTGATAGAAATAGTAATATACTGTAATGATCCGTGAGAGACAGAGGTGCGCGTGTTTCTTTTCTCGTCTGGTGTGTGTCGGTCCCCGGTCCCAGGGGAGGTTCTGCTGGTGTTTGGGGAACGCCAGCCCCTGAGTGTTTCCATTAAATGTGACTTATGGCATAACAGCCTCGTGACAAGGCCTGCGACTCAAGATGGAGTGGGAGCCTGGGCTGTTTTAGTAAACAAACAAAATAAGAAGTAAATCGGTATCCTAGAACGAAGGGTAAGGGGAAGCCAGGAGTACAGCCAATAGGAACAATTTGTATTTTTATTACAAAAAAAGGGTGGTTTTGTTGCATGTCCTGAGCCAACCAGCAAGAAAAGCTTCCCTCCAAATACAGTGATTGGCAGACGTCATCAAGAGTGGGGGTGGAGAACGACGCTTCTTGGAGGCAGCGGGAGAAGACATGGGGGACTTGTTGACTACCGACGGAGAGGTGTGGATCGACCGAACAGCTGACTACTGGGGACAGCAGTGAGGCAGCCGGCCGTGATGGAGAGCAGGTCAACCCACCGACTGCACAACGTAGATTCGCCTGCACGGTAACCACCATCCAGAAAAAGGAACTTTTGCATCATCGTCGTTTTTTACCCTAGTTATCGCTCTGAGATAAACTGTCTTGCTCCACCGAGAAAGTTATGTACTGTGGTGTGACAGCGTCACCCACAATGAATATAATTAAATTGTTATTAATTATATTCATAATTCTTTTTATTATATTCAAGTTTATTAATTATTTAATCTTGCAACGTGTAAATAATTGTAAATAATGAAGGTTGTCTGGATAGATTAAACGTATGTTTAAACCAGGGCGGCCAAAGGTATAGTTTGTTATAAATTTAATTTTTCTGTAAACTCATGGCTCAGAAAGGTTGAATATTGAAGGCTGGAAACTGCCATTTCGGACGGTTGAGGGAGGAACAATGGAGAGTCAGGCGACACGGCGGCGCCGGGCCAGCCCAGCCTCAGTCCCGTTTGAAAATAGGACGATGACCTACCCCACCCCGCTACTGCCCCGAAGGCCAAGTAGAAAACGCGTGGAGGGAGACGGCGAATGCGACGCGTGATATTAAACACGAGACGACGGAAATGTGTAGATAGCCAATCATGAACATTTATTGGGGTCTACAATACTAATTCCGTGGAGTTCTTTTACATGTGGAGTGCAACTAGCCGAGGAAGAAGAAGGAGCCATCTTAGACTTCACTTGGGTCCAAGACGAGCTGGTGAACAGACGTGTCAGCCGGCACGCTCTCTGATGATCATTGTGGTTGATCATTTCTTGCTTTGGGAAAGCGAGATGTTGAGTGGCATGCTTGCCATTATTTGGAAGTTATGCTAATAACGCGGTCGTAGCCGCTTATTTAGCTTCCATTGCTGCAGTGGCATTGTGTTTGTCGCTCACCATCACGGCGATGATTCCATGGTAATGTACCAGAAACGACGGTCACTATTCAGTGGATTTTAACAGACTTGTGAGCCCTTAAGCTACGCCTGGATTAAGACTCTGTTCCCGTCACTTAAATTCTGAGCTAGCTGAATTTATATTCCACATTTAAAATTTTCAAGCATCTTGCTATTTGTTAATTCAATTTTGATGCTTTTCTTTCATTTATACGGCGCCCCTGGGATTTTTCTTTGTACAGTAAAATGTTAGCTTCAATTTGATGGCCTGTGTTGCCATATTATTCAATGTTAACTTTTCTGTTGTATTTTATTTGTTGAGATATTTCATTCGGTTTTGTTTGCTTTCACCGGCGAATTGTAAAAGTCGGGTATTGCTTGTTTTTGCTGATTCAATTGTGTTTAACGTAACGTTAGTTACTACCCGACCTTGTAAAGGCCATAAGACTCAATAAATGAGGTTTTATTTTGTGTCTGAAATTCATGGTTCTAGTTAAACCTATTAGATCCCCTTATAGCATCATTATATATGTATTTTGTCATTTTCAGGAATTATTTAAGATTTTAATAATTCCCCCCTCCCGGTTTTGGCAACTCACGCCTTCTGCTGCTCACACATAGCAGCCCCCTTATTGTACTTATTACAGTACCCTTGTGTTGCAAAAAGAAAATTAATCTTTGTAAAATTTTGTTTAGGAAACCATTAAAATACATGAGTAAAACGTAAAGTCAGATTGTGAACCGTGTTTTCAATAGATCCCATCCAGTCATGTAATGTGTCATTTGACTTTATTAATAATTCTAGTTGATCAATAATTCATGTTTAAGTAACAATACTTTGAGATCTGGATGTCGCTTCCCTCAGAATAGGGTACACTCCAATCTCTGGCGCCCACCTGATTTGTTTTTATGCTTAATATTAGTTGCAAATTAATAACTGGTAATGAACGGCCACAGTATGGTCGAGAAGTCGCTTTCCTAACATAGGGAACACTTCAAATTATGACGCCCAGAACGTGGGGCTAACGAAAAATCTGAAACTGATGCTCAGAGTACGGGTTGCGTAAATGTTGCATGTAATCCCATGATGTTAATGTTTAAAACTATGCTGGAACAACAGTCGAAGATTATTTGCGAAATGAGCGCGAGAATGAACGAAAAATTTGGTAAATGCATGAACAACAGAAAGCTATGATGGAAAGACAAAATGAAACCGAAAACCGGATAAGCGAAAAATTTATGGCTCTCAGTGAAAGCTTGAAAATTGATATAAGTCTACAGTTGAATGAACAGCGAATCGCCATTTGCGAACTAGTAAGATCTGATTTCAGAAGCGGGGATGCCGACATGAATAAGATCGAAACTGAAACTGCACGTCAGTGCATGGAAAAAACGTTTGGAAAGACGGATCGAAAAATGACAGAGAATTCGAGAAAAACAGTAGACCAGGAAATAAAACCTACAATGAGGGTAGTGGAGCATGAAGATTTGAAAAACACTGTAGCTGTGGTTGTTGATAAGTGGAAAAACGAGGTGAATAATATGAATGAATTGAGTAGCACTACGAGGGAAAATCAAATGATTGAAGATGAAGTTTCTAAGGAAACGGAAACAAGAGATCCTGGAAGAGAATCTGAGGATGATTTGCGAACTGTAAAGTCCTGCGGAAAATTTGCTGAGATTGAAAGTATCATCGGAAGAAAAGAAGAAAACAATGTGTGTGAAAATAGTAGCTTTTCACGTTCGATTACCGAACTCGAAAAGAGTATGTTGAAGGATGAAATTAAGTCGATTCGGCTACAGCTGTCTGTCAGTGGAACAATAACAAACAGAGAAAAAAAAGAGACAAATACATCAAAGATCAACAGTCTGCAGCGAACGAGAATACATAAAGTATGTCAAGTTCTTAAAGGTAAATGAAACATCTGCCGGGATAATGGGAGAGTTTCAGAGGCTTAGAACCTTGCGGAAAAACAGATGTGTTAGGGGGGCTGCTTTCCTCCGGGTGCCTGACCTCACAGCTGGAAGGGCGGGTGACACAAGCGAAAAAAAACTTCTGGATCACGGGCCCACGGTAGAAATGGTATGCGGCCGGGAGTCTTACAGAAATATTACGACAACAAAGAGAAAACAAAGCTGTGCAGGATTGCCGATCGTAAATGAACAACACTGCTTGGAGTATCGAGCGAATAGGAATAATAATAATTTGGAAAATGAAAAATGGATGCAGATTGTGCATGGCCGCTTGAAGTGTTAACGAATATATGAAGCAATTTTGATCACCAGATATTGGAAATATGACCATGCAAGATTATGTTTGTAGTTAGCAATAAATGAGTATAGAATAGTAACTGTAAAGTTAATGTTTCGTACTGATAATTATTCGAGCAGTGTAGGATCCGTTGGAAAACATAGAGATGTAGTTCATCAAAAATAATATAGAACGGAAGTTAATGTAGCAATTTCGTTGAAAAATAAATAATAATAAGAGATGTATGAGAGACGGCTAAAACTCTGGAGTGGACAGAATACGGAAAAATTGATCAATTGGTGTTCGCAAGTTTAGAAGATTTCCATAAAAAAAAAAAGAGACCCCATTATTCATAACACTAAAAGAAAATATCCTCGATCAATTATAACACGAGAGATCTGGGTTGATTACGTTATGTTATATTAATTCGAGACGGGTTTGCTGAAATGTTTACAAAGGTAATCAAATCTAAAATACTGCGTGACATTAAGATGTAGTTTATAATCGGAATGATAATAATTGGCGGTGTGTTGATGTTGAAAATCGTAAGAGACAAGAGAAAGGAAGTGCTCGTGATAGTAAGAATGATGACGAAAATTTGCGAGAAATGATATTGAATGATTGGTAAGGATATATGCTGACCGAAGACCGTTGAAGGTAAAAGGGGCATAAATGATTTGTTGACGGATAAAATCGTCAATTAGAATTCAATGATGACAGGAAAAGTCATTTCGTCGTGGAAGCTAGAACGAGCGCGGAACTATAGTCGCATTACGAAAGTAGAGAGTGGTCCAACACGCTGAGAATTTTCTGAAAAGAGGATTGTAAACGCTTGATAAAGAATATACATAGAACACCGGTTAGAAGATTTCACGAAAGAAGTAATTGTGGCTTGATAAAAATTAAAGTGGTTTGAAAAGAAATGTGAATAATCATGAACCCGTCATGAAAGATTTTCCGAGGATGCAATAAGAAAATAATTTGAAGATGTGGTAAACAATAAAAGATAATTATATTTACTTGAGAAGTTAAAAAGTAACTGGTCGTACTAAGATTGTTTTGCTGTCTCAGAGTCCGGAAATTTTAAAAATACAGATGGGAAAACGCCGATACAGAATGAGTTGATTGTAAAATAGTTTGAAAAACGTAGAAGTAAAAAGAGTTAAGCACTAGAATTAATCCAAAGGATCGTTGAATATTTAAATAGTTGATGATAAGTTAGAACCTAGTTTATTATTGAGATAAGAGATTTTAGGATTAATAAGATTAATTTTCCTGCTCTAGCAGTAACGAAAACCATTCAGTTTTGTTTCACCGGCATTGTTTGAATCAACTTCTTTAATAACGGCGTGGTAAGTGATACGGTCGGTGACACACAATAAAAAAATCAAACACGGGGTATCAACATGTCTTAGAGAGGGAAGGAAGGGTTTTTCACGAAAAAGGAACCAAGGATCTTACAAAACTCAGCTAGATAAACATTAGAAAGACGTGCTTCTGTACTGGTCAGAGGATAGACATTCAAGTAATTACGCTACACATTGCTGTGTGAGAACTCAAACTGTGTACTAATCTTGGAAGTTGGTTCAATGAAGGTATGTGGTTACAGAAGCCACTGGTGAAATAATAAAATTAAAAAAAAAACTTATTTAGTAATGTTTTGTAGTAAGGGTACGCTCATCACAAATGATTGTGTGAAGGATTGTAATCATTAAAAAAAAATTGTTTAATGAATATAGAATTGTTAGAAAACATTAAGAGAGTGTGAATGATAGTGTATCTTCAGTGAATTAAGAATTTTCAAAGTTATATGTCCATTTATTTTCATGTTTCATTGTTTAATTATAGATGCAACATTGTTAGATAAGTAATGAATGTAATATGTTTATAAATTAGATGACGTACTCCATCTGGTTTCGCTCCACACTTGTTCAGGGGATTGAAACGGATGCTCAAGGATAATACGCTCTTGAATCATGTTAAATGACATATTAGATGGGATGATTGGAAGCAGGGTATTTTATTATTCAATTTGATATTTTGTTAGTAGGTATGTGGAGTGGTCACAAGGGACAGAGCAAGACAGGGCATAATTAAATAGTGATGCTAGCTATCGCGAGTGTGTTTAATGAACAATTATTAAGGAATTTAAAATTATTCAGTGAATAATTTTAAATTATCGGAGTTGGTGGATAAAGTTGTAATGATCCGTGAGAGACAGAGGTGCGCGTGTTTCTTTTCTCGTCTGGTGTGTGTCGGTCCCCGGTCCCAGGGGAGGTTCTGCTGGTGTTTGGGGAACGCCAGCCCCTGAGTGTTTCCATTAAATGTGACTTATGGCATAACAGCCTCGTGACAAGGCCTGCGACTCAAGATGGAGTGGGAGCCTGGGCTGTTTTAGTAAACAAACAAAATAAGAAGTAAATCGGTATCCTAGAACGAAGGGTAAGGGGAAGCCAGGAGTACAGCCAATAGGAACAATTTGTATTTTTATTACAAAAAAAGGGTGGTTTTGTTGCATGTCCTGAGCCAACCAGCAAGAAAAGCTTCCCTCCAAATACAGTGATTGGCAGACGTCATCAAGAGTGGGGGTGGAGAACGACGCTTCTTGGAGGCAGCGGGAGAAGACATGGGGGACTTGTTGACTACCGACGGAGAGGTGTGGATCGACCGAACAGCTGACTACTGGGGACAGCAGTGAGGCAGCCGGCCGTGATGGAGAGCAGGTCAACCCACCGACTGCACAACGTAGATTCGCCTGCACGGTAACCACCATCCAGAAAAAGGAACTTTTGCATCATCGTCGTTTTTTTTTACCCTAGTTATCGCTCTGAGATAAACTCTCTTGCTCCACCGAGAAAGTTATGTACCCTTGTGTTGCAAAAAGAAAATTAATCTTTGTAAAATTTTGTTTAGGAAACCATTAAAATACATGAGTAAAACGTAAAGTCAGATTGTGAACCGTGTTTTCAATAGATCCCATCCAGTCATGTAATGTGTCATTTGACTTTATTAATAATTCTAGTTGATCAATAATTCATGTTTAAGTAACAATACTTTGAGATCTGGATGTCGCTTCCCTCAGAATAGGGTACACTCCAATCTCTGGCGCCCACCTGATTTGTTTTTATGCTTAATATTAGTTGCAAATTAATAACTGGTAATGAACGGCCACAGTATGGTCGAGAAGTCGCTTTCCTAACATAGGGAACACTTCAATACCAATAGGGTATGGAATGTAGGGACGAAAACAAAAATAGTGAAATAAATACAGATAGATAAATTTTGGAAAAAGGGGAAAAAAAGAAATGTAATTAGTTAAATGGCAATAATACTAATACTGATAATAATGAGTGATGCGACAGACTATATACAGTTTAATCAAAATCAAAATTAAATAATAAAAGGAATGTACACTTCAAATTTGAATCGAAAATAACGTTGCCGCAAACTGAACTATTGAGAGAAAATGAACTTATGCTCCAGAAAGAGAGATATTAATTTATTTTTTGTATTATTGATGTTCTATGGTTGCTGAATGTTCTATGTAAAATAAAATCTGTGACTTATGTAAATGTAGATGCAGCGGTTTTGTAATTATGCAAAGAAATCCCGCTGCCTCCCTTAATCGATTAATTAAATAACCATGTAATTTTAATGCTAAACTATGCAAAGCTTAATGACAATCAAAATTAAAGCTCACTCTACATGGAGATTTTGAGAACTGTTTAACGGTAGAAATATGTTTCCACGTAACTGAAACAAACCAAAAATGTATGCAGGCCATTAGTTTAATGAAACCAAACACAAGAACCATAAAATGTTTAGTAAAACGAGAGGTCTTACTATGCAATGGAATCACCTGGAATCAGCTTCAACAACAGTCTGCATTTCAATGATAATGGCTACGTCTCCAAGATCACCGAGCCTCTGATATCGACCAGTTTCTGTCGGTGAAGTGACTCAACGAAAGCTGTTTTCATCACCATATTTTCAAAACAATATTCCGTAATTTTCTGTATTGTTCCCCCCTCACCACGAATTCCCAGTTGGTTAACGCTCTGGCCTCGCATTCTGGAGGACGCGGGTTCGAATTCCCGTCCGGGCATACTACCGAGCGTGGTGGTGTAACGGATAGCGTTCTGGCCTCGCATTCGGGAGGACGGCGGTTCGAATCCCCGTCCGGGCATCCAGATTTGGGTTTTCCATGGTTTCCCCAAATCACTCCAGGTGAATGCCGGGATGCTTCCTTCAAAAGGCCATGGCCGAATTCCTTCCCATTCCTTGCCCCCATCCTTTCCTGTCTCTAAAGACCACGTTGTTAAAAAGGGACGTTAAACTGTTAAAAAAAAAAAAAAAAAAAAAAAAAAAAAAAAAAAAAAAAACCGGGCATACAGAATTGGGTTTTCCATGGTTTCGCCAAATCACTCCAGGCAAATTGCCTTGGCCGCATTCCTTCCCGTTACTTGCCCCCAGTCCTTGCTGACTCCCACTATTTAAAAATGATCTACAGTCAACCACAGCCAGTCAACAGCGTGCGTCAGTGTGGAAGAAGGAGCGTTATTTTGTGTTATTGCTATAGAATTGTGTGTCATAGCTTTTTGATGTAGTTGACTGACGAGTTGTGATCAAGATATTCGAATTTTAAGAAACAATTCGGAACGAGGTAAGTGACAACTGCTGATTATTTTTATTTGGCAATTTTATTTAACAGGAGCAGTTTCTGTGTTATATGCGTGTAATATATTGGTAACTATTCAGTTTTCAGACAAGTCTACTGACTTTTTGTAATGCAAGCACAATGGCTTCGATCTTTATCTGCCACTGCTGCTCATAACTTTTTGAGGAATTGACGAACAAAATTTGTACCGTAGGAGCAGCAAGGCACATGTATATTTGTTGTCCTAACCACATTTCAAGCAGTCGCAATCCGGAAACTTTAAAGCAAAACTTTAATTTGTTTACTGAAAACAGAAAAATAATAGGCGTCTACAGTTAGTTCAGTTGACTGCACGGTATCTGCATTTTCCCTACAAGAAATCGTTTAGATCATTCGGTAGGGAATTTCGTTTAGCTAACAGTAAATATGCATTACAATATGGTTACACGTTCCGTATCTAGTTACTTTGTGTATGTTTGAAGGTGAAAGCAACTGAAAACTTTAGGAAATTTCTGAACAGGACTGAAGTTAAATTTTTGTAAGTAGTTGAATTGGTGTGATGAAATTTCGGTCATCTGGTGCATTTTCCCTTGTGTTCGTGGTTCATTTTACACTCGTTCTATGATTCTCCCAGAGCGGTCTGGTAGCTCAGTGGTTAAGGCGCTTCCTTTCAACAAGTTCGTTGCTCCGGTCCCGGCAGGCGCAGGAATTCTTAAGAATTGTGTTTGATCATATGAGCTATGCCAGGACGCTCCGTGGTTCGGATTCCGCGTTAAACTGTAGGTTCCAGAGGAAAGGAACTGGCCATCCTACCTCTGACACAATGGCTTAGTATGCCTCCTTCGGGAGGATCCAACCAACCTTCGGGTTGTGGACTAAGTTAGGTTTTTATTATTCTCCACTTACATAGGACACGGGTTGGATACGTAGTCCAGAATTCAATTCTTCAATTTTTTTTTCAAGCGAACGTTCTTCATACTGTAATGAACATACGTAATCCTTCAGTTAAAAGATGTTTAAAACGGTTAACAATAATTTCACAGTCAGGTTTGCATCGCTTTAAGCAAATAAAGATTTTTAGAGAAAGAAAAATTAATTATTTTGATCAATAGAGTTTTCCTTTAAGAATAAATACAGATTGTACATAATTACCTTAAATATTAATTCACACTTTCCTTTTCGGATCGTAAAAACGAAGAAATATTTCTCACAATGAATTCATACCTAATTAAAGTTGACATTTTCGTTCTTTTATTACTGTTCCTGTGCTGGAAAACCGATATAACATCATTCATCAATTATGTCCCATTAAAATTTTTCCCATCTGGACGTATGTGTCCACAAAACTTGTAACTCAGAATCTTTCACTGATCTTGTTAGGGCGAGCGACATTAGCCGACAATTTTTAGATTTTTGTGGTTAACGTTTTGAAAAAAACTACTGTACATCCATACGTGAAATTGAACATAAATTAGCTCGCCCTAATAATTCAGAGTTATCTCTAGATGTGCCATTAATCATTATTTTTGCAAAAAATTGTAATAATTTTTATTATTTTTATTAGCATATATATGTAATGCCATGAGTGATAATGGTTCGTTTTGAAAATTATTTTCATTCAACTTATGAAAATAGTGGTTGTGTTCCGATTCCACTGACAACTAAATTTTGTAAAATACGGAATATCACTTGTTCAAGAAAAAAATTTCCATTACAACTAGCTTCCGCAATCGTAATTCATAAAGCTCAAGACTTAACATTAAATAAAGTTGCTGCAGACATTGGATAAGAAGAAATTTCTGCTGGTTTAATATATGTTGGGTTATATAGAATAAAAACTTCAGAAATACTAACATTAAGTAGAAGATTTTCTTATGACAGAATTAGTAATATCAAAAATATTAAAATGTAGGAAACAGGAAAAAAACTTGAATACGGTATCTTGTATCTGATTAAAAACAAATGAAATAAATTGATATTTTAAATATTTAAAGATTGCGTCTTATTAAAAACGTGCCTAATTTTTTTCAACAAACTGAAATCACGGATTTTGATGATAGTAATTTCTTTAATTGTATATAATCTTTTTCATAACAAAACTTCGCGAGTCACCACAAAGCCGTGCTTTTAGCTAGTATTATACAAAATTGGAATTACTTGCCTAAGGAACGTACTCAATGCATTTAGGTTGCATCACCCTGGGAGTTGGAAGCTGTAAACAAAGTACTACTGGCTTGAAAAGAGGAAACAGAACGTTTATGATCTAGCTCCAGAGACCACATCGTAGCTGTTGGCCGTGTGACGCATGGAGGAAATTTCCTTCCTCCATGGTAGAGATGGGTAGGTCCGGATGGATGCAGTTCCGCGGACCCGTATCACTTGCGCGAGGGATGGATGTACATCCGAGAGCTTGTCGGATCTGCTTCCAGCCGGACCTGTAACAGCGCCACAGTTCTCGCGTGGCCGGAGGTTGATCCACGGCCGGACCTGCAACGCGGAGCTGGAATGCAATTTTTCATTACAGTTTCGATTTGAAATCTATGTTTTGAAGAGTTTAATGTCATTTACTGTACGATTGGATTACAATTCTGTTTAAAGATGAGATTATAAATGAAAAACTATTTCTTAATGTCTGACTGCTAGTAGATAATTACAATAACTATTAAATGTCAATGGGTAGCTAAAACCCGGTAGTACATTATTGGTCGGGAAAATGCTTCTAAGGTGAGGACTGTTTTACGTGCTAAATAAGAATGGACTTATAATTTAACTTGTAATTTTAATGCGTTGTAGTATTATTAAACTTTTAACGTTCAGTTTGATTGATCACAAAGTCTCTAGAATTTTTAACTTTCTGAATTCTGATTGCTTAAGGACAAATCAGATAATACATTTAACATCTCTTTATTGCAGAAACATGGTTCGTAGAGTTTCCAAGGAACATTATACATATCTATACTAATATTATAAATGCGAAAGTAACCCTGTCTGTCTTTATGTCTGTTTGTTACGTTCCTTGGGCTAAACGGATACTCCGATCGTGATGAAATTTGACAGGAAGATGCTGTTGAAATTAGGATCGAGATGGGATACTATATTATGTATAAATAAGAACATATTGCCATTAAATTATGAAAACTATCTCAACTGTAAAAGACAAACGCATAATGTATATATATATTTGTAATGCGCACCTAACTCAGTAGATGTTAGTGTGGCGTAGTGATAACGAGTTTGTTTCGCAATAATCCTTCAGCGTTGCTCCGGGATCTAATCCCATTGGGTACAAATATTTTTATGAATTGTTTTTCATAGTTTGAGCCAAGCCTAGGATTTTATAGTAAGGATACCATGTTCTGGCAAATCTTTGGAGGTAGAAAGCGTTAACTTTATTCACGGTATACTGGTTCCACAGGTAGTTTTTGTGTGATCTAAACTAATAATATTGTGTATGCGAAAGTGAGTCTCCATCTTTTTTTTTTACGTTTTGATGAATATATGTGTATACCGATGACAAGGAAATACTTTGTATATTTGGGAACGAAATAGGATACTTTTTCCGATATGAATAACAGTTTTAGTCATGAGACAGGTTCGAAGGTAGAATGGTATATCGATGGCGTTCCCGTCATATTACGCCGATTCAGTGTTGTTTGGGACATCTTAGATAATTTTCAGCTTTGTATATCCAATTCTAGCAATCAAATTCTAAATCCACGCGTACGAAGTCGCGGGTAACAGCTAGTAATATATATAAATGATTATGTGACATTATTGCGAGCTACTCTGCTGGCCGCTTTTACAGAAATATTTTATAATCCAGCCGTTTTTAGAACGTCTAACAATGGCTCAAACAATCGGTTATTATTACTAAGAATGAAATCTTGCTTAAAAATAATTTCAACTAAATTGGAAATAATTTTAAATAAAATTACAAAGAAATTAAAAGTTTCTGAAATTGCACAAAATAAAATAAAGATTTTTAAATCACCAAAAACACTTTATGGTAGCTGGCAAAACATAAATATTACTGTTTGATTAAAATGCATTGTATCGCACTCGATTTAGCATTCACGACAACGTTTTATTCACTCAATCAAAACAGTTTCACATAGTATACAGAGCAAAACACTATACATAATATAAGAACAAATCTCACGTAATTTCTCGCTCACAATTTAAAATAAGTTATACTTGCAATTTTGTTTTTTTTTTTTCATTTATAATAAACTGTTTCTTAAGCTGGTATATTGTGGAAAGGCAATATTTATCAAAAAATGTTGACTCTTGAATAATTTAATTTTTAGTAAAAAAAAAAAAAAAAAAAAACTAACAGTTAACAAAGACTTTCGATTTTTTTTAGTAGTACTTAAACATTATTAAGAAATGATTTCATTTTATTCTTATAGAAGCCCACAGAAATTTTACTCTTACTTTTATCATTATCAAGTCTGATTATGCTGTGATTTTATAATATTACGTACAACTGTGAGTTTCAGACAAAAATAAAACAAAATTATCAGAATTAATATTGTTTCATTTCATAAATTAATTGATAAACACGATATAACTCATACTGCAGTTCTCCTTGGTAGGATTTGTATCCACCATATGCTCGATTGTAGGTTCGGACCCATACAGGTCCGCCGGACACGTATTTGGATGTAGGTCCGTACACATCCAGTTCCGCCATACACTCCGCGCCAGGCCCGCCGCTAGCTATTAGAGCGCCCGCGTGCAATCACGATTATGCCGCCCCCTGTCTAACTACAGCCAGTGGTGGATCTAGGAAATTTCCTAACCAGGTCAAAAAATTTTGAGATTGCCGACCCTTCGAACATTATTTGGCGCCCCCATTGCTGCCATTTCGAGTCGAGTGTCGCCGACCGCCCGAAGCAACTGTTGAGCTTTTTTGATTGTCTGCTACATAATACGCTGCAAATTTCGTCCCGGCGACAATGGAGTGGCAACTATCGCGGGGCGGCGATTGTCGATCACTCGTTTTTCCGCCCCCCTTGATGTGCCGCCCGCGTGCGGTGCACGCCTTGCACGCCCGCTTACGGCGGGCCTGCTCCGCGCGCTCGATTGTAGAACCGGACCCATACAACTCCGCCGGACACGTAACTGGATGTAGGTCCGCACAGATCCAGTTCCGCCATACACTCCACCCGACCGATTGTAGAGCCGGACCCATACAGGTCCGCGGACACGGAACCTGGATGCAGGTCCGCAGCGCTGGATGTACATCCGGACCCGACTCCTTTAAAATCTCGGACCTGCCCATCTCTACTCCATGGTGTGACGCCCCAGCTCAGATCTGTGGCCTTCGGGTACAGCAAATGTTAGGAAATGGTTATACTCTCTTGATGTCTAGGAGGTCAGTAGGTAAGGTGAGCATCTCTCATACAGTTATTACCTTCAATTACATTTCACCCTGTAGTGTTACGAATTAATTATTAATAAAATTATTTATTCTAGTGTAAAAAAGTATGGCTCCTTTTAATAATCGGCTGAGATTGGTATCTGAGACTGAATGAATCGAAAGGAAAAGTAACCACGACATTGTTTACAATCAATGAATTTATTAATAATTCTAAGATGAATTTAGTAACGACATTCATATTTTATTTAATCACTTATTGTGGAAGTTGGAAAAAATACAATTTGACCGAATGAATATATTGAATAGTTTTTTGCGGACCAATCATACAGATATGAGAGATGAGAGTATTACCGTAATTGTAGTGATGTCTTCAAGCTGGCGCCGTCTTTTACGGAGAAAGCCCGTCTCTCCGTCACTGCAGTATTGAAGTCTACAGACACTACCTGCCTTCAGAACAGAAACAGATCACGGCCCTCAGATGGAGTGCGACCAGTCCTTCCCAACGATACAAGGGGCGTCCATTAATTACGTGAGGTACTTTTACGGAAATCTGGACACCCCCCTTCCACCGTGGTGAGATCTGGTGGCACCCTCTTCACCTATGATGAGGTGATATCTCGAGCCCCCTTTTTTGATGACCTCGTAATTTTTGGATACTTTTTTTTGGCTCTCCTGTTTTCAGTGGAGGTAAGACTTATTGGGATCAACACCGCAAGTAGTCTGTAGACCTTATTTTTATCTCTACTATTCTTCAAGGAATTAAAAAGATGACCTGAGATTTCTGTCGACCGGCACCCTTTCCCCCTTGGTGAGATTTCACCGGACCCCTTTCCTATTTCACCACACGTAACTAATGGGCACCTCCTAAGAAAAAGTGCGAAATACTCTTCACAAACCACATGATTTATCTTCCCCCGCGAGAGCCCTCTGGCCAATATACCTTCTCTGCTGCTGTTCGCTCGAGGAAAATATACATATATACATATATTAGTGTTATTTACTACACAGACCTGCGATATGCTGAATATCTTTCTGTAGCTTTGACACCCGATAATATTTGGAAATGTCGTTTTAACTGTTATATCTGAACTCGTACCGAGTCAGAAATGCTAAAACCTCGAAACGGGACGTATGGTTGTTAAACCCCGTAGGCCCTGTCACCGCAAGTACGCTGGTCGGTATACGGAATATTACAGCCTACAATTCCCTCCGATAGCGAAGATCCGATATCGGAGGTACCCAGAGACTAACCGACACAACAAACTCCACACATCTAGCGAAATTATCTTCCACCCGGAGGCCAACCTCTAGTTGGAAATCTGGTCTCATACAGTAGGACAGGGGTGACCACACTTTTACAAATTTTTTTATATTTCATTTTTAGTGGTATATATTTCTTTACAATGTGCGTTTAGTATCATTAATACTATATTATCTATATTTACATGTAAGAATAATAGTAAACACAATAATAACTCATGTTTCAATATTTTACTCCAAAAAAATGACTCTAGTGGGGACTTATAATTTTATATGCGGCCCGCGGAGTTATGATACACTTCCAAAGTGGCCCGCAAGATCATTTGGGTTGGCCACCCCTGCAGTAGGACATCTACATAACTGCACGGCTGGCTATCGTGACCATTATCATTGCTCCCTGAAAGATTCTGGTTGCCGAAGGCATACCCTTGTTGGTTGTTGCTACTGATTGGTACTGGGGGAGTTCTCATGGATTGTTGTGTGACCCTGGTGCGATTTAGGTGGACCCTGTGTCTCCGGGTTTTTGCCAAGAGTGCTCCACAGAGCCGAAGGTAATCCTTCTTTCCCCCATCATGGCTCATCGGTTGCTGCGGCGAGGGTAACAGCGAACATTTGTGTCCCTACTGTGTTTCGCACAAGGTTACTTGATTCAGGGAGAAGGATGCACGCCTGCAGTTGTGAACACTCGGTGCCGAATATCTATAATGTGCTTGGTTGATAGGACGATGCTCCGCGGGGGCGTGGCATGGAAGTGCCAGGAAGGTAAGAGCGCCCGCGGTACTTGAGCTGGGAATTGGTGAGCGCCGCCAGTTCCCTAAACAACCACCATACGTCCCGAACACAGTAGACTCTAACCCAGGGGTGGTCAACCCAGATGATCTTGCTGGCCACTTTGGATATACGTCATAACTTTGCGGGCCGCATATAAAATTATATATCCCTATATTAGATTTAGAGTCACTATAGACATTTCTTTGGAGTGAAAAATTGAAACATAATGAGTTAATATTGTTGTGTTTACTATTATTCTTACATGTAAACATAGATAATATAATAATAATAATGGTACTAAACGCATATTTTAAAGAAATATGTAACACTAAAAATGATATAAAAATATATATAAATATAAATGAAATAAATTTTGAAATATGAATGCACAACTAATGTAATTTTTAATACATTGGTTTTAACTACTTTGGCCTTATAAAATAAATATACTTTGTAAAAGTGTAATGAATCTCGCGGGAAGCAAAAATATTCAAGACGGGCCGCATGCGTCCCGCGGGCTGGCCACCCCTGATCTAACCCTATAAGATTTATGGGTTGTCTTTGATGTGCAACAAAGTTATTACTTTCCGGTTTAGGTGATCTGAACTGTTAATTTACAATATACGTGTGATACACGAAATTTGTTGTCAGTTTTCACCTACATTTAGTGACTTCTGATGGTGAATTCGGTTTGGAAATATGCTAGTTTCCACGTCTTGAAAAATCTTTTTTTGTGTGTGGTGCGGGCCCTTACGCTACAGCCTAGGTAGCCTACGCCTAAATGCGGCCTTGCATGTAAGAGTTGCAAGTAAACTGTAAGTACAAACACAGATAATTAATCAAATTTAACCTCTGTGTTTGCTCCTATAGCCGACGCCCTAAATTTGACACCCTCCTAAGATTGACAAATTTTTGGCCTCTAATCTACATCCTTTCCATAACCAAAAAACACCAACTAGGTAAGAAAAGCACAAGAGACGAGCAAGGGGAAATCTGACAGAATTGACCTGGCTTAAGTGGAAGCAATACCAGACTCAGACGTAGTCCCACGGGTGCTAATGCAGGTCCCACAAAACGGGAGTTCCTGATGGATATAGCACACTCACGGAATCAACTCAGAGAAGAAAAACTACATGAAGTCCCTTAAATTTAAAAAAAAAACTCCGTCAGATAGTGTGACAATATACCTTTGCACTATCTGCCTGCTTTACACGAAATAATTTACAAGTTACGGATATCACTACCGCCAGTTTCCTAAAAACACTATGCATACCTCAACGACTACCGTAGGACCTGATGGTGGAACGTCGTATGCATTGGAGAATGAGGATCCTGACTTCACCGTCTGAATCGCGATGATGGTTCAACCTCTATAAAATTAATATCGCCTCAACCTCAAGGTTTTCCACGTGCCGAGGAGTGTATGGGTGGTGAGCTTAACTAACCACTTCGTAGTGTACAACCCCAGAGACCACTGTTGAACAGGGCTTGGTGGCGTGATACGGCGGCTCCACGTCATTCGACTCCGAACACGTGGGACCAAAATTTAAAAAAAAAGGTGTAATTCCATTGCCTTCGGTACTAATGGGCTAGAACAAGGAGCGTCGAATGTATCTCGAAGAAAAGAAGATATAGGAGTTGAAAAGACGAGAGCGAATGTTTTAATACAAATCCAAGCAGTGGTTTAAGGCACTTGGGCCACCCGTCTCTTTACAACCATCTTTCCAAAGATCTCTTCAAATCCAGTCAGGAAAGAAAGTGTAGCTACGCATACACATCTGACATGATCACAAGTACAATGTTCTCATATCAATGCAAATGCGGTGCCAAACCCGTTACGGTCGTAACAGCCACGACCACAGACGTCGCTTGTAACACGTCTGCAAATCC
The DNA here is from genome assembly GCA_031002005.1 of Vandiemenella viatica. Taxonomy (NCBI): domain Eukaryota; kingdom Metazoa; phylum Arthropoda; class Insecta; order Orthoptera; family Morabidae; genus Vandiemenella; species Vandiemenella viatica. Next base: position 112,736,011 of record JARYHS010008074.1, read on the forward strand.
GACCTTTCCGATAGCAGGTAGCTAGGTTCTGGCATCAGCAATGTCACTACCATCATTTAAATGTGCTGCAACTATAGTTATTTCAGCATTAGTGGCAGAAGCATCTACAGGAACTGCTGCAGCTATAGCAGAAGTTGAACAGAAGACCCCAGAGCCAAAGTTTCAGCAGACAAATGTGACTAAATTTGTTAAGTCCCCTCCATTGTGCATCGTGTCCTCCCCCCCCCCCCCCAAATTACCTAGCTGTAGGTAGAGGAAGTGGAAGGGAACGAAGCCAAAGTAAAAAAAAAAAAAGAACCCGCATGTCGAGGCCTTCACAGAGTCGGAGATGTCGCTTGTATTTTCGAACGCTGAAGACAACAAAATACTGGTGGACGAACCTGGCCCAGTTCTTCAGCATTCACAGTATGGAGACCCACCCGAAATGCTGCGGTTAGAATTAAATAGATAGGATGACTACCATACTAAAGTGGAATATCAATGGGCTTCAGCTTCACGAAGAGGAAGTACTACTCTTGGCACGGTCTAATCCCTTGTGTCTCTGGCTACAAGAGATAAATTTTAGACGAACACATTACACATCGCTGAGGAGGTATGACCTATGCAGGATGGACGACTTCGACGGTGATCCAGCGAAAGGAGAGGGGGAGAGGTGACTGTTTGTCCGAGACACTATTCACTCCGAACCTGTTGCTCTAACCTCTGCCTTACAAGCAGTAGCGGTGAGGAACACGGTCGTTCCAAAAGACCGTATGCTCTATATACTGAAGTGGTTACTACGTATAACAACAGATATTTGAATTGATAAAGAATTAGTTTAAAATTAATATCGTAATTAAATCGATGAACTGTGTGCCTTAAATGATTTACAAGCATTAATTCCTTGCAATATGAATTATACCGCGGCAAATCTCTCATCTTGTGGCGACACGCAGATGTGCCCAGGCACATCGGTTGCGGATCACTGCGTTGAGGGATGAATCCAACATCAGACCAGAGATGGCCGTAACACTGCCGCGAGTGCTTTAAATGTGATCGTACGAAACTACGAAAAAACAGTGACCTCGGTCGTGAAGGCGCCCCTTACGCGTGGCTACCCGAGAGTACCTTGTGGTAGAGCGCACGTCCCTTTTGTAGTGAAGAGTAATTATTCCTAACAATCTAATACGGTGGTGTGGTTGGAGTTATATAGTAGCATAATGATGGATTGGGTTAGGTATTCTGAAGAGCGGTAAGCCCAGTTATAGCTGTACGAGAGTAAAGCCCATTACACGGGAATCGTTCGTGGTTAGTGACAAATGCATACTGATAACCACATCATTAGTTGTGATAAAAAGTACCTTTCTACGTAGTAAAATCCCGCTTTACCCCTCGCTTTTCGCTGCTTCTTCCACAACAGGTAATGGCAGGTAAACAAAATACACATTGACTCAGACTCGCAACAAGAAAATTAACAACGCATCTCCTCCTCGCGTTTTAATGTTGTTGTTTTTTTTTTAATCAATGTCCTAAAAGCATCACGTTGCTTTTTATTGAATTTGATGAAACATTCATAATGTAACTTTTGGTCGTAGTTTCTGTAAATTATACATTCCGGATTCCGGATTAAATAGCTGTACAACTTTGAAGAAATGAATTGTCAGAATACTCGAAGATTCGACATTTTTGATCTGATATCCACTTTAAATAACCTTATAACTTGCTAATAGCGAAAGTGATCAAAGGCCATTAACGAAAGTGGCCAGTAAAATATATAAAAAGCAAATAAACAGTAAAAAATAAACTGTGATCAAGCAGCAACACTAGCGAAATTTTAACTAAATTGAAATTTAACCTAAGTCGAGATGATATTTGGCATTCGTGGTTGTAGCAGAGACTATGAGAAGTTTAAGTTTCTTAAATGTTACTTTCATTAGCGAACATGTTACTGAAAAGTACTCGTAGTTCCACGTTTTTTCAGCCTAGAAATGTTTTAATTTTCCACATTTTTTTTATAGAATAAAATGCTACTGAAAAGGAAACTTTATGACTGTATTATGGCAACTAATTTCATAGCAGTTGCGTATGTATTAAACTGTGCCCATAATATCTAACTTCTAATATCTCTGGTAGCTGTTATTTTTCGACAAGAAAATGGTTGTTGAATTGCGATTAATAAATTGAGTTTCACATTGCGTAAGCATAGTCATATCCTTGATAATTTAAATATACATACAAAAGTAAATTTAAAGCTTATTTAATAGCTAACACGTGAATCAAACACTACGAGTATCATCTATGATGGTAGTAGGAATTTATTCCGGAAAAGCTTGTAAGGAAAAACGAATAAGAATAATTTTTAATGATATTTTTCGTGATATGAGTACCTTACTCTGGTTAGATTATCAGAGTATTTGGCCAGGGTTTGTTTAAAAATAAATGCATTTTACTTTAAATGACTGAGAGTAGCCTATAATTTGAAAAACGGAAATCTGTTATTTATTTGACAGATACATTTCGCGATTATGTACGTTTCGTTTAAACTTTGTCTGAGTTTTTAATAAATTTCGTTGTTTCTTATCTTCTGCCAATAAAATTCTTAGGTTATGCTTTAATCTAGTTAATATAGCGTTAACATCGAATATCCTTCTCCTTACATGAAATTTCTGCATCTAGTTGTCGTAAATAAACAAAAGGCAACATGTAAATTTAAACGAACGTACGATTGTAACTTTATGGTCGCTGTTAATTCGCGAGTGACGGCTGGCTAGTGACATCACCGTTCTCTATCCAATAGCTAACGAGGTGAGCGCGCAGTCCCAGACAACGCATTTTATTTAAGATGATTCACACCATATTGACATCATTACTCCATGCCTGCCAGGGAGTGTTGGTCACAAGTTCACACTATAATTCAAAAGATAGTTTTCCAACCTGTACACGCACTGAGTTAAGAGATTTTTTTCACTCTTGCTGAACTAAAATTTGTTTTGTATAATATGTCAAATTAGTTAAAATGAAATGGAAATCAGCATTTTCATAATCAACAAATTCTGCACATTCATTATATTTAATCATAAACCTGTCTCATCCATCATTACTATTTCAGTATTATAAATTAACTAGCAAATAACCATTATGTAACGCGTTTTAAATTTGAGGTTTAAATTGTTAAAGAAAATATTTCATTTGTAAAAGCCAGTTTTTTCTAGTATGTTGTGTAATACAATTTTGGAAGCATTTACACAGCCTCACCTGAAAGCGCCAGCGTCAAAACAATTTTACTGCAGAAGTGAGTATTTCTGACTACATTGCTCACCATTTATCAACACAAGAATTTTTTCTACTCTTCTAATGACCAGCACCCTTGATAGTGTGAACAGTATTCTGTTACTTTAAAGTAATATACAGTACTCATGTCGTCGTAATCACCATGTGACAGAATTTCTTACAGGATTCACAATCCGCCCCTACCGTAGCCGTCTAACCTAAGTCGGTAGATCTCCCTTGTAAAGGGGACCTAAGTTTAGCGTGGAATACGAACCATGGAAGCGTTCTGGCAGACTTCATATAACACTGCAATCTGTGCCAGAGGCGAAAATCGAATTAAAGATCTTTGAAAACCCCAGACGAGACTGGATTCGAACCGGAGACTTTTCTATCGCCTACTGGGCCACCAAACCACTCATCTGTCGAATTGAAACAACAAGGAAACAGAAATTTTGTTTTGTCGGCATTGAGGTCATTAGTGGTAGGTGAGGGCTGGGGGCAAGGAACAGAAAGGAATTTTACCATGGCTTTTTAAAAGAACCATTTCGGAATTCTCCTGAAGTGATTTCAGAAAACTATCAGAAACCTAATTCTCGATGGCCGGACGGAGATTCGAATCTGCATCCTCCAGAATACGAAGTCAGCGCATCACAGCTCACCCACCAGTGTAAAGTATAATCGTGGTATTACTGTTATTGATGAAGTCAGTGGTATCTGAAATAAATTCCATCGAAATCTCATCTCCAAAGATAAAAAATGGAAAATATAACTTCTTTTCGTCTAATGTTCCAGAATCCATTGCGCTTGTTCATATCTATTAGAGATATGTCACTGAAAAACATACCGCAGTGAATAACGCGATCAACTGAAATCTTAAACTCTAGATTTAATGTGGTTTCTTTGTTGAATTGAAAGGTAAGTCCGTAAGTTTTGATTCTTGATAGTGTCACAGTTCATCAGGGTTGGCATAGTTTAATATTTTAGATTTACTAAAGTGGATCATAGTAAATTAAAAGTTTAAACAGTATCCGCCATGGTTCTATAAATTTTATGAAAGAGTATAATCACTCAAGTTAAGCGACCATCTTTCTAATGACAAAACAATTTAATTTTCTCATTATTTTCTCGATTTCGCTCTAATCATAGATGACAAAATATTTCAAACCGCTTTGGATGGCTTTTCTCATCTGTTAAAATAAAACAGAGCATGTTCTTTAAATGTTTTAAATTAAACACCGTCTTTTAACAACTGTCTTTTAATTTTTCCAGACGCGTTTCGTCTTTTTGGTGTGGGGCATCGTCAGTGGGAAGATTGTGGTAAGTATCACATGCACTTCCGGACAACACTTCCTGCACTTCTCTGGACTGGACTCAATTCCAAAATTCAGCAAGTAACTGTATGTAACCTCTATCTACACGTCTCTGTGACTAGTATTTGCTGTTCTTCTTATTGAGCCTGCACTTTCATCATTGCATTCTTCATTTAAGTTTGACATTCCAGCTTATTTAGCCTAAAACTAGTACTAGCATTTTATATTCAAATGTGCCATAAGCAAGGTGTGTTCACAAGCACAACATTTCACTCCAAATTACAAATAATAATGCAACTACCAACACCACAGCGTTACCACACTAAACCAAAACCAAAATACTATGAATAATGCATCGAGCTAATACTTTGTGGTGGTTCTCTTCACCCAAAAAACCACAAAGTTAAGTGAAGGGACAGCTGGTTCTGAAAGTTCGGCCAATTTGAAGTTCTCTCAAAGCACTTAAAAAAGGTCACACGAAGTTATACCCAGAAAGTAACAACCTAATCACGTTGCATCAGTATTAAGTTCATTACGTGCACAACCAGATTGAATGCACTACCGAACTGCTCTAATTGCTGGCAAATTGGAAACTTCCGTAATCTGAGGCTTTGCTACTAACTATTGAAATGGTTGCGAGTAATTTGTACCACCCTAACGCTACCTTCCAATTCAAGTTGAATAATTCAAGAGCCTTCCCAGAAACTGACAGTTTATTAACGTAGTCGAGCAGTAATGACAAGGCCTATAGACATGGCCAACGGTATAGAATTTCTTCCAGCAAGACGATCATGTGAAAAAAAAGTGCTTATACATTGAGGGAAAAATGAAATTGCGTCGGGTCATCGAAAGAAGCGGAATCTAAAAACTGTAATTAAAAATTAATGTTATTGTAATGAAAAATATGTTAATGCGACAAGCCAATGGCAAACTAAAAAATTCCAAGATCCGTGATGGTTTGCCACTCTTTCTCTATATAATTAATAAAACCACCTGTTTCTCACATATTTATTTTACTTTCTCCCCGTGCATTAGGTGTATTTTTTTTTTTTTTTAATTTTTCACAGTGCACGAAAAAAATATTTTGATCGGAATCGAATTCACACTTCTCAGCACTGGTTCAGATTTACAGGCTCAGCAAATTTCGCCAAGAGTGTCATATCTGAATATGAACTGTTCTCCTTAGTGCGGTGTGAAATTAAATGTATCACGATTAATCTTGACAATTTCTCGACTGCTCTGTTTTGCTTCATTAAATTCAGTATTTAATCTGATTGAAAATTTTCCTCTACAAGACTTGGCTATTAGAGCTTCATGTTATATTCAGCATAAATATGATCCAGCCTGAAGTTTCTGTCGTTCCCTTGCGTAATCAATCATTTGCATACAAAATTATATTCAAACATGATTTCATCTTGATTTACACCATAATTTTTCCAGTTTACACTGGATGTTGAAATTCTCTACATATATACAAAACTTGATCTACTTGAGCTTCTTACTTTAGAAAATCCTATCTTAAGACGTGGGGGGGGGGGGGGGGGGACCTTTCTGACATATTTTCTAGGTTGTCGGAAACCTTCTGGGAAAGTTGTATTGCACATTTTATATGGAGTTATGTACAGTAAAAATAGGTTTCAGATTGAACACTTAAATAAGACTGGATGAATTCCGTTGCTTACTCTTTACTGTGATATAATGTTACCTGCTTTCTGAGAACTATTCAGAACTCTGCTACTATATTATCCATGTCTGAAACATTTAGTTCGTGATATATTTGGATTGAAATTACGTCAGATTCTATGTGTTATCCTTATAAGAAGAAAATAGTCTACAAATTGCCTGTTTATAGTATTTAACCTTTAATGAGTTTCAATCGTGGTGTTTTATTTCTCGATGGATAACAACAAGAGTAGGACAAAAAGACGAAAACTGTTGTTTGTACTATTAGAAGGCGATTTTTGCTTTTTTTTAAAAAAAAGTGATGGTGAGGAAGTGTTAGAATGGAATTCCGAATGATGAATAATGTAACGAATGGATGGAAGATATTTACTCACAAATCCATGCGTGGGAAACTTAGAAGAATCTAAAATTTAACTAAGCTGATATTTTTTTCAAACGATGAAGTTGCCAGCGCTTGACGATGAATTCGCAAAATATGTTTTCACTGAAAATTGCATCTATTGAAGACGTGTTTCGCAAGCACTGAGACCATCTCAATTATTAATTCCATATGCCACAAATGTCAAAATTTAAGCATTTACTCAGGAACCTAATTTCACCCCCCCCCCCCACTTTCTTTTTCCTATGGCAGTAAGAAATCACTTCTGACCAAATATGAAACTGTAAAATCATCCGTTATCGATTACTTGCCAAGAACAATCACTGTTATTCCGAACCACTGTTATTGACATGGAAACATCTGTTTTGAGATTTCTGAAAAATTAATGGAATATTGATTACGAAATACTACAGATAATACGCGAGTATTATAGACAATGAATAGGAATGTTTTAAAAGTATTTTTGTAGTATTCACATTTCCATAAGCAAGCAGTTTCTTTAAAAAGAAAGGAAAAAACATGCATCAAGGAATTAAAATAATGGATCAATCATATTAGAAATTGTGACTTCTGTTTTCATCTCCAAAGTGTAGCAGTATGATTCTTGAGGATACTGTACATGGCAAACAGAAGTTCTGTGGAATCAGTGAAGAAATCAACCGTTTAGAATGGTAAAGTTTGGTTATTTACATGGATCTCCTCTTCGGACGTCGCTAGGCGCTTTTCACTTTCTGAACTTTTATCTCAATTCTATTTATGTGCCAAGCATCTGTGATAAATTTTCAAAGAAATCAAACGATCTGATATCACGCAACTGCATTAGGCGAGATTCAGTCTGAATTCAACATTGGTATTGATTGCGCGCGTCGCCAGGCTCGATTTACTACTACAGGCAGCAAGCGTTGGTTCGGGCCGCCGCCGGGAGAGCGCGCAACTGCACTCGGTTCGGTCCGCGCCCTCTCGGCTATTTCCGGGGGCTTTGCAGGCGCCCTGCGGTCGCAGTCAGTGTTTTGTTGCGGTGGTCAGTGGGCGAGAGGGGAGCGTAACAGACGCCGCCTTTGAGTAGATAACCTCAACTGGGCCGTAGGCTTTTCGAGCACATGTCGCGTGGCTGTCATCCAGTCAAGATCTGGCGCCAAGGCAGCGCACTTCTCTCATACGGCACGCGTGCGGGTAAGTCCGCTCGCATGCATTGTTAGCAGCTTCTCGTTGCACTTACTGTATACTAATCGATATTACAATACGCCTTTAGCTGAATTCTACCAACTGTTACGTCATAGATATTTCACTTTAAAATAAGCAGTTGAAATATTCTAAAATATAAAAGTATTGTTTGCAAGCTGCACTATAATTTCCATTACCATGTTTAAGTTCAATACAGAATATTATTTGAAAATTATTTGCTGTGCGTGATTTCGCGTACCGTAAAACTTATGTGTGTTGTTATATAATACCAGAAGGAGGACGTGTCTGAAATAGACTTGCCTTGGATTAACCCACTATTTTTGAGGGAAAGCTGCCGTCAGTTAGAACACGCATAAGCCTTGGCGGCCGAGAAATTGAGTTGCCGGTGTTTTGGCGTCTAGAAACATTTCAAATCACCCGCCTGCTATTGTGTGCTGTCTGCATCCGCTCTTCTTTACCGGCACCGAGTACTCCGAGTCACAGTTCTTAAAAAATCACTATTAATGATGCTCCAACGGCATCAATGCAATAATGAGTGAGGCGAAAATCTATCGACTACTTTTGTTTAATGCATTTTTAAATCTTACTTATTATAATATTTGAAATATAAAGTTTTCAACGAAATATTCTTCTGCTTTTGTCTGTGATAAATTTGTATCATATACCGGAAAGTATTAAGATTTACGAGCAATAATACCATTCCATTTTTCGTATTCTTTCTTATATGTTTACTGCTGTTGCTGTTAAATACCGTTAAAATAATTATCAAAATAGATTTGCACGCTAGTAATATTTCAGCTTCCGACTGAAATTCCATGCTTCTTTGTGATTAAAAAAAATTACTTCGGATATCATATTATTGCAAATACACAATTCTGTATCTTTGACAGTTTTCAAGTTCATAGTTTATTTATTTAATTCACGATATGATACAATTACATGTGTATTGGTTTCGTCATTGGACATTTATAAATACATAGAATATAAAATTTGCACATTTTGTAATTACATTTATAATTGTATACAAATGTGTATATAAAACTACTCCTGTTCTTCCATAAAAGCTAATTTATTAAACAAGGAAATTTTATATAAATTGACTTAATTTAAACGTTGTTCTGCAAAATATTAAACATTTTATATTAGATCAAATTTAACAATTTTTTAAAAATATTTCTGCCTTTTTTTTCCCCTCCATGCGGGAGTTTGTTGTATAGTTTCATTCCCTGGTGGAAGAAATTATTAGAACTTTTGCTTTTTAATTTCCTATCTATGTGGAGATTATTTTAGTTATAATGTTTTAAGAATGCAAAGAACAGATTTAAAGATTACTTGTTTGTGGTACAATTAATCTATAAACATCTAAAAATGGGTTATTGGCTGTTAATTTTAAAGAGTTATTAACCCGTTTTATCATATATCTGATTGTATATTATTGACTTAATATCTAATTGGGCACAGAGACGATTTTTTTAGCTAGTGCCCTTCTTCACCCAGATCCCATTGATGGTAGGTATCCATTAGAGAAATAATCAAGCTTCCAGATTTTAGTGTACAAGGGATGCAAATAATTGCTTCATTTAGTAAACCGGAGGGCATGATATCTGACAAACATTGCTAAAATAAGACTTTCATCTGTTATAGCCTACTCACTACCTCAGATCATTGGCCTTTAGTATTATTGGCAAAGTATGAGCTGTTCGTTTTCCAAGGAATTCAAGACCTTCAGCGTATCGAATTGGATAAGTGATGGCGATGTTACATTCTTACATGCCTTATCTAGCTTTGTCAAAAACACCGGCCCACTAATGTTTTTTTTTTTTTATTTGTAACTGCTTTACGTCTCTTTTTAACATCGAGGTCTTTAGAGACGGGAAAGGATGGGGGGCAACGATGGGGGCAAGGAATGGGAAGGAATTCGGCCATGGCCTTTTGAAGGAAGCATCCCGGCATTTGCCTGGAGTGATTTGGGGAAACCATGGAAAACCCAAATCTGGATGCCCGGACGGGGATTCGAACCGCCGTCCTCCAGAATGCGAGGCGAGAACGCTAACCGTTACACCGCCCTGCTCGGTCCCACTAATGTATTAGTGCTACGCATGGGCACCGGCAGGATTACTTTAAAGGGGGGTGCATCTGTTCTTTTTTATACATTAAATATAACACTTATTAATTAAGGATACTGAATTTATTGACAGTGTGTTGAACAAACTTGGACAACAACCTAGGGCCTTAAGTTATTATTCAAGCAGTGAATTTAAAAATAAAATTTGAATTTCTTAAACTATTTCTGTCTATTTTCTTTCATAGCAGGGGGGTGCAAGCTGCAAGTGCACCCCCTTGCACCTCCCTCCCGGCGCCCATGGTGCTACGATGTTACTTGCTGTGCAAAACCGATTAGTCGTAAAGCAAGGTGACCTGTAAAATACCTCTCTGCGAATCAGTATGTCCCTTTGAACCGTATGACTTATAAAGTTATTTAATGATCAAAGTGGCGTGCTATGGACTCTTTTTAACTTTTAAACATATAACCCAATAAAACACTATCTTGGAAATGATATGACACGTCCCTGTAGCTGCTTGCTTTTGCGGAGCGCGAGAAAATCATTCAAAAGTAATTCTGATCACGGACTGAAATTTTCCGTTATTCACCAGTACGCTGCTAAGAAAATAATATCTTAATTATGCTATAAATCGTCCAGTCAGATATCGATTGTGATATTCACTGACATTTTAATTTATTGAAATGATCTAAAGCAGCTTGACTGATTTCAAATGCACCTTTTACGTATGAAACAAGTTCAGTCAGAAGTGACAGCAGTTTTGACAGCTTATTTCTACCTTAGCCTCAATATTTAACGTATAATACGATAATAACCTGGACGAGATCTTAGCCCCCACTGATTTACTAAAGATTTTTTAGCAAGTCCTACATTACTGTGCTTTATTTTGATCTGTCAGAACATTCCCATTGACCTTAAAAAGATGTAAACTTGTATAATAATACGACAAAAAATATGTAGAGTTAATATTTAATGAGTTCTGTTCCTTAGTTTTTACACATTTGAATTTCTTGATTTTGATACTGAGTCGAGTGTCACCTGCAAAGCACCTGAATGGCTTCTGAATTAATTCTGACAATGACACGGCGCTTTCTTCTTCTTACATAAGTCTGAGAAGTGTTTGATTACTGTCGTTTAGTGCTTTGCTGGTTACGCGATGGATTCATGTGAACTACAATCTTTCAACGTTATGGACTCAATCATATGATTCGGAGTTGGCAGGAACATTGGCACTACGCAGAAATTCTTTACGCATTCCAACAAATTGAAACGCCTATTATTTAAACAGAATAATTGATAAATCATAAACTTTTACTGCTATACACTTAATGGCTTTTATGAGGAGAAAACCATAGAATTTATCCTTCGTGAAGCGATTTTATATAGAACAACAGTGCGCAGGTATTTTCGTCTTTCACGCATCCGTATCGTTTCACAACTTGCGAATGAAAGACATTTTGGAGTCATCCTCCTGCCCCGTAGATAACACTACAGGCCGATAAAATGTGGCGACACTAAACACAGACCAACTGTGAAGATATGACTCGTCAAAACGACTTGGAGGCAATGTCTTAGGAGAAAATACTCCGCAGTACACCAGCTCAAAGGAGCTGTGAATAGGCTGAAGACTTGTGGCGAAAGCATTCATTTTTCATGGTCGTTATTTAACAACACGTGGAAAGAAAGATTAAACTGTTATAATTATTTTTTTCTGTCATCGACTGATTTGATGCAGTCCTTTCTATTCTGAGTCAATCGCTTCACATCAAAGTAGGCCATTACACCCACCAAAGTCTCGTTTTAGTACGTGACCACTCTTATCTATTATTTCTGTGATATTCTGTCGCTTCCCTTTTTTTCCCTCGAAACAGTACCGGATTAGCAAGGATCAGGACTTAGCAAATGCTACGTGCCTTGCGCCTTCTGTGGGCCTCGCGCCTCATAGGGGGGCCCCGCGCCTAGGAGTTTCTGGAACCTCTCCGTCAGGCTAGATGGGTGACCTTTTTTTTTTAGCTCTACAATTCCCCAAGGGCCCCTTCTTCACATTTGCTACGGGCCCCACGCTGTCTTGATCCGGCCCTGCCTCCAGAACATGTTAAATTCTTGCTATATCTTCCCACTTAATTCTTAACGTCCTTCCAATATTTTTTTCTGAAATATATATTAGTGGACGCCTTTGGATGTGTGTGCAGTTCGGGGAGCGAGTTGTAATATCATTCATTTGTGGGTATCTACACATTAATAATACGTACGTCTCATTGTAAGAATGACAGGAAACGTTTACATGGTTTTCGTGAAGTGAAATAGTTGAAGTTTAATGTAAGCATTACGGCCAGACTAGGTACAGGTGTTTTATTTTTACTTGGTGATGAGTGATGACAATTGCATTTTTATCTGTCTTCCATGCAAAAAAGTCGCCAGATTTAGTAACGCTTTAGATGTATGTATGACCAAATTTTAATGTAATAGATATTGACAGCTAAGAAGTTTTATTAGCGCGTTTGGAACTTACACGCATCTTTCATTCTTAACATAAAATACTCAGAGGAAAATGGACACGTATTCGTTGTCTATCCCTGTGTCACAGCCTTCTAGCTCTTCAGCGGAATATGTTGCATACTTAAAATTTGTATATGTTATATGTGTAGTTGGCCCAAAGCCGAATAACTTTTTTTTTAGAATCTTTTAAAAAAGTAAAATTATTTTCTATGGTGCCCGGAAGAACTATATGGGTCAATTTGTTGAAGGCTCGGCAAGTAGGGGCCCATGATATTGTTTATTTATTTTTTCGCTGGAAAATAGACGGGAGTGATTGTCAACGTTGCGTGGGGTGGAATCAGCGACATAACATTGAAACATGTATGGCATCGATTTTTGCGGCAAGCGACTTTTATCTCCCCTACCACATCCATACGTGTCAAGAATATTAAAATACAGGACACCAACTGCGCAAGGTTCGACTCGTTCTTGACCGGTTTGCTGTTCTAATGTTACATTATTATTTATGTAATCACATAAATGTTCTTAAAACTGGAGTGTGTACGTGTAATGCGTAGAATGGTGTATTATATTTATTTGGAACACCTTGTATACCATCTGCATCGGTAGTACCTTGCAAGTCGAGAAAGCTTTATAATCGAGTTGTGGGGAAAGCTGCACTTAGAATTTCTGCAGTGAAAGTACTGTAAAAACTCTAGCAAATGAAAGTGCCTGACATTGAAATGCCTGGAAGCTGGGGTATATTTGCAAAGTTTCCGCAATTGGTTGCGTTATGGGTATTATGACGAGTGATTTTCTGTATTCGCTCTTTAGAACGATGCCCCAATCAAATTAGTTATGAGACAAGTAGTTTGCCTTTTGAGTGCTTATTTCTCGCGTTGTGTGAAGGTATATGATGTGTCCTTGAAGCAAGCAGGTTGACGTGTCCAGGTCGTATCGATCGCGTGACTCGTGGTCTCTCAGTCCATTCATAATGCGTTGAGTGTGCGTAATCCTACAAAGCGTCGAGTGGTTGCTTTGTAGACGAACAAAGCATCTGTTACTCTGAAAAATTACAGCTAATGCTGTCTGTGCCACACTGCTCTGAATCCCTCCTGTCTTGAGAGCTGTTGACTACATGGTGCACTTCCTTTTTGCGCCTTGAATGTCTTAAATATCGATTCTTGCTACTCTTTGCAAAAATTTCAGGTATTTGTTTAGCAAAATTACTTACAAACTTCTTACTAGCAACAGAATACGAACATGAGCTTCTTCATAACTTTGAGGAAATAAGTCATGTTTACTGAAAGGACAAAATGTACAAACGAGGGTTTATTCATAATTTGTTCTGAATTCTTAGTAGAAATGTGGCATAGTATTTTCTGCCACAGGCTTTTTTAAATCTGCCGAAGAAAACTTCTTTTATGCTTATTTGTTGCAACTTGCGTTTGTCTGTTTCAGTAATAGCACCGCGAGTCCCTACAAAAAGTATCATTAATTTTTAAAATAATTTCATCTATCTCTAAATAGTTAACTGTGTACTTTATAATCGTTCACTTCACTCGTTTGAAGATAAATCTTATGGATGGTGCAGCCGGGTCAAACCGTAACACTGCCTTTGTCTAAGTTCCTTACTGGGTGACTTTGTAATTTTCCATTTGTTTTGTTCACATTGATGGAAATAAACACCTCGTCGAGTAAGTGGGTCAGCAGTTCAAGGAATGTGAGGAGCGCATTTTCTGATCACCAGATTGTTTACTGATAGAAAGCACAAACTTATCCACAATGCATACGAGAATATTAGCTTATAGAAAATGTACCTGAAATTAGAGAGAAAATTATGTTCATAAACATAACTAAAGCAGAAGGGCAGCATATGTCTTATTGAGTGATTGACTTCTTAAGGTAACTGTGCAGACCGAAGCTTTGATTAATAAAGTGTGCGTTTCGATAAAGGGCAGATTGGTTTAGGGGGGGAAAAATCATGCCTCATTTCCTGTACCGTTCACCCATCAGTCTCGATCCAATTTCTCGTACGATACGGAAGTTCGTCGTTACTTTATAAGGTTTTTAAGTTGTAATGACATAGAAGAAATGCAGAAAGCTTACTGGGAATAGTTACCCTTATTGTGGTGACACTGTGCATATATTCACCCTTGCCATTTTAGTGGATGGTAATAATTCCTTCAGCTAACGTATTTGTACGCAGAAATAACAAGTGCAGAAAATAAAACGCGTCAAAAATATACAGAGTAAAAGTGTCACCAACTCACGTGTTAATTATTTTCTCAAAAAGTAGTCTTCCTTCTTTAATAGAGAATTAAGAATAAATATGTAATCACTGTTATAGTTCATATATTCAGTTTTTTCAATAGAAGAGCATTCATCCTTTACTAGGGCTATCAATATTCATCTTTGATTATGATTATCAAGAAAGACTAAAGATGAATACTATTTGACTTTAATAGTATTAGTAATTACGTATCAACATAAGTCTACAATATTAATGTTTTGATAGTTAAAGAAACTCATCTCCTGAACCAAGACTTTGGGTTTCCTGTTAATATTATATGCCTGTTCATATTTTCCAATTAAAGCAGTTTGTCAAAATGTACTTGTGTGTCGTTTAGATGATTATCGAAATAAATTCTAATGCACCATTTTTACGCAGCAAGGTTCAGACGATCCATCTTTTGCCACAAATAATTCTCTGGACTAAAACAAGCTATGGCTGAACTACTAGTTTTCTGAGGCATTCAAGGTGTGGTTGATTTTAAATTCAAACAAGACTGAAAACATCTAACGAAAAGTCCTGTTAAGCTGATCATTGAAGGGTTTGCTTGACTACTAAACTTTCAATTGTGTTTGCAGAGTTATTAAACATATTTTACCGGACGAAAGAAAGGACCACATCAGTACCTGCTTGCGTGTGAAGCAAGGTTTAACGGCAATGCACTCGCACAAGGAAATAAGAAAACTCCGACAGATTTTTATTTATATTTTCCCCAAATGATTTCACAGATAACGATGTTCAAACAGTTACTAATTTTGCTTGTGGTCAATACATTCGTTTTCGAAGGGCCGTACCATACTACAATCTAGAGTAAATCTTTTACCACGATACAAACAATTTGAATCGCAATTTACTAGCAGAGGATGAAGAAAACATATCAGCCAACATAGAAATTAAGGAAGAAGAACACTAAAACACCAACGTCAGAGTCGTCATTTTGGTTCTGTCGATATGGCAGAGGGGCAGGGAATTTTTCATCAAAATTAACTAACTCATTATGAAGTTACAGTTTTTCATCTGGAAAAATTGTGTATTCAAGAATTTCGTCAAAAGAAAAAAATGTAAAAATATTCCGAATGTATTAAGGTAAATTTATCCGTTTTCGAATCAGAAACAGGTTGCACTTGAACTTATACATGGGTACAAATTTATTGTCTGCGATACTTTGCCACACAATCACTTTTGGGCCTGGAAAACTTAGCAAGGCAACTATTATTATTCTTATTTGTTGAATAAACTGCGAAACAATAAGTTTGTCGCATAACATGTTCCAGTTAAGTGTAGCTGGCGACCTTCCTTCAGAAACAAGTTATTCGTGAGATAGAGTTGAATTATTCAGCATCCATTACATTCTGCACGAATCTCAAATTGATTCACGGAGTTATATTCTTGAAACAAAGTTGACCGAACACGGTGGTTGAGCAAGGTCTGGCATACGGTAGGACACGGTTCAAGTACCCTTTCGGCCTTCCATATTTCCCGTTTTCATTGTTTACATTTTTTTTTTAGTGGTGAGCGAATCTGCCGATGTCTGTGATCTTAGTCAGCAGTAAAGAAAAAATATAATAAGCATAATTAATACATGCTACAAATAGATTATTAAAATAAAAAATTAATTTGCAAACGTTTGTGTGTGCGTGAAATAGGATTGGAGCCAACGTTCTTACGCGAATTATACCGGAATGGTTCCTTCTAAACGCAATGGCCAAATTCATTCCCATTCCTTGTTCCCTCATCCTCTACCGTCTCTAACGACTTCGACATCGACAAGCGTAAAGTACGAACCAACAAGTTGAAAATGTTGATTTTTACATACTAATATTTTAATTTTTCTTTTGAATAATTTTATGGAGGTACAGTATCTGAGTCAGGCAGCGGAAAAAATTAAAATGGTAAACGTTTTAAAATCCATTAATATTTGCTCTTAAAAATGAGGTCCACAAATTTAGATCCAGAAACGGAAGACTCACTGTGATCATGTAGATGTAACTGTTGGGATAAACTCGGTATGTTATTAATGAAGTCGCTGTCTCTTAGTGAATTAGTCAAATAACAAACCGGCAATTCTGTATACGTTTTAGACGCGATAAATAAATGCAATTACCGAATTCCCAATTTCAATACGCCAATCTTAATTAAATTAAGAGCTGTCAATCGGCTCAGCACTAAGGTGGCTGACTTCGGTTCCAAAGGTACCGGCGCTGGTATTCTTAAAGGTTTTTAGTTAACCCGTTCATCTCTGACCAGCTTACTTCGTGTGTATGAAATTTTCTGTAATATTTCTGTGGTTCAGATTTCACGAATAACTGTCGTGAACCGATAATATTGCAGGATTACGACTGGCTGCCATTAAAAATGTCACTGGGCGACCAGCTGTATCGCGGGTGGCCTATCCACCGTGCGTGGCCTCTAGGCCAATAGGGGGCGTCCAGTAACTACGTTAGGTGAAATAGGGGGGGGGGGGAGGGTGCGGTCGACGGAAATCTCACGTAAGCTTTTGAAATTCTCGAAAAACAGTAGAGCAAAAACAAAAAGTCCACCAACCACGCAGATGTCGGGAGTATAAGGTCTAGAAACGACACGGATATAACCACCCTCAGAAGCAGGAGAGCTTAAAAAAAATATCTAAAAAAACTACGAGGTCGATCAGCAGGGTTGGGTTGGCGGGGGGGTGGTTCCCGTTAAAATCTCACGTCATCTTAGGGGGGGAGGGTGGTCAAATCTCACCAGAAAGGGGAGGGGTGTTCCGGAATTGCGGAAAACCCCCTCATGTAACTAATGGACACCCGCATAGCATCATACCGTTATTGTCACTACGTTGAAAACGTATGGATAAATCTGGTGTGTTTAATATTTCACTACAATCGGGAAATCTCCTGGTGCGCGTGTTCATGTTTGAAGAATGTTTTTTTTTGTTGTTTTTTTTGCTTTTTTTGTTTGTTAATAACGACAAATGCTAAAAAAAAATAAAGGAAAAGACAGTACTTTCATTGTTCTACTCTTCGAAATTTACCTCTTTCTTTAATATCAACCAGTCATAAGGTGCTGTCAAATCGCACAGACACAATTCTGTCAATTATTTTAAAAAAGACCTAGATTGGTCGCTGAGCAGTAATGTTCTTCTATTTCGTTAGCATCATTTAGTTTCGATTCTCGATACGCCCACTCAAATATTAGTTTTCCTTAGTTTCTTGATGTAACTGCAGGAAAATGCCGAATGATTTCTTCATAAAGGTGATGGCTGGTTTCTTTCACAATAATCCGGTCGATCTGTAACAGCTGTAAGTAAAGGACATAGCAAGAACGTAAACTATTTCCTTCGTGTATCGAAAATGCAAATAAGTTTTTAAATACTTTTTCTTTTGCCGAAAATCATTGTTTTGTGGTATGAACCGTATGTTTCTCTTTTTTCAGTATAATTACTTTCAAATTTTCCGTAAAACTTATTTATATCTATCCGTTCTGCTGCTATTCAGTTAACAGTGTTTTCTGTAGTTATATTTGCAGTAAGACATGCTGAATTGAAACTAGCGACATTCGTAACCACAGCTTTGCCAACCTTGCAGTCTGCTCCCATGTTGTATGTTAACAACAACTCGTTGTAGGAAGTTGCGTCGGACGTTTCCTCGTGTTCTCGAGTTTGTACCTGCGGCGGCTGTAGATAACGCTATCGTGCGAAAACAGTTCGAGGAAGGCGCGAGTTATTTCCGCCAGTAAGGTCGATAATGCTGCAGCTCCCTTGCAGGCAGTAAGTACCAAGGGATAATTTACATCATAATAGAACGACGTACATTTTCGATATTATAGTGTATAATTTGTATGTTTGTTTTACTATTCATTGTTGAATAACATGTAGGCACTCTGTTGTTTTGATTAATAGCTTGTAAGTACTCTACTGTTCTAATTCGCTATTTCCCATGTACAATTTATGTATTTGTTTTAGTATACACTGCTGCTGTCTGTTAAAAAAGGGGAGGGGGGCATGTAAGTGAACAAATCTGGCAAACGCACAGGAGAAAAAAAAAAATCACACACATCACACACATATATATAAGAATTACATATACCTAAAGTTAAAGATGTAATTTTACAAGTAGTATGTTAAATTTTTTTGCATCATAGTATAGATAAACCGTAACTGTAATAAGCTGTATAAAACGAAATGTAAAAAGCAGGGGCAGATGTCACAGAAAGAGTGACAGATACCTCTCCCCAAGAACATCTAGTTACACTAAAGGAATTAGTAGCAATTTCGTTCACACTGTCTCGATGTCTTGATAACCTATCATAGTACGACAAGTCTACCTGGCTGTTAGCGTGTGCGAATTAATCTTATTTGTAACTACTATAGCTATGCGGAACGGTCGGGATCAGTTTGACCATGAAAATCTGCTTCTTATTTCTTCTTAATTTTTTTGTTTTTTAAATTATGCTGTATCAGAATAAAGTACCGTTGCAACTCATTTTTGCAAAGTACCTTGAGTAGTGGTATACTGGAGAATGAGTATACGGAAAGGTTTCTCCTTTGTATTCTCCAGTTACTTATCAACTAACGGGGAACATGTATTTATGGTGACTAATTTTTGAGGCTGAACTTAAGAAATGTGCCAGCATTTGCCAGCTGATTACGTAAAACCAAATTAGAAAAAAAAATCTGTAAACAGGACGGCAGTATGTGACCCAGAGTCTGCTGTAACTCCCTGCCCCTCCGACTCAAATATAGTGATACTGAAACGTCACAGACAAATCGGTGGGTTTATCTTAGAAAAGCAGTATGTAACACCAACTGCTTACAGCGGAATAGTAAAGAGAGAGTGTGAGAGAGAAGGAAAATCAGCATGTAAGAAGCGAAAGCTACCGGTTGTCACTCGTTATCATGATAAAGAAATTCAACGAAAATGATAACCTTAGACATCAGAGAACTCACTGGTTCAGCTGCACGTCAATAAATATTTTTCGTTCCGCTGAGATGGTGTCTGGAGAGGAGAAGAATTATTTAAATTTTGTTTCTTTAAGCTTGTTTTGGCCATCAGTTAGTTAGTTTTGATTCACTATCTATTTTCGCTCTCTGTGTACAGCATAGGACAGAAAAATATACTTATCGTTCACAGTTTATATTTCAAGAGCCTTTACGCATCTTTAAGCAACGACGTACCGGAGGAGCCGTTTTCGCTATGGCTATATTCGTTATAATTTATGCGTGTAAGTATTTCAGGTAGGATACTAATTATCACAATTCCCCATAATTACCTCATATTTTTTTAAATCTCTATCCGGTTATAATCTCAATATTTGTGCTGCAATTTTTAAATCCTGTATTAGGAACTTTTGTTCGAGACATTTCCTTAATAAATATCTTAATATAACAAAGTCACGTCAAACTTGTTGTTTACTTATTTATAAACAGGACAGCAGGCTGTTAATAATTGATTAATCGACATTGTGATTTGCTACGATTGATTAATTTGTAGAAGTTAGTGGTCTCTCTCTAAACACGGCATAATCCCATTTTCATGAAATATCACATTTATGTATTTCATCTAAATTTATCGAGCTGATTAGAATTTCACGTCTATAATAAGTCTGTGCAGTATCCTGCTTTACTACTGCCGTTATTACGGATTTCTGTATAATTTTGTTTTCAGTTAAGAAATTTAGACCTAGCTTTATGGATAGTGGAAAACTGCGATCTTCGTTTGAATAATTTGTGGGAGTTGTTGGTAATAACCTTGGTTTACCTGCTTTCTTTTTAAATATTGAAGAAAGAATGGGAAAATGTAGGTACTTGTATAGTTCATAGCTCTTGAGTTTCTCGCATACAAGACATACGATTCTAGATTTAAGATCTTCGACATCAATTTTAGCAGCTGATACATGTATTTTTTTCAGACGTAATTTAAATGCGTCGTATAGTGATGATTTGTTATGATGACCATGATACATACTTATTTCTTTAATACTGGTCTGATAATAAAGGTTTTGTTTGTGTTGTATGTTTGTTTTCGCTTCAACAATGTTTTTACGCGTTGGTCTTTTGTTCCTATTACATTCTAGTTAGTGCTAGAAAGAGCGCATACTCTTGCTTGTTGACAGAAGCACGTGAGAACCAAGTGTTTATGACTATGCCTCGTATTGTTCTACGAGTGCTGTCTTTGTCTCGAGTTGTTCCTTTGTTTGCCGAGAGTCAGTTTTCATAATCTTCCGAGACAGAGATCTGGCTGAGTGTTCCTTATCAGAGTTGGCGGTACGGACTAAGGAACATTGGTTTGTCGACACAAGTAAATCCTCAAGTTGTTGCTGCTGTAATAGAGGTGGGTAAAGTGACTCACTAAAAAGAGCGGCGATTATTTGATCACTCAGTGAAAAGATCTAATTCTTTTCAACGGTTCACTAGTTCACTTACTTTACTTTCCGTGTACATACTGTTCAAATTTCTAAAAAACAATCCGGTGGTAGAAGGATTGGCCACTTAAAGTGTTGCGCAGGGTGCGTCCGATTGCTAGAATTCAAGAACACTAACGATCTTCGGGGAGGCTCCTTCTTTGCACCCCATTAGTTCTTATTTCCATTTTGAGAGTACTCTTAGTGTTATTTATATTTAGATTGATTTCGTACGTTAATCTCATAGGCGATTAGTTGAATTTATTTTTCTATTTATCCTTAAATATTTTTCGACCCTTAAATACGACCGCATTATTTTCGCGTAGAAAGGCCATTTCAAAACGTCACTGAAATGGGTTTATTTATAGGCACAAACACAAAATACTACCACTATTACAAATCTTTTTGCCTTAAATCTAATGCAAGTTACTGTTCACAAATAATATTTGAGGCTTTTTTTGTTCAGCAGCCTACTTCCTTTTTCGGTGCAAATTTGCCTAGATTTGGAAGACCGTTTCACTCGCCAAAGACACATCTTTAACGCAAAAAAATGAAAAAATATTTATAAAAAAACATCGCATCACGATTATGTTCAAACGTGTGGTTATTCGGGAGGACGCGGGTTCGAATCCCCGTCCTCGCATCCAGATTTGGGTTTTTCCATAGTTTCTCCAAACCACTTCAGGCGAATGCCGGGATGCTTCCTTCAAAAGGCCAAAGCCGAATTTATTCCAGTTCCTTGTCCCCAGTCCCATCCCGCCTGTAATGACGTCGCCTGAGCCGTAATTTAGATTAAAAACGATACAGAACATACAACACAATACAATTTACAATTTACAGGAGAGAAGGGGAGAAAGAGAGAGAGAAGCGTATCGGTAGGTCAGACTCGAACGAACTAGCTCACCACTGGCACTGCGCCGCTGAGAACGACTCGCCCGCCGCCAGAAAGAAAAGAACGGAGAACGAACGATCGTACGAACTAGTTCCTCTGGATCTGTAGAGCGCGAGCGTTGGGGCTAAACTATGGCCGGTGTGGTGGTGCAGAACATGGGTGGAGGGGACAGCAGTCGGGCGATGCGTCACGGGCACTGACAAACCCCGGAACTTATTGTCGGCGCTCACTCGATTGAAGTTAAGGGGGGTTTACACGGTTCACTTTTCGCAATCACTCCGGATGAATCACTCGCAGTGAAAGGAAAATGAACTGTGTAAACAGAGAATCATCCAAAGTGATCATCCAAGATGATGGATGAAAGAAGTTGGCGCTGGCTCAACTTTTCGTTCACTTTTGGTGTTTCACTCGGATGAATCATCAAGAGTGAAGCGTGTAAACAGTCAAAATATCGAAGTGAAACCTCTTCCTGGATCGGTCGCAATTGTTTGTTCCTGATTGTTGTTGTTTTGAACATATAATTGTTTTTAAATGGAAAGAAGAAACATTTCTTTATTTTTAAAATCTTTCCATTTCAACCAGTGCTTACAGAAAACACTATTTGAAAGTTATAAAAATAAAAACATAAGTGGTAGGGCTACAGAGGACATGATTAAAGAATTGAAACTCCTATTTTTGACAATAGAAGACAAGTCATATTTTAAATCTTTACGAACCAGGTGATCTAGCGAATTAAGTTTTAAAACCAGAAAAATCTGTAAATTGTGCTTCTATGTGAATGTGTTTCAAAGCAGTTACTAGTTGCAAGAAACCTGAGAGTAGTTTCTAGCTTCAGTTTAACCGGAAGACATTTTCTCATTAGTGCCCTGTCTTGTAATTGGCGGTAAGGTTTTTGATAGCAATTCGAAAATGATATTTAAATGTCATTTTGTCCTGCAATACCCATTCTACCACGCCACAAGCCTCAGTTTCTCGCCTACCAACACTTCTTTTTTCATTAACTTTTTGCACGATGTAACTTTTAATTCCTTAGGCAAGGTTTCTGAAAATTAAGTGTAAGGAATGTTTTTGCCTAACGCAGTTTTTACCGTCCCTGGTAATCTTTATGATAGTAACCATATGGCTGGATGAATACGAGAGTCGTCCCGCAAATTCAAGTCCTGCACTGATGCACACTAGGTAATAAATAAGTAAATATATTATCTGTTTTTCAGCACGCCCCCCCCCTCCCCACTTTCCCCCAATATCCATACACTTTCTGCAACGACGTTTCAATGCTTTTTAGCTATCAGTATAAATTAATTTTTCAGAGTGTCAAAAGATGAGGTGACAGCACACAGCTCTTACTTTGCATCCGGGAGGACGCAGGTTCGAATTCCCGTCTCTCTATCCAAATTTCGCGTTACCATGGTTTTCCAGGAGAATGGTTCCTTCGAAAGACCTTGACTGAATTCCTTCCAGTTCCTTTCCCCCAGTCCTCTCCCGCCCCTAATGACCTCGACGTTGACGAAGCGTAAAGCTACAAAAAAGACAGAACATTTTACGCTCTCAGCTTGCCTGAAATGGGTGGCAGACAGAAAGATTTTAAGCTTTGCATGTAAAGTAAGTCTGAGGGAGAGAGACTGAGTGAATACGGGGATTAACAGCTATCGCCAGGAGAGAATTGTGATTGTTACCATTTTCCTGATGAAACAGTACCTTATTTCAGTAAACCTAGAAACACTACCCACTCAGAGTGCTAAAAAACACAACATTTTTTTTGGATGGGGAGAACTTGGATGATCTACTGTACTGCCTGTTTCTTACATTCAGTGGTAAATTGATGTGCTCAGGTCTAGTCCGTAGTTACAAATCTTCGAAGACAGACATCTTCCTCTTCATTGTCCTTTGATATGCTGACTAAAGTTTTGGCACCCAACAAACGGAAACCTTTCCGATTTACTGTTGTTATTGGAATGATTACTACTGTAATAGGTTGAAAATGAGGGAGGGGGATTTTATAAAAATTATTATATTTTATAAAATTAAAAATTTAATAAATCAATTATTAATTATTGATTGGCAAGGATCATACGCCGGGTCGTAAAGACACCTGACACAGATATTTTATTAAGTTCAATAGGCTGCTACACCGCTAGGCACATTTACATTTAATATTAATATAAATTAATGCAATGTCAAGCAAGCCTAGACGTTACAATTGGCCGATTTACTCAAGCAAACAATTATATGAACTTTACTTTACTTGCAAATATTCTGACGAAGTTACAGTTAGTGAGCGGGAACAAATGTTCACAATACGCTACTACAAGAAAACAATCATCAATCAAAAAGAATACATGAAATGAACATGCATCTCGGGCACCATCAAATAACAAGTAGAAAAAACAAGGAACTCGCGATATGCAAAGGTTCCTACAATGTTCAACAAAATGCCGGCTAGCTCAGGGTCAAAATTAGCTCAAAGAACACAAGTCTCTCTCTCAAGTCGCTTAGGCTGGCCGTCCAGTGGACGCGAATTCGCGCGAAAAATCTTCGCGCGAATACACGCGAATACGCGCGAAGAGATCGCTCCAATCCAAACAAAGGTAATTTAATGTGACTCCGTCCACTGCGAGCGCCTGAATCGCGCGAACTTACGCGAGGGCGACGAGATCCAAAAACTTTTGGATTTGTTCGCGCGAACTCTGTGTTCGCGCGACAGATATAAACAAACTGGTTGCTCTTGTTCTAGAAAGAGACCATTAGTAAGATCAAAAATTATCTTATACTACCAAAGAAATGTCCAAATGAAGACGTGAGAAGAAATTGGAACAGAAATGAATTCACCAGGTAATTAATTATATTACTTATTCATTTATATAAACAAAATGCAATGTTCAATATCTATTATTTTCACACATTATAGGCTTTGTTTTTTGCTTACTGTCATCAATATCTCTACTGGTTTGGTATGATGGGTGTTAGATGATTAAATAGAAACTTCCGGACAACAATTACGGAAACAATACAAATCAGACAAAACCAAAAATTACGGGAAATCGTCAGTAAACGTTTTAAGTGAAAATATAAAATATAAAGAAGCATTCAGCAGCATATTTACAAAATAAAACGCTTTCAAACATTCAAAATAATACTCATAACATCATAGGTCGCATAATATTCTTAATTGCATTCCTTTAACCAATATTCCTTGCACTGTACTGCTTTTAATACAACAGTCATTCAGTTCATTTAAAACACTTTCATCCATTCTCAATGTATTTAAATTTACTATTTTAATATGTTTTTCATCTCTTTACTTTACACTGGTTTTTACTGAAGAGAAGATGTGAGCCTAGAATTTAGCTGATCTAGGACATATACTTCGGTATCTACTTTTATTCTTTCTCCATTAAAAAATTAAACAAGTATGTAGTAAGGAGTTTTTGTTCTTATTTCTTTTGTTATAGTCGCTGACATTAAGAAGAAATGGAAAGGGTTGAGAAAATATTTGGAAGAAAAATCCGGAAAAGGCGAAGTCTCAAAACAGTGGCCCTATTTCAACCAAATGGAAAACTTCTTTCTTTTGGCAAAAATATTACTCATCAATTCCTCTACCCTTTCTGTAGTTCTTCTTGCTATAATTGTTGATTCCAATGCGTATAATTCCAACAATTGAGAGAAAGGCATTGCTACTGTTCTTTCTGGCACAAACAACAGAGAACTGGCTACAGAATCGCGCGAATCTGCTTTCAGTGGACGGGGTGTCTTCGCGCCAACACTGTTCGCGCGAATACAAGCGTATTCGCGCGAACATTTTTCGCGCGAATACGCGTCCACTGGACGGCCAGCCTTACGGGTCATTCGCAGTCTCATAAGAACTCAACGATGCAAGACCTGGCGTTTACACTTTACCTAGTGTAGGCAGCAACACTGAAGTTCGTCACGCTATCAGCCCAGCGTGATAGAAAAATCACCAGCCAGTGATCATAGGCAGGTCACTGTACTGACCAAGCACAACAGTTCTGGCCTGGCAATAAGTCAGCTCGACCGCACTGGATCGCGGTCTGGCCAGAAGTCAGAATCGACCGCACTGGATCGTGGTCTGACCAGAAGTCTTGACTGCTCTCGCCCGTGGTCCGGGCAGAAGTCACAATCGACTGCTCTGCCCCGTGGTCTGGGCAGAAGTAAGTTCCTTCTCTCCGGAAGGCGATGGCGTCCCTCTCCCGCGCAGGAACATGGCGGGCAGAAAGAAATACACCCTGTATTAACATGTGTAGACCCCTACCGATGATTTCATAGGCAGGTTGGAAATCACGTGGTATCGATGCACACTCAGATTCGCGGCATTTCGCTAGCGTCCCTCTTCCGCGTCCATGCTTGTTGACGTAGGGGGGGGGGGGGAAGGTTGACCTTCGCCTGTTTGCTGCAGGAACCGTTTGGGGTGACTGACTGGCCTTGGGGTGGCGACAGCGAGGCGGGCTATTGTCCGTTCACTGGGATTTTACCGTTTCACTTCCCGTCCCGAGCCTCCGATATGCGACCCTTCGCTTAAAACAAAATCCTATGCTCACACATTTTCTGAGCCTTTTCAAAGGAAATACCCTTGCATATTCATATAATTATATACAATTTTGGGCTGCCCGAGATCAATATTAATAAATTTTAATCTGAATAAATTAAAATAAATCATAACTTAATAAAAATAAAAATTGTAGCGTGGCGTGATAACGTCACGTTACAATACCTCTTCAGTTTTCTGAACTGATAATCTTCGATCAGTTATCACCATTTTCCTTAGTGATTGCCTTCCCTGGCCTTCTGTGTTGGAATCATCTTCAGTGTTGGTTCTTGCACATTTGAATTCACATGTTACTTCTTTTACTGTGCAGTAAGTAGAGGCATCGTACCCCTAATTTTGCCAACATATCCTCCTTAATCTCCTTCTGTGACATATCTTCCCTCCACAAATATTTAATCGAAGCATGAATTTCTTCTTGCCTATTTCATGTTAAATATACAGCTCCACTTTCAGCAGTTGTAACAAAAGATGGTCCAGGTTTTTTAATTATTTTCTGCTGTCGGAAAGTTTTACTATTTGGTTTTTGCGTTTAGAGAAGCGTAATAAGCTGTGCTTGAAAGGGGTAGATGCGAGTAGCTAGCTGCTGAACGTAATGCTTCCCAGACCTTACTGGTTGGCGCATCGTTCAACGCATGCCTTTTATTTCTTTCTATCCGTAGTAAAAGGTAATGCATTATCCCATATCAGTTGAAAATTGCTACTGGTATGGGAATCCAAACCAGGAAATTGCGACCTTTGATCCCTGTGGTTTATGGCACCAAAGACAGTGGGATTTTTGTAATATTTCAAGTAATTAGGATTTTGTAAGGGACATAAAAAAAGCATGGTACGTTTTAAGTTTTGTGTTAAATTCATTATTTCAGTATCAAGGGGGAGAAGGGAAATTAATAATTTTTCGGATTTAAATTTGTATGCAATCCTTCCACTCATCTATTAGTGTAATTGAGTTCCTTCTTGTTTCGTTAATCCACACCCCATTCTCCATCATAAAAGTCATGCTGAGTGTGTATATATAAAGCGTACCCACTGATGGAATACTAAAAATGAGGGGGAGGAGGGAATTGAATGGTAATCGTTCCGGTCTGGGGAAGCGTGTTCGGTGCCCAGTCTGAACGCCCGCATTTCGCTTTAATATGGTTTTCACTCCAGGTAAATGCTGGAATCGTTCTTTCACATAGTCCATTGTCGTTTTGTTCTTTGCTCACAATCGTATGTCTAATAATCTCGCCGTCAACGAGTCATAAAGCTTTTTTCTTTTATGGTTTAACGCCTCATGACGTCGAGGTCAATAGAGATCGTAGAGAAATTCGGCTTGGCCTTTTTGAAGGAAGCATCCCGGCATTCGCTTGGAGTGATTTGCGGAAACCATGGAAAACCCAAATCTTCATGCCCGGACGGGGATTAGAACCCGCGTCCTCCCGAATGCGAGGCCAGAACGTTAACTGTTCATCCACCACGCTCGGTAACTTGGTCTTTTAACCTATAGGATTCCTTGTTGTCTGTGTTCATGCCAGACATGGACTACAGGGCTGACTGAAAATCTGTGAAAAGATGTGTCAGTCCGTGCTTATTTTTATTTATGGACTGTCGTGTGATTAATTTCCTTATTTTTAAAATTTATGTTGTGTTACCCCTAGCTGTATCATTAGGCTTATTTCTGTTGCACGGTAAATTGTTTATGGCTTCGGTCTTAAGGGTCGCCTGCTTCGAAGTCATTAGAACCGGGACAAGATAGAAGATCAAGAATGGAAGGGAATTCGGTCATGGAACCATCTCTGGAATGATTTTGAGAAACATGGAAAACCGAAATCTAGTTGGCCGGACGGGTGTTTGAATGCCAGACCAAATCGTTGGCGCTTATATTGTTTACGGAATGGGTGAACATTTGCCATTGTTATTGAGCTCGAGTCATGAGACATCTATAGCTGCAAAAAGTAAATTTGTTGTTAAAGTAATACCTAACGATGCAACAGGTATCGGAAAGAAGTCTCCTGTTTTCGAAGCGACAGTAGCGACCTCGGAACTGGTCACGTGCCGCTGCCGCTAGTAATCACACTGCAAATTACGTGCCTCGAGCTCCACTGTGATTACAGCGAGAGATGTCGGAACGCTCGGCGACTTGTGACTCTTGATTAGTGTTGCCAACCGTTAAACTAGCTGCCCACCAAATTCAACTGCTAAAACCACCAGAAAACCACTAACAAATAGCGGTGCTATTCTCATAACCACTAAATTTTCCACTAAACAAATATTTCGTTATTTATACGAAAGAAAATAATGGGCATATTGCTAAAACAATTACCTTCAATATTACATAATACACATTAAATTTCTGTATAATTGATCAGCACATCAATATGCAAGTAGTAATTCAATGAATCATCAAAAACTTATTTAATCAACTGCTATTCTATATTAACTCATCTTCTTCAGATGATCTTTTAAGGGCGCATGACTATAAAGCCCCACCCCCCAAACGAAAAACCGAAAACCGCTCAAGCCCCCCCCCCCAAATGAAATCCACTCAAGCCCCCATCAATTAATTTTATTGGTTGAAACTAATTATTATTTTCTGCACAAACACCATGTTTAGTAGAACTTGAATGGTTTAATAGTTTGTAAAGTTGAATATCACAATGTCAGTGTTCATTTTTTACTAAAAACAATAAATCAGTGATCATGACATACGGAACAGGGACAATTTTTTAATAAATGAACATTATTAATTAAAATAAAGGAAGAAATCGATTAAATATTCTTAGAAACCTTAATCGATTATAGTTAATTCAATTAGCTGTTATTGTAACCTTTAACATGTAATGAACTATAAACTCAGTCAACTTCAACGTTTCCTACGCAGTAAAAGTAAATACTAGAGGAGAAGGTGGTAATATGGCCCCTGCATATTATATGCCCCCCCCTACGTATTCTAATAACAATGTTCTGAAATCTAGTGAGTACAATGGAACTCGTCCAACTAGTATACCAACTGGCTGGTAGGAACGCTGGAAGCCATTCGGCGCAGTCGCTGTGTAGTTGTGAGGTGAATTGTGTTTTTATGATTTTCAAAACTTTGAAAGGTATGTAAATTTCTTGATTTTAACCTACCATGACTGATAAATACTTAGCTCTAGGTACCATGCATATGATTTAGAGGCTATTGCCAACAGTTTAACACAGACTAGAAAGTTCTGGGGATTTTAGTTTTTATCCTATAACTACTTTTTTCTAATATGTTCATGTCTGCAATATGGCCCCCTTAGGTGATGGTAATTTGGACTCCAGGGTCCATATTACAAGCAGTTTCAATATTTGTGTTTAATTTATTTTTCTGATGCCTAGAGCCATCTTGACAACAAAACTAATCGGTAGAAGGCAATTATGGGACAAGGATAAGATGAAAAAAGCAGAAAGATGAAAAAGAAATGGGTGTCAGAAAGACTTTGAAACATTTTGAGGTGCCGGAGACAACCTTGCGAAGATATGTAAAAGAGACTAGTACATTTCAGGGAGCTGAGGTCACCACAAAGAAACTAGGTAGAAAACCTGAAGCACTAGAAAATGAAGTAGTAGGGTATATGGAAGCAAAATATTACGGTTTCACTCGCTTGGATGTTTGCTGAATGGCATACAACTGGCAGTTAGAAATGGCATTAAAACCAACTCTAGAAATGAAGTTGCTGACAGGGCTTGGCTAGACCATTTCGTTAGACGAGTTGTCAATCCGAAAACCAAATGGATTATCATATGCTCGTGTGAAAGGTTTTACTCCCATATTTGCAGTATAGTTCAGACCAAGATACCACAGGTAATTGCCAGTAAAGGTAAACATCAAATATATTCTCTGACTTCGGCAGAATGTGGATCTTTGATAACAGTCATCTGTTCAATCAGTGCTGGAGGATCTTCTGTCCCTCCGATGTTGATTTTCCTGAGAACAAACATATTGAATATCCCTATAATAGGAGCCCCTCCTGGGTCTATTGGAAGAGCTCACCCATCTGGATGGGTTCAAGCAAATTTGTTCAAAGGACTCATTTTGTTGATAATACTCGCCTATATTACTTATCCTTGACGGCCAGTTTTCTCACACATTGAAGTGAGGAAGAATTACATCACGATTTTGTCCTTACCATCCTACACAATGCATAAATTGCAACCGTTAGACCGAACTTTCATGGGAGCCCTGAAGACCCATTACATCGAAAACACCAGACAATGGATGCTCCATGAAAAAAGACCTGTTGGACCTTACGATATAGTGTCCCTTAGTAGAAAGGTGTGCCTATGATGTACCATAGGATTAAACGCCGTGAATGGATTCTGGGTCATGGGTGTGGGAAATCAAAGTTGATCAACCCAAAACACCAACCCCCAGATGACAGCAGTGACGATGATGATGCTGGGATGCAGCTCTCCACTTGCTCCAGTGAATCTTCTTTTTGACATCCCAATTGGAAAGCCTCAACCAAATCAAGAAGGCGCATCATGTTCTTTTTTTTTTATGTTAACTTCTCCAATAATATCCGCGGGGAATTATGAGTCCAGTGCCTAATGTGTTCTCTTATGACTTACAACAAATGTGCAGGGGAAGAGAAGGAGTCTCCGATTTCTTTGGTTAATTTTTTTCCATATTGTGATCTATATTTCATTTTTTATATCTCCTTATATCTACTTATATTTACTTATGTATAATAAACATGGTTTTTTGTCACAAAGCAGTTGTAATAATTTATTCTCCAATATTTCCTTAGATTAATAAGGGGGTCCATATTACAAACATTATGGGGGCCATATTAACTGCACATCCCGTTTTCTGAAGAATGTGTCGACTTTTGAAAATCGAATTTTTTAAAATATAAAATGAGGTTTTAAATGCCTCTACCTATTATAATATGTTCATTAACTAACACCAGATTGTAACTGTGCTAATCACCCCTATTTTTGATTAACAATATTCATTTTATAATAAAAAAAACAAAATGGGGGTCCATATTACCACCTTCTCCTCTACTGAAATAAGGTAGAAATATATTTCGAAAAGTGTAAATGTAAATGGCTTAGTTTTTGATTTTTCATTAATTGAAAGTAAATTCTACTGAACCACTGGAAAAAAACCACTAGAAAAAACCACTAGCCACTAAAAGCAATATTTCTCCACTAAAAGGGGGGTCGAAACCACCAGTTTTAGTGGAAAATCCACTAAGTTGGCAACACTACTCTTGATCGAACGCAAACTGCGACTCAGCTTTATGCGGGGTACCGGGCGCACATTGACGCGCAGTCGACGCAGCGCAGCGCAGCACAGTTGTTTCTGTGTCTCTATGTTTTGGGGCGGAACAGCGCGTATTGAGACGCAGAGCAGGGCAGCGCAGTACTGCGCCGCACGTGGCCTGCGCCACGTTGTGGTCACGACACAGAAACTGTGCCACGCAGCTCACTCGTGCCGGTTTTTGCCGTAACACTTCTTGTGTTATTTATAATCTTGCTTTACTTATTATAATCATTTTCAACTATGGAACAAGAAAAATTGATTAATCTGGTGCTTAACCAACCTGCGATTCACAATATCAGTCATAAAAAATACATAAAAATTAAATTTAAACAAGAGATTTGGACAATGAGCCCAACAAGTGGGGAGTAAATTCAGCATTTATTTATCATACAACTGTCCACTTACAATTTTCACTTTTCTTTTCTTTTTTTGAATTCATTTTTAATAAAACTTCGAAAAAGATTGATATATATATATAGGCTATTATCACATTATTTGTACTACATAATTCAATAGTGTCCCCGAAAAACACTTAATTTGTTGACATTGCTTTTTTAGTTTCAAGTGTTTATGTTCTGTTATAAAAATTCTTAAAAATATAATATGAAATAAAAGAGAGAAACATTCTTATAAATGTCATGTACCGTCAAACGCTAAATAATTAAATAAATAACCACGAAAATACAGCGAGATTTTCTTCAGTTCTAATAGATATTTGAGCTTTGTCGAGAAAATAACAGGTTACATTATGCCCTGAATCTCCGCTCGAGTCATCCGGAAATTATCTTTTGAGAATTCTCTTGTCACTGCAAAAGCCAGATGAGAGTTTCTTCTTTTCATATACTCACTTTTGCATAGTTTTATCTAACTCAGCTTCTGTTAAAGTAATAACAATTTTCCAAGCTCGGCATCCTAATCTGATTCAGAAATCGAGTTTTTGCATCGACATGTTTTTGGTTACGCTTTATTATCGGTTTTTCGCACAACACAGTGTTTTGTAAACTGCCGCACGAAACTGTGCTCTAATATGCGCGAGTAACTGCCAGTCTGTGCTGCCCTGCCCTGCTCTGCGTTGCCCCTACTGCGCCACGCAGCTCAATGTGCGCCCCGGGTCACAGCTGTTAACTTCTCGTTAGGGCTGCAAAGTTGGCTCGCTCATTAAAAACTAACTGATCAGTTGGCACATACAGTCAAGTTGAACTTCCCGGTAGCATCGGTGCTGGACCGCAGGTCGCTGGTTCTATTCCGGCACGGGTGGTTTTAATTAAATATTGTATTGTTCTTACATTGCAGAGCAATAACACTTTTAATGGAATGATGGATGCTACGCTATTTTATTTCGATTTATTTAATACAGTTATTGCGAGTGAGAATTTAATCTGCTTATTTAGAAAAAAAAAAAAAAGAGAAAAAAAAAAACAATAGATATCTTATCTACCTTCCACGCCAAAGACAAAAGCTCATTCTAGAGTTTAAGAATGATCACGTCAATGAAAGTAAATATCACGTCAATGAAAGCATTAAGCATCTCTGAAACAGGAAAAATGTAAGACTCTGAAAGGCAGGAAGAAATGGCATGCAAATTGTAGTTGTTACTCAAGAATTGAAACTAAAGCAAAGTTCTGTATACATACATTGAGTCCCACAGTGTTGTCAGTGTTCAGTTTTTGACGGTTGAAAGTGACTAACATACGTTTTATTGGCTTTGTACTGCAATTTTGCAGATACTTAAAAAGCTGATTTTAGATAATGTATTGATGAATACATGTTAATGATGCTAGTGGAGTAATGAAAAGGCGTAGGCTACGCAATCAAAAAGTAACTGGACTCGGCAAAACGAGCGCTGTTAATGGCCTCAGTAATGTTTAATTTAGAAGCCAAATGTATTTTATGAATCCATAAAATCGTTTGGACTGATATACAGTTTACATTTATAATATCGCGAAGGAGGAGACTGAAGTGGGCGCTTTATGTCGCCTGTTATGTCTACTACCTTCATGGACTCGGCCTTTAAGATCGTTAATGCCATTTATAATAAATTAAACAAAGATATCTTAAAGTGAAACAAACATACGAGAATGATAACAGTAGACGGCAATGCTGTCCGCAAATTTCTAAATTTAGCGAAAATTACTTGATCATTCGAGGAAAGAAAATGTCTTTTTTCTAAAAGAATTCTGTAGATACATTCGTCAGTTCAATATGTAAGACTCCAAGTCCTAACTAAGCAGGAGGTTGAAACATGTTATGCCACCTCGAAATACAAAGCCACGTGAAGTTCCAATATGAAATAAAAAATACATTTCAGTGCTCACTTTAGGGATAAGAATGAATTGATTTTCGTAGCTGTGAAAAGATACCTTACTATGTAAACACATCTTTACGCCTTTTTTACTGTTAAATTATCCGTCACCATCAGAACTCGCTCATTGTTTAAAAAAAAAAAAAAAAAAAAAAAAAACATTTTCATTAGTCGGGTTTTGCAAGAAGTTATAACGCAACAAAATTTAATCTATGATTTGATCAATAGACGATGAAAATGCGATGTTGCAAACACTTTCGATGCTTTCGAGCCAAAGTTTATCAAGGAACGATTACATAGTTTTCCTCAAGATTATCTTGCGTTGAATAATTGTGAACCACTACTTGGAAAAGACGCATCCTTGTGTCATACTTCTTGGCGTGTTTCCAGTTCTGATATCGATGCAGAGCCACCAGGAAAGAAGTCTCAGTGAGAGGTGACAGTGACGCACGAGGGAATGATTACTGCAGAAATACTAAATAACGAAAAAAACAACAGTGTTTACTGTCTATGGATTCAAATTTTACAAAAAATTTATATTTGAAAATGTCGTCAATTTTTGGGATCAACTGAAGTTTTAACTATTTCCATAATATACGTGAATGTTTTAGATTTAAACATTTTGGTGCACAGCGTATGTCTGACATAACAGCCACGATAAAATCAAAAAGGTATCACAGATTTTCACCTATGTCTACTGGTTTAGATTTAGTGTCTGTTTGGCTTTCTACTTTTCCTTACAAATACTACTAAAAATATTACCAGGTGAACGTTTATGTTATTAGTGCCCTAAAATAATTCCACTCACGTTAGGAAAGAAGTAAGACTCACAATCTATCTGCGAATGTCATATCTTGGGGGGGGGGGGGGGAGGCTGAAAATGGTGACCACTCGAATACCACAGTATTCTCCTGGATATGTAGAGACCTAGATCGTACCTATTAAACCTACACTGTCACTACATGGCGTTAATACGATTGTAAACAAATTACTATTTTGGTTTGTTTGTCTATCACACCTAAACAAAGATTTTGGGTAGAGTTAACGTCTACAGTAATGAACCGTTACGTATTTGAACTATGATGTTCATTATTGTTCTCCACATCAGTTTCGTCGTATTTGCCTTGTAATTCCAGAAGTCATACGAGATCATATATTTGTATAGTATTTGCAATTTGAGATGACTTATGAGTCACGATCCTGATTTACCCAGTCGGTGTGAACAAAACCGCAAATACAAAATTACTGTTATTAGCTATATTAACAACATGGTTAAAGAGCTATCAGTATATGATCGGCAAAGGTAGAGGCTCTTCTGATCGTAAAGACCTGGTGACAGAATTTTTTTACTGTCTGCGCTATTTGCTCCTATCGTAGCCTCCTTAAACTAACCCGATAATCCCACTGCGTAGGGGAGGCCTATAGTTTGAATTTGGATCACGGAAACGTTCTGGCATACTTCACATTACGCAGCAAGCTGTGACATAGAAGCATGGTCGGATTAAGGGCCTTTGTAAACTGTTAAAAATACCAAAGGGCATTTGTCATAGATTGGGGTTGTACTACCGTAAGCTCTGGGCAATTAGAAAACTAGCCGGGAGTCTTTGGATACAGAGAGGAAGGAATTGCATAAGGGACAGCAAGCACCACGGACGCATTCAACCGAAATTCCAGGGCAGTGCATATGCTGTTCTACGCCACATTTGAAAATCACTTTTAGTATATAGCACAAGTTTCCAACCATTTAGAGACCTTCTTCAAACATTTTACGTTTCTTACATTCTATTCCAGTATCTTACTGCACAAAAGATTTTTTTTTTTTTTTAATGAGGCAGTTCTTGAAAACATCTTCAGTTCAAATTGTCCTAACACCGATGACCGTTATGAGGAGTTTAGCGTCCAAAGCGAAGCGTTTCGGCCTTTGCCTTCCATTAACCACTTTAATGATGGTAATTTAAACCAATGAAAAATTCGAACAGTGTAAGTAGTATAGTTATGTAATCCGCTTCCACTGTGTATTATTCGTTGCAGTCTGCATACTGACTACCTTGCTTTTCCGCTTACTGCAGTTAAATGCTTGTCGGGTTTCCTATTGTTCTGGAACCTGCCTTCGAGGCGCACATTATTCTGGCACGTGTTTCTTTCTGTTTAGTGTTTTACATTGTTTAGAATCCGCTTAGAATACACGAAAAGCTTTTGCGCCAGATTTCTAAGGAAATTATTAATTTATTCAGTTTTTATATGTTGAATAACAATTAACACCGACTTTTTACCTTCGTGAATTATTTCTCGCTTAAGAACTCATAAATTACATTTGTGTTTTACTGGATTGTCATTAATTTTTTCTGACATCGCAAAATTTATTTAAAATCAGATTGTACATTATCCGGTATCGTTTCTGGACTCAACCGTTGCCTTTGAGTTCCATTTGATCATTTTATCGAAACCGCTGTCATGGAAGAAGCATTTTTAGTTTATGAATGTACGGAAAACTACTTAAGGTAACGTCTGTGTATTATGATGGATGCGATAAAAACTTTTATTTGAATTTTTCTTGGAAGTTTAGCTGTTTTTGCGATATTTGGGAACCTACGTTGTCATGTAGAGCATATTATCCTTTTTCACCGAGGCAGATTTATTATACGAGTAAAATAATTGGGGATATGTTATTCATAATCTGATGGGCTTCATAGTGGTACGTGTAACATGGCTGCAACCTTATCGAAGATGTGAAGAACGCCACGGCTTGCAATCTTACAATTGTTGTCAACCCCCCGAGGCATGTTCCATGATTGAAAGCGACCAATTTATGCTCCACTGGTTTGGTAAGCCTGTCGTATTAGGGCTGGAAACTGGTCAAGATAATTAGACTACCGACACCAACATTATTAAATACCGCCCATTTTTAGTCATTCACGTAAATCTTTGGTGTTTTATAAATATTTCCGACCATTTTCTGTGGTGCTGATATCAGAATGAATTATTTGGAAAGTTCAGCAGAGTCGCTGGACCTTGACCTACTCGGTACCGGCGGACACACAATGGACCTCTCAGACACAAGAGCTGGTCTGGTGGCCCTTCACACCCGCTCAACGATGCAACAGCCACAAGACGATCAAGCTACTACTTTGCATCGAGAATGTGGGAGATATTTTCTGTGCTGTTTGGTTAAACACAGAGTATGGCTGCTGTCAGTGATGAGGAACAAGTGCTGGTTACACAACAGGGATGAGGGGCCTCTCGACCTCCAGAAAAACATACTCGGCCGTTATGTAATTCAGGCTGACCCGACGGATCCAACTTTTGGAATGTCGGCTGCATTGAGCTGTGGAGAGCGGTTACATAATCATAGCCTTTTTTTTTTTTGTTTCATTCTTGTCTCCATTTCAACAAAGGATTATAGAATGGATTTCCAACCATACTTTATAATAAAATATGATACTTGATTTTGGTCTCGCGTAACCACAAAGTATGCAGGTGCACTTTATTTTATTTCAAGTAAAATATACAATTCATGGAACTGAACGCACAGATTGGTAATTAGTTTCCAAATATGTACTCCTGAACCAAATACTTACGAAGAATATGTAATAAACGTGATAATTTATGAAATTTAACAATACTTGTTTCCTGCCTCCTCTTGTTCCTGCCATTTCACCAGTCACCGAAAGAGTAACGAAGTGTCGGGAAGAGAGAAACAAAGTCTCCTTAAATTTTATTAAAATTTAGTTTCTAATTTATTTATAAATATAGATTTATTTTGTGGTACCTTTTTTTGTCCTTATTGCTTTACGCCTCATTGACGTCGAGGTCATTAGAGGCGGGATGGGACTGGGGACAAGGAACGGGAAGGAATTCGGCAATGGCCTTTTTGAAGGCCTGGAATGATTTGGTGAGACCATGGAAAACCCAAATCTGGATGCTCTGATGGTAATTCGAACCCGCATCCTCCCGAAGGCGAGGCCAGAACGTTAACCGTTCATCCACCTCGCTCGGTTTGTGGTAGCAATTACCAAATTTTCAAAGGAGCCCAAAATTAGTTTCAAATAAACATCTGAATTTAGAAAATACATTTTTTCTTTCATGTATTTCCTCTTCTGAAGATTACGTTATTTTTTCCAAATAAGTTGCAATCCTAATTAAAGTGATAATAATTTACGAGCAGTTGTAACATTTAATTATATATATTGCTATTCAATGTAAGCTTCACAGATGTTCAGCCGGATTGCGTCATAAAAACATAACGTTTCGACAGCTGGCCCTGCTGTCTCCATCAGGTGCAGGAAGCTTCAGGTGTTGTAAGCTAGAAGTCACCGCGTAGACTGGCATAGAAGACCGTAAATCTGTCCGGCTGAACACCCGTGAAGTTTACATTGAATCAGTACGCGGGCAAAGTCTCCACTCACACATATATTGCTGTGTTTCATTGTAGCAGTTCACATACAAACAAAATCATAAATAGAATGGGTGTACCATGAGATAATTTTTCTGATTTTAAAATGTTGTCCTCAAATACCCCTTCACATTGTACACGGCTAAATACAACCCATTGCCGTACCTTTACTGTTATGTATAACTAGCTTGTGCCCACGACTTCGTTCGTGTTTGGAAAGAATTTTGATTGAGAGCTACCGACATGTAACCACCATAGTTCACGCTGGCAGACTCGAGGCTAATACCACACACTAATATCAGTGATCTGCGCTGGGTATTTATGGCTGCAACGTGAAATATAGGAACACACTTGTCTTTGGTCGAAATATGAAAACTCCCTCAGTCGGCCAATTTCAACCATCATATCTTCCACACTCCCATAGCTACTGACATGACACCACCACGGTGCACGTTGGGAGACTTCATGATAATGCCACACACAATCACCAGTGGACTGCGC
Organism: Vandiemenella viatica; assembly: GCA_031002005.1. Taxonomy (NCBI): domain Eukaryota; kingdom Metazoa; phylum Arthropoda; class Insecta; order Orthoptera; family Morabidae; genus Vandiemenella; species Vandiemenella viatica. The sequence goes on from JARYHS010008074.1 coordinate 112,774,959, forward strand.
TAGGTAGTTTTGGCTGTGGAGTGAAATATAGGAACGCATGTCTATTTTTACGTATATCAGGCCAACAGCTTTCAACCACCATGTCTACCACACCACCACAGCAACCGACATGCAATCACCACAGTACACGCTGTAAGGCTCCAGGCTACTACCACACAAAGACGCCAGTGTTCTGCGCTTGGTAGTTCTGGCTACAATGTGAAATATAGGGACACACACGTCTTGAGTACAAATAGGAAAATGCCCTACGCCGACCACTTTCACCCACCATATCTCCCACACCCCCATAGCTACCGACATCTAACCACCATAACGCACGATGCTACTACCACACACAAACACCAGTAATGTGTGTTATGTAGTTGTGACAGTAAAGTGTAATATGCGGACACATATGCCCTTGGTCGAAATACGAAAATATCCTTGATCGACCACTTTCAACCTCCATATATCCACACACTCCCGCAGCCATCGACATTCGGCCAACGTTGTGCACTATCGGTGACTTTATGCTACTAACACACACATCACCGGTGATTGGCGCTAGATAGTTTTGGCTGATAAGTGATACATAGGAACACATATGTCTTTGGTCGAAATATGAAAGTGCCCCAAGTCGACCACTTTCAACCACAATGTCTCCCACAGCCCCATAGCTACCGACATCTAGCCGCTATAGTGCACGATGGGAGACTCGGTGCTACTACCACACACAAACACCAATGGTCTGTGCTATGTAGTTGTGGCAGCAAAGAGTAGGGACACACAACTCTTTGATCTAAATATGATAACGCCCTGCATCTACCATTTTTAAGCACCATATCTCCTACGCCCCCACAGCTATCGGCATTCCATAGGGCAAAGCTTACAGGTTTCACGGATAGATGGCGACAGTAAGTTTCCTGTTAATGTAGCGATCAGCCGGCTGCTAAGCAAAACTGTTGCATTAAAAGAGACAAAAAGCGAATCCCGTAAAAAATGAAAAAAAAGCCGCTAGGAATTGTTTTGAATCTAGTATATAACCATCAACAGAGAGTCGGATTGTGATGCCTGTTGTCACCGTTACGTAACTCGAACTCACCAAATGGCCCCATTTCTGTAATCTCTGTTGAGCTGAGTTCTGTCCTCTCCCGCGGAGAGTTTAACAATATTATGAAATTTCTGTGCGTTTCCGAAATGCAAGATTTTGATTTTATCTGAATGTGAGGGCCTAATATTTCTACTGACTTGTAAATTTGATGTAGAAATTTAAAATCAGATGAATTATTGTTGCGACGTAATTTGGTATTGCTTCAATGGCGAAATAGGAAGTAATTAGAATATAAAGCTAAACAATCTGCTGCCATTGAAAACTGCCGCAGGTTGTGGTGCAACCCAGTGAACCAGCTTGCGGGAAATTCCCTATCAGCCCTGTTCGCCTCATGTGGATGTACACCAAGCGAAAGTGCGCGCGCTGTGCAAGAATTGTATATTTCGTTCGCAGGGGTAAGAATTACATTTACTGTGACAATGGATAGCCACAGTGCAACTATCTTCACTGCCAGATATGGGTTTGTGTCCGAAAAGCAAGCTAATGGTGGTTGTTAGTACGTTAACAGTTTATTAATACTGAGCGTGGTGGGCTGATCGGTAAAGTTTTGGTCCCACATTCCGGAGGACGCAGGTTCGGATCCACATCCGCCCATACAGATTTGGGTTTCATGGTTTCCCCAGATCGCTCCAGGCGAATGCCGGGATGGTTCCTTTAAAAAGCCATGGCCGATGCGCTTCCTGTTCCTTACCTTAAGTCCTTTCCCGACTCTAATGGTCTCGACGTCGACAAGCCGTAAAGCCGTAAGCAAAAAAGACGCGAATTCATAAGATTTTACCCGTCCAAAAATCGCCTAGCGCGCCTAAAGAAGTTTTCACTTCAAAAACTAAAAATATAACTTATTCCATAACCCGAAGGTTTCTCGAATCTTTCCGAAGGAGATGTACCTAAATATTGTGTCAGAGGCAGGAAGGCCAATTCCTTTTCTCAGGGGCCTACATTTTAACGTAGATATGAAGAGGTTAGCACAAGATAGGAAGGGATGGAGGATTGCATCAAACCAGTCGAAAGACTGATGACAGCAAAAAAAAAAAAAAAAAACAACCACTGAACGTCCCGGCGTAGCTCATATAATAAAACACAGCTACTAAAAATTCCTGCTCACCAGAAGATTAGAACCCGTGATCGGAAAGTTTTTTTTTTTTAATTGCCTTACGTCTCTTAACAGCGAGGTCTTTAGAGACGGGAAACAATGGGGGCAAGGAATGGGAAGGAATGGCCTTTTGAAGGAAGCATCCCGGCATTCACCTGGAGTGATTTGGGAAACCATGGAAAACCCAAATCTGGATGCTGCACGGGGATTCGAACCGCCGTCCTCCCGAATGCGAGGCCAGAACGCTAACCGTTACACCACCACGCTCGGTGCGATCGGAAAGAAACTCTCGGAAGTAAGCGCTTTAACCGCTGAGCTACCAGACCGTCTTGTTTTGAAGTATACTTGTGCTAAGTACCATCAAAATCGGATAAAAACTGAGCGTTTGTATAAGGATCATTTGAAATCATTGAGGGGTCTATGTGGGCGGAGGGGTTGGTTTTTTAATTTCTTTAGCCAGAAACCTTCCCTCACCAAAGTTTCACTCAATCGGATGAATGGTATAGGAACGCATAGAAGACGAACAAACCAAGAAACAAACATTCTTTTTATATATTAGGTACAATTATAATCTATATACCTTCACTGCTGTTCAAGCGCAACACGTCATACTTATAGCTACAGATACACTGCTATTACATCATGTTGGATGAGATTTTACCCATCTAAAAAGCTTACGACGCAAATATCATATGCACAAAACGTCATAGCATATCGGCGACGCGAACTCATAGATTTGCCCCTTCCAAAATCACCCAGCGAACATATAGAACTTTTCACTTCAGAAAATATTAATGTGTAATCGTACTTTTAAACAGGTATGTCATAGGGAAATGAATGAAGAAGTTTATAATATTTTGCCAACTCCAGTGAATGTGTTACACATTTTAAACAAAAATACTAATAACGCCGATCAGGTACTATTTTATTAAAGTGCTCTTACTTCAGAGACCATTGTATCTTAATGGACCGTATATGTACTATTTACTTGGTAATAAAATGAGAAATTTTATTGGAACTGAGCGATTTCGCAAGAGCCACAGGTGGCATCGCCATTGCGGGCACACTATCATGAGCAGAGTTTGCGTTGCCAAAAACATTTTCACCATTAACTTTTGCGCGAAGCGACTGCCTTCCCCATCCATATCCGTTACATCATTAGAGTACGGAACCGATATTGTGCGGACATAAGTCGCACTGGGCGGGTTTGTTGTAATTGAAGTCACGGTCCGAATGATTGCTGTTAATTGCGTATCACGCAGTTCACGGTTGATGAGAGCAATTTCAAGCGCTATTTATCCTTGTAGTTTTTTTTCGTGTCTGGCCCCGAAAAGCGCGCTAGACACTTCTCGTATCGGTTTTAGAATCTACGGCTTGTGAACCTTAATCTTGGTACAAGATCAACGAAATATGCAGTAAAACACAGTTAAACTGCCGTGTGATGCAGAACTGGAAGCTCGATGGCTCACCGTTGTTGCGTGATCTTAATGATGGTTCCCGACGCCTGATCACAGAATGCTAGTAGTCGAATACATCTTCACCTTTTTTGATTTGGCCAAATGGGTAGGAAAAGTTGTACCATTTCTAAATACCAGATAGTGTACCAAAGTCTTGATTAAACCCAAACCTCTCCCTATTAAGCGTAGAGGACGGTCTAGTTCAGTGGTTCCCAAAATGGAGGACGGGATGCGAGAATGCAAGGTAGCTTCACCACCCGTAAAGACGATGCTATAGGGAGCGTCCATAAACTACGTGCCTAGGTTTAGGGGGGGGTTGGCTCTAAGGCTTCGCTGCGCTACGTAAGGGGGAGGAGGTTCCGATCCAGGCTACGTAGTTTTCGATTCATATCATTTATCACAATTAAAATGAGGCACAGAACACACAACAGCATGTGAATATTTATTTCCTTTATTTAATTATCTCCGTATGCAATATACAATAGTCTGAGAAGAGGAAACAGTACAAAATGTCTTCTGGAATCAAAAGGGAAATTAGCTACGTGATAAGGGAGGGGGGGGGGTAGAGGCAAAAGCCACGTCGGGCTACGTGGGGGAGGGGTCCTTTGGATTCCAAAATGGAGCTACGTGGTTTATGGACGCTTCCCTAGGTCTGCACCGTTGCAGGTTCTATGTCTCCTTCGCCACCTCTTAGAATTGAAAACGTTTTTTCTATCGCCACGTACTTAGTGGGTTTCCACTGACGTGTCATTTTAGTAGGGTCTACTAAAAAGTGGGCATTTAGCTCATTCGTAATTAAATTGTGGCAGGTGGCGTGATAATTCTTTTGAGGGAAGTGGGATGTGGTAAGAAAACCGTTGGGTACCGCTAGTCTGTTAGCTAAGTGGGTGTGATTTTTTATGGCTTTACGGATCACCGACGTCTATGTCATTAGAATTGAGAAAGCACTAGGAGCAGGGAACAGCAAGGAATTCGAACGTTACCTTTCGAAGGAATCTTCTTGGCATTAGCCTATAGCAACGTTTTTCAACCTTTTAATCCAGAAGACCAAAATAATGTGACAAAATAAATCTACGAACCAATACCTTATATGGGCTATTTTTTTACCTTTGTGTTTATTACTAGAATTTGAATTGTATTGTGTTATACAAATATATCATAATAAATATAAAAGTATATTTTGAATTTCCACAGAAAGTCACTCTATTATGAAATTGGAAGCAAACTACTAAAAGTGAATTGTATATTGAACAGACTCTTAATGTTTATTAAGAATATGAATAATAATGTTTTGCCCGCGACCACCTGTCCTATATTCGCGGATCACAGGTCAAAAATCGCAGCACAGAGTGATTTCGGGGAATCATGGAAACTGAAGTGCGAAAGCAGGCGCTCACCCAATAGCCTCGGTTTGGATGAGGCTCTCGTCCCTAAAATCTCGGATTCAAATCCCGGCCACATGACGACTCTAGAACGCTGCGTGGTTCGGATTCCACATTAAACTGAGGACATGAGTGTGGACGAGGGCCGCACGGTAGACGTTTGGATGTTCGAGCAGAAATATTAAGGGAGTCTGCGGTTATGCTGAAAAGCAGCCACGACCAGAATTCCGTATTACAGTATACGGTACGAGGAATTTAGTTTTTAATAGTACGTTAGTAGTAGTTCCTCTAGTCACTAGTGCCATATTACTGAAGTCATTACTGTTGCCCATAGCTTTGCTAGCTTTACTTATCCCTTACAACAATATTAACAGAATCCAAGGATCAAAGTCAAGTTTAATCCGATTTTTTTTTCTTTCAAGAACTATTTTCTAATGCCACAAACAATGAGGAGTAATGTTGTTGGTAATTTTTAAGCTATTACAGTATATATCTTTGGTGAAATGGACAACCCCTGGTTGAGATTATAACAAATATCTTTGGTGGCATTCTCTTTAAGTTAAGAACAGATTACCATTCCTGTTCGCGTAAATTTATATAACATACCGTAGATTTTCAGCTAGACCCTAAGCTTTCAAACTGCTATAACCTATTTTGGTAGTTTTTCCTTTATACCATTGCAAACACATCCACAGACGCAGCCCCACTACAGTTTTTATATATTTTAGAGATTTTGTTTGCGGTGGAGGTATGTGCTGTGACGTTCTAGAATCGGTGTAATTTTTTTTTTTTTTCTCGACTGGATTATATATTTTTAATCAGTATTTTTCAACCCTCAATCTAACTGCTTTTACAGTGACATAAGATATCGTACTGTTTTTGAAGATCTGTTTTCCTGGGAAAATAAAATATAACAGTTCTAAACCCATGAAAGACGAAATGGTCTGACGTTTCCACTGGACCAGGTGTCTCCTGTGCTCTCGTCCTTTTTGCGACATGTCCGGTTCTCGTTAGTGGACTTGTTTGACTGGCTGCTGTCGTCGGGATGGAGGTGGAAGCGGGATGGATTACATGAATGTCAAATGAAGGTGATTAGCCGCGTGATCATGAGGTTAGTTTTTTTTTTTACTTATGGCTTTACGCCTCGTCGACTTCGAGGTCATTAGAGGCAGAATGGGACTGGGGACAAGGAACGGGGATGGAATTTGGTCATGGCCTTTTGAAGGAAGCATCCCGGAATTCGCCTGGAGTGATCTGGGGAAACCATGGAAAACCCAAACCTGGATGCTCGGACGGAGATTCGAACCCATGTCCTCCGGAATGCGAGGCCAGTGGTTTACCATTCACCCACCACTCTCGGTACCAGTACTGTAATCGACATCCGTATGAAGTGCATAATGAACTTAAAACCGAGGGTGGTGGGTGAGCTATAATGCCCTGCCCTCGCGTTGGGAGGATGGGTACATACTGGGATGGTTCCTTCAGAATGCCATGGCCGAATTCCTACCCATTCGTTGCCCCCAAACATATCACGTCTCTAATGACCGTTAGGTCGACGAGGCGTAAAGCCATAAGGAAAAAATAAACTTCCTTATAGAAATTTTGATAGCCATTTATGAAGCTCAACGCAGAAACAAAGCGTAATGTCCTCTCAAACCTGAAATCGCGAATAAACTCCAAAAAGTTAAATATAATTTATATCAAAAAATTTATGAAAGAACAAATATTTACAGTATGTGAAAGAAACTAAGCACTTTGTAATTTTATATAACACTATGAAATACTAGGCGTCGTATATTGTACGAAGAAACACATTTCCGCTGTATTTAATTGCCTATGCATTTTTTATTTTATTTTCTTTGATTTCAGGGGAGACTTGAGTTGATTTCATTCACCACTTATTAATAAGATTTCACCAGTTTGACGAAGACAGAATTAATGAATGTCATCGAATAGCTCCAGTAACGTTGAAGATCTGAATAAGTCTAATACTACTGGTAAAAATACGAACTGCGTCATTACTACAATTGTTTTTAAACACACTTTTATGCTACAATAATTGTAAAGGGATTTATACCTACATTTATGAAAAGATACTAGTTGATATGTAATCAAAGCAATTGTTGTAAAGCCAGGAAAAAAGCTTCTAGAAGGACTCACCAGCAGTTAAGAGTGACCAAAATGTTATGTAATCGTGGCATTTTTAATACACGTAAAACAGGTCCATCCATAAAAATTTAACGGTGAAACGGGATGGAAGAAAATTTGTAATACCGTAAGACAAGTTGCTGGCGTTGTGGTGTACATGATAATTAATGTATGCTTTGTGCATAAACAGGTTCATAAACACGTATGCTTCACGTCCAATAAATTATCTTTATGTTGGGTTTAACTTATCTCTGACTCATCACATTACTAAACGTAAACTGCAAAGTAACTCATCTTTCCGCGCTAACTAAATGTGTTACAATATGTAAGTAGTTGAATACTGGCCTGTGTTAAGCAGCAATACCAAAATTAGCTTGAATTTAAGGCATGGCAAAGTAAAGGCTTAATGAACATCAGTACAAACGTTTCCAGACAAATTACTTAGGAAGCGCAAACTTTTCTGACAGTGCAGTGAACTTAATTTTCTGTTATTATCATTATTATCATTATTCAAGGTGTACGGATCACTGAAAATCACGTAGCAGAAGTATTAAGCATTGAAATCAGAAAGGAAAAACGAAACCATACGACAGCGAAAAAAGGTTGTGGAGTTCTGCAAGATGAAAAATGAGATCAATATTCGTATCGGAATAATCATTCAAATCTCATAATTAAATCTCCGATATTCCAAGTAATTAGGTGGCTAATACTGACACCCCAAATAGAAGCATCTTTAATGATTCATTTCGCCTTACCACAACTTCCTAGATAAACGAGTCACAATGTAAAATAAAATTATGCAAGTCGTAATTTATTTTTGGTCATGCAATCCAAGCCTTTCTACCCTAACAAATCAATTAAAAGCAATCCTGACGCTGTGGACGGCTCAAAACTCCATACCAAGATCAGCAACTTTTAAAAAATTAACGAATTTCTACTGCCTCAAAAGAAAGCGCAAAAATCAGAGGAAGCGCTTTTTATATCCCCTAGAGTAGGGGTATAGCGTTCTGGTAGCGCAGTGGCTGCCGACCCCGGTAGCCTAGGGGCTAGCGAGCTGGCTTCACGTTGCAGGGGTCGCCGGTTCGAGTCCGGCCCGGGGCATGGGTGTTTTAATTAAGTGTTGTGTTTGTCCTATGTTGTTCTGTGACTTGTATTCCTCAATAACACAAGAAGAATGTAGAGACACAATTGAGAAACAAAGAAAAAAGAAACACAGTTGCTGGCTGAATGGCTAAAAGGCCGAATGCCACTTTTAACAAACAAAAAAAAAAAAAAAAAAGTGGCTAAGGCGCTTGCTTTCATAACGCTCGCTGCTCCTGTCCCGGGCACGAATCCCGGCAGGCGCAGGAATTTTGAGAGTTGTGTTTAATCGTATGAGCTATGCCAGGACGCTTCGTGGTTCGGATTCCACGTTAAACTGTAGGTCCCAGAGGAAAGGAACTGGCCGTCCTACCTCTGAAACAATGGCTTAGTATGCCTCCTTCGGGAGGACCCAACCAATCTTCGGGTTGTGGACTAAGTTACGTTTAGAATAGGGGTTCCAATATTTTTCTTACCAGGCCATCCTTCAGTCTGAAGAAAAGTTCCCACGTCCCCCTTGAATCAAAAGAAATGATGTCACCCCGCCCCACCCGCCAAAATCTTATTATTAAAAAAGTAAATGCTTACTTTTCAATACTAACAATTACATGTCAGAGGAAACTCGCTAAGTTTGTGATATTAGATTACAGGTTTTCAAATCAAAGAGGCGGTGAAGGAGACACTTATGACGTTGTAGAGCTGGAGGGGGGGGGGGGGGCAGATGCCCCACAGTTTGGGAACCTATACACTGGAGCAGGGGTGGCCAGCCCAAATGATCTTGCGGGCCTTATATAAAATTATATATCCCCATATTAGATTTAGTCCCACTATAGACATATTTTTGGAGTGAAGAATTGAAACATAATGAGTAATTATTATTGTGGTTACTATTATTCTTGCATGTTAACATAGATAATATAATAATAATGATGCTAACAATATCTGTCATATATTCGCAAGAATATTATTTTAAAATCAAATTTAATTTTTTCTCATCATTTCGACAATTAATTTTGAATATATGGATGCACAAATAATGTATTTTTTTAATACATTGGTTTTCAATACTCTGGCCATAATAAAATGAATATATTTCGTAAAAGTGTGATGAATGTCACGGACCGGAAAAATGTTTAAGGCGGGCCGCGGGTTGGCCTCTTCTGCACTAGAGCAAGGATTACAATGAAGTTTTTCTCGTGGATAACTAAATTCATGACTGTAAAGCCTGGATAAAGTAAATAGTACAAATACTACATTCTCATAAAGTCAAAATTTACAAAAAGTTCGTTAAAGACAAAGCGGTTAATTCTTCGGATAAAGTTAACAGTACAAATACTACATTCTCATAAAGTCAAAATTTACAAAAAGTTCGTTAAAGACAAAGCGGTTAATTCTTCGCGTAAAGGGCCGTATGAACCCCAGAAGAACTGTAGGTTTTTGAAGGTCGCGTTTGTTGTCATTGCCACTGTCAAGGCCGTGCAACAGGTTTTGTCGGGGCCGGTTATATTGCGTCTCGTACCCCTCTCCTCCCAAACCCTCGCAACACTCTGCGGCCTAAAGATGGTCATTAAGGCAACAATTTGCGAGCCAAGTTCTCACACGCAAACTGATGGCATTGCGGAATGGCCGTCATTATACATTCTCGGGGCGGTGAAATATTTAATTACACTTCAGGAGCGTTCACTGAGGAGAAACGGCGTCTTTCCTCGTACCAGCTGCCGTGGTTGTTTCGTAAGCTGTCCAAAGGTGTCTTCTTTATATAACAGGGCCGTTCACCCGTAGCCACCCTCTTGGAAATGAACCTTTCTCGTTAGAACACAATATTTGAGTCACGCTGCGCGGGTATAGCGTTCTGGATGTAATAAAGCTGCATGAATTCGATACCGAAATATACATACATACTCTGCAATTGACAGAAGATTATGTGTGGCGGAGTGTGCTTTGCGCCAAAACTAACTTCTGTTCTGTACATTCCAGTTCCTAACGACACGAATGAAGGACGAAAATCATATACGCATTTCGCTGCATCAGTAAATGTCAGAAATTGTTCGCGTGTGACAGTAAATATGCGTAAAGACATCGCTTAGTTATTGGCGGAGTCTCTTCTTTATCTTTTCTAGAAAATAAGAGTAACCTGCTGGATTTTTCAGTCGGAAGCTACGTTTCCCTAGTCTAACGCTGTCAGTCACAGACTGATAGATTCGTGTCATATACTTACTCTGTGATCCGTGTCTGGTTTACGATGCGGGGACAGTGGATTTCTATCGAATCCATGTTTAACTCTATGCCGCGTGAAAAAACCGATATTACATAGCCTACGTATTTTCTGTGTTGAATGAATTCTTAAATACGATATTAAGGATACTTGCCTCTTCGTCGCTTTCACTAATTTTGTATTAATGATAACATAGTCTACTGTTGGGATTTCTACTGTCTCTTTTTATGTATGACCAAAAGTTCTGTGTATTTTCTATAACGTTTTTGGATAGCGAACTGCTATGGAAATCGGTAAATACATCATACATCGGAGTCTTAACTCTGTTTGGGTTTCTACGTTCCTACCGTTTCTTATTCTTCTCAAATGTCTTTCCTTTTTTTTTTTACTTACGGCTTTACGCCTCGTCGACGTTGAGGTCATTAGAGACGGAATGGGACTGGGGACAAGGAACGGGAAGGAATTCGACCCTGTTATGCTGAAGGAAGCATCCCGGCATTTGCCTGGAGTGATTTGAGGAAACTATTAAAAACCCAAATCTGGCTGCCCGAACTGGGATTTGAACCCGCGTCCTTCAGAATGCGAGGCCAGAGCGTTACCGCTCAGCCACCACGCACGGTTTAATGTCTTTCCACCAGCCAGTCATAAGACAGCGAATTTCGAGGGAAGGGCTATAGAAAAAATAATCTGGCATGAACATTTGTTTGTAAGGCGTCTGAAAAATTGCATTAGATGTAAATAAACACGTCACGTGACCTTCGGTCGGTCTTGAAGCGACACTTCGTGCTCACGGTTTTCGCATCTTTTCTTTCTCTCTGTTTGCGCTTTTCGATCACTCAGACGTTCTTGCGCTTCTACGTATGTATGCTGATAACTACGACTATGGTAGGCATACATTTCATGATGTATTCTGTCCTTGCTTTAAACTCTACCCCTGGGTTATTTTTAAAGGAAAGTATCAGACGTATCTTTTTGGATTTTTTCATTTTTAAATAAAAATTCTGGACAAATGGATAGCAACAGCACGTCAGTTTTAAAAACTGAGAAGGCAATTTAAACTTTGATTAATATTTGTACTTTCTCCCCATGTGGAGAAATTAAAAACTACTGTATCACTTTTTTTGAAGCACGGTACGCTTGTATTCGCAGAATGTGGCAAGGAACTCCTTTATAGTCTGGGGGTTTTGTGCTGGAATACTCTAGAATTTCTGTTCGAATCCCGAGATTTGACGGACTACACCCTACAATGCTTGATTAACTTGGAATACACGTTAAACGGTATGTCCTGCCGTGAAGTCGACGGAATGCTCGCTGCCAACGTGAAACCACGTCTGTCGTTTAGTAAGTCTACACTAATTAACTTTCGAAATATTAAGACGTTTCGCGTTTCGTAATTAGTCACCTACAATTTTAGGCTTGGAACTTACCGTTATTTTTTATTTGTAACTTACTGTAAATTTGAATGAATGGATTAGTTTAAGCAAAATGACATGAATTTTCAAGTTTAGGAGTTTATTTATATATATATATATATATATATATATATATATATATATATATCGGTTATTAGGATAACTCTTTTAGAATACTTTCTTCTAAAAGTTTAGTGGTTTCATTTAATAACTCCTTTCATAATTTTAATATTCGCGTTGAATTTCGGATTCATTTAAACAGAAATACCATTTTAAAAACAATTTTTATCAGACGAGAAATAGCAATGTAATTACAACCTCATTCGGGAAAATACCACCTGAGTTTGTGTACAACTTTCATAGTTCCATGTACCGAAAGTACAGGGTGAGCGGTAACGCTCTGGCTGCGCATTCAGGAGGACGCGGGTTCGAATCCCCGTCCGGCCATCCATGGTTTCCCAGGCGAATGCTATGATGGCACCTTCAAAAGCCCATGGACAAGTTCCTTCCAGTTCCTTGTCCCCATTCCTTTCCCGGCTTTAATGATATCCACGTCGCTGAGGTGCAAAGGCAGAATTAGTTTTTTTTAAAAAACACAGTTATAGGTAATTTTGTTCATCTTTACGAATAAACAAAGTTTGTAACTGTGTTTATTACTCCTGTATTACGGAAATATTTATATCTCTTTTGCAACTACATTCACCTTTCAGTATCCAACTACTCAAACTGCTACTTACTGCTGTATCGCTTTTCCAATATTTTGCGAATTAGAAATGCTTGCTTAAAACAGTAAATACGATTGTCGAATGACTGTACGGCTGCATCTCACGTGAACATCTTCCGAGAACAGTGAAGGCTGCATTTGTACACACATTGTGTGTACACACTGCTGTCGGAAGTTAAGTCAAGCAGTTAGTTTGCTGCTGCCGACGTTGTTTGCACGCTAAGTGGTTAAGTAGGTTAGCGCAGGCATGGGCCAATTAGACGCTAGCGCGTCACAGTCTGTGGGGAGTGGGAAGGCCCAGTGTTATCTTTCAGCACTGCCACTCTGCGAAATACCCACTCATCAAACACTCGCGTATCAAGTGTGCATCCATTGTGATGCTGAAAGTACACTTATCTAAAGACATTTCATTTGTGCGGAGTGTGTTTGTACACCGAGCGTGGTGGGTGAGTGATTAACGCTCTGGCCTCGCATTTCGGAGGACGCAGGTTGAAATTCCCTTCCGGGCCTCCAGATTTGGGTTTTCCATGGTTTCCCAAACCACTCCAGACGATTACCGAGATGCTTCCTTCAGAAAGCCATGGCCGAATTCCTTCCTGTTCCTTGTTCCCAGCCCCATCTCGCCTTTAATGGCCCCGAGACGCCGACTAGGCGTAAAGCCAAAAAAAAAACTGTGTGCATGGACGAGGCTTCGGTGGTTTAGCGATACCCACTGCTTGCTGTTCGCTTCTTGACAGCGGACTTGAGGATCGACAGTGGTTCTGCATATACTCTTACCCTTGAGGCTTTTAAAATGTTCCATATGGCGATTGAATCAGGCATGTTTAGCTATATGATGATGCACAAAACAATGAGAAGTTTAAAGATTTGCAAAGATTTTCTTGAGGATATGTAATTAAGTTACATAATGGATGGGAGTGGTTGCCAGACCAACTCACGATCGTCACGGAGATTCAGCTGATAAAGCTTGACGCAGGGACTCTAATCCAAATAAAGAAGATGATTTTTCTTTAGTGCTGAAAATATCGGAGTTCCGAATCTGCCTGTATTGTAAAATGCCAAGGAAGTAAAACAGTAGGATCGTTTTTCTGAACTTATCTATCTCCTCAAAGCTACTGTAATCCACACATCCGTAATAGACTAACCACAGTTGTTTGGCTTACAAGATCTAGAAAGTTGTTCCTGCACAATCTATTATCACCTCATCCCGTATATTCTCTTTTCTTTCTTTATTTCTGTGTATATTTTTCTAGTAATACTTCCAAAGCAGACAAATTTGTTAATCGTCGAACAGGAAGGTTTTATTAAAATACTCCATTAATCCAATGGTTTTTGATTTTAGTTTGAATAATCTTTTAATACTTTCCACACCAAGATATTTCAGCAAATTCGAGTTAGTCTACTCCTAATCCCTTGCTTGGAGTTTAAATCTTCCAAAATCCTGTTAAAATCTGGAGGAATTAAACTGGATTTTCTTTATCAAGATTGTAATTTTTCTGTTCTCCAACACATAGCATCCGAAGTTATTCCCATTGTAGCCTTTACCTACGCTTTCCTTCAATCTGCAGGCTCTTTTTTCTGAGACAAAAAATACTTTTCATTTAACCTACTTTGATGACAATATACTACCTTATATTTTCCCCAGAATTCTTTGTGATACCCGTATTTACAACATGTACGTAAACTGTCTTGTAGTCATTTTCTTTGACTTTCTTGTTTTCCTTGTTTACTTTACGCCTGTAATGCCCTTCTTCTTCTTGAGCTTTATCTTCAAATCAGTTAGCTTAACTATTTTCTGTATAACGCTGTTTTCACCTACTCTTTTTCCTTAAGCCAAATTTTTAATTGCTTCGTCGATATCCATTTACTGCCTATTCATTTTTTGATAATGTTTGAATTATGTTTATTAAAATTTTTTCTTTTTGGTTTGTTTTGTTTGCTTAGTCATTTTCATCTTTTGCGTATGCTGTACAGGCAAAATTTTTGTATATAAATCGTTTTTAACTATGGTATAATCTAGATAATACCTTCCTGTATGTCTTGTATGATATGTTCCTGTATGTCCTGGATGTTAGCATGTGGATAGTAAAATAGCATGATTCCCAATAAGTGCGTTTATTCGAACTAGTTTATATTTTTCACGAAATTTAGGTAACCTAGTTCATAGTCTTTTTCTTCGTCTTATTTAGAAATTAACTTCAACGTTTCCTTATTTTCCTTCTCTTGCCTCAGCACTCCAATTACCCTGGACCATTAGATTAATTATGTATTCACTTCGCCTTGTTTGCTTTTTATTTCGTCATTGTTGTTGGGTTCAAGCCTAATTTCTGTCGTCGGTTGTATAATTCGGTAATGTTGCTGTTCATAATCACTCCAACTTTTCCTATTCCTTTTTTTCAAATTTGTATTCCACTCGTCTCTCTCATCTTTTCAGTTTTCCATAGATAAGAAACTTTACTTCGCCTTTCACTTTACATCACCAATACCCACAATGGTTCTCTGTATTCTCTCCTTGAATTTCCTGAATCCCTTAGAAGAAATTTGTAGAATGTGGTGTTCCGACTCAGAGGTTTTTTTTTATAATTTTATTTCTGATTTTTCTCTCTTTTTTTTCAGAAGTGTGGTTGGGACCATATTACCTACAATGAAGGAATCATAATTTTGGATTATATTTCGTTACCACTAGAGTCTTGAGCACACTCCGATAAATGATAAATAACCTGTTTGTAGAGACTGTTTCAAACCTCACGGGAAAGACCCCTTCTTCCGCTGTCTTATGAGAATGTCAGTACTGGGTCACCGGTAAAATCTGGATCTAGAGCTCCGCCTGTTTGGATCAGAATGCCGCGTGAAGATGTTGGAGGAAGCATATTACTGCTACATCCGCAGCCTAGCGACAATAACCTACTTACCTATATGCATTACTTCAAATATTTTAAATACGTTATTAACAGCCAGTAATATAAAATTTGTATAAATCGTCAAAATACATTTTCGTATATTCGATTGCATGAGTGCACAAAGAAAATATTTTTTGCTGTTTGGAGGTAAGAAAGAGGGCAAAGAAAGCCAAATTTGACGGGAGAGGAAAACGTGCAGTTAATCTGAGAGCCTGTAGGGGCTCGGTCGGGTGACGCGTTCCGTCTCAAATTTCGTGTCTTGCCAGTTTTGTGCAACCACATTTAAACAGGGATATGAATATTCGAGTTTATGTAGCAAGAAATGGTTAAAATATTGTGGTGTAATAGTTTCAGCGAGATTGTACGTATATAATATCCGAAACTTGTAGACACTGTTGGGATATTAAAGTTTTTCGTCTGACCAAAAGAAATGGGTTCTTTCAACTGCCTATTTCCTGATTTAGATCATTTGCGTTGCCGACACGACTTTATTGCCACAGAATAATCGCTGCATTTTTTGTGTTTTTGCCTTCAGCTAGTTTTCCGACAAATGGGGATAACAAAATTATCACTGTAAGTACCGTGCTTCAACACGATGCAGAGTTCTTTATTTCCTCGAAATCCTGATTTTGGTTCCGCTCCAGACAAAACTAGTATTTATATTTCTTCGGTTTCGCCTGTTCTTCTTCTTCACTAGGGATTTGTGCTGTTGAAATTAAATTTTTAGTGTTGCATAGTCAACATTTTTTTTGCATACATTTTAGTTCCGTTACTTAATCTGTACTATTATTTACCTCTGAGCGGGTTATGTATGTGTGTCCCTTTGTTCAGGCATAACGCAGAAGCTATAGAACCAATTTGGATGAGGTTTTCACTGTTAGCTTATGGTCTAGTTCAAAATCTGCTCTATGTCTTATGAACTGACGTGACCGGAGAACTGAGAAAGAAATAATTCTTTCCTACCGAGTGCAGGAAGGCAGCACAGATTATACTGCATTTCACAAGAGCAATCCTATTCGAGATACCCACCAACGATTACAATACAATCCACATAAACACTACAGTCTTTAGATTCTGTTAATATTGTTTTTCTTCTTCAATTTTCTGAAATACAGTATGTTAGAATATACGGAAAAACGTTACTCAAACCACTCCACCAAATAATTTTGTGAATAAATCCGTCGAAAACAACTGGTTTGGTGAATTTTGTTTTTATTTAATTCCCCAGACGCGTTTCGCCCTTGTGGTGTAGGGCATCTTCAGTGGCTGTAAAGTGTTTTTACATGTGTTGTTACAATAATTACATACAATATAACTCTTAATAAAATGTATATACATATGTACACACTGTACTCACAGATATAATGGTATTCTTTTACATGTCGGTCTGGAACAGCATTTCACACGCTTTCACATAACTGTTCATTACAGTTTTCTTTAAAACTATTGTTACACTAGTTGTTTTTTCTGTTGCACTTGTTCTTATGTTAATCTTTTTCTGTTTATTTACACATGTGTGTTACACACGGTATGTTTTGATTTTACCAGATGTTTACAGTAGTGCCAACTTAGTTTCTGTTGTTATTGTTTGTGTGTTGTACTTTCTATTAAATTATCTCTCTGTTTTGTGCTGAGGTACTGTTTGTGATTATTGTGTTAGTGAATGTATTCGTTTTCATGTTTTGAGACTGCTTTTTGTGTTGTTAGAGTGTTGTATAGTGTTTTGTTGGTTAAATTTGTGAATTCATCAACTTGACTAATATACAACTAAGTGAACAAGAAACTCAGTTACTGCAGAAAGGGTTTAAAACACAACACAAACACAACAAGCAAGGACAAATTTATTGAACACATCATCACTGAATCAGAATATATAATCACACAAGAAGAAAAAGCACAGAACACATCATTAAATGCAGGCCTAACAAGAGAACTAATCGTAAATGAAATAAGACATATTAATACAAAACTGAAGTACACTCACAACAAAGACACAAACAACACACTGAAAACATTAAAAGTCAAATTGCAAACAAATGATATAATAACTACTAAGGCAGATAAAGGAAACACAATAGTACTAATGCAAAAAACAGAATACAATGAAAAAAACAGAACAGTTTATAGCAAACAACCAAATAACTGAATTAAAAACAAATCCCACAAACAGATTTCACAACAACCTAAAAAAGTGCCTCAAAAACATTAATCACATTTTAACAGATTGGCAAAAACAGAACATTCCTCAAAAAAATCCTAAGGCTCCAAAGCTCAGAGGCCAACCAAAAATACATAAAAATGACATACCAATAAGACCAATAATAAATTTCAGGAAGGCACCAACGTACCATCTAAGCAGATTCATACATGAATTCCTCAGAGAAAAATACAGATACCACAATGACAGAACCATCAAAAATACAACACAGTTGATACAAAAAGTAAACACAATACCAATACCTGACACAGCCACACTCTTATCATTTGATGTTGTAAATATGTTCTCTATCATCCCAGTCAATGAAACAATTAATATTATACAAAACAACCTATACACACATAACACAGTCCCAGACACACACATCAAAGAGATAACAGAAATACTAAACCTTGTAACATCACAAAACTATTTCCAATTCAATAACAAATACTATATCCAAAATGAAGGTTTACCAATGGGCTCTCCGGTTTCAGGCATCATGGCAGATATTTTCATGGATCATATTGAACACCAGATATTCACAAACAAGAAGTACAACATACTATACTGGCACAGATACGTGGATGACGTCATTTGCTTGATAGATGAACCACAACATAATATTTCCACATTCCATGAAGAAATTAATAACATCCACAGTAATATAAAATTCACCATAGAGAAAGAAACAAACAACTCACTCAACTTCCTTGACATAACAATAACCAAAAAAGGCCCATTACACTCCTTCAGCATATATAGAAAACCCACACACACTGACACTATAATTCACAACAATTCTAACCATCCAAACAATCACAAACAAGCAGCACTGAGACACATGCTAAACAGGCTAAATATGATACCCCTATCCGAGAAAGACTACACCAGAGAATATAACACAATCATCCAAATAGCAAATAATAATGGGTACTCACAAAAACTTATTGAACAGCTCAACAACAAAATAAAAAACAACAACAACAAACAAATACCACCTAGGATACAAAACACAAGCACACTGAACCAAACCAAGAAACACTGGTACACCATGACATACAATAATAAACACACACACAGAATCAGCAACATATTTAAGAAACAAGGAATACAAATTGCTTTCAGGACAAATAACACACTACACAAACATCTAAACTCCAACACTGAAAGTGACTTATACCAACAAGCAGGAATATACCAGTTAACATGCCAACAGTGTCAGGCTGTATACATAGGACAGACATCCAGAAATTTTAACATAAGATATAAAGAACACATCAGAGCAATAAGCTGCACAAATCACTCCACATTTGCTGAACATTTATTAGACAATAATCACCCTCCTACCAATATAAATACAGAAATGAAAATATTACAAATCAACAACCACAAAAATCATTTACTTACATTTCAGGAAAGCTACCATATACACAAATCGATAGCAATAGGAAAAACAATAATAAACGAATTCACAAATTTAACCAACAAAACACTATACAACACTCTAACAACACAAAAAGCAGTCTCAAAACATGAAAACGAATACATTCACTAACACAATAATCACAAACAGTACCTCAGCACAAAAACAGAGAGATAATTTAATAGAAAGTACAACACACAAACAATAACAACAGAAACTAAGTTGGCACTACTGTAAACATCTGGTAAAATCAAAACATACCGTGTGTAACACACATGTGTAAATAAACAGAAAAAGATTAACATAAGAACAAGTGCAACAGAGAAAACAACTAGTGTAACAATAGTTTTAAAGAAAACTGTAATGAACAGTTATGTGAAAGTGTGTGAAATGCTGTTCCAGACCGACATGTAAAGGAATACCATTATATCTGTGAGTACAGTGTGTACATATGTATATGCATTTTATTAAGAGTTATATTGTATGTAATTATTGTAACAACACATGTAAAAACACTTTACAGCCACTGAAGATGCCCTACACAACAAGGGCGAAACGCGTCTGGGGAATTAAATAAAAACAAAATTCACCAAACCAGTTGTTTTCGACGGATTTATTCACAAAATTATGTTCAGCAACTGCGGGAAGATGGCCTATTACCATATTAATATTTCACAGCCTCGTCAGGCATTCCCAACGGCCACATATCAGCGATACAAGACTCAACATCTCAATCTTCACAAAACCATCCAGAGCATCAAATTTAATAAGTTATGCATTCAACAAAATCTCAAACCGAATTATGTAAACGTGACGGTCAGGAACAGCACTAAACCAGCACAACAGGCTAAAACAATAGCAGAAAACCAATGGATTAGTAAGGAAATAAGAGCACTTTATAGCAAGAAAGCAAATCAAAACAAAACACTCTACATGACACACCTACAGCTTGCCACACAATTAAACAACCCAACAATACTGAGTGATATTATAGAAAGAATTGAAGACCACACAGCAGCTATTATAGACAACATTAAAGCAAAGCACAATAATAAAATCAAAGTATTGAAAAATAACCAAAGGAAACAGCACATAGATTTATCAAATGAACAACTTATACCCAACCACAATTTTCACCCCAAACTCATCAACTTGACTAATATACAACTAAGTGAACAAGAAACTCAGTTACTGCAGAAAGGGTTAAAACACAACACAAACACAACAAGCAAGGACAAATTTATTGAACACATCATCACTGAATCAGAATATATAATCACACAAGAAGAAAAAGCACAGAACACATCATTAAATGCAGGCCTAACAAGAGAACTAATCGTAAATGAAATAAGACATATTAATACAAAACTGAAGTACACTCACAACAAAGACACAAACAACACACTGAAAACATTAAAAGTCAAATTGCAAACAAATGATATAATAACTACTAAGGCAGATAAAGGAAACACAATAGTACTAATGCAAAAAACAGAATACAATGAAAAAACAGAACAGTTTATAGCAAACAACCAAATAACTGAATTAAAAACAAATCCCACAAACAGATTTCACAACAACCTAAAAAAGTGCCTCAAAAACATTAATCACATTTTAACAGATTGGCAAAAACAGAACATTCCTCAAAAAATCCTAAGGCTCCAAAGCTCAGAGGCCAACCAAAAATACATAAAAATGACATACCAATAAGACCAATAATAAATTTCAGGAAGGCACCAACGTACCATCTAAGCAGATTCATACATGAATTCCTCAGAGAAAAATACAGATACCACAATGACAGAACCATCAAAAATACAACACAGTTGATACAAAAAGTAAACACAATACCAATACCTGACACAGCCACACTCTTATCATTTGATGTTGTAAATATGTTCTCCATCATCCCAGTCAATGAAACAATTAATATTATACAAAACAACCTATACACACATAACACAGTCCCAGACACACACATCAAAGAGATAACAGAAATACTAAACCTTCCTCAGAGAAAAATACAGATACCACAATGACAGAACCATCAAAAATACAACACAGTTGATACAAAAAGTAAACACAATACCAATACCTGACACAGCCACACTCTTATCATTTGATGTTGTAAATATGTTCTCTATCATCCCAGTCAATGAAACAATTAATATTATACAAAACAACCTATACACACATAACACAGTCCCAGACACACACATCAAAGAGATAACAGAAATACTAAACCTTGTAACATCACAAAACTATTTCCAATTCAATAACAAATACTATATCCAAAATGAAGGTTTACCAATGGGCTCTCCGGTTTCAGGCATCATGGCAGATATTTTCATGGATCATATTGAACACCAGATATTCACAAACAAGAAGTACAACATACTATACTGGCACAGATACGTGGATGACGTCATTTGCTTGATAGATGAACCACAACATAATATTTCCACATTCCATGAAGAAATTAATAACATCCACAGTAATATAAAATTCACCATAGAGAAAGAAACAAACAACTCACTCAACTTCCTTGACATAACAATAACCAAAAAAGGCCCATTACACTCCTTCAGCATATATAGAAAACCCACACACACTGACACTATAATTCACAACAATTCTAACCATCCAAACAATCACAAACAAGCAGCACTGAGACACATGCTAAACAGGCTAAATATGATACCCCTATCCGAGAAAGACTACACCAGAGAATATAACACAATCATCCAAATAGCAAATAATAATGGGTACTCACAAAAACTTATTGAACAGCTCAACAACAAAATAAAAAACAACAACAACAAACAAATACCACCTAGGATACAAAACACAAGCACACTGAACCAAACCAAGAAACACTGGTACACCATGACATACAATAATAAACACACACACAGAATCAGCAACATATTTAAGAAACAAGGAATACAAATTGCTTTCAGGACAAATAACACACTACACAAACATCTAAACTCCAACACTGAAAGTGACTTATACCAACAAGCAGGAATATACCAGTTAACATGCCAACAGTGTCAGGCTGTATACATAGGACAGACATCCTGAAATTTTAACATAAGATATAAAGAACACATCAGAGCAATAAGCTGCACAAATCACTCCACATTTGCTGAACATTTATTAGACAATAATCACCCTCCTACCAATATAAATACAGAAATGAAAAATATTACAAATCAACAACCACAAAAATCATCTACTTACATTTCAGGAAAGCTACCATATACACAAATCGATAGCAATAGGAAAAACAATAATAAACGAATTCACAAATTTAACCAACAAAACACTATACAACACTCTAACAACACAAGAAGCAGTCTCAAAACATGAAAACGAATACATTCACTAACACAATAATCACAAACAGTACCTCAGCACAAAAACAGAGAGATAATTTAATAGAAAGTACAACACACAAACAATAACAACAGAAACTAAGTTGGCACTACTGTAAACATCTGGTAAAATCAAAACATACCGTGTGTAACACACATGTGTAAATAAACAGAAAAAGATTAACATAAGAACAAGTGCAACAGAAAAAACAACTAGTGTAACAATAGTTTTAAAGAAAACTGTAATGAACAGTTATGTGAAAGCGTGTGAAATGCTGTTCCAGACCGACATGTAAAGGAATACCATTATATCTGTGAGTACAGTGTGTACATATGTATATACATTTTATTAAGAGTTATATTGTATGTAATTATTGTAACAACACATGTAAAAACACTTTACAGCCACTGAAGATGCCCTACACAACAAGGGCGAAACGCGTCTGGGGAATTAAATAAAAACAAAATTCACCAAACCAGTTGTTTTCGACGGATTTATTCACAAAATTATTGTTCAGCAACTGCGGGAAGATGGCCTATTACCATATTAACACTCCACCAAAGATTGAAACTACAATAAGCATAACGAAATTATGGGATTTAATTTACGGTAAATCTTACAAATGAAAAACAAATGGATAGAAAAAGACAAAGATATGGCAGACACGAAAAAAGCTGGTATTGAGTCTGTAGAACAGTACATCTATCTTGGCCAACTGAATAATATGAATGGCGCCTCAAAGTCTGAGATTTACACACGTATAAAGCTGGGCCAGAGAGCATACGGAAGAAATTCCATAGTTTTTAAATCAAACATGCCAGTACTTACAAAAAAAATACAAAAACAAAAAACAGGTATTACCGGCCCTCACATATGCCTGCCAGATTTGGACCCTAAACAGTCAAATCAACCAAAAACTGAAAACTGCCCAGCGAAGTATGGAAAGAGCAAAGCTAGGGTTTACAAGAAGAGACAGGAAAAGGGCCATATACATTCGTTCGATAACCAAAGTGACAGACACCTTAGAAAGAGTGACGACCTAAAAATGGCAATGAGCTGTTCATATTGCTCGAAAAAGGGACCACAGATGGACTACGGCAGTTCTGGATTGGATACCAAGGGACCTGAAAAGAGCAAGAAGAAGACCCCCGGATCGTTGTGATAAAGACATTTGACGAGTAACAGGCGTGAACTGGAAGGGAGTTGCTCAAGATCGATCAGCCTGGAAGGAACTGGAACAAAATTATGTTGCATTAACTTGTAAAATTTAGCTCATTTGGCTTAGAGAGGCTGCATCCTGAAACAAGGATTGACAAAGCTGAATAAACAAATAAAATAAAATAAATTCTACAAATGTTCTACATTACAAACATTTATGCACTGCTTCTTCTTTTTTTTTTTTTTTTTTTTTTGCTGTCATCAGTTTCTCGACTGGTTTGATGCGATCCTCCATCCCTTCCTATCTTGTGGTAACCTGTTCATCTCAATATAGCCCTTACAATCCACGTCCTCAATTATCTGCTTCATATATTCTAATCTTTCTGTTCCTCTGCAATTCTTACCTTCGACTGTTCCCTCCATTAAGAAGTTAATCAATCCTGCATGTCTCAAAATATGACCAACTATCCTTTCTCTTCTTTCTGTAACACTCTTCCACAAACTTCTTTCATCATCAATCATTTCCAAAACTCGTTCGTTTCATACTTTATCTGTACACTTAATTTTCAGCATCTTTCTATAGCACCACACTTCAAATGCTTCAATTTTCCTTCTTTCTGGTATTCCTAAAGTCCATGCTTCGCTGCCTTCAAATGCAGCGCCCTACACATTTATAAAAAGTCCTTTCTGAGTCCTACTAGAAGTAAAAACAAAAGGCAACCGCTTTAGCAAGCATACGAAGGCTGCGCGGATGAAGCTGCGGGAAAAATGCCAGTATTAAATAAAACTGACATCGAAATGCTGTGTTGAATGAAGATTTGAAGCTGAAACAGGTTTACCTCTGAAACGCGAGTAATTAACACGCTCCCTCAGTCGTTGTTTGCAGCCTTTATTCTCCAGCAGGTAAATCAAAGGCTTAATTACTGCGGTGGAAATATCCCGATACAGTCTTGTTAAAATGAAGGAGTCCTCTGTAATGAGGTTGTCAAGCAGGTGTGCAGGTCACACGGTCTCGTGGCCTTGCCCTGCCTGCGCACAGCCTTGCCTCGGATAGCTGAACACATGTGCACAACACTAGCTGATCAAGCGAGTTATAGCCAATCACGATTGGAAAAGCTTTTTTTTTTTTTGTTGTTGTTGTAAGAATGATGGCTAGATCGATCGAAATAAGCTGTTGGAATAATTATTTAAATGAGTATTTTGAGGTACGTCGAGGTGAGGGTATTAACTCAGAATGTTTTAACCGAGTTATTGTTTACCCCCATCGACCATAATTAGATCCTGAAAAGGATCAAGTAAAGGATTAGATATACAGCGTCACGTTACTAAGAATACAAGCTATGGGCAACCACATCTGACCACGTACCCTGTTTTTTTAACGATTCATGATGTCACAACTGCTTGTATACGAGGGGGAAACCCGTGAACGCTTTAGCTTTACATTAGTGCCGTTGTATGTCTACATCAGCAAGGAAAGATGATAGTGATTGATAAAAACTGTCTAGAATTTTAAAGACCTACATGTTGTAGTGGGTGCCTTGGTGGGCATACTACGTTACAATTATCTTTCATACCTTTATGATTAATAATTGTGGATTTTTAATTTTAATTTTTATGAAGGAGTGAAAATTTATTAATTTTGCAAGAATCTCGACGTTAGTTGGAATTTAGGAAAATTGTCACAATATGACATTTATTTTCTTATCACTGGCGATTACAAGTCTGAGCGAATTTACAGTTAACATTAACACAAATTGGCAAAATCATAAAAGTAACGCTCAGAGGTACAATTAGCCGTCATGAGCAAGCAAACAATTGTATATTTACTGTTAAATATATCTCAGAATCAAAATGCAAGAAATAATGACAATCGGAAACAATGAAAAATACAAGTTATGACAACCTCAGACAAAGGTATCATAATACTGTGACTTTACAGTTAAAAGAAAATCATGGGCGCCTCGAATGAACAATATATCATTCGAAAATAACTAGTTCTGGCAAATTATGCCGCTAGCTCAGGTTTTTTTTTACATTACAAAGTGAGAACATGGATCTATCCTCTCAAAGTCGTTTAAGGGTTCTGTTTCACGGAATGCACAATCAGATGGCTTGGTCGTAATAAGTTACCATTGTAGTTCTGCGTCTGATGTCTGCGGTGATTGGAGCGGTCCCACGGTATGTGAGGCTATCTCACAAGCCGGCTACAAGCATCTCTGGTCTGACAATGCGCGTCATCGCATTACCCGCTGTGTTGCCGTGATAAGCTTGCTCCAGCAAGCCAGAAGTCGTATATCAGCAGTTGGCGAAAGAAGTCAACTTTCCAAGTCAACCTCAGACTAGACTCGCATAGAATGGACTCGAAGATCGAATTGAAGCTCGTCGCTCTTCCCTCTCGCGAAGAAACTTCTCGCTCCGCCCCTTGTAGTCTCGAAGCTCACATATAACAGAAATTCCCAGGATTTTAAGTTATACGCTCATTTGGTTTGGATCTTCAGGTCGGCACCTAATGTCACGTGATATCCCCGATATGTGATTTGCCCCGCTCATATCATAGAGGTCGGACATATTCGGCTAAGTTCGCCGGGGTGAGAGCACATTCGGGTGTCGGGCGGCAGGCATTTCCCGCCAGGTGAGTGACTCTGTTGACCACCCATCCCCAGGGAGCAGAGTGTGTGGTCCGGCAAACCCCAAATCTGCGACTTCTTGTCGCCATAGTTCGGGAAGATGAGATTAGCTTCAAGCCTACATAGCTCAATAATTCTTTAATATTCGCTTTACCAAGATACACTGTATGTTCACCATTTCATTACAGTCCTCACTTGGAATCTTGCGTACTTTATAAAATTACAACAAAAATATATTTAGGTGGTCGCCCAAGATTTATGTAAATTACTCCAACATTATGATATATATAATAAAAATGCACCTTGTAACGTGGCGACAGCGCGTCATGTTACAATGTTTTCTTGACATCCTTTCCAAAAAAGTGCGTTACAATTTACATTCTTAATTACTGACTAGTTGATTGTTTTTATCAACCTTTAAAATTATTTAATTACTCTTCCTTCCCGAGGATCGAAATATCGATGATACGTCGCAATATGTATGCTTTGTGTAGTATCTCTGTGACAATGTGCCAATATATGAGAGATAACACGGTTTATAAACATTCAGACTCACTAAGCCGCAAGAGCAGATACATGGGGTGATTAACAAATGTCAATGCCAATATTGCAGTGATAAATACGTTAACAGAATGTCATCTGGTTTTTAATTTCATTTCTAGTTGGAACGACCACCGTTTTTTGTTTTGTTTTGAGATTTCATTTTTCTTAGTTTTCTGATACCTTGTTAGTTCGTGGTCGAGAATATATTAGAGTACCAAGCTAATACAAGGTAATCTCATAAAATATGAAAATTGGCATCTTCTCTCGTGGGCTCCAAACAAGAGAAATAGTTGTAGTTTATTTTTCTTTCAGACCTTAGAAAGGATATCTGATTGCCTGTTATCGAAAAACCTGTTCATGAGTGGAATCTTCCGTGGGAAGGTATAATTAATATGCAAATACAGTCTCTGTAAAAGACTAGCTCAAAATTCTCCATCGAAGAAACGGTGTTCGGTTTTAATCTGGAAATCCGCAGTTTGCGAAAGTATTGTGCGGAAAAGCTACAAAATCACTCCCACGTCACTACCTTCAGTGATCCACTCTATTTACTTTACGCGTGAAGAATCTGGATCTCCGAATGCAGTGTATTTTGATCTCCGAAGCCATTTTTACGGTTTTAAATTGTTATGGGTCTGTTGTGTATTATAAAATTTTGTTACCAAGATAATTATTGAAATCATTCTACGATTGGGTACAAAAAAAACCGTAAACTGCTATTTCATTATAGATTTTTGAACTGATTGAATTTCTATAAATACTTTCTTATGTGGTAACTGTTCTGATGTTTGATAACTTAAAATGAAGAAGTCTGTTTCACACCTGTATTTCTGGTAGGAAGATTTTATTCCTGTTAAGTTTCTAGTTCAGAGAAATCATGATTCGATAAATATTCTTATTTTTAATTTTATTTGGAAGCAATTACAGTACTTCCCCTACTATACAACGATAATTTAAAAGCTGTGTAAATTTCTATATTTATTCATAATTCAAAATCTTCGCGAAATTTCATTGGAATAAGGCAAAAATTATTGAGATTTTCGTTACCGGAGCATCGTCTTTAAACCGAACAAACATATTTAGGGAGTAACTAAATGTCATGATAAGCAGAGTGCCGTGTTAATGTAATAGAGGTACTAGAATCTGGAATGGTAGAAACATCGAATTTTTTCTGTTTCCCAAATCAGTTTCAACTTTCGAAGAAATTGTGACGAAAGCAAGGTATATGAATCAAATACCTCTCAAAATTTTTAAGTTTTGTTGTGAGAACTGTTTTTGCGCTATTAGGAACTTGCTAGGAAAGAAAATCGACGGCAGGCATTTAAAGGAACGCCCTTCATTACATTTGTGAAATATTAAAGAAGGCAAAGCAACTTATGATACTGTTAGCTGGCATCAGTGAAGAGCATAAGGTTATCTGCTGTTGAGTTCATCAGATTTTTTTTTACATTTCACAAATGTTATCAAAGATCCGGCTGCATTTGATATCATGGAACTCGAAATTTCAAGATAGAGGTTATATGTAACTGATTACTTCAGCCTGTGTGGCAGGTAATGTGTTCCGTGTGAGATGGTCATTTTTCACAAGATGCAAATAAAACCAGTCACCTTCGATGCCAGACGAGAACCAGTGACCTTCGAAACGTGAGGTCAGTGCTCCATCCGCTGTGCTGATTGAATCGAAAAACGGGTTATTTTTGTTAACCCGTTGAGGATTTTGATTAACGAATCATCAAATATAGTGTGTTGGAAGGGGTGCAAAGGAGATTTGTTTGTGAAAATTACCGTAGAATACAATTAGTAAACTGAAATGATAAAAGAACTGGATTGCAATTCATTGGAAAACAAATGGGGAACCGAAAATAATGCTCGGAGTGTACTAGGCGTATATGGTGATGAGGCTTGGTAGGCTATTGGTACAAGCATGCTTGGATGGAAAGAGATGACCATGGCTACACGCTGGCACTGGAATTCAAAGACATATGTGGGGGGAAAATTTCTTTTGTAGGTGAGGGAGTCATCGATTGGAATAAAGGGGAGTGATTGATAGTTTCCCCAAAAAATTCGCGAATGGCAAAAGTAATTGGATAGGAAAATTACGCCCAAATAGTTTAGTATAAAATTAATAAGAAAAGGTAAAATTGATGTTTTGGGAAATTGCCACCGGAGCACGTGCTCCGTTGAACTTAAATATCTACGCCAGGTGACTCAGTGTCAGTATTATGTAAGTCGCCTCTGAGGTTCTGATGCTATATCGATGTTAGCGTTTTAAACAACATGTTGTGCCATATCTAGGTACTCATCCTTTCTTATCCATCTCAACGTGGTTTGGAATTTTTGACGAAATTACGCGAGTTTCAATATTCGAGACACATATGACAACTGTGTAGCTTGATGACGAATACCGTGGTATGCACAGGAAGCTGCGAAGCACTGAATACGCATGTCGTCAATCCAGTTTCGGTCTTTGTTGTTCAACGGTTGTGAATTCACAGTGTCTCTTAGAGGCTGTATTGTGTAAGAAGACGCATTAAGCACTTTCCTGCTCCTTGACGTCTACATATATTATAATTTCGATGCTCTCGGCAGATAACAGACTTTTTTCACTACTTTATGCTGACAGCCGTGTCACTACTTGCTTTCGTTCACTAGTACGATGTAGATTTATGGAAATGTGCTGAAGGATGTTTATACAATACGTTTGACCTGTAACTGAAGGTTCATTTGAATGTAGTCAGTTTTCCTTAAAAGATGGAAGGAAGTAGAAACGTCCAGTTACTTTTTACAAATACTGCCGATGCACATAAACTTTTACAGTAATTTTTATTTTTTTAAATCTAATACGTGCGAAAATTTTCGTGATAATCTGCCGAACGGTAGTCATGGAACCTTATATAGATTAATGAAAACCATGTGTTCGCTGGCAATGCAACATTATGGATCAAAACACAGTGCTACATTTGTTGAATTTCTTTTTCTTAGGAATTCCCGAAAATATCAACGAATTTTTATTGACGTAACAGGATTCACAGATACTTCACGTTATGAATAAAGTTATCGAAAGTTTGTGACAAACGTCATGAAAACTTTGTTAAGTTGTTTAAAAATTCCTGACAAGAGCCTCACCAGTTAGTTCATCATGTTGAATCTGTGGCGATGAGTGCTAGAAACATCTTAAGCATAAAACTTCCCTAGATTTTATCTAGCACCTTTCCGTCAAACGGGGATACATGTCTGTCTTAAAACACGTTATGCCTGCACACCACAGCAACTTATTAATTGCTTATTGGCATTGATTAAGGTTCTAGTGACACTGTGTGATAGATGGTAAATTGCTGCTAAAGGAATAAAATATAATCATCTTTATATTTTTAATAAGTTTAGTTGGGCCGGAAACCTTGATCTTCTTCTTAAGTCGCCTTCTCCTATTGGAGGTTTGTGGTCCACATAGCTCTGAGCGTGAAACTGCAGCATGGAAAGCCTCTTCAGACGTGTAATTGAACCATCTTCGAATGTCTTTCAGCCACGAATTCCTTCTCCTCCCAACAGATCTTTTCCCTTGTATTTTTTTCCCTTCAATGATGAGCTTCAGTAGCTGATACCTCTTGCCTCTCATAATGTGTTCTAGATATTTCGTTTTACCTTGCTTTATAGTGAACAGCAATTCTTTTTGTTTCCCCATCTGATGAAGTACTTCTTCGTTTGAGACTTTCAGCACTCAAGATATGCGTAATAGACGACGACACATTGATAGGTAAGCGTTTTTATTATAGAGGCATGGAGGTGTGTCGAATGGAAATAAAGTAGCTGAACTATGAAGCTTTGGTCAGGCCGATGCGATTGATGCGGCATCGAGATGATGCGTATCAGAAAGAGGAATAATACTCTAGCAAATGAGAGTGTCTAGACACCACAATCGAAATTACTATAATAAAGGAACTAAGATCACTAGAAGATGGGAGGCGGGTGAAGATAGTGGTGAATAGGCTTACAGCATACGATGCTGATGAAGCGTGAATGTGCTAAGTAGAACTAAGTAGGCTTAACATAGTAGGAAAATTTTCATTTGTAGATAAGGGACCACAATAAGTTATTGAGAGAGGTTTTTAACAATATGGGGAAGATAAGCTTTGTCGTAGTTGTAATAAAAACGTAAGCTTAGTATGCGCTATTTGTGGCACTTCCTCTCTCACTTTGCAACTCGTGTCGGCGCGGCGGTGAGATTACGCAGATGCTGAGTCAGTTGGCGTCTCACGTGTGCTGATGCCCATGGTCGGCCGAGAGATAGCTTATCGTACCCGATCCCACTACGTAGTTACCTCCCCGCAAAGTGGAACATTCTCATGTTTAGTCACTAGTCTCTTTACGAGTCTGATGTAATCGGTGGATCCTAGGGGTGAGCGGTAACGCTGGGACCTGACATTCCGTAGGACGTGGGTTCAATTCCCAATCCGCCCATTCAGATTTCGTGGTTTTTTGAACACACACAAGATGAATATTGGGATGGTTCCTTCAAAAGTCGTGCGCCGTCCGTCCCCACCAATCTTGTCCCGGATATAATAACATCCAAGTCGATGAGCCGTGAAGCCCCCCCCCCCCAAATTGAAGCAACCCTTTACCTCTTCCTATGTTTGTAAATTGCTGATATCTTTGTCGACTCACGATACAACGATATACCTGCTCAGTAACTCGCATCACATATTATCACAGCTTTTGTCTTCATCTGCTGTTTCTCCTTTGAACTGTTAGCAAATTAACGAGGTGCCATAATGTGATGTGTGCAGGGAACACCCGGAACTGTCTGATGACTTAGTCGTTTGGGTGTATGATTGGAGATCTGGCTCCCCTTGATTCGACTCCCCGTCCCGTTTGTAATGACCTTTAAACGACCTTTATAACTGGAAAAGCTTTGATTTGATCGTGTGAACTACGCTACGACGCCGCGCGGTTCGGATTTCACATAAAACTGCGGTTCATTTACCCGGCAGGATTATAACGATAGAGGTGGATTACGTGACAAGTTTAAACTCTGCCTGCAGGCGGCCAAACAACCAACGGAATCATTTGCATCGTTAATACATGTTTTAAAATAATTGTGGATAGTGAGTGTTGAAATCCTGGACTGTGTGCGTACTCTTACGTCATGATACTCCAAATATCTGTGTCTACAGCTCGCGGAACCAATAATAGGATAATTCAAAAGTTATTCTCCAGCATGGTGGGAGATCAGTAACTCTCTGACCAGACATTCTGGAGGACATGTCATCCAGAGTTCGATTTTACATGATTTGCCCAAATCATTCGAGGCACATGCCGGGATAGTTACTTCAACAACTCATAGCCGAATTCCTTCCCGTTCCTTGCTTCCTCATTCATTACAGCCTTTAATGACATCGGTGTCTACGAGGAGTAACGCCATATGAAGAAAAGGTCATTCGTGTAAGGTCCTGCATCGTGGGCTTCGGATGGAACAGATATCAGCCAAGTTGAATCTCTTTCATTCAGTGAAGGCGTTTACGGTACAGTGATAGAACTCTGTCATAAGATTCCCTGAGCCTCTCTGCGTCTGGACAGTATAACCTGTACCACGTTCCATCCATTTCACGGTACACAGTTTTGCGAGTCGGCAACAACAAGCTTGCTATGAAATATTTTCAGTTTGGCAGAACAAAGGAAGGAATCTGTGAAAGAAATGTCTACAGTTAAACTCTCATTAACTTCTCACTCATTAATTTAAACATTACACTGGTATATATGCTCATTTGATGTTTCATACACTTAGACGACATATCCATCTAATCACCTTATTCCTATCTGCCTGAAAATCGCTTCTGCTACTTATTTTCTAATTATGTCTGTATTATAAAATAACATTTACTAGAACTATGCAATCTATTTACCGGTGTTAAATTTATTCTATTCTGGCCCTCCGTTCTGAAACCAAACTGGGAAATGTGGGAAATAAAGTGTAGGAACCTTCATCATTTTTTTCTTTGAAGCCTTTCATCGAAGAATTCTATTTTGCGGATAGTGCGTTAGCATATAAACGATAATTAGGATTAAATATGCATGTGCGAAGGTAAATGGGATGTTACATGCACTGGTTTGTTAGTTATTATTAATTTTTTTACAAATTGTATAATTGCTCTGTTTATTTAAATATTTATTGAATTTGTAAATGTAATAAATAGAATCTTCGCGGTTTCACTGCCGTTTGTCGTTGTGGAAAGGTGATTTTTCGACTGTATGCTCTACCGTCATCCTCAAGACGAAATTTTTTTTCCAGCGCCATATCGGGAAAGCCTTCGCTCACACATGTGTAACTGTAAATTACAGTTTTCCTTTCCCATTATCCAACCGTAATGTGTGGTAACTAACAACCAAAACATTTGTTAAGAAGCTAAGTGTCATCAGCGTTAAAGTCAACAAATCAACAACAAAAAATATTATTATTGGATTACATTGAATGTTTGTCATAAGATTTCTGTTGATGATAGGAAGTTAAACTTGTTTCAGTCACAAAAATAATTTCAAAGTTTTTCATTTCACTCATAAAGTGTGAACTTCTTACGGATAAACTCAGTTGAAATGAGGTGCTCTCACAAAACTTCCTTTGGTTTGTTTCATTTTCATAATCCTATCATCCATTTTTTCTCATTTCCCATAGTAAAGTCTGGCAAGTATCTTCAACGCATATTAACAGCGCGCGCTATCGGCTTAGACCTAAGGGTATGACATTTGACCAACGACATTCCGGCAGCAAAGTCACGCCCTATGAAAACCGTGATTAGGAAGGTCAGTCACGAAGAAAGACGCGCCCCTAGAATCTTGACATTTATGGACCATTGCTTGCTTTAGGAGCCAGCGTTGGAGCTGAATTTTTATAATAAACTGAAACTATGGAACCACTGAAATAGCATTAGTCTATATTTGAGTTAGGCATTTACAAAAACTAAATTCAAGTCATGGCTTTATGAGCTGTTTTAACTGACGCCTTCAGTCCTCACACAGTTTTGAGAACGTATTTAAGAGCTCTTGAGTAGTTCATATTCTGCCGTTGATATTATCGAAACCTTTGTTCGGAAAGTGTATTAAAACTAGAAAATGATGGTCGTTGCGTCAGATTGTTGTGCAAGAAGACTCTTGCGAAAACCGAGATAACATTCTGTTTTGAGCATGCATCACCAGCTTCCAGGTTTGTGTAGATAAGCTAACAATGTCATGCCACCTGTTTACCTTCGATGTTTAATCAGGCTTTATGATGAAATTTAAACCAGTGTTTGTTCTGTAGTTTAGAGGGGTGGTGGGGGGGGGCAACTGCGCTATCAGAGAAGGGAAAGGATAGTAGGCAAGGAACTGCAAGGAAACCGAAATTATTGGGTAACCATCGCACCATTTGCCGGGCTTGACTTTGTGTGCACTGGAAAACCGAAAACTGAATGACTGGATCGTGAATCGAACTCCTAAATGATACGCCAGAAGGTTGTCGCTCATCCAGCAATCTGTGTTAGACTGTGCGAATGTACCGAAACTAAACAGCAGTATTCTCTGCAAAACCGTACTTTGACGTAATTATTTTTCTGAGGTTGGTGGAACACAAAATGAACAATATGTGTTTTGTACTTAGCATAAGCATCTTCTTTTATCATAATGTAGCATAATATAGCTATATCATTATGATAGTATCTTGACTTTATTCCGTACAAGGGTATTAAAACTGAAGTATAGGATCTTACGAGATGAAACATTTTTTTTATGTGTCTAAGCAAATAATTATATAAAAACCAGATTCTTTAGTCCTGTTACTTAGCCCGATGGGTGAGCGATGAGGTTCGAATCTAACATTCGAGATGTATCGACCATCAAGAATTCTGTTTTTGATGGTTTCCCAAAATTGTTCCATTCGAATGTCGGGACCCCAATTGATTTCTACAACAGCCCAGGACTGGATTCATTCCCGTTACAATCCTATCCCGTCTCTAATGACCTAGACATAGACGAGGCATAAAACCATAAAAACAGTTGTC
Organism: Vandiemenella viatica; assembly: GCA_031002005.1. NCBI lineage: Eukaryota > Metazoa > Arthropoda > Insecta > Orthoptera > Morabidae > Vandiemenella > Vandiemenella viatica. Next base: position 112,809,813 of record JARYHS010008074.1, read on the forward strand.
AGTGATTGAGCACTGTTGACAGAAGTGTAAACTTAAAACTATGAATATCATACGCGCAACATAATAATAATTCCATGTGGTCGTAATGAATTGTTTACAGGGTTTCTATTGGCTGCGCATTCCTCCCCTATCTTAGCCGCCTTAACCTAACCCGGTAGTTCTACCAGGTACAGAGGACCTACAGTTTAACGTAGAATCCGAATCATGGAAGCATTCTGGCGTACTTCACATTACACATCAAGCTGTGCCATAGGTGAAAGTGCGGTTAAGGTTCTATGAAAATCCCCACCGAGACCAGATCCTTACTCAGACATCTTCACCACTGATCCACCAGACCGCTACAGGTATACTGTTAACATAGCATGTCGGTGACGCGAACTCATAAAATTTTGCCCATTCAAAAATCACCCAACACGCCTAGAGAAGTTTTCACTTCGAAAACTAAAAATCTAACTTAGTCCACAACCCGAAGGTTGGCCAAATCTTTCCGAAAGAGATGTACCAAGTTATTGTGTCAGAGGCATGGAGGCCAATTCCTTTCCTCAGGGACCTTTTAATGTGGAACCATGGAAGATCTCGGCGTAGCTCATATAATCAAATACAACAACTAAAAATTCCTGCTCACCAGGGGATTTGAACTCGCGACCGGGGAGAGAAACTTTCCGAAGTGAACGCCTTAACCGCTGAGCTACTTGACCGCCTTGGTTTAAAATTACGTGTGTTAAGTAGTATCAAAATCGGATTAAAAGAAATTTGTATGAACAACGTTGACAGAAATTAAGGTGAGGTGTGAAAGGAGGAGAGGGTTAAGGTTTTTGTAAATCAAACGTAAAGAGTATTTTTTTTAAAAAAGTATGCGTTTGCAAAGTTCCATCAAAATCGGATAAAAACTGTGTTCCAAAAAGCGCCCAACGCATATCATACGCGCAAACTTCATAACATGTCGTTAACGCGAATTCATACAGTTACCCCCAAGCTATAGCTCGCTTTAAAAAAATCATCTGCCAATGTTTGCGCCTGGAAACAACATTTCCTTAATGAAAAAAAGTGGTGGAAATATTTCTAATAAATTTTCCGGTTGTTCTGTCGACGTATCCGTTCGTAGCATGTCCTAACAGTTTCTTAATGGCCGCATATATCTGTCATAGATCATTTGGCTCGTCCACTAACTTGTTTAATATATTCCATAATGCACTGTGGTATGAATCCAAAACATCACCATTTAACATTGGATTCACCCGAGCTGTGTTAGCTGCCTGTTTAGTTCTTTACGCTCTATAAAACGAAACCTCTGGTTTGCTTTTCCTACCATTACTGTAATATATTCCATAATGTTTGATGAATTTTGAGCACTAAGCATTTATATATTGCCCAGTAGACGATCTTGATTCTAAATTAAGTCCAATAAATCAGCCATTGCGGTGGCCCAATTTTTTTTTTTTTTTTTTTTTGCAGTGAGTGTGCGTGAGTTGGTAATTATGGAGTGCAGTGCTCGGTGCTGAGTCATAAATACAGAGCAGGGCGCAAATGTGGTGCTAAACTGTCTGGCACCGACAAATTGTACCCCGTCACGGCAGGGTGACCCACACAACTGCGCGTGCATTGCCACACAAAGCCGTTGTTTTATGCGGTTGCGGTGATTTTTTGCGGAATGTTTTGCTCTTTCTTTCTGCTCGCACTGCGCAATGCGGCAACCTGATATTTTCTTGGAATTGCACCAGCAGAATGTCATGTATGGGGCCTATCAGTTAATGCTGGATTTAATCCTTATACAATTCTACATTCCTTGGATTATTGCATCATCCAGTTCTTTGTATTTCTCTCATTCCTTTAGACGACCAGCTATTTTTTAGTTTATTTCGTGGTGAGTAGTGCAAGTAGGTCCTAGTGGAAAAGAATAAAATCAATCTCTCCGACCAGTATGTCTGTCGACACTGATTCATCTACATCTACATTATATACTCTGCAATTCACAAAATTGTGGGTGGCAGAGGGAGCTCAGCACCAAAGCTAATCTCTTTGCTGTGCATTCCAATCCCTAATGGTACGAGGGAAAAAAGAATTCATATAAGAATCAGTCCGGCACCTTATTTCTCTAATTTTATCTTTCCTGTCCTTCCGACTCAAATTGGTTGGTGGAAGAAGTATTTCACTACACTCAAAATTGAAAGTGTGAGTACGCATGTTCACCAATAAGTTTAAACGAACCGTGTGTCGTCTATCTACCAGATACTCCCAACCTAGTCTACTAATCAGTTCTGTGACGCTTTCATAAGGACTGTAGCAAGCGGTCACGAATCGAGCGGCTCTTCTCTGTACTTTCTCTATACTTTCGATCAACCCCTTACGAAATGGATCCCAAATGGCACAACAATAGTCCAAATGTGGACGCACTAGAGATTTGTACGCTATCTCCTTTGTTTGTTCATTAAAATTTTTCAAGATTCGACCTATGAATCGCAGCCTAGAATTTGCTTTACCTACTAACGAATTAATGTGTATGTCCCATTTCATGTTCCTTTGTACTGTTACTCCCAAATATTTCATAGAATCGACGATATCAATAACTGTATTGTTTAACTCGTATTTCTGAACAATTGGATTATTTTTGTTAGTTATGCTCATTGTCTTGTCGTACGTACAAGATTGCTGTACACAAGTCTCACCTAGTATATTCTACGTGTTTGTAATATGCTAATTGTTTACAATTATTACTGTTATCTGTAAAATTTAATAATAATAAAATTATGATTGCAATGTATCAAGTTTAATAATACATATCTTTTTAAAGTACTTTTGTATGACTATAACACCGTCATAGGCTGCTCGTTATAAGTTCGCTGTAACTTGTTGTACATAATTAATTAATTGATCGATATATTTATGGGTTTTTAGTCAGGACACCGAAGTATGATAATTCCCATAACTTCTGAATGATCAGGTAGTCGAAATAACAAGCCCGGTGATACAAGTTTAATTTTATTGTTTATTCAGCCGAAATCTTCATGAACACATACACGGATAAGACAAGTCATCAGCTTCGTCCAAAGATTCTAAAGAACAATTTTCAACGAACTCAATCTAACGTTCTGGCCTCGCATTCGGGAGGACGCGGGTTCGTATCCCCGTCCGGACATCCAGATTTGGGTTTTCCATGGCTTCCTCAAATCACTCCAGGCGAATGCCAGGATGCTTCCTTCAAAAAGGCCATGGCCCAATTCCTTCCCATTCCTTGTTCCCATTACCATCCCGTCTCTAATGACCTTAGCCGTCGATGAGGCGTAAAAAAAAAAAAAAAAAAAATCGAAATTGTTAAACAGTTTGTAAAACCGCAATAAAATAAATCGTATGATGATCGTTATCTTATCATCGTTACACATTTCTTTTTCTTCTGTTTAGGTTATGTGTAAAACCATTGATTTTTTATAGCTCAATTTATATTACAAAAGTGTATCGCCGAAAGTTGTTTATTGTACACATGATTGTTCACCTTTTTGTCGATGCTGATAAGTGTTTGTGGATTTTTCTTTAAATACAAACATATTTCCAGGGGGACCGATGGAAATGATTGCGCTGATATTGGTACAAATTAAAAATAAATGTGAATAACACTTTTAAAAAATTTTCTTATTAATTTTCTTACGTTTGAAACGACTCAGTTAACCTCTTTACTTAAATTTTTTTTTTCTTCCGAAGTTTTAATCTTTGTCGAAGGTAAAATAAGAGCTGTTACGCAGATATGATAACCTATATGCTTACTGCCAGACAGCATAATCCACTGTTATCACAATCAGTACTTTTCCGCCACTTCACTGTTCACGTAACTTTTTTTCTTCTCCTTTTTTCCGTTCCGAGTACCACCTATGGCATTTGGTCGCGTGATGGTCGCACGTGGCCTTCGAGTAATTCGGGAAATCTGTGGTAGCTGCATACTTTCACCAGTCACTTAGCCAGAAAACCTGTTGACTTGTGTCTTGTAAAATTGAATTTCTACGAGGACTGTCAGTGGGGAAAAAAAAAACGCTATTGCATGGGTCTCGCATTCCGAAGTACGCGGGTTCAAATCCTCGCCCGACGATCCAGATTTAGGTTTTCCATGATTTCCCGTAATCATTGCAGGTGAATGCCGGGATGGTTCCTTCAAAATGCCATGGCCGAATTCGTTAGAATTCCTTGCCCCCCTCCCCGCCACCCAAATCCTTTCCCGGCTCAAATGACTTGAAGTCGACTAGTCACAAAACCTGCTGCAAAAAATAAAGTTTTTCATTGATATATCACAATTATAAACCTTACTGAGCCATTTGTACAGTGTTGCCAACGTATGAAACAGATGGAAAATTAGCGAAGTTCACTGTCGTATCTGATACGTCTTATAACTTTTGATGAAATGCTTATTTTTTAGGTGAAAGTAGGGGACAATCCTAGCGTTCGCTTGTAGAGTCGCCTAAGAGACGAAATCTGAAAGAGGCGTCCCGGTTCGCATAAGTTGAGCCAATTCATTTTACGCTGTTGCAGCAACTTACATAGTGAATTCTGTTATTAGTAAGTTTGTGACTGATTCATTAGAAATTACACTCAGATGTTGTATCACGAAATATGCATTAATATGCACATGTTAAGTAAATCAAACTTCCATATTAAATTAAATAATAACGAAGTGAGTGTCATACCAGGTGTCCCGGATGCCGGTAAAGTCCATGTAGGATGTTAGTAGTTCCTCCGGGAAATTTACTATTGCGGACTTTCACATTATTTCTTCAGTGCGACTGGTGTTATTACTGTGGTGTCAGTATGGTTGAGGGTAGTGTTTGAGAATGAAGGAAGAATGGAAATTAAAACCGGTCTGGTCTTTTCAAGCCTTCTCTTCAGAAAGACACCAGGGACCTTTCAATTTAACGTTCCCAGAGTTATCAACTATGTCGTACGCCATTAAATCCAGACCTTTAGTACACACATCACCTGAATCATCTAGACTAAAGTCCCGTTCGAGCTTCTTAAGGACGTCAATACCACTGAAAGAAACACCAAACAGTGAACGAATATCAACTTGTGAGAAGAGAGTGCATCAAAACATCGACTGGATCAAGCCGAAAGAGGATCTGCCACCTGGATCTGAACAACCGTGGCCCATCTGGAAGTCGCTGAAAATACTTTTTTTCTTTTCTTTTTTTTTACTTATTGCTTTACGCCTCGTCGATGGTTAGGGCCATTAGAGGCGGGATGGGACTGGGGACAAGGAACGGGAAGAAATTCGGCCATGGCCTTTTTGCAGGAAGCATCCCGGCATTCGCCTGGAGTGATTTGGGGAATCAATGGAAAACCCAAATCTGGATGGCCCGACGAGGATTCGAACCCGCGTCCTCCCGAATGCGAGGCCAGAACGTTAACCCTTCACCCACCACGCTCGGTGAACAGACTTCGCGTTGTGGTTTGCCGCTGCAAAGACACTCTTGCTTCACGGGATACCTGGGAAAACAACCAGATACCACAATGTTCCTGCGGCGAGATCGAAACTATGGTACATCTGTTGTCATACCCACAACTAGGAATAAATGTATCTCGGTCAGACTTTCAATCAGCCAGTGACAAAGCCATCGTATTGGCGGAAAAACTACCTTCATCTGATGCTGTCATCGAAACGAAAAGAAGAAGTACACACTAAATGTTGATTACAGAACTGAACCGATTAGTCGTTTGTGCAGGAAATTAATTTATTCAATAATTTTTGGAGCATCCTTTTTTGGGATTATATATATTTTTTTACTTATGGCTCGACGTCGAGGTCATTAGAGGCGGGATGGGACTGCGGACAAGGAACTGGGAGGACTTCGGCCGTAGCATTTCGAAGGAAGCATCCCGGCATTCGCCTGATGTGATTTGGGGAAACCCTTGAAAACCAAGATCTGGATGCCCGGACAGGGATTCGAACCCGCGTCCTCCAGAATGCGAGGCCAGAGCGTTAATCGCTTACCCACTATGCTCTATTTTGGGATATATCCTTGTGTTATGCTGCCACGAGAGTTCTGCTATGGCACCAGCTGAGCTCTTCAAACACTGAACACCTTACGCCACATAGTGGGAATACTTACCCCCATACGTCAGATCTTTCTTTTTTGAGGGCTTCGTTAAGAAATTTAATAATTAATTCTATGGTTTCATTGCCCACATAAAGCGTATGTTTCGTCAGGCAGTCAAATACATTACTCACCCACTTGACTTTAATCTTCTTATCAACTCGATATCGATTAATGACGTGTGCGGTAATTTTGTACAAAATGAATGAATCTTCAGTCCCTGCTACCAACTAAACATCTGATTCCTATAATCATGACCGTTACGATATTTGTTATATTTTCCAGAGTAACCGCAAACGAACAGCGGAAAATTATTCAGTACCATTCCTCTAAGGTGGAGTTCTTATACGTATGCATATTCATCTTTTTCAACATCTGATTAAACGTCTTGAGATCAATAAAGACTACCTGGGGGACAGGAAAGCTAGTTTCGGTCTGTAATTTGTGTCTTCATGCCAGTTGTGATATACTGTTTTTGAAACATCAGATTTTTGTGGAAATCGAGAAATTCTCGTAGACTATGATAAAAAATGTCGCAAATGATAGAATCTGCTTGTACGTCCCAAATTCGCTAAATCATTGTATTAATACCAACAGCAAGTAGTAGTGGCAACGAATATCGCTAATAATAGCAATAAAGAAAGAACGTTAACATTATCCTTTCCATCGAAGACACAATACTTTCTCAGCACTATTTTTAGCGTTTAATAACTCGGGAGACCAAATCATTTAATTATTTCTCGGATGGACTTGAGTTCGGAAAGAAAATCGATGAAGCATTTATTGTTAGGAATATGGTTCAAAAGTAAAATAAAGATTTAAAATGTTCCATGTCATTAAAAGAGAAATCGTAATTGTCAGGATGTTATTAGAAGTATTTTATTAGTTTCTTTTAGGCTCATCGATGAAGATTATAATGGACGAAAAAAAGAATGTCAGTAACGTAACGAAATTACTGATTTCCAAATTAATTAGTGTTATCGACATATTATAGCAAATTATTTTCTTAGACTAGTTTCATATGTGTGGTATCCAAATGTTTCTATCAATATAATTCGCAATATTCAATTTATAAGGTATGGTATGGTATGAAACTGAACTGACAGAAGTGTGTGAAAAAATGAGGGTTTACTACACGCCATATAAATGCTGATAGCCAGCTTGTCGCGTCTCTCTGCTTTATTGATTTTTAACTAACCAAGGAGAGAAGCAGTAGAAAGTGAAACATGATACCAACAGCGACGCGCAAGTGTCTGTCTGATTGCCGAACATCAGGCGTAGTGATCTTACATTTCCTGTGGTAAGAGCAATAAAAAAGTATGGCACATTAACAGAAAAAATAAAATAAAATAAAAATCGAACCAACGAAAGGTTGGTGGGGTAAACATCATTATCAAAATTTGATTTACATAAAAATATTTATTCCCCAGCAGTTCCCTCAAATATAGTTCCCATTCAATATATCAAATTTATGTTGCAGTTTTTTCCAATGATTAAAACGTTTTTGAAATGCTTTGACATAGAGATCAACTCGTTCAATGAATTCTTTTTTACCTCCACTCCTTTAGAAGTTCTCTTCATCGTTGCAATAAGATAAGACGTGGGATGACAGCAGGCAATACTGCGACTGAGGAATTGTCGATGTTATTTTAATTTTTTTCTGCGAAATTTCTTGAACAGTTAAATTTTGCTGTAGCATTCTGATAAATGTTGTCTTTTGCTTTACGATCTGGCGGAAAAAATTCGTAATGTGCTATATTTCTAAACTGAAAAAAGATAAGCTTAATACTGAATTGAAATAGAAATGCTATTACTGTCATGGGAAATTGCTTATCACGATATCATAACCCCAAATTCAGGTTTCGTCTGTTATTATAAGGTGTTGGAGTTCTGGATCGTCAGCAACTGCATGCAAAATTTCAACTAATTTCCTTACGATTCTACTTTTACTGAAAATACAAAATTCCTGAACGGCTTATGACTTCACGTCTTGTTGACGTCGAGGTAATTAGAGGCGGGTCATGGCCTTTTGAAGGAACCATCCCTGCATTCACCGGGAGTGATTTTGGGAAACAATGGAAAACCGAAATTTGGATGGCCGGTTGGAGATTCGAGTCGGTGTCCTCCTGAATCCAAACGAAGAGCATTATCACTCACCCACCACGCTAGATAGTTTCTGAACAACTGGACTGCTATGTCATACCTGTCGCGTCTGTAAGTTTTGTTTTCGCGTGGTCAATATAAGATACCATCTTTTTCGGCTATATTCCTGGCTATTATTCGGGAATGACTGGATAAAAAAATCTTAATTGTTTTTCCTTTTTCAGCCAGGTGATGGGATTGTTAGGCCCAGCATCTTCAGCGCTTACAGTGGTCCCTTCGAAATGATTGTACTGTTGGTAAAATTTGTTTCTATAACACTGGACTGGCCACAGTATTTCATTAACATTTCATAGAGCTCACTACTTTTTATTCCAGTATTCACAACAAAATTTAATGCAGATTCTTTACTCTGCCTGTACTTTTTTTTTAAATTAAAAAAAAAAGCAGGGCATGAATTAGAAAGCTTTTGTTGACCTGCCGTGCTGCAATATACTGCGCATCCAATATGGCTGTAATGAACATCAGCGAAAAAGTGCTTTGATCGAATACTGATACCGGGCGAAATTAAAAAATTCCGGGGACCTTCATTACATACCTCGTGTGTTTGTTCTATCCGATCAGTGATAAATATTTCCGAGCGGGCGTGTTTATGGAGCAAATGGGGTGTAAAGGCAAAAAATTGCCTGTAAATAAATATTGTTGGAGACAGATAGTATTAACTGACAAAATTTAGAACGTATTACTGCGTGTACGAATCACAACAAACGCTTAGACTGTTGTGTTTCACTAGGTGTGCTTTGCTGTCTCATGAGCATTTACGGTTGTTGACGTCAAGGTCATTAGAGCTGGGAGAAGATTTTGCTCAAGTATCGGGAAAGGTAACTGGTAATGACACTTTGTAGGAACCATCCCTTCATTGACATGGAGTGATTTCGGAAAGTAATTGAAAACCGAAATCTGAATGGCTGAAGTGGGGAACAAACCCGCTTCCTCCCGGATATTAGGCCTATACGTTGACCGCTTGCCCACCAGGTTCGATAGTCAATACAGGGTAAAATTCAATTAAGTAGACAACAGCGATTAATCATCTTATTGTATCAGCGCGCATTGAAAAGATGTCAGTCTCGAAGTTGTGCTCTGTAGCAAGATAGCAAATTAAAAATTTTCTGCTCATAAACTCTTACCATGTATATGCATATCTTAGTTTACGTTTAGCCCAGAGATTAATCACTAGTGGTAAAATTTCAATTCAACGACTCAAGTTTTAATAAAAAATATTCTACGTTTTCTGTGAGACGTTTTGCTATCTAGGAATTTGTAGTGAAATTTCTTTGCTTCTGTAATTGTTGTAACGTTACTGCCAAATTTCTTTAATTAAAGGAAGAAGAAAAATGAATAATCTTACTCAGTGAACGACGAGCGTCATGGGTGGATACGTTGAAATACTATTAGCATTTGGATGTCTCGAAATGATTTTACTAAATTGTGATAGTTTGTTACAGACTACCTGCCTAGATTTTGAACTGAATTTTGAAAACATAAAATGAAACTGTTAGAAATCTTGACATAATTATATTATAATATCTCGTTGGCCGGGGTATTAGTTTTGACTCGAAAAACACCTTGTATGGTGCCAGCTTGCAAAAGTAGCAAAGTTAATTTATTTTAATTCAATAATATTTATGATGGGCTTTTCACATGACAATTCTCAGGGGATCACACAAAAGAAATGGGCTCACATTAAAAGAAATTTGAATTTATTCATTAAGACAAAATTGTTGTCATTTAAAGATCACAAATGTATGGCAAACATATGATAGGCACCCAGGCTAATAGCTCTTTAATTCTGGCATGAGTCACTCAGGGCAGTTTCCAGGGTTTTGAGATGTTGCAGAATGTCTCTATATCAGCAGGCGGTACACATTACCCGGCAGGACACTGGTCGGCGGCGGCGGCGGCGGCGGGCCACGGTTTGACCAGCGCGACCGGCTGACACACACAGCTACCTCCGTTTATCACTTGTCGCAGCAGCCACTGCCCACAACCTTGCTCTCGGGCGTCCAGCAACGTTCTCCCCTCTCCCGACGACATAGAACATAGCAAAAGAAACACTTCCGAGGAGTAGATGCCATCCCCTCCATCCTCTGGCTGTCCCACACTGTACCACATACGGCAAGCCCTCCAGAAAAAACAAAAATATCGCGAGAAGAGAGGGCGGTCTGTGTCCCGCGCCCCTGCGCCAAACCAAACATGTCTCTGGGGACAGGCGTCTGCCTTCTATCATCGACTGGCCCTCAGATACACACAGTGTCGGGCAGCACACCTCCGCGCCAGCGAGCCGACGTGCTCTGTAGGACATTACAATTGTACGTTAAAAATTTACTGATTTTTCAAACTGTTATCATGTTAAATAACAAAAGCCTATTCAATGAATTAATAAATTAAGTGTTAAATAATATCCTATATCTTGAAACGAGCAATTCTTGTGTATATATATATATCGGATCTCGGATATGGCTATGACGATTTGGATGAAATTTGATATTTACATAACGTTTTGACTTTTAAGATTACCTAAATAGTTGTCTTCCCTACAAAAATGCGAGTTTACAAATTATGAACAATTTTTTCACTCCGTATCTCACTAGCGCCATCTCGTAGAAAATTCAGGTACCAGAAAGCCTACAAATAATTTCTCTTTAATTTCAAAGAATATTTATAACGAACAGTTCTTGTATATTGGCTGATCCGTGGAAATATTAGCACTACAAGTTTAATTGTAAAACATTTAAAAAGGAAGATAATTAAAAATTTATCATTGCTTTTGTCAGAGGTGATACTATGCAGAAACTTCTTTGAAAATAATATTACCCGTACCAGTTATAAAGTAATCATCTTTTACTTTTTGACCGTAAAAAGTGGTTGTTAGTTTGTCATTAAATACTACCAAGCGAGGTATGAGCATAGTTTTATCGGAGTGAATAAATTTAGCACTGATGATGTTCTATCATTACCGTGACGTCACAATCTGATGATGAATTCTTATAGAACTCGACGAAACATATCGAAAATAAAGAATAAATGTTCTTAAATCAGTTATGGGTATAGGTTTAATTCCTTGTGCTTTTGGCGACGTTTCTTCTGGTCCAGGCCGTATTTCAACCTAACAACAACCATTAGGAACAAAATAAAACATTAAAAGTACATTTCCACCGTATCGACATAGTGCTTTTGGTGGATTTTTTTCTGGTCCAGGTCGGATCTAATCCTAACCTCTTCACTTGAGGTATCAGAAAAATAAATTCTTTATTTTCGATTTTTCTCGACGAGTTTCATACGAATTCATCATCAAACTTGGCTGTGACGAAATTTATCTTCTGGTCCAGGTCGCATTTCAACCAACCACGTCAATTTTGCGATATGATATCTCGAGAACTAAGCGAGATATATAAATTTAAAAATATTTTGTACTTTAAATTTTTCTCGTCGAGGTACATAAGAATCCATCATCAAGGGTTTTCGTAGAATGCCCTGAATTAACACAAATCTCGCAGCGTTAATCAATCCCTGACTGGCATTACGATTTCTGTTTAACATAATAATAGCATTTTTCTTTGAAAGCAATTTATGAGGCGGTCTCACAAATGGATCTAACGATTTGGATGAAATTTCATATGTAGATAACGTTTTGCTATTCAAGTTTTTAACACGATTTAAAAAAAAAAAAAAAAAAAAAAAAAAAAAAAAAAAAAAAAAAGTTGCAATTTTGTATTTGGTTTCTCGAAAACGACTCTAACCTCATTACGTAGGAGGTTCAGGTACCAGTAAGCCTAATGATGTTAGTGAAGTTTCTCTTTGGTTAACTGTGCACCTCAAAACGCCTAGGAAGTCTTCAAGCCTTTTACTTTAATCAAACTTTACTCGAAATCTTGGATATTAAATAGAAATCGAAAGATGCCGAGCGAAGATCGGTCACCCAGGTACTATATATAATAATGTCCTCCAGAATGTGAGGGCAGAGCGTTACCGCTCTCCCACCATTCTCGGTAGACTGACGCTATTGTAAGACAAGCCATTGGGATCATAGTATTTAGTAGTCTCTGTGACTTGCGCAACGATGTAAAATATTGGAAATCGAATAAAGTGAGTATCGTTGTGTAAAAGAACACTGCTGGAGGGGACAAGCGGAAGGCCAGTTCCACTGTGTGGCAACCTGTTACGCAACACGGCTGCGGTAAAGAACCAAGTCATCATGATCACAATAATGAATTGGCCGTAATTAATACAACAGACGACAGCGTGTAGTGCCTTGACCGTGAGCCTGAAAACTCTGACCTGACTTCATTAAATTGCTATCGCTGCTCCTTGATCTAACTTTCAGTCGTACTGTAGGGAACTGCATTATGGGTTATCGTTCAAAACAACAGTAGATTATGCATGTATAGACATGTGCCATGTTTATGCGGTAACGTAAGTTCGAACAGTTATTATTTTACACTTCAATTATCAAAAAAGATGTTTTATTTTATATAGACTTTGTACTACTAACTCTAGAAGGATAAACGGTAGCGCTTATACGAATTTTATGTGTATTCAGAAAATTAAGTTCATAGGTAAATTACGTTAGAACAATTTCATGGCTTCTCCCCTCCTTCCTTGTCACCCCGCGTCACAATTTGTCGTACCCCCTCCCCATGTTACATCATACATTTTGCAGTTTTAAATTTAGTACTTGATTAATACAGCAATTCCAATGTGACCTCACGAAGCTTGTGATCCTCCCCCCTCCCCCCCCCCCCCCCCCCCCCCCCTCCTTGCTACACCATGTTACACATTGTGATCTCCCCCAACCCCTTCCCGTAAACGTGTGAAGTAATTATGGATGGCCTTTTATAGTGGACACTGAAAAATGGTATAATAAAATGCGTTGAGCCTGGAGACCTCACCCCAATGCACTCGGTAATCTTCGGCGAGTCTCGATAATGCCCGAAGTGTTAGTTACACTGATTGCCACCACAGCGCTGCTAGGCTAACGAGGAAGCTTCAAATATATAACTGCATTGATTTTATTTGCACTTATAATAGGTACTGTAAAAAGGAAAATTCAAGTTCAAATAAATAATTGAATTTGATTTTTCTTGCGCTTATAGTGTTAAAAGAAAGAGTAATTACGATTCCAAATAAAATGTAATTGTCTGTTGTGGAAGTAACTGCACACGATGAGCAGGGATTAAAAAAAAAAAAAAAAAAAAAAAAAAAAAAAATATTAATGCGAGGCATTCGAACGCTACAAAGTTACAATGGTTCGTTAGTTTAAATTTACAAGTTGCTTTTTGTTTATTTACACCAACTAGATGTAGAAATTCATGTAAGGAGAAGGGCATTCGATGTTTACGCCATATTCTTTGTAGCAGTTGTGCTTTGTATAATTTTTGAAATTATACTTTCCGTTATTTAAAGTAAAATGCTTTTATTAAAAAAAAATACTCCGAGAATCTACCCAGAGCAAGGTACTCATATCAAGAAAAATATAATTAAAAATGATTGTTATTCGTGTTTCCTTACAGAATAAATCCAGAATAAATTGCTACTACTACTATAGGCGATACCCGTCGCTTGTTTACTATATGAGTGTGATAGAAGCTACGATTTTCGAACGCAATATTAGTGGAGTTTGTGGTTAACTTTAGTTTATTTTATTTTATTTAATTGCAATGGAGCATACGCTCCGGTGGCAATTTCCCTACACACCCCCAGAATCGAAACTGACACATTTTTTTACGGCATAATTCACTCTGAAATCAGTCTTATAAACAATTTAAAGTGTTTTCATAAGCGCCATGTTACTGAACTTATTACTTCATGCAGATGGAAGTAGATCCATATTTATCGTGCTGAATTGTGCCTGGACCAGGAATAAAACTGATATTACGTTGTATAGCAAAAGTTTTTGGGATTCCTAATCTTTTTTAATTTCATTGGTTCTATTCTTCTGTCGTCATTAATTCATTAGGAGTTACAACTGAATTGTTATGTAAACTGCAAACGAAATATGTACAACATTACAAAGTCAAGGTTTGAGCATTATATAATAACAATTCCATATAATTAACCAACTGCAAAGAAATGAATTGCTAGAATATTGCGCTCAACGTATCATTTTTGACGGGCTTGAAGCTAATGTATTTATGTTTCTGGTTTTACGGCTAGCCGACATTGAATTCACGAGAGAACGGCGCAAATTCTGCGCAAGGAACATGGAACACCAATTCGGCCATTGCCTTAAAAGGAAACATTCTGGCATTCGCCGGGAACTGTTTCTGGATACCGTGGAAAAACGAGAGCAGGATGGTTGGATTGGAGATTTAAACCTTGTCCTTCGGAATGTCAGGCTCTATATTTACTTCTCATACACCCATTTGAAATCTCAACAGAGATCAATCAGTTGGTAGTTGTCAGTTGCGAACCCCGAAGTCTATTATTGGTTAGTGGAACAGTTGATAATGGTCATTAACGTTTTTTGAGTTTGTGAGTTTTAACGATAAAGTGAAAAGAAAAATATGTGTATCATAAAATGAAGCACGTATAATGCACTTTTTTTTTTTTTTTTTTTTTTTTTTTTTTTTTGCTGTCATCAGCCTTTCGACTGGTTTGATGCAATCCTCCATCCCTTCCTATCTTGTGCTTACCTCTTCATCTTTGCATATCCCTTACAACCCACGTCCTCAATTATCTGCTTCATATATTCTAATCTCTGTCTTCCTCTACAGTTCTTATCTCCGACTGTTCCCTTCACTAACAAATTAACCAATCCAGCATGTCTCAAAATATGACCTACCAACCTGTCTCTTCTTTCTGTAAGCTTCTTCCACAAACTTCTTTGCTCACCCATTATTTCAGAAACTCGTTCATTTCGTACTTTGTCTGTCCTTTTAATTTTCAGCATTCTTCTGTAGCACCACATTTCAAATGTTTCAATTTTCTTTCTTTCTGGCATTCCTTAAGTCCATGTTTCGTTATAATAAAGTGCTGTGCTCCATACGTAAAGTTTTTAAAATATGCTTCCTAATTCCTTGATCAATATTTGAAACTAAAAGATTTTTCTGTTTCCTGAAGGCTCTATTTGCTAGTGCTATTCAGCTTTTAACATCATTCTTGCCTCGGCCATCGGTTGTAATTTTGCTTACCCAGTAGCAGAATTAACTTAATTCTCCTAATGCATCCGATCCTATTTTTATATTTAATCTACTGTGATTTCTGCTACATATCATCATTTTTGTCTTACTTTGATTTATATTCAGTCCAAATCATCCTTCAATATTTTGTTCATGATACTCAGTAACGTCTCAATATCCTCAGCTCGTTCTGCTAACAAAACAATGTCATCAGCAAATCGTAGCATACCGATTTTTACACCCTGAACACTTATGACACATGATTTTTTTTTTTAATTTCCTTTATTGCTTCTTCTACATACAAGTTGAATATTAACGAGGATAGACTACAACCTTGTCTCACACTCTTTTTAGCTGATGCATGTCTCTCATCGTTCTCTACTTTTATTACAGCCACTTGATTCTTATATAGTTTATAAACTATTCTTCTATTTTGATATTTTAGACCTGATTTTTTAAAAATCTTGAATATCTTGTCCCACCTAACATTATCAAAAGATTTTTCTAAATCAACAAACGCCATAAAAGTTTCTTTGTTTTTCTTGATCCGCCCTTCAAGTATTACGGGAAGCAATTTAACATTATACCCATATCAAGACAATATCTCTCGTTTATACTGCAGCCTTTGAGAAACTAACGAACTTGTGAAATGACAGAAACTTAATAAGTTGTTTTGGGTTGATTGGTGGCGCAACTCGCGTCGCCCTTGGAGCGTGACACTTTTCACTTCAGCCTCGTTGAGTCGGTCGCGTTCCATTTACTCTCGGCAGAATTGTGTTGGGAGTAGCAGGTGGTGTGGGCGGGTCAGGAAGCCAGACAGCCCCGCTGCGCTTCTTCAGCAGGTTAACTGCCTGCGTCATGCATAGCGTCACAATCAAGTCACTAAGCTGGCCAGTGATTATGTCCGCGCTTCTGCAACATTTTCCGCACAGAAAAATCTAGCTAGCTTTGCAATAATGACAATAACGCCTGTATTAACACAATGTTGTACACCTGTCTGCAATACTTGGGAGACCACTTAATACGCAATAACGTTTGGGACATACTATATTGCACCGCTGTAACGTAATAAATCTGCAAGTATGTTTTTAATTCCTACGGAAACACAGTAATTAAACTAGAAGTGAACTGTTAAAATGTATTGTATTTTGAACAGACTCTTGATACGAAGGCTGTAGGCTGAATGTTGCACTGTACCACTTATCTATATGCACAAAATAATAAATAAACGTCCTGACACCTTTTATTGTTGCTTACGTCATCGCTCTTATGTTACTACACCTAACAGTTGTTATCGGCACGTACAGCAAGAACTACACCTATGAAAAAGACCCTCATAAAACGGTCATTATCATCAAACGAACGCCCCTCTCTTTGCTGCCGACTGAAAACGTATTTATTGAATGGAATATCACAGTAACAATGCAGTAATATCCTCTTATCCTGTAAATACTAGATTTTAGCCTGGTCGTTGATATATTCACGGCGTATAGGAAGTTTATTATACTCGCCTATAGCCTCATACCGTACGAGTACGGTACCAATTCTATTTACTAATATTTTTAATTCAAAAAAAATTAATTTTTAATATTCTGCCTGCGCACCACATGTCCCATCCTCGCTAATCGCGTATGACTGTAACTTTAAGAAACTTACAGCGAAAAGAAACATCCCATCAGAACGAAAACTGTAGTTGGTGGAAATGCGATCGAGCTGTTTAGTATGCGAATTCCTCTATGCTACTGATAATGACTTAGACACGAGACGAATAAATTTACACAAATGTGAGACGATATAAAGGGAATGTTGTGAAATAACGCTTCTTTACTCGAATGAAACTTATATTTTGTTAAATCGTCAAATTTTTTGTGTGTAAAACATAAACATTTACATTTACGGCGGTTGTAATGGTTTCTTTTGTTCAAAGTAATAAATAAATTAAAAAAATTCAAAATACTCCATTGAAGGCCTACTTATACGATAGCATTAACGTATGTGGTAATAGCCATATAATTTTACGGCTCTTTATCCTAGAAACCTCCGCCTCATCAAAGCTTTATTGCGTGCCACTTCCTCCATATAAAGTTAACTGCGCATTAAACTAATAATGATAACAGCTTATCCGCCTACAGAAAAATCTTCTACGACTTGCTTAAATAATCACGAGTAGATTCGTAAATACCTTCATGTCTCAAGGTACCTATACTGGGAAATGGTTGCAGTAATCACTTATTTTCAAATACGAGGCTGACCTTTTTTTCTATATTGAGCAGTGATTGAAGAGTACTGCTTGATGTCAGTATTTCATATGAAATGCTATTAAATTAAAATTGCATTACAGCTCATATTTATTGATTTTCGCTGGGATTTATATGCCCGTAATGGAGGTATTAATTTAAGTTCTTTTTTGGTCGATTGATTGAAAGTTATTTGTGACTTTCCCGAAGCAGCTCCAAATTGCGCGGCAGTTTGAACGTCTGCTGTTTATTTATGGGACGACATAACTGACGTGCTTTTTAGCTTCAGTAATGCAGGTTTATAGTGGCAGTGAAGTGAACTCTATGATAGTAATATTTATTTATTACTTCGACTGGACTCATTTGAAGCCGTAATATTAGGATTTTAAGGTTTGAATGAAAAACATAAGCTTTATGGAATCTCTCATCTGGCCATCTCTTACAACCTCTTTCGAATAGTTTAACTTAAAAAATTGTATTCCAGTATTTCAGCTGTCACTACTACAAACACAATTATAATGTAAAATTTGGAAAATTCATTTGGGTTAAAGTAATTATAAGGGGCTTTAGTGCAGTGTTGAAGGATTTTTTATTATTATCTTTACTCGCATTAAACCACCGACTCTGTATGTATTTAGATTTCCATGATTTATTAGAGTTTTTGACTAAAAGCATTAGAAGATTTATTTCACCCTTTATTTCCGAAACTAATTATTTAAAAATACTTACATCATTTACAATGTTTTTTAGTCTTCCAAAGATGATAGGAAAACTGTACCAACCGACCTAGAATTTTTTGTTTTTCCAGAAAAAATAAATGAGTTATTTTAGAAAAAATATATTCCACAGAAAATTAATTGGAAAAAAATAAAGTATATTTATCTTTTGAAAAGGAAAATAAAAAGCATATGAAGTATACTTTCAGATTTAGGTATTCGTCATTTTAAATCCATATTTTTCTGTGCTAATGGAAGTAGCTACTAATTTTTAGTTTCCTGTCAATAAATGGTTAGATTTATAAATAAATGAGCAACCCATTTTTAATTAATTTCTATACCTCTATATCTCTTTCCTCCATTTTACATTCATAGCTTTTTCAGTGAAAGCTAAAATAACGAGAAAAGGAGCAGGTAGGAAATATAATTACCACGTTGCTTTTCAAGTATATAAATAAATGTGACGTGTTAAGAATCATTAATGACTCCTTCCGTCTTCCACAGTGTGTGCGTTTCGTTTCGTTTTGTCATAAGCACTAATATGTCATTTGGAAATTAATTACGTTCGAGTACAAGAGTATTCGGTTCTATGAATTCTATATTTTACCCAAAAAAAGGTATTCCACTTAGTTTATGGACAGGATAAAGTAGCTATATCGACCAAAAATAAAGTATGATTCTTTTAAGTATGGTTGACAACCCTGCGCGTTGTTTTAGAGCAGGGGTGGCCAACTTAATTAGACTCAAGATCTACTGTTTGCTGACGAAACCCTGTGCGATCGACCAATGACATACAGCTTGAAATGTTGAACGAAGCAGCATAGTTCAGAACACAATTTTGTTGTATTTTTATTTTATTAAGAGGGAAAACATTAAACTCTTATTCTTAGTAATTACTTATTTACATTAGTGTAAGTATTGCGTCTGAGCGTCTTCCACTAGATTAGCAAAATCAGGTTTGTAGTTGGAAATTGCCAACTTTACAGAATCCAATGTATGGGCGTCTGTCAAGCGAGAACGGTGTTTATTTTTTCTTTGTTTTAAGAAGGCAAATGCTGATTCACATAAATATGTTGAACCAAAACACGAATGAAGTTGTTCAACACATTTCTTCAAATTTGGATACTTCTAGTTGGAAACCAATGCCCAGAAATCTAGCTCTGAGGATGACCTTGCTTTTAGAAATATGTCGCAGCGCAGAGTAATAATTTCGTTTTAAAATATGATGTGGTCCATTTGAAATGTATCTTCAATTTGTTTAAGCCATTTCATAGATATCACTATGATCAATGGAATTATTAAACGGATAACAGATGAATTACACCAACTTCTCAATTTTTTTGAAATCACTAAAGTGAATTTCGAAGTCTGATACCACTGCCTTAATTTCTGCCGTGTACTTTTCATATTAAATTGTAGGTTCCATATGATCCTTGGGTTTACAAATTGTTGAAATTTTTTCTTTTCGATGTCAACTATTAAAGACGTTATTTGAGTTTGGAATCCTGCAATAGAACTTATAATTTCTATTAATGTTTCATTCTTGGCTTGTAGTTCCAGATTTAATGTGGTCAGTTTTCCGGTAAAATCTGCCAAAAATGTTAAATCATATTTCCAGTCTAAATCACACAGTTGCATCACCCCCATCTGCAATAAATTTTATTATTTCGTCCAATAGATCTCGAAATCTTTTCTAAAACTTGCTTCGACTTAACCACCTTACGTCAGTGTGTAATGCCGAATCTGGTTCCTTCTCATCTAATTGTTGTTTAAAAAGTCGCCTTTGGAGAGATTTTCCTTTTATGGAATTTAGAATCTTGAAAGAAATTTGCATTCAATGTTTGTGTTTAGTCTCTGACTAGCCAGTACTTATTGATGAATTATGCAGTGGTAGCTGGAAAGTCTTCGTCTTTGTGACAAAGAAAATAAAACCATTATGAATACCTGACATTGCAGAAGGCCCATACGATACGAGTTTATACAAAGGTAGCTTAATCTTACTAATATAAGCTTTGAATTCCGTGAATATATCAAGACCACGAGTTTTTCCTTTCTAGGAAATCATACATAGCAGTTCTTCTTTTATCGAGAAATCTTCAAAGGCCATCCGAATAAAAGTAATTGTTCTGTAGCAGTGACATGTGTTGACTCGTCAAGTTATAATGAAAAATCAACGCAGCGGACGATATGTCTTTTACAGTTTTTCGTTTATGTTTTCACTCATCGTTTCTATACGGCGCATCACAGTATTTCTAGACAACTGTAAACCATGAATAACTTCTTTAATTCCATTTTTATTTTTCAAATTCAAGAGCAGCGAATCTGACGCTGCATCGAAACTTTCGTGAATGTTTTGTCCATCGGGAAAAGGTTTACACCTTTGTGCAATTCTTTAACTTATTTGGAAAGACGCTTCAGTTGCAGCCTTGCTTTGCTAAATGCATTGTGTTAAAATTTCATTCTAAATTTCCTTTTTTCGGTATTGCCATGGATTGCCTATTAACCAGCAACAGGTTTCTTTCACCATAGTAAAGAAGTAGACCCGTTCCCATTTTTGGTGAAAGTGATAAGTTTTCGATTTTTATGGAGCAAATTTTTCAAGGATCTAGAAAAAAATTAATAATAATATAATTCGTATGATGATATCACAAAATGTGAATTAAATTTATTTTCGTACTGATGGCGAGTGAACATTATTGAGGGTTTCGTTTGCCATAGTAACAATATCGAGAATATTATCTTACTTTATTGATGAACATTTAGAAGCATTTCTTTCTTCATTTGATGTTCCTTCAGAGTTTCTTTTCGACCACTTATCCACTTATAATGCGCGATGCAGAGTCTAATCGTGATTTATATTTACGTTGACGTCGTAACTCCGCTAGTCCCTGTCATCAACTGACGGATTGACAGCGTCCCGCACGCTTCCCGCCTATTGTCCATCGCGAAAACAAATGGAAACTACCTTGCCACGATCGACTGGATTAATAGCCGCGATCGACCGGTCGATCGCGATCGACGGGTTGGCCACCCCTGTTTTGAAGAGGAAAGAATCAAACAAAACCCCTTGTAATGCATTCGTTGTCGTGCTGGTATGCTGCGTCACTCTTGCCCCAGTCAACGATCCATGCAGTTTAGCCTCGGGCGTGGTGGCTGCGCGGAGTAATAGAGGAATTACGTAAGGCACAGTCACTACAAAACGCTGAGCAAAAGTCATGTGGCAGTAACTATCAGACTAATTCATTGTTGCAAATCATCAGGCTATTAAAATGAGCCGGTATGACAACCTATTCGAGGACTAACAATTCGCGGATTTTCGATAAAGTGGCCTCATCTTGATACTAGATCACTGAAGACCAACACGGAGTTGGATGTCGTATATTATTGGGAACTAGCCATGTCAAGTGCGAGTATGTATTAAATTCATCCAACCAAAAAATGTATGTAAAAAATTAAAAAAATTAAGTAATCAGTTCACTACATGTTTTGTGAAATTATCAATCAATTCGATTGATAAAATAATGTACCTCTTGCAAAAACTTTGAAATTTTCACAAAAGCTTTTGTCCTGATATATTTATTATCTAATTCATTAAATTCTTCGTAAAGTGATACATACGATTTTTTGTCAAAAAATAACTGCTGAAGTATCAAATTTGTCAAACTTACTCGTTTAGTTACTTTCCAAAAATAAAAAAGTTCCAGAAAGATAACAGGAGTTTTCCTGTAAACTTTAGCAGGCTACAAATCACTGAAAAGAATTTTTACATCTGTGGTTTCAAAAATAAAGGGCAAAAAAGTATTTTTTAAATGGCTTTTCAGCAATAACTTCCACAAATCGTGGAATGAATAAGTAAATCCAAATTTCTGAGAGTCGGCGGCTTGCCAGCTTTCATTTGATACTCATGAAGTTTATCTGAAGGAAATATTTTCTTCAGACCCCCTAAACTCCCCACAATTGTTTTCTCTCCCCCCCCCTTTCTCCCATTTTCAAAATTTTATGAAAGAATCGTTATAAGGCGAGTAAGAACTAACGTAGCGTGAAATTAAAAATTTCTGTGTTACCATGTTAGAAATTATAATGGTGTGACAGACAGAATCCATGAGCGTTCCAATTTACACTCAGAATGTATGTACCCCTAAAAAAAGCATGAAAATAGTATAAATACGTCTCAGTTAATAAGAATATGAATACAGTTGGATTCAGATATCTGGGCACTATCCTGTTATAACTTATAACGGAACAATGTGACCATGGTTTCCCCACATCACTCCAGGTGAATGCCGGGATGCTTCCTTCAAAAGGCCATGCCCGAATTCCTTCCCATTCCTTGCTCCCATCCTTTCCCGTCTCTAAAAACCTCGCTGTTAAGAGACGTTAAGCAACAACATCTTTCTGTGCCAACTTTTCTTTTTCCGCTTTTTCTGAGTTTGAGTCACCCATAACTTCATTCTTAACTGTCACCAAACAGGATTCTTTTTTTCAGATTTGTTTCGTAGTAATCTTTGCATTGGATTGTAAATGAATTACTTGTTGATTCAAAGTAGCTTGGAAACAAATAGATCTCATCCTAGAGACAATCCACCTAATTTCCATCTTATTTTAGTTCACTGTAAATTATTTCATTTTTGCTTAATTTAGCGGATTTTGGAATTGCGGTGTTGACTATTGTTCGTGTAGGTATTTGTTAATATTCCATGTAGGCAGAACAGTTATGTTTCTTTGTGCATCGGCCATCGTGTCTTTGAATATCAAGGAAGGTGCATCATTTCTCTCTCCGGTTCAGTTAAATTCTATCTGACCTGCATCAAATCTTATCTTAAATAACCTACTTTTTTATCTTGAAAGTGCGGGATTGCATTGCGATATGAAAATGGCCAAGGCCACCCTTGGTAGAAGGTGAAATAAGTTGGTTCTATGCACACCAGATATAACCTCCCTTTCAAATGATCAGACAACACATTATACTAGTAGGGGATGATAACTAGTCGTGATCAAACTCTGAGCATCCCGGCGAAAGAACATATTGACATTCGCGTAGTTTTTCCAAAGGGAAACATCAAACACATGTCTTAGTCTCGTGCTTTGGATAACATTGTTTCAGACAGTTCATGATAGGCTAGCCGGAGTGAAGGCGGAACTCTCGTTTGTCCAGTGTCACATGCAGTAAAGGAGCTTTCGATAGTTACCAGAAGCCTCGAGAGAAACAAACGTGGAGACAGAATGAGCTGTTTTACTATAGAATGTTCTGGATGCTGACTCGTCTCTGATACTCTACAGCCGTCTTAACGTTCGCATTATTGCATGTGGCGGGACTGAGACAGTACGAACAGAGAGGAATCGCTTAAGTCTTGGCACACAGGTGGTCGTTGCTGACACTGCAAACCCGGCTCATCCAGTGACCTTGGCGCGCCCTGGTGGCAGATCGATAGTTGTTTGCCGCAGCATCCCGGCGACAGCGCGCAGCTGATGTCGCCACCCGCTTCCACAGCAAGGAACTGTGAGACTAGCCAAAACCTTCAGTGACGTTCCTACTGATTTTGTTGGCTTGTAGAGGAATTGTAAATAGCGCTGCGCATAATGTATGTTGTTTAACTTTGTTTAATTTTATTATTTATTTAGGTTATGTAGTACTTAGTTAATTAATTGGAGATCTAAAGGTTCAAATACATATTTTTAATTTTCTGATTCGCTAGGATTAGTCGTAACATTGTGTGTCTGTGGTTTTTTTTTTTTTTTTTAATATTTATGTATTTGTTGCAACCTGGTGTGTAAATTATTTTGAGGGATGTTTCATTAGGCATGAGTTTTTATAATTTCTTCTGTCAATTTTTGTTTTTAAACATTTCGTCTTCCCGCAGAGTTTTGCGAAATTGTTGCTTCGCTACCATCGCGCGTCCGTTTTACAGAGCCGTTCACGTGGTAAGAGCTAAGACAGAATTGATTCATGAGGCGCTTTTTCGACGCTTCGCAAGGTCGATTTCGTAAGTAACAAACAGTACGTTCGTGTTAGAAGTCGTAGCACGATATGTAATACTTCTATTACATATACACACAATATATGTTGCTGTTCATGCAGGAAGGCCTAGTCAATTACAAATGTAAATTTCAAAGCTGTATTATAGGCAACTGGGGTTAGTTGATATGAAGAAGCAAAACAGAACTGCATATATGGCGACTTGCCGGTCCTGGCAGTGTAGGGGCTAGCACGCTGGCCTCGCATTGCAAGGGCCGCCGGTTCGAGTCCGGCCTCGGGCATGGGTGGTTTTAATTAAGTGTTGTATACGTCTTGTGCTTTCCTCACTGTAGTGTTCACAAAATCATGATTAGAGCCTGATACAACACTCGGTATAAAATCAAATTGCAGCTGGCTAAATGGTCGCAAAGACCGAAGGCCATAATTTTAAAAAAAAAAAAAAAATATATATATATATATATATATATATATATGGCGACTTTTTGTTTCACGCGAACGACGAATATCGTTGGGTTCTTTACGTTTTGTTGACGGCCGACCTTACTTAGAAAGATTTAACGGAGAGTACTGATAATGAATGGTGCCAAATTTGCTCCATGTAGGACATGTCTGCGACACACGTGGCCAAATCATATGCTGGAACTGTCGAAAATGCTCTTGAAACCACTCGCCCATAATTTGGGGTACGTGAAGTCCATAAAGAGCAGCAAATTGTCACTAATTATCTACCTAGCGTGGTGGTGTAACGGTTATCGTTCTGGCCTCGCATTCGGGACGATGCCGGTTCGAATCCCCGTCCGGGCATCCAGATTTGGGTTTTCCATGGTTTCCCAAATCAATCCAGGCAAATGCCGGCATGCTTTCTTTAAAAGGCCATGGCCGAATTCCTTCCCATTCCTTGCCCCCCATCCTTTCCCATCTCTAAAGACCTCGCTGTTAAGAGACGTTAAGCAAATAAAAAAAACTAATTATCTAAGCGGATGTCCCGTAACGCGCTGTTCAACTCGACTGGAGCCCCACACAATAATGGAACGGCCATCGGCTTGCATTATGCATTTCTGGGACAAGCTGGATCCATAGCTTCATAGGTTTTGGGCCACACATGAACCGCTGGACGAAGCTGCCTTCATCCAATCATCTAGGGTCCACTGCATGTGTTAGCAACTCAAGATCAGCCGCTGACGCCTTTACCGTGTTGTGGGTGAAGGCCAAATTCTTAATGTTTTACTCTTCGTTGAAGTCGAGGTGATTAGAGGCGGGAAGGAATTCGCCCTTGGACTTTTCTAAAGGAACCATCCCGAAATTCGCCTGGAGTGATTTCGGGAAACCATAGTAAACCGAAATAAAGATGTCGGACAGAGGTTTGATCTCGAATGGCAGACCCGAGTGTTATAGCTCGTCCACCCGGTTCGTTCGTCTATTGGCACAGACGCATCTGTCGCACGTCTTTATAATTTAATAGTGGCGGTTGCCAACTGAATTGTCCTGTGAGGTAGGTAAAACCATCGATGATATACTCTCTGCACTGTGGAGCATGAAATCCTAAATTTATTAGAAACTTCAGAAATTGCTTGCCCTATGTTTCTGAGTTACCTGTTATTCCGCGACAAAACTATTATTGTCATCTGACAGCATTGGAAACCTGCTGTACTATGACTTTCAGCATGATAGTGTGTATGTTTCTGGATGTTTGGTTAACAGCTACGGAACATCAATGTAGGTGATCTTTGATAATTTTTCTATTTAACCGAACAGGTTCGTTAAATCATCATCCTTCACGTTACAGGTATCCTTAACAGACTTGAAATGACTCTTGTCGGTTTTTGCTATTTTGACTAGTAATTATCATTATCAACACAACTCGCGCCTAACATTATGAAACATGCGGGCTGTATGCGACCTACAATTTTCCTGCTAGCCCATGTGGTCCTACTAATGCTCGTCCCAGAATTTTTTGCTGTGGGATCTCCAAAATATTCAACATCAGAATATACTGTAAATGAAATCATAACATTATAGATAGACAGTCCCCATTACTTCCCTCCGCGACACTTAGGATGAGGTTAAAGGATGTATTACTCCGTATTACCTTCGACGACCTCGGTCCCAGCATGAAAGTCTGGTGCTACAATTTTGTTCGTCAATACAGGTATGAGAGAAGATAGATTGTTGACACAAGAACAATGATCTATTTCTATCTTAGTTCGTCGAACAGATATTCAGCTGGTGAAGAGAAATGATTTCAAATTGGATTTTAAATATGGGAAACATACAGTGGCAAGGAAGAAGTCACTCACCCTTCCCCTCTCCCCTCAAAAATCGATTAAAATAGTCTGTAATCGTTTTTGATCATGTTTTTATAATACGATCTTACTATTTTCTCGGCGTATTGCTGCAATGTAATCATCCGGCTGGACATTACATCTTACATTTTACTTTATACTTTTAGCTTTATTTTATAAACGGAGTGAATGCTTTATGGTAACGACGTTGTATTTTGGTGTGTTTCAGGTCTAAGTGGCAAGAGTTAGCACTATCATGGAGGAGGCACAGAGGTGAGTGAAAAAGAATCAGTGGAGTAATCTGTAGGTACTATTAAGACTTTGCAACAGTATTATTGTTTGCATGCAAGGAAAGTTATTTAATTTCCTACCATTGTTTCTTCATAAAAAATACGGATACGATTACGTTGGAGTCTCGCAGCAATCACTCTCAAAGACGTCTGAAAGTATGGACTGTTAGAGAAGACATTAGAACAGTTACTAAAATTACTCAATTAATTATTCAGTTCACAATGTTTTTGAACGTTAAGTAGGTAACAAGAAAAGTTGAGCCTCGTGCCACCACAGACATAGAAGTGTTTATGGTCGTTTGTGATGTCTGCCAGCGTTATTGCTCCAGTATTTGGTGTATGGCATAAACCGCAGCATTCTGTGCAACAAGTGAGAAGTTGTAGATTAGTACCACGATTTGTGTGTCTGCTTACAATCTCTTAAATTTAATGTACGTTCAGGTATAGCTCAAATACAGGGTCCGGCAATAAAACCTCCCTCATTTTAATATGTTGTCACATAAAAACTAAATATGATGGAGAATAATTACTTTTATTTATGAAAAATACATACTTTGCCATTTTTAATTATTTGGTTTTAAAAATTATATCTGCTAAATGACGTCCTCCATTGTTGATATATTGACAAAGTCTATTCCGAAAGTTCTCCATACATTTTCGTGTCATTTCTCTTGGAATGGCTGCCAATTCTTGGGTAATGACCTATATTAAGTGCTTGAAGTGTTGTGGGACGATGTTTCTACACTAGAGGCTTTAAGAGTCCCCAAAGATTGGTGAATGTTGCATAGACACACTCACACGCGCCAAATTTTCCGGCGTTGTTGCTGTCCGAGGACGGCCTGTAGGTTTTCTTTTTAGTGCTGAACCTGTCTTTCTAAAGTTTGACATCGACAGTTGAATAGTTTTTCTATCTGGGACACGATCATGTAGGACAAGTTCAAATCGTCTCCGAAATCTCAGAACAACTGTTAAGAATAAATTCGTCCACAACAAACGCACGATGCTCACCAAGCCACGACATGGTGCACACTGAAAATGGCAGGTACACCTCTTTAAAACAAAACACACTCCATATCAGTATCCTCACTACAACACGCATGCCGGCTACGGGAAATGCGGGATGTTTTATTGCCGGACCCTGAACTAGTGGTCATGTCTTTCATAGTTTAAGTTGGATGTGTATAGACTGCAGCTAGCACAAATGACGATTTGTTCAAAGTAATATTTACGCTACCCATTTAGGTGGATTGTTTTTGTTGGAACCGTTCCACTGCAGCCTTGTTTGCTAGTACAGATGTTTCATAAGCGTTAATCATCACTCACTTCATGTAGCGAGTTATTGCCGTTTAATTTAATTTCAATTGCTTTCGCTTGTGCTCTCCTACAGACTTATCAGATAGTTTCCACTTGAGCCAGCGAATTTAGTTATTGGAAAAACTTACAGAATATTCCGCCGATCTGACGAACTAACAAATAAGGAAAACGTGTCCAGCATGACAAAGTTGTATTTTATCCAGCGGAGCAATGAAAAAACTGTCAGTTTGTGAAGCCTATTGAAATATTTTTGCTACTAATAAGTGATTAAATTTATTGGATTTATTTGTTTTTAATTGATATTTGCAGCTCTACGTTCTTAGACGTTGTGGTCATTAGCGCTAGGAGAGAAAGATTAATAAGTCAGGGGAAAGAAATCGACCACGGCCATTTGAAGGAACCATGCCGACATTTGTTCTGACTGATTTCGGGAAACCATTGAAAACCGAAGTGTAGATGGCAGGGCCGGGATCGAACATGATCTTTCCTAATGTCAGACCGGAACGTTACCAGTCACCCATCAGGTTACACTCTGTATTGTATTCAGCGAATAATATTCGTATATTATTTCGCCCCAAAATTAATAAAAAAAAGGCATGTATATGAGTTTCAAACAAGTTAATAACGTCTTTAAACACAGGGAATATACGGTAATGGTATTTAATACTCACAGTGAGGACATGCGCGAACACTACGTAGGATTGTCTCTTTTTAGTTGATAACATCAAACAACAGCTAGCTTGTCACAATGTGCAAGGGGATATTGTAAAAAGTACTGTTACATACTGAATTAGTGGTTTGAGTGGAAGTAGTTGATTTAAGCATATTCGCTGGATTTGGGATCCTGTTCAATGCTGAACTGTTATACGAGAAATATGAAATTTAGTTTAATCACTGAATGTTTTCTTACGGCCTCTGTATCCTTTTTGGATTGTCCATGAGATCTTCCCTGTTCTTCATGGAATTTGAAAATGGCATAGTTGGACATAAGTTAAGAACAGGGGCCATTAGCGTTCGTCTCTGGCTAAGCAGCTTCTAGATATTTCTCTCTGGAATTCCCTGTACTTTATGGCCTGTTCAGACCGCTCATAATTGCTTTTTGTTGGGTTTCTTTCTTTTCTCTATCGAACTAAGCAGGTTTTCTCAATTTCAACCCTGGAGAATTGGCCATTGCAACGCAATGTTGCGCTAATTTTCAATTTACGTTTTTTGAACAGTGTCCACCCCAAACATTCCTGTAAAACATGTTTATTTTTGAAATGTCGTTAATCATATGAAAATCGCAAACCTGTAGTCAACATCAACACCGGCAGATCAAATTTTGACTCTTTACGTCGAAAATATCGAAAATAGAATCTATGCCTTCCTATTATACTTTTGAGTGTAGTGAAATACTTCTTCCACCAACCTATTTGAGTCGGAAGGACAGGAAAGATAAAATTAGAGAAATAAGGTGAATTCTTTTTTCCCTCGTACCATTAGGGATTGGAATGCACAGCAAAGAGATTAGCTTTAGTGCTGAGCACCCTCTGCCACCCACAATTTTGTGAATTGCAGAGTATATATGTAGATGTAGATGTACTATGGTCACAAAGTAGATGTTTACAATCTGCTTTCAACATTACGTTTCAGATGTTAGCAAATGTGATCTATGTAATACTCGTATTTCCTGTAAGATTAACTCTTCCTTATTCGATTGCAGCTTGTATACTTTATATAAACAAATTATAGTGGTCATGTTACGCAAACAAGATGTCCGATTTCCTTCACGTCAATAATAACTGTACCAACACTGCTCCGATAAATTGAAAATTACGTAGAGGGAAATTCGCTATTCATAGAAATAAGTTTCCAAGTGGTAGTCAACGACCATCAGATAATGAATTAAACAAGGATACCTAACGTCCACCCAACCTGCTTCATAGCAATGCCAGGTGAGTGACAAACCGAAATTATCAGATGATAAAAATGTAGTTAGACTAACAGAGCCGTACATCGTCTTAAAAGACTGTCATCTTAATAGGGAAAAAAAAACAAAAAAATCTGTCAACAGTAGATAAGTTGTTGCTGCTGCTGGCCTGCTCCTTTAGTTTGCGTCGACCTTAAGGTAGATAAATAATAGACTGTCAACTCGGTAATTTTATGTGAGAATGAGACTTCTAAAAGCAGGTGGTTGTGTCCGTGACCGCTAGTACGAACCAGTTCTATACTCAACTGGTGACCTCTGCGATCTTGCCTCGGATCTCAGCTTGCATGGCGAGAAGTAAGATTGACGTATGATCAGCGGGCATCAGCTGCTTTTCCGTCGTTCATTTTATACTCAAGATTTTTAGTGAAACATACTAACTGTTAAAACATTGTCATATCCGATGGCATAGGTGTTGGTGGCTGCCGGGAAAGGAACAAATGTCGCATGACAACTTCTCAGAAGATTAAACTAGGGTAGATTCTTCTCAATTTCCCCAGTACAGAACTTTTGCTGACAACTTGACCTTAATGCCATTTGATACAAAAAACTGAAATCTTCAGAATTTTTATCCATTTAAGTCCACGAAGTTTTGTTGTTTGTTGTCCTCCTCAATAACATATTACGTTGAAACTAGAGACTTAATTTGCCAAGATCGGAAATGATGATCAGAATTCAACTGTGCACATTAAATCTTTGCGCGGTGGACTTCCGTTCCTCGGAACTAGAAGAAGAGCTCTGGTGGAATTTGTTTATGGTGCCATCGTAACCCTACCTTAGCCGTGAGGGACTCATGGTAAAACTGTATTTGTTGTTTGTGATGATAGTCAATATGTATAGTTTTGTTCTTAATGACAATCAATCATTAATAGTGCAACAGCGAAGGTTCTGGTATCACAATTCTTTTCAAAGCTGGCACATTTAAAAGGCACGATGCTGATCTTTGAGTCCAATGATTTTGTATGCGCTCTTTTCATCAATAAAAAAAAAATTCGAGATTTAATTCAATGTTGACGCCTCTCTAAGCTATTTTAGTTAATTTACGTTTATTTCTGCAACAAAGATAAAATTATGTTTAGACTTAGTATCTACAAGTTCCCTTTTGGGAGCCGTATTTAATATAAACTTCCATAAAAATAGATTACTATAACTCTTATCTTACAGATTTTAATTAGTTCGATACAAAAACTAAGTTATAGTCTGTAAGAAATACTGGAATATATAGTAACTTGTGTTTATTATCTGCTTGATATATTCTAATCTTTGTCTTTCTTTACAATTTTGTCCTTCTACTGTTCGCCCCACTCACAAATTAACCAACCCGCATGTCTCAAAATATGTCCCACCACCTTGTCTCTTCTTTCTGTTTGAACTCTTCCTAAAACTTCTTTCCTCACCCATCATTTCCAAAAAACGCTCATTTTGTAGATACTTTATCTATACACTTAATTTTCAGCATCCTTGTATAGCACCACATTTCAAATGCTTCAATTTTCCTTCTTTTTGGTATTCCTAAAATCCATGCTTCGCTACCATAAAGTGAAGTGCTCCACACATAAAGTTTAAAAAAAGTTCTTTCAGAGTCCTAGATCTTCATTTAAAACTAAAACATGTCTATTTTTCAATAAGTGCTGTTCTGCTTTTAACATCATTCCTACTTTGTAGGTAGTAGATTTCATTTATTTCTTCTATCGGATCTGATCCTATTTTTATATTTAATCTATTCTTATGGATACCATTTTCGCTACATTTCATCACCTCTGTCTTGCTACGATTTATATTTAGTCCAAAATCTTCCTTCAGTATTTTGTTCAAGCCATTCAGTAAATTCTCAATATCCTCAATCTGTTCTGCTAACAGGAGAATGTCATCATCAAAAGGTAGCATAATAATTTTTTCTACATGAACATTCTTGCCACATTCAAATTTTTCCATCACTGCCTGTATTGCTTCCTCTACATACAAGTTGACTACTAATGGGGATAAACTACAATGTTGTCTCACACCCCTTTTAACTGATGCGTGTCTCTCGTTATTCTCTTCTTTTATTACATCCTCTTG
Source organism: Vandiemenella viatica (assembly GCA_031002005.1). NCBI lineage: Eukaryota > Metazoa > Arthropoda > Insecta > Orthoptera > Morabidae > Vandiemenella > Vandiemenella viatica. The sequence goes on from JARYHS010008074.1 coordinate 112,842,008, forward strand.
ATTCTTGTATAAATTATAAAGTATTCTTCTGTCTTTTTACACCTAGCTTCTTTAAAACTTTAAACATCTTGTCCCACCTAACATTATCAAAAACTTTTTCTAAATCCACGAATTCCATAAACGTATCTTTCATTTTCTTGATCCGCCCTTCATGTATTAATCTTATGGCCAGAATCGCTTGTCTTGCACCGTGGTTTTCCCTAAACCCAAACTGATTTTCACATCTACTGTTCCTACTACCCTTTCCATTCTTCTGTATAATATTCTGGTCAGTAATTTTTAAGCATATGATGTTAGACTTATAGTGCGATAATTCTCACTTTTGTTGGCTAGTTTGAAGATGATACTTTTATGCTAATCAGTTGAAATCTCTCCTGTTTTATATGTTTTTGATATCAGTTTTCATAATATTTGGATTCCTTCTTCTCCTAGGGATTTCAGAAGTTCTGCAGGAATCTAATCAATTCTAGCTGATTTATTTGATTTCAGATCATTCAATGCTCTATCTTTGTATCAAATTCTGTCCGCAAAACAGGATCACCTATGTAATCAATGTCGACGTCGCCTTCTGTTGTTCAAATCAGCTCCACCATTTAGTTTCTCTACGTATTCCTTCCATCGGTTAGCTCTGAGCTTAAAAGAGATTTCCCGTCAGCGGATTTTATATTTATACATCTTTTATTCATTTCTCCAAAATTATATTTGATTTTCCTGTATGCGTATCTAATTTACCTATGATCATTTCATTTTCTACTTTTTCAAACTTTTCTTGCAACACTTTTCTTTTTCTTTTCCTGTTTATTTAATTTCTAAATTCTCCTCTAATTCATCAGCTTTAAAATTGCTTCAGTAATTCAAGTATTCGGACAGCTTGTTCCCTAAAGCCTGAAGTTTCTTTACCGACTTTGATTATGCCTTTCTTCAACGCATTTTATTCGTCCTCTGTTGAACTCCTTTCAGAGTTATTTCTTGGACCCACGTGTACCATCTCTGTAAATCTTTCTCTCGTATCAGAGAGTTATATTATGTTTCAGTTTGTTTACTTCCAGTATGCTCGTATTGTTTCATTATTCTTTTGAATTTCAGCCTGCACTTCGTAACTATCAAATTGTGGTTAGAGTCTGTGTCAGCTCTCGGGTATGCTTTATAGTCATGATATCTAGTTGATATCTATCTGCACCCCCTGGACGTTTCCGGGTGTGTATCCTTCGTGAATGTTTCTTAAATAGTGTGTTCGCCACGACTTTATATTTTTCACAAAGTTCGCTCATTTCTTCGGCCTAAACCAAAACTTCCTATATTATTCCCCTATTTTCCTTGTCCCACTATCGCGTTCGAAACACTCATGACAATTAAATTTTCCTCCCCCTTAACATATTGCATTAATTCTTCAGCGTAAATTTTCTCTATTTCGCCATCATCTTCCTATGACGTTGGCATATATACCTGTATTAATGTGGATGGAGGGGGCTTAGTTTCTACCATCGTCATAATAAACATGTCACTAAACTCTTCTAACTCACCCGTTTTGTTAGTCTCTTGTTCATTACAAATCCTACACCAGTAACTCCACCGACAGTTTTTATGTTAATTATTCAGTGTTCCTCAGACCAGGAACGTTGTGCATCCTTCCACTTAATCTCACTAACACCAACCACATCTAAGTAGTTCAAGTTTCGTTTTTAAGTTTTCTAATCTACCTGCCTAACATTCTACGCTCCGACTCGTAGAATGTTTCTGCCAACGTATGTTAAGTATCGAGGAGATTCTCGCCTTTAATTTCAAGTAATGTCCGTTTCTTCTGATTGGATTAAAAATCTATTCACTACGGGTAGTAGTTGAGTTGATTGAAAAAGAGTGTCACGCGGTCCGAGAACATGAACATAATATTGTACTCGTCCCTAGTTTTCTGTGTTCTTCCACATAAGATAACAATGCGCTAACTGAAGGTTAAGTATAGTGTCCGCCCTATATCGGTCGTCTTATTACGAACATTAATACTTGAGTAATAATATATATATATACACTGACAGATTTGACATAAACTTGAAAAATGGATATGCCTTACAACTGTAGATTCAATATAAAAGTTGTAAAGAGGCCTGAATGATTGTAAAAGCCGAAGCCATTTAAAAAAAGTACTAGAAACTCATTGCGGAAAACCACAACCAGGACTATCGCTACACCAGGTCCGTGATTTGAATCTTGTTCAGTTGTATCTCCCAGGTCCAACATGGCGGTGTTTTAGCGCACAAGGCCAAACTTGTAGTTCATAAAATTGATAATGGTTCTTTCTGATGACACTTATTTTAAGCTAAGTTTGGACCTAACTAATTCTTAACAATTTTTGACATTTTTTCCGGCAACGAATTTTTCAATTAGTAGTTGACAGGACTAACACAAAATACCGGAAAATACTTTATACTTTAACAAATATTAACAGAAATACTCGTTTTTGACGAGCTGTAAAATTCATATTATCTTGCTTGCGAAGATTTCCTTATAATAAAACACGATGTTCCACATCATCCACAAAGGACGGATTATAATGTTGCAATTTAATGCCTCAAATTTTCTTAGAAGATAGTTGTTATGGTCGTGGCTTGTCAAAATTTAGTTTGGTTAAAAAATATTTATTTGTGTTATATTGTTACAAAGTAGTTAGGTAATAATAACCGCCTTTTCCAGTTGTGACTGAAAACAATCGATGTGTGTGTGTGACACGTTATCTCTGCTGTATTGCGTGTCCTGTCGCGAGGAGTATCGACCTGAAGTCGACGAATGTACACGTGTACTGAATCAGCAGAAAGGCGCCTGTTATTGACAGATGAGTGGCTTTTCGAGAGTCACGTCTGTTGGCTACTGCCTCAGAAGATGATCTAGCTTCGCTGCATTCAAGCACATACACGGAAGGAACTTGCAAACTACTCGACTCACTTTAAAAATCGTAAAATATACGCTAATGTAACACTATTCACATTATTTGACGCTCATGCGTTTTAGTTCCTTGCACCAGACATTTTTGTGTTCCCGTAAACTGGAAACTAGAAACAAGCCAAAATTCATATATCTGATACAAAGTTTTTGCTGTTTACCTAGATTTTTAGTTCTCTCGATTTGAAAAAGTACTGTGATAGTTAAATCGCAACGCGGTCTTACCAAATCATCAGCTCTTTCAGTTCCTGTAGAAAGATATGGCTTTCTCCCCTTTCCCTTCTTGAACTGCTACTTTGTTGTTCTCTGCCTGGCTACTTCCCAACGCTCCTTGTTGGATATCATGTTTAACCACCATATTCCCAGTATGTACCCCAAGAAGGTTTGGATTGTGTTGGTCACTTTCGACGCTTTTTCAACTGTATAGGTGCACCGACTACACATTTTTTTTTAATTATTTTTTTTAAATATACGGAGCTTTGTGATAGGGCATAAATGTGTAAATTTTATATCTCATCACTTTACAGGACAGATAAGATTTGAAAATAAGCTTATATGAATTCTTTCTTCCCTCGTACCATTCGGGTTTGGAACGCACAGAGTAGAGATTAGTTTTGGTGCAATGCTCCCTCTGCCACCCGCAATTTTGTGAATTGCAGAGTACGGATGCAGATGTAGAATTGAGCACTCAGGCCTCCTCACGTCGTCTCTTAATGACTTCATTCTCTGGCGGTACTTCCCATTTGTTAATTTTTTCTCTGTTCGTTTGTCTGTCTATATTTCTGACGAGTTTATGTGGGCTTTTTTCAGGTCTTTTTTGATCTGCTGGACCCAGGGCATAGTTTTAAGCTGTTCTACGTACGTCACAATTTCATGAATGAGTCTTGTTGCTGGGAGTCTGTGGGTATATCCATAAAATCTTAAAATTCGTTTCCTGATGTCTGCCGCGAGGTTTGACATTTTTTTCTGTTGCTTTTCGAGATTTAAATCTATATCCGTCATCTGTGTTTTTTGGGCCAAGGATCTTTCTTATAATTTTGCGTTATTATTTCAAAATGCTTTCCAGGTCACCTTTCCTGTGTAGTGTTGAAGTTTCGCTGGCGTACAGGGCTTCAGGTTTGATAACTGTGTTGTAATTTCTGACTTTTGTATATATGGACAAACATTTTTTATTATATATGTTGTAGGTTCTACCGAAGGCTCTGCTTAGTTTTTGCATCCGAACTTTCTGTGCTATTTTCTCTCTTACTGTGGGTTCGATGATTTCTCCTAGATACTTGAAGTACGGGACTCCCTCAGTTTGTCCATATTTTGTGAACAGATTGTGAATATGGAGTTTTGAGCAGATGAACTTGTTTTTTGGGAAGGATATTTGTAAGCCTACTCTTTCAGCGCATTCTTTGAGAGTTTTTATCTGTTTAATTGCTGTGATATCGTCATCTGCTAGTCTGGCTAAATCTGCGAAGGCTAGGCAGGAAATTTTAATACCATTCTTGCGTCGTCCGAGTTGTATGGGTTTCCAATAGTTCTGCAGTTTAAGTCTATTCTCCAGTTCTCGCATGACTTTATCCAAAACAAGTTTGAAGAGTATCGAGGACAGACCATCACCCTGTCGAATGCCGGTATTGATCTGAAATGGTTCAGATATATCGCCCATGAATTTCACTTTGGAAGTTGTGCCGGTGAGTGTTTGTTTAGTGAGGTTTAGGGTTTTTGGATCGAGCCCTTGCTCTTCGAAGATGTTAAAGACAGATTGGTGGTCGATTGAATCATATGCCTTTTTGAAATCTACAAAGGAGCAAATAACTGGGTTGTTCCTGAATGCTTTATATTTTAGTGTAGTTTTTAAATTTAATATTGGTTCTATGCAGCTGCGACCGGTGCGGAAGCCAGCTTGGTACGCGCAAATTTTGTGGTCGAGTTGCTCTTGAACTCGTTTTGATAAGAAGACGAATGAATGAAAATCTATAACATAAATGGAGCCGAATCTCTTTAAATTTGTGTTGATCCTGTGTATCAGAAACTGACTTGAATTTTTTGCATTGTCGGAGAATTATTGCAGGAAAACTGTAGGGTTGGCCTTAAAACATGTGTTTTGTCCGAAAATTTCTTGATCTCGTCCATATAAGACAGTTGCCATTGTTCTCTGTTGTAATAGCGAATCTTCACCCAATCGGAAGACACTTATTATATTGGTTTCATGTTTTATAGTTTACAGATAACATTGCCGACTATGCTCGTTGCTGACAACTTTTCAGATAAGTCCTCATTAATTCCAATTTGTATTCTCGAAGCAAGTATAAAACTTGTAATATCGTTAACTCCATGAAAAGACAACCATTACTTGAAATGTATCTCAAGTAAACGAAGAGCAATTTCGGTACCGACATTTAAATAACGGGCTTGATAATTGCACTCAGCCAGCAAAAATTATAGTTGTGAACAATGACGTTCAGTTACGGGCCACGTAACTGAACACGGAATTACATACTGTAAAGGATAAAACTGTTCACGGGGTTGTAAAAGCAGTTTATCACCTTAGCTCTAACCGTGTTACATATAAGCTCTGGATTATCGGTTGTTTTAAAATTTCTATTGGCCGCCATCTATCTTGATTAAACCTCAAGTTAGGAAAGGCAAGGTTCCCATTGTAAAAAAAGTCACTGCTATTAAGTTCAAATTCAAAGTTTCACTGTATTCTCAGAAAATTAGTACAAGTTCGAAAATCTTCACCAAAATTTTAGATTGCAAGTTATGAAACGTGATCAGACCAAACCAAACCCCGTGACAAGAAATTTTAAAGTCACATTGGAGTTTGAAAAGTGTCACAGTACTACAACATAGTGAAGATGGCTGCCCCCGCACATGTGCCTAACTACACGGCACTTCCTGATGAGAGAGCTAGGCGCTAGGTGATCTTTGGTTTAATCGACCCCGCTCATAATTTTATGACGACTTTAAGACATATTTTAAAAGATTCTACGTGTTCTCAAATGCCCATGGCTCGCTTTTGGACACTCTAGCTGTTTTATCTGATTTATAATTAATTTTTGTAATGTACGCTGTCCTATCTGGTACAAGGAAAACTCGACTTGGTCAGACATGAAAAAATCACTACTTTGTTCATTTCGACCACAGTACTGCACGTTTCTTAAAAAAACTTGCTAAATCTTGTTTCAAATAAATTATAATGTATTCTAAAAATGTTTTCTTCACCAGAATTTACGTGTATTGCACAAGTTATTAATTTTTCTATCTGCACATGTCTGATGATTAAAAAACAACCTTTAAACTAAACCTTCCAAAATTTTAGTATGTTGTGAAAGAAAAATTAAGTTTGTCTCTTATTATAAGCAGCCTTCCCATATCCTTCAGAAAAACGACTTCTTGAATTTTGAAGTGAGTGTATTTACGTTTTAAGTTTTTCATGCCGGCTTTTTGGCTTTTAACGCCTTTAAACTCTTCAGTAGACTATGGTTTCCATGTTCCAAAACTTATTATCTTCTAACTGTTCATTATCACTAACAAAGTGAAGAAAAATATTGATTTTGATAAAATTATATCGTAAACAAACATTGCATATACTGATATTAGGTTGTATCCTTTACAGCCGTTTAGATCGATTTAGAGTGTGGATTAACTATTTAAATTTTGATTTACTATCTGAATTAACTGTGTAGCTTGACTTATTGCTTTAATTAGCGGTGTGAGTGAGTCTAAAGCTGCGGTATCTTGTGTTTCACCTATGCCAGTGAAGCTGTAAACGAATTTCATTATGTAAACTTTCTTACGGTAGCTTACACTACGTGACATCCCATACGCGTACTTCTCAGAATTACACACACACACAAGCCCGCGCACTCGACACTAGTGCTTCAAACAGTTTCAGGGAATTTCACGACTGGGAGATTCTGTCAAATATAGGTATCAAATTTCAGCTTTAACCTAATAACTTACCCGTAAAAACACTCTTTACAGTACCGTATATTACGTTTAACACAGTTTGATTGTTCCTAAACGCTAATAGGTGAAATTAATTAGCGTTCTGCATCGAATCATTACGTGCAGTTTTATGCCAAAGTACCTGTTACCTTTTATGAGTACTGCTGGTTTGTAATCTCTTTCTTCATAAATCCTTATCTTAATGACTGTATCTGAGTGCAACTGCAATGACGAGTGGACAATTTAAACATTTCTTAATACATAATAAGTTGAACTCGTCTATTTCGAACAGCACGTCACCAAAGATTATAACGAAAGCATAAATTTGTTTAATGACTTAAAAGGTTTGGCATAACAGTCTGCATAATAGTTAGACAATGCTGAAGGGCCGATAGGTTCGCGGACCTAACTTGACTGTAACTGTACACTAACAGTTTGGAAGCCACGAGACGGCTAATGAAACTTGATAGTATCGCCCAGAAGCACATTCGAGAACCTTGACGATGCGTGACCGAGAAACTGCACAATGCGAAATTGTTAATTTATAACTTAACAGTATACTAATTTCTAATGCTAATTAAAACAATATCAAAATAGTCGTGATAGCCCTTGTTGTTCAGGGTGTAGAGCGCTGGCATCAGAGAGGTTTTAAGTGTTGTATTCATCATGTGTCGTTCACTGATACGAGAATACGCTAACATGTTTTAGAAATGACAATAGGCTGCATGCTCACAAAGGCTGAATGAAATTATTTAAAAATAAATGAATAAAATAGTCGGCGAAGCAGTTGTCATTACTCTTATACACTGGCACGCCTGATCTCAAATGAAGAATTGATTTTTCATGTATAACAGATAATAACATTAGTGGGACTGTAATAGTTTAGCTCACAGTAGTATGCCTTTACTTATGCCTTCTTTATGTTTCAGATTCGACGAGGCGGTCACCATAAAGAAATATTCATCATGTTCGTGTCGAAGGATACAAGGTAAACTATTTTGATGAATAGTCGTCAGAATAATTATTACTTTTCTGAATTATTAACTTAATATGCTTTGTTAAATAGAAGTTTTTTTAATTAAGGGTTTATCATCAGCATTTTATGCGCCCTTAAAAAGTTGGTGTTACCCGATTTCGTTAACTCTGAAACCTTCTATTTCCGACATCATTATGGCAGAGAGCAAATGGATGTAATCATGGAGGAAATATTTCCTTCCTCCATGGATGTAATGTGGATTAATCTCATCCACGTCGGTTGTTTATTGGAAACCAGCAGTTAACCGCAACTTCGTTCACTTGGAGTGTTACCCGTACGTGTTATGTCACAACACGTCGTCAGGAAATAATAAAATTCGGCATTACAACACAGTCATAAAACCAACAGTCCTCTATGCAAGTGAAACATTAATACTTAACAGAAAACATGACCTTGAAGAAATTTAAAAAGTGGAGAGGAAAATCGATAGAAAAATTCTAGGAGCAAGACTCACTAAAGATGGTTACAGACTACAATCAATCAAAACAACAGAAAAGTTTTCAAACAACGAAATTGACATCAAGAAAAGGCGAATGAAATTCTTTGGTCACCTTAAGAGATTACCAGAAAATCGATTGACAAAAAAGATAATAGATTATGTAAGTTCACTTAAAAATCCAACACCTTGGCTGAATGAAATTCGGAAGGATCTTAAAAGTGCAAACATAGGAGCAACAGACATCTTAGAAAGAGACACCTTCAGACACAAAGTAGACAAATGGGAAGTTACAACTAAACAACCAAAACAAACACAATACAGACCAAAGTGGTCGGAAGAACGCAAACAAGCTTTCTCGGAAAGAATGAAACCCTATTGGAACAATAAGAAGAAGTCGAGGAAAACTTGATTCGGTCATTTGCTTACCGTCTTCCATTTATTGGGAGAATTCGCCAATAATAATAATAATACGATGCCACTTGTTTGCTGAAATCACGAGTGCCAGTAGTAACTACATCCGGCCAGTAGAGTTTGCATGAATCCTATTTATCCCCGCATACGGGATGTACACTATTCGAAAGTCGGTCAAAAACCTAAAAATAGTTTTCGCATGGATACTGATTTGTGGAAACTTCTATCTTAAATCTCCCAACTTTCCGATCTATTCTACAGCTGGAACTATATGGGATGTAAATTGTTTCAAACCACATCATAAATGGAACAGTAGTTCTTGCATGAATCGCGTTCAACGAAAATTGGATATTATTTTGCGAACGCTTTTATCTTAAATTTCCAAGCTATCCGACTTCTTATAAAAATAAAACATACCCTATTTTACCCTTCGCTTCCTCCCCCCTCCGAACATTACATTACTCGAAACCCATTCAAAAACAGATTGGTATGTGTTCCGTGAGTTTTTTTCATTCGAACGGACAGATGGTCGGAATCGGGGTCAACGACATCTAAGTTGCTTTTGACAGTTGAAGTATAGATGCCTGGACTATAAAGAAACGAAGTAACATCCGGTTTCTGTTCCGTTATAAATATATATAACTACTATTTTCCTATATTATAATAGTAGATAACGATAATTTTCTAGACTAAGTATTCGTAACATGTGCATTTCATCAGTATCCAGACAGCTTCCTTGAAAGATCAAAACAATGGAACTAAATAAGTGTTTTTTTTTCCTCAACAGCGAGGTCTTTAGAGACGGGAAAAGATAGCAGGAAGGAATTCGGCCATCCCTGCATTTGCCTGGAGTGATTTGGGAAAACATGGAAAACCCAAATCTGGATGCCCGGACGGGGATTCGAACCGCCGCGCAGTCCTCCCGAATGCGAGGCCAGAACGCTATCGGTTAGACCACCACGCTCGGTGTTTTTAGATAAATTCTTTCTAGCAGCAGTCTAAAGGAAGATAATTTTTTTTTAGTCACTGTATTGAATGTTATTTTAAAGTGGCGTTGGATATTAACACTGCTTTCAGTAAAGGTGATATCAACGATGCAATAGCTTCCAGAAGACGCAAAAATGACTGTTTGAAACAACAGGAGAAGTCGCGATACTATCCTACCGACTGCAATAAATGGTCTGCCATAGTTATGATATTCAGAAACGATTTGAATGAAAGCAGTAAATTCCTTCGGTCATAAATATGTTAGCTGTGTCATATTTATTTTGGAAGCAGTTATCTTTATAAAATTACTATCAATGACTGATAAGATTCCTTTTTTCCATTAAGTGTGTAGAAAACAGTACTAACAGAAGTTCTTTGTGTGTTCAGGTAATTATATAAATAACGCATTATGGTTTCTTGTTAATCTAATCGCTGTAACAGTAACTATCGTCTGTTTTGAAGCAACTTTTTGTGTTGCCCATGTGATTTTAATCGCGGTATTAAATACTCACTCGAATTTGCCTACCATACAGCCAATTTAATTTCGATATACATCCCTGTGCAGATTTCTTTTGTTAACTTCATTAACTTGTTCCTTTCTTTAATGCATATATATAAAATTCCTTGCCAATGTCTTGCGATTCAAACGGTTGGTTAGTGCTTTGAGGAAGTTGTTAGTCAATAAGACTGTGATCATAGTATATAAGTTAGTTGTTGGTAATACAATGTCATTGCGTAACGTAACGGTGAAAACGTAAGAACAATTGGTTAAAGAAGGATCTCAACGAGTTTGAATATGCTTTGTCATAACCGATGATGATATCATGTTATACCTTTGCTCTCTAGAGGATCATACCTCTTAGTCAGAGATAAAATATGACAGCTCTAACGAAACGGTGACCAAACTTCTTTATTCTGTACGAAACTTTTAAGATAAGTCAGGGATCAAGGATTTAGTCGATATAAAGAAAAAGTTACCGTCAACTCATTTTATTATGAGCATAGTATGACTGTATCCGCAAAACTTGTCGCCGAATGTTTGCGTCATTTTGTAGATGTAATTCATGAATTTGAACGAGAAGACAGCATGGTTGGGTCAATAATAACCTAGGCGATGAATATAAATTGCCATGGCTTATCGTTTGCCCAGAAATAATAAATCAATGTTTACTTAACAATATGCTGATCTAATTTCTATTCTTTAAAATTTCGCCAACTCGAATCGACATTAAAGTACAGTTATCCATTTAGGGAGTGTGCACAAACTACATGGTTCGGTCCAGGGGGGGGGGGGGAGGGGTTGGCTGGAAGGCTATGCTGGGCTACGTGGGGGGAGGGGGGGTTTTCAAGCCAGGCCACTTTCCTTTCATAACATTTTTCACAATTAAAATGAGGAACAGAACACACAACAGCATGTGAATATTTATTTCCCTCAGTTAATTACCTCCGCTAGTAATTTTCAGTAGTCTGACACGAGAGAACAGTACAAAATGTCTTCTGGAATCAAAAGGGAAGAAAGCTACGTGCTACGTGGAGGAGGGGGGGGGGGGGGGTAGAGGCAAAAGCCACGTAGGGCTACGTGGGGGGGAGGGGAGAGGTGTTCACAGGAGGCCAAAATGGAGCTACGTGGTTTATGCACGCTCCCTTACTGGCTTCGAAGAAAACAACCGTTTCTCAAGACAATTTTGATCTTTTAGGGGAATCGCGATCAGTTTATCAAATTAATTTTTTTTGAACATTTCACATGTTTTATTGGAACAGCAATTATTTCATACTGATTTTCTGTATAATGGTTTGACAAGCCATCAAAAACAGCATTTTGGGAAAATGCACTAGTTTCTCAGCACCTCTGGCAAAGCTTTGCTTTGTTAATGTGAAGATGCTATGACGCTCCGTGGTTCAGATTCCACGTTAAAATGCAGGTACAGTCGGGGACAGAATTCGAGAGACCCCTCGCCTTTAGATTATGCTTCGTTCTAGACACGAATACCACATGGGACAGCATAACTAGTAGGTGGTACACTAAATTCATGATAAAATAGACCTCTCATACCCAGCACTTTACCCAAGACTAAAAAAATGAGCCCGCGCAGCAAGAAACTCGCAGACGCTCAGAGGGAAAGTTCGGAGTTCTGCAGTAAAAATAATAACTAATATCACCATTTTAGTCATAATAATTATTTAAATAACCAAATTGATTAATTATAGAGAGATGGTAACACTTTTTTCGTAATTTTGATAACCGTTGCGTATTTTTTTTTTCCCTCGAATAAACAGTTAACAATTCGCTAGCAAACGCAATTATATGGCGAATACAGAAAAGAATCGCTAAATTACGCACGGAAAACCAATAAGAGAGTTTGAATGGACTTAGTTACACTTTCTAACGCTGCAGCGTTATAGAACTGTGCGTGTGACAAATACACACAAAGGTTAAGGGTAAGTAGCATTCACGAAAGAACTCTAATGGTAAACTAAGTCACGAAATATAAATAAAAAATTAAATGGTGCGGAATATTAACACCTTAATTTTGTTTTCATCATACCATATTTAGAAGGTAAGCTAAACTTGAACGCAGTAGCAACAGTTTTAGTAGTAATAATAATCATTAAGAACAGTAAATAAATAAAAAAATCCGTCTGCAATGTGAATTAGCAGTTCCACATTTTAAATCTGGAAGATGGAAGTAGTAAAACTATCATCTCTCTCTTTGTTTCTAACTAACACTGATACTTCTATAAAATTTTCTGTCAAGCTTTATTTCCTGCCGTCCAAGCCCGATGGGTTATACGTAAAACTGTTGCCTGGCATTCGGGAGAACGCGAAATCAAACCCCGTCGGGGATCCAGTTTCAGTATTCCATGATTTTCGTAAATCTCTCCAGCTGAACTCCAGAAAAGTTCCTTCAAAAAGCGGTGGCTGAAATTCTTACCCGATCCTAGTTTCCAATACTATCAGGATTCATATCACATTGCCGCCGAAGATATGACGAAGACAAAAAAGAAAAAAAAAGAAGACGTGGTGGGTATGTGGTATCCGGCTTTCGGGAGGTCGTGCGTTCGAATACCCATCTAGCCATCCAGGTAAACGTTTTAGATGGTTTCCCCAAATCACTCCAGGCGAATGCCGGGATTGTTCCTTCAAAAGGCCATGGACGAATTCCTCCCCATTACTTGTCCCCAGTCCTTTCCTGCCTCTAATGACCTCGATTAGATGTAAAGCTAGAAGCAAAACATAATTGCTCAAATAAAAATAATTACATCTCTGTGGTGTGTTTTAGACCTTTTCCTTGTTGGATTTATCTTATTCAACGGCCGAACATGGTAGCGAAGGGACTAGAGTGCTATTTCCACATGTGGAGAGTCTCTAGTTCGGTGTTGTTTTAGGGCTGGTCGACGTGGAAATCATTATAGAGAGAAAAGGACTTGGGGCATGTTTCGGGAAGGAATTCAGCCTTGGCCATACCAGAGAATCATCCCAACACTCACGGAGTGATTTCGATTAATCATGCAATACCGAAATACGGATGGATACACGAAGATTTCAACCCCTGTCCTTCCGGATGGGATGGCTTGGGCGTTACAGGGACTCTCGGTCACTGGTGCGATTCCGGTCAGAGGCATGGGTGTTAAAGTAGGTATTGTGGTATGTCTTGTATCGTCTTTCAATTGTATGAGCAAAAAGCATTTGGAAATACATCAGTACACAGGATAAACACACAAAACGGTTTAGCTGGATGAATGGCTATCGGGAGGAATGCCATTAAAAATTTAAAGACATTTTTATTGAACCAAAAGGCAATTGACCTCCTTCAAAAATATCTCGCTGGTCCACCTCATCTCACAGAAAAATATTCCTTGTTTGGTGCCAACTAGTAACATGGCTGAGTTCTAAACACGTATTAGGATAAAAAAATTTGGAAAGTAGGCGTACTATAGTGAAGCTCTTTAGTGCACACGGGAGGGGTATTTAATTTCAGTTGAGTGTATAAGATTTAATCTCTTTAACATTATGCGTGGTTATTTCGTAAGAAGAAGATCTTCCTGCTTGCTCAGTTCAGACGCAAGGAGGAAGTAACCGTCCGACAAACGTTTCGAGGAAGTGTTTATTTACCAGTGGCTCTGAGGAAGTGAAGAACACTTGTTCAGTAGAATTAGCTCTAATAAAATTTGTGAATATGACCATCCGTACACGAAATATGCCCATTTTCGAATTACGAGCACCTACAAATACAGTGACAGTCATTTGCCGAAAGTAACAGAAACAACTTCATATAACATATTAAAGTTACTTCATCATAATTAGAAGACCGATGAAAATGTTGAAAAATAACATTGAACTAATATGTATAGGTCATTAAAAATTTCTGAAAATTACTTCTCGAGGATTTTAACTTCAGCATACCCTCATTGCGTCTTGTAATGTTCTACTTGCACTATTTGATTACAAAATTAATTAATCAATATTCCGTGATAATGGAGCTATTTAAAAGATGAAGAAAAAAAAAAAAAACTGGAAGTGCACGTGTGCACGTTATTGAAAATTGACATGCCTCCATCTGCTGATGTAAATATTTTATGACCTTCCGTGCCTTTGACCATTTAACCTGCTGACTATTGTGTCAGCCTTTGTTGAGGTAATGTGGAACTCTATTGTGAAGTCAACACAAGACGAACACTACACTCATTCAAAAGCAACCATATGCGCAGAAGAACTCGAATCAGTGACCTTTATTATTATTAATAAATTTCTCTCGGGCTTCCAGCCGTGTTAAGATGTTACATTTGTGGGACGTTTCGAAGGCGTCCAACTCTGCCTTCATTCTCAACCAAATATCAATCATTAAGGCAGAGTTGGACGCCTTCGAAACGTCCCAAAAATGTAACATCTTAACACGGCTGGAAGCCCGAGAGAAATTTATTAATATACAACGCCGTGAAAGATTACGATCTTACTTTATTATTATTACTCCGCGATTCACTAAAAGTGTGTGGTGGAGGGTGTATTGCTCCTATCCGAAAGGGTAATGGTTTGGAAGGGATATACGGGATATGGCAGGAGGCCTTTACAATGCGATGACAGTGTTCTAGCCCCTACACTGCTAGCGCCAGCTTAAGTATCTTGGTCGGGACTCTTGCGAAGGAATTTGTGAATGTGTCTGCGGTCGTGGTTTGCCAACACGGAAGACAATTCCGTAGGCCCACAGAACAAGGAAATTATCAGACATTTCAGGCATGAGATTTTCCTCATCCTCGTTCAACTAACTTGCTTATATTGCTACCTGAGGATCACACAGATAACAGACGAAAGAATTATACAGGTTTAGAACCGTATATCCTCGAGGAACTTTCTGAACTTTTTTAAATTTGTTTCCAGCTTGACATCTCGACTTTGAGGTCATGGGAGACGGGAATATGGAATTTTTGGTGAACTATAGCGACGTTCGCTTACAGTGATTTGGAAAAACTGTAGAAAATCAAAATCTGGATGGCCAGAAGCGGATTTGAACCCGCATCCTCTCGAATGCCAGGCCAGAACATTATCGCTCGTCCACTACGCTCAGATTTTTTAATTGACCGTAACATATAGATATATAGGAACAATAATTATAGACTGACTCGTCCATGAATCATTTTAATATATCTATTTTTGCAGCCTAGTAGTAGACGAAAAAATATTAGATCAACTAAAGATGCCAGATCTTAATCACATCGTTTCTAACGAACCCGGAAACAACCATAATACACCCTTTTATAACCACATATGTAACATTTCAATTAGTTTTTCGAAGATAACATCATTTTACTTTTACGTATCCAGCGTATTCCAGTTTGAAAAGCAATCATCCTTTTCCTTCAGAATGCAGGCATAAGAATTTTAAAAGCTCCACTGCATATGGAACTAGCCAACCTCATTAACTGTAAGACTGACAGCAGACCATTCTTGCTTGTAGAAAATGCCATGGTGGCTCCCAAAGTGAGAAGTATTATTGCGCCGGTTCAAATTCCTGTCGGCTATCAAATTTCGTTTTTTCCATGTTTTCTCAAAACCTCTGCAGATTAATGCCAGGATGATTCCTCTGGAAGGCATTGATCAACTTGTTTCATGTTCTTTGTTCACAGTTCTCTCCTATATTTATTTACCTCGACAGTAACGAGGCGTTTTGCCCTAATTATTAAAAATGTTTAATATATATAAAAGAAGAACTGATGTGCAGTTTTCAGACGTGAAATTTTAATTCCAAAATACTGTAAAATAGAAATTTCAAATATACACAAGTTATATATATATATATTTCTGTATTGACAGGTATTTGACTCATATATTATCACAGCAATATCTGAAAACTTATTTCGGATATTTTTTAAAACATTATCTTTTCTTAGGCAGGATTAGGGGTAGTAAATGATTCTTGTTTAATTTTTCTGCAGCGCGTCACAGCGCCTAGTATTTAAAAGTTATTCACACATCGATACGAGATAATTCTTTGCAGTTATCATTTTGTAAACGAATCTAATCCATCAGTATTCTAGTCAAACTTTTACAATGACAAAATTTTATTTACTGCTTTGTCTAGGCTCTAATGAAGGAGAATGTAGTTTTATGTCGATGGCAAATGATTGCGAAGTCACAATACAAGGAAATATGCATCGTTTCCTGCACATCAGTTCTTCCTTTATATATATTAAACATTTTTAATAATTAGGGCAAAACGCCTCGTTACCCTCGAGGTAAATAAATATAGGAGAGAACTGTGAACAAAGAACATGAAACAAGTTGATCAATGCCTTCCAGAGGAATCATCCTGGCATTAATCTGCAGAGGTTTTGAGAAAACATGGAAAAAACGAAATTTGATAGCCGACAGGAATTTGAACCGGCGCAATAATACTTCTCACTTTGGGAGCCACCATGGCATTTTCTACAAGCAAGAATGGTCTTGGAAAAAGAGTGGAATACGCTGGATATGTAAAAGTAAAATGATGTTATCTTCGAAAAACTAATTGAAATGTTATATATGTGGTTATAAAAGGGTGTATTATGGTTGTTTCCGGGTTCGTTAGAAACGATGTGATTAAGATCTGGCATCTTTAGTTGATCTAATATTTTTTCGTCTACTACTAGGCTGCAAAAATAGATATATTAAAATGATTCATGGACGAGTCAGTCTATAATTATTGTTCCTATCTATCTATATGTTACGGTCAATTAAAAAATCTGAGCGTAGTGGACGAGCGATAATGTTCTGGCCTGGCATTCGAGAGGATGCGGGTTCAAATCCGCTTCTGGCCATCCAGATTTTGATTTTCTACAGTTTTTCCAAATCACTGTAAGCGAACGTCGCTATAGTTCACCAAAAATTCCATATTCCCGTCTCTCATGACCTCAAAATCAGATGTCAAACTGGAAACAAATTTAAAAAAGTTCAGAAAGTTCCTCGAGGATATACGGTTCTAAACCTGTATAATTCTTTCGTCTGTTATCTGTGTGAGTCTCAGGTAGCAATATAAGCAAGTTTGTTGAACGAGGATGAGGAAAATCTCATGCCTGAAAAGTCTGATAATTTCCTTGTTCTGTGGGTCTACGGAATTGTCTTCCGTGTTGGCAAACCACGAGCGAAGACACATTCACAAATTCCTTCGCAAGAGTACCGACCAAGATACTTAAGCTGGCGCTAGCAGTGTAGGGGCTAGAACACTGTCATCGCATTGTAAAGGCCTCCTGCCATATCCCGTATATCCCTTCCAAACCATTACCCTTTCGGATAGGAGCAATACACCCTCCACCACACACTTTTAGTGAATCGCGGAGTAATAATAATAAAGTAAGATCGTAATCTTTCACGGCGTTGTATATTAATAAATTTCTCTCGGGCTTCCAGCCGTGATAAGATGTTATATTTTTGGGACGTTTCGAAGGCGTCCATCTCTGCCTTAATGATTGATATTTGGTTGAGAATGAAGGCAGAGTTGAACGCCTTCGAAACGTCCCACAAATGTAACATCTTAACACGGCTGGAAGCCCGAGAGAAATTTATTAATAATAATAAAGGTCGCTGATTCGAGTTCTTCTGCGCATATGGTTGCTTTTGAATGAGTGTAGTGTTCGTCTTGTGTTGACTTCACAATAGAGTTCCACATTACCTCAACAAAGGCTGACACAATAGTCAGCAGGTTAAATGGTCAAAGGCACGGAAGGTCATAAAATATTTACATCAGCAGATGGGGGCATGTCAATTTTCAATAACGTGCACACGTGAACTTCCATTTTTTTTTTCTTCATCTTTTAAATAGCTCCATTATCACGGAATATTGATTAATTAATTTTGTAATCAAATAGTGCAAGTAGAACATTACAAGACGCAATGAGGGTATGCTGAAGTTAAAATTCTGGAGAAGTAATTTTCAGAAATTTTTAATGACCTATACATATTAGTTCAATGTTATTTTTCAACATTTTCATCGGTCTTCTAATTATGATGAAGTAACTTTAATATGTTATATGAAGTTGTTTCTGTTACTTTCGGCAAATGACTGTCACTGTATTTGTAGGTGCTCGTAATTCGAAAATGGGCATATTTCGTGTACGGATGGTCATATTCACAAATTTTATTAGAGCTAATTCTACTGACCAAATGTTCTTCACTTCCTCAAAGCCACTGGTAAATAAACTCGTCCTCGAAACGTTTGTCGGACGGTTACTTCCTCCTTTCGTCTGAACTGAGCAAGCAGGAAGATCTTCTTCTTACGAAATAACCACGCATAATGTTAAAGAGATTAAATCTTATACACTCAACTGAAATTAAATACCCCTCCCGTGTGCTCTAAAGAGCTTCACTATAGTACGCCTACTTTCCAAATTTTTTATCCTTATACGTGTTTAGAACTCAGCCATGTTACTAGTTGGCACCAAACAAGGAATATTTTTCTGTGAGATGAGGTGGACCAGCGAGATATTTTTGAAGGAGGTCAATTGCCTTTTGGTTCAATAAAAATGTCTTTAAATTTTTAATGGCATTCCTCCCGATAGCCATTCATCCAGCTAAACCGTTTTTTGTGTTTATCCTGTGTACTGATGTATTTCCAAATGCTTTTTGCTCATACAATTAAAGACGATACAAGACATACCACAATACCTACTTTAACACCCATGCCTCTGACCGGAATCGCACCAGTGACCGAGAGTCCCTGTAACGCCCAAGCCATCCCATCCGGAAGGACAGGGGTTGAAATCTTCGTGTATCCATCCGTATTTCGGTATTGCATGATTAATCGAAATCACTCCGTGATTGTTGGGATGATTCTCTGGTATGGCCAAGGCTGAATTCCTTCCCGAAACATGCCCCAAGTCCTTTTCTCTCTATAATGATTTCCACGTCGACCAGCCCTAAAACAACACCGAACTAGAGACTCTCCACATGTGGAAATAGCACTCTAGTCCCTTCGCTACCATGTTCGGCCATTGAATAAGATAAATCCAACAAAGAAAAGGTCTAAAACACACCACAGAGATGTAATTATTTTTATTTGAGCAATTATGTTTTGCTTCTAGCTTTACATCTAATCGAGGTCATTAGAGGCAGGAAAGGACTGGGGACAAGTAATGGGGAGGAATTCGTCCATGGCCTTTTGAAGGAACAATCCCGGCATTCGCCTGGAGTGATTTGGGGAAACCATCTAAAACGTTTACCTGGATGGCTAGATGGGTATTCGAACGCACGACCTCCCGAAAGCCGGATACCACATACCCACCACGTCTTCTTTTTTTTTTCTTTTTTGTCTTCGTCATATCTTCGGCGGCAATGTGATATGAATCCTGATAGTATTGGAAACTAGGATCGGGTAAGAATTTCAGCCACCGCTTTTTGAAGGAACTTTTCTGGAGTTCAGCTGGAGAGATTTACGAAAATCATGGAATACTGAAACTGGATCCCCGACGGGGTTTGATTTCGCGTTCTCCCGAATGCCAGGCAACAGTTTTACGTATAACCCATCGCGCTTGGACGGCAGGAAATAAACCTTGACAGAAAATTTTGTAGAAGTATCAGTGTTAGTTAGAAACAAAGAGAGAGATGATAGTTTTACTACTTCCATCTTCCAGATTTAAAATGTGGAACTGCTAATTCACATTGCAGACGGATTTTTTTATTTATTTACTGTTCTTAATTATTATTATTACTACTAAAACTGTTGCTACTGCGTTCAAGTTTAGCTTACCTTCTAAATATGGTATGATGAAAACAAAATTAAGGTGTTAATATTCCGCACCATTTAATTTTTTATTTATATTTCGTGACTTAGTTTACCATTAGAGTTCTTTCGGGAATGCTATTTCTACTTACCCTTAACCTTTGTGTGTATTTGTCACACGCACAGTTCTATAACGCTGCAGCGTTAGAAAGTGTAACTAAGTCCATTCAAACTCTCTTATTGGTTTTCCGTGCGTAATTTAGCGATTCTTTTCTGTATTCGCCATATAATTGCGTTTGCTAGCGAATTGTTAACTGTTTATTCGAGGGGAAAAAAAATACGCAGCGGTTATCAAAATTACGAAAAAAGTGTTACCATCTCTCTATAATTAATCAATTTGGTTATTTAAATAATTATTATGACTAAAATGGTGATATTAGTTATTATTTTTACTGCAAGAACTCCGAACTTTCCCTCTAAGCGTCTGCGAGTTTCTTGCTGCACGGGCTCATTTTTTTAGTCTTGGGTAAAGTGCTGGGTATGAGTGGTCTATTTTATCATGAATTTAGTGTACCACCTACCAGTTATGCTGTCCCATGCGGTATTCGTGTCTAGAACGAAGCATAATCGAAAGGCGAGGGGTCTCTCGAATTCTGTCCCCGACTGTACACTTTAACGGTAGGACTACCAGGTTAGGTTAGGTTAGGTGAGGCGTGAGGCCCACCTTCCACTAGATCTTTTGAAACCACACGAAGTTATATCTTTATTAGGGGAGCCAATTAGATTATCACTGTCTCGGTTCACAGAAATTCGTTAGTCTAGTGACTGAGTAAATCATCATCGAATTCTTTATAGTTGTCTAGCAGAAGATTAATAATTAAATCTGGAGAGTACTCATTATACTCATTACGAACAATTACTTTTTGACCTAAAAGCTTTTTCTGATTTCGCTTATCGCAGATGCCTGATGCCATCAATTTTGATAAACCTGAAGATACAATTATAAACCAACCATTCTGCTAAATACGTTTTTCTTCGGTCGATTTGATACGACTAAGAATTGTTATGGATCGACTAGTTACTGATTTTTTTCAAATTCCGCAGCCAAGTTATGTTTCCTCTTATACCTCTCAATTTTTGCTAATGTTCTTTATACAAATCCACAGATTTATGATGGAATTTTGCACATGTATACTTTGAAACAAACGGAAAAATACTCTCAACATTTGGTTTACAAAACCCCAACCCATCTTCCCCTTTAAATCCCTTAACATTTGCCAATGTTTTTTGTACAAATCCACAGTTTTTATCCGATTCTGATTGAACTTTGCACACGTATATTTTAAAGAAAACAGAAATATACTGTCTACATTTGGATGCAAAAGTCCAAAATTTCCAAAGTTCTTTATGCATACCCACAGTTTTTATTCAATGTGGATATAGCTTTGCACACACATACATTAAAACAAATAGAAAAATGCTGTATACTTTGATTTGCAAAAGCCTAACCCTCTCCCCGTTTTATCCCCTTTCTTTTTAATTTGCTATGTTCCTTATGGAAAACAACAATTTTTATCTAATTGTAATGGAACATTGCACAAGTATACTTGAAAATGCTACCTATATTTAGTTTACAAAAGCCAAACATTTCTTCCTCTGTACACCCCCTTAAATTTTGCCAATGTTCTTTATACAAATGCACAGTTTTTATCCAAATCTGATGGAACTTTGCACACGTATACTTTAAAACAAATAGAAAATTATTGTATCAATTTGGTTTGCAAAACTCCAACCCCGTCTCCCTCTTCATCTCCCTCCTAATTTCCTAAGTTCTTTACACATGTCCACAGTTTTATTCAATTTGGATGGAACTTTGCACACATATGCATTAAAAGAAAGAGAAAAATACTGTCTACTTATGTTTACAAAATCCCAACCCCTCTCTCCCCTTTACCCCATTTAATTTTTGCAAATGTTCTTTATGTAGAGCTACAGTTTTTATCCACTCTCGATGGAACTTTTCACACATATATACTTCAAAACAAAGAGAAAAATACTGTCCACATTTGGTTTTCAAAAATCCACCCACTCTCCCCAGTAGCAATACTTAGCAAAATTTATATTTTAAATCAATCATTTAAAAAGAAATCTCGAAAATGGTTGGAAAATCGGCTAAAGTGTATAGTGATATTCTGAGAGCCCATAACATTTCCTGTGAAACGGCGTTGGACAGATTCCGATCGGACAATTGCTGACCTAGAAATTCAAAGTTGATATTTGAAAATTGTTTTCAAGTTTTGTGGCGACACACTAATCTCCAGTTTTTATACGAGTTCGAAGGAACTTTGCGAACGTATGTTTTAAAATAAGTGAAAAATGATGCTTACACTTAGTTTACAAAACTGCACCGCCCTTCACTCCTCTAAACACAAATTTACATATGTAACTTTACTGTTTTTAGCATATATCTCAAAAATGGTAGGGAAATCTCCCAAAGTGGATGGTGATGGAAAAGGTTTATTGCAATCTGGTCAAAAGGGAAAATACATCAGAATTTTCATATCCAGCCCCCAAGCAACGCGGGGTTTTCTGCTATTGCAGAATATAGAAAGACGAAAGATATTGTATGTCCCAAGGCACCTAAATAAACATTTTCAAATTTAATTTACGCACATAAATAATTGTCTTTCATTTATTTTGTACATGTAAATGTGTCTTCTTTACATATGTGACACACTTAAAAAGAAAAATAGGCATTGCACCACATGCCGGACGAAACTAGTCTACTATATTTTTTACCCTGCATCATGCATACGCTGCAAAACGAACAGAACCTATTCATCACCAGACGGAAAGCCATAGCTATGTAAACACTTTGGCGTTCGTTATTTTTTTAATCTTTAGCTTATTTGTTTTAATATTTTCTACAGTTAATAAATGAGGGGAACATCATTACAATTCCCCTAGCGTAGTTCGTAAGCGTTTGTATTCACGTATATGCGTGGGAAGGACAGATTTTAAACCATATCCACCTTTGTAGATTTCAGTTTGTTCATGGTTTGCTAAAAAAAAACAATACTTGTGAATGCCGGAACTTTTCGAAACATATGCGGTGACAGGTTAATTTTATCTTCCTTTCAAACAAGCTACGCTGATTATCATAAGATCTGAAAGTTGAGTGTTTGTACCCAATGGGCATTTATCATCAGAGGCGTTGGAGGATCTAAAATATATAGTTAAATAAAAGCTCCTCAAACAGACTCATATGTTGTTACTATTTTAATAGGTCGAAATTTCCATTGTAAATGATATTTTTATATGAAATGTGTATTATTGTATTGGTCAAAATTTCGATATAAAACAGAAAGAATAAACAAGATGCAATTTTTAATCTGGGCTTTCAACTTTTCAGTAGATTTAAAAAAAAAATAATAATAATAATTTAATTGCGATGGAGCGCATGCTCCGGTAACAATTTCCCTACATACCCATTTTTCCCGTTTCTTGTGCCAGTTACCTTTGCCCTTTACAAATTTATATTTTAAATTCATTCGACGTTTCTGGCAAATTATTCATGACTTCCCTCGGTAATTTATTCCCTCCCTTTCCCACAAAAGAAAATGCCCCAAAATGCTTAAAATCGAGTGCCAGTGTGTGGTAATGGTCACCTTTCCCCTTCCATGCACTTGTCTTAGTTCTTTCACTAATATTTCTCTAAGCCGCATCACGAATATACAGTATATACGCCTTGTATACTCCCAGGACTCTCTTTCCCATCCTCCTGTATTCCAATAAATCCCAGTCTCCTTTACCATATCGGTTACTGATTGTGTTCTGCGGTAATTTAACAAAAAAAAACTAGCTGCCCTCCTTTGGACCCCATCCAACTCATGTATTTGATACCCAAAATGTGGATCCGACATTATACCGCCATATTCAAGCAATAATCTGTTCAAGGTTTTGTAACCAATTTCGTCACTTTCTTGCTACGTCACCTCATCAAGGATTTTGAAACATTTTCCTACCACCTGCCCAGTTGAGCTAATTATCAAATGTTACGTAACGATATTTACATTTCATGTCTTCAACAAGCAATTCGTTCCCCACCATGTAACATATACAACCTTCAGTTCCTTAGCTAGGCCTTTTTGGCATTTATCTTGAACTGAAAAAAAAAAAACAATATGGGCTGGTCAGTTGCGTTTTGGACTGTTTTTGTAACGGAAGGAGGTACACATTACGGAAAGCTCCAGGATATTCTGACGAAAGCAGGTAATGATATTCATGCGCCACCCAGCATAATTGTTGCAACATTTTATGCTACCGACAAAAGGTCGTAACGCTATATCATTCCCAGGTATGACTGGTAATGGAAGATCAAGTAGATTATCCAGATTTCGAATAGCGAAGATAGCAGGAGGAAAGGCACGTGGGATTATACACTCAGTAGAAATGATCTGGCGTCTGTGAGGTCTTAGTTTTATCTACCAAGTATTTTTTAAATCCAGTTGGTGATCAGTCAGTTAGCAGTTGCACTTAGCGTTATCTCTGTTATCAATAATTCTAGATTATAACATGTAAAGCAACAACGTTAGCAGACCAATGTTAAGTGGCATTACGGCATCCTTTTGGATTGTCGTTTATCTTTCATAACAGCTATCTGGATTTTAAGCAAGTTCTTGGTGCTTCAAAGTAAGTAAGTAAGTGACTGCAGTCCTCGAGCGAACTGTCCATAATCCCTGCCAGAGTCTAGATTCATAAAGCAAGTTGGTTTCTCCTGTCTTTAAAGTTCAGTCATATAACACATAGTTACTTGAGGTAATCACTCTGCTTATAGCGTTTCATTCTGACGTTTGTAGCATTACAATCTATACTATTAATAAAACAGTAACAGCGCAAAAGACTGCATATTTAAGATTTTTTTAAAAAAAGTTTGGTTCTATTAGCAAGCTGCAGAGAAGGAATCCCTTAAAAGAAAGAGTTTGTCTGTATGCAAGTTGGGATTAACGTATTCACGCAGATTCTACGAAGGATTCTATTAATGTACAGCCCATGGTTCATTAGGTAAGATAGGGTACGTATGATTTTTATGTAAAGTCGGAAATCTGAGAATTTTAAGATTAAAGTGTTCGCAAACTAGTATCCTTTTTTCGCTGAACGCTATTTTGATGGGCTTTCAAACAGTGTACATTCCATAGCCGGGATAAAGTAGGGTGTGTTTTATTTTGTTTTGAAGTCTGAAAGCTGAGGTATATAAGACAAATGTGTCCACGAAGAAAAACACTTAGATGTATCCGCCAGACATGTGTTTTCTGCCTAGCTTAACTTTAGTGCCGCTGAACCCAATTCTCAGCTGGTCCGGTAGATCAGTAGCTAAGGTGCTCGCTTTAATAAATCCTGTTTCGAGTCCTGTTCTGCCAGGGATTTTTAAAAGGTTTGCTCTGTTCATATGAATAAGCCACATGGCTCGGATATGACGTTACGCTGTAGATCCAGCTACGACAGATGCATAATACACTGCAAGTAGGAACTCATCACCAGATCGCAATGCCATATTGTATCCCAGGCTGGCAGACCTCATTATAATAAATGGCAAACTAAAAGTAAAATGCCGAGCCCGGTGTGGGAGTGGTAACGAATATTTCATTTCATGCTGCGGCTTTTGAGATTCCTGTACTGAATATGGTAGGTGAGTGGTAACGATGGGGCCTAACATTTGGAAGGAGGAAGGTTCGATTCCATATGCCATCATCCATTCTACGTTCTTCATAGTATCCTTCAAACGCCCATGGCTGAATTCCGTTGTGTTCCTTGCCTGACATCCTCTAACGGTTATAATGACCTTGACGTCGACGAGACGTGAAGGCGTAATTAAAATCTTCCGGCAGAACTGTTTGCTATTTTAAAACAAAATGTTTGGAGAATTACAGGAATGAGAACTTTAGGTGGTAGCGACAGTCTTCATATGTTGTGTTACCGGACGCTGGGACAAGATACAACGTGCTGACGTCAAGATGTCTCACGACAAAGACCAGGTCAGGAATAACCAGTGTCCGTTCATATCTAAACTGTGCTTTGATTTTAGCAACTAGTAAAGGAAGGGGTCATAGTTTGGTTAGCCGAAGTCGAAAAGGCGAAAAAGTTTATTGACTTAAAAGAAGGACATACCGGAAATGAATCAAATAAAAGAAGAAATCTTGAATAGGATCATATTTCGAAAACAGATAGTGTTTCCAAAAAAAATACAGAAAAGAAGAAAAATAGTTCTGCCGGGATAAATAAGAAAACATACAGCGAAAGGATGAAGAAATATCGGGAGCAAAGAAAAATAAAAAAACGAATGTAGTAAAAAAAGAACAAGAAAAAGGTCCAATGTTGGTAGTACTGGCTGAAGCACTAACCATTGGATTTTCAGTTGCTTCAGAAACCAGCATGAAGTGTTATTTGACAGTTATTGAATAAAATAGAAGCACTTCTTTTGAATGTGGCATTAATGCTGATTTCGTTACAAAATGAAAGATAAAATCATGAGAATAACGTAGAAAGTATTAAAAGACAATTAAGTGAAGAAATACCATCAGATAATAAGCTTCTGTAAATTGAGAAAAATTTTATAACGTGACGGACAAAACGTCTATACTGAACCGCACTCTCCAACGTTCGAAAAAATCTATAACAGAAACATTTTTTAGTTTCCTTAAGAAATACGAAAGTCAATAGAAAGATAGCGTAATTGATTGATAAGATGGGACAGTATATTGAAAAATAACAGTGTTAAAATTAGTTGTTCTATCTTACTTTTCGAATAAATAACAAATTGTAAGAAGAGAAGAAAGAGAACAACGGGCAAGGAGATCTGGAAGATTTGGTTATAATCAGTGACGGATCTAAGAATTTTCCGAGCGGCGGCAAAAACTTGAGATTGCCGCCTCTTCAGATATGATTTGGTCATCACCCTGAAGTTACCAGAAAAAAGGTCCCCGTCACACGAATTTGCCGCACCTTCAAACATGGTTTTGCCGTCCGGGGTTTACATTCCCCAATAGAGCTGTAGCAAACCGCAAGTATTCGTTGCTGATTACTGAATACCTGACTTGACTCGAAGTACAGAAACTTTACTCACAACAAATTCATTTCGTTGCTCCCATTGTCGTATGGATGTCAGTTTGATTCGATAAACGAACAAATATGACGCATCATGCGGAAATTGGAACGGTTCGCTCAGCGACTAAGTGAGTCTGAATGAGAAAATGAACATTTCAACATCGTGCGTCGAGCATTTCTGGGATTTTTCGTTTAGTTAGAAAGGAAAATGTGTAAATACAAACATGTTGCGCATACATTATTTTAATATTATTTGCTGTTACGTTTTAACAAGGTAAGTAATTTTATCAACATAAACTGTTATTTTGTAGTTTTGCTTTTGTTTGACATTAAAATTTACGGTGCATAATTTGTAAATAGAAAATTTGGATAGATAATTTGAGGCTGCTATTGCCTTTTCATTGATCATATTTTAGTGAGATTTCTTTAGTTTAAAACATTTATTATAAAATGCGATATTTCTATTTTATTTTAGTGCAAATTTTACCTAAACTAACTTTACTAGAACAATTTACTTAAACATTACGAAGTACGAATCATCCCATAACTCGTACGCGACGCGACTTGATGCGTTGCTTCATACTAGTGCTTGATTGTGTCAAAAGTAACGAGTAACGAAGTTGACCCACACGCGGCGCGACTCGATACAATGAATGCTTCATGCTAGCGCTTGATTGTACCTAAGGTAACGATTCAATAGCAACGAACACATACGTGTTGGCAATTTCTCGTTACTTTTACAGCTCTACTCCCCAACAGGTCTGACACTGCTTGTAATACAGCTGGGAAAAGATTATGTCTGTATTAAGGGAGAAAGCCTTCAACGGACGACCTGATTTGGTTGGCCTGACTATATCATCCTTAAAATCGGCTGTCACATCTACACGAGTCCTGATCTGCAGTATCCTTTAATCCCTCGGCACGGACGTACGGTGATAATGCTTCCTATTTTATCGAAACAACAAAAAAAATTGCACTTATTTTGGCATTAAGTACTAATGTAGAGAAAAAAAAAAAGAATAATGAGAAGATTATGGGCTAAAGAATGGATTAAGAAAAGGAAATGTATTTAGTCACATGAAATTAATTATAGAACTTGAGCTGCTAATTGTAGTAAAACCTCTAATCTCAAACGAAGATGCCGTGATGAGAAAATCTATTACTGCGGAAGAACGATTGATTGCAACTCTTTGTAGTATTAGGAACGCGTAAAGAGTATGCTGATCTCTATTTCAGCGCCGCAATATCTTCAATATTGCTATCACAAATAATACCAGAAACATGTAAGTTTTGTAAAAAAAACTACATTCAGGTAGGGAAAACTATTTTTAATTAGAACCTTTTAATGTTGCAAATATGACGATAGCAACTTATCGTAACAGTTACTTCTAATTTTCACAGGAAGTATTTTTAATAAATTACACCCTATTAATCACATGATTTATCTTAATCATTTTTCTACAATTAAGAATTCTTTAAAACTATCCCCTTCACCTTCAAATAAAGCATTACACATAAAGTTACCGCAAAATTGTTATGCTCTTTGATAGATGTTTGGGGTGGTGCTGACTCTGATGAAACGGTTTTTAATGTATCGCTAGGTAACTGTGTGGGAAAGGTTTCATGGTGAAAAGAAAGATTATATTTGGAATTTGACATTACAGTGGTATTATCGTAACTTGGGATATTGAATTGTTTACCTGTACTGGCATTCGTGAACATGATTTTGGGGAATAGGACACTATATTTTTTTAGTAAAAATCGACCTGATTAAAATCATGTCATGCTCTACACGACCTGATCTTGTCAGATCCTGACAAGATCGGCCGACTCTGCCACGCGACAAGGATTTACCAGGTGACAAACCTATAGACCATATGATATTGCTCCTGATCAGACCATATCGGGCATCAGATCGTGTCGTCTATTGGGGGGAGGGGAGGGGAGTTTAAACGGAGAATGCTGTAATTTGAGCTGCTCCTGTGTTTACATTTTCCTCGGGGAAGATATTTCGTCACTTCGGAATGTGGTTTTTCGTCAGACTCTACAATGAATGTTAACTGAACAACTCCTATTTCTACCACGAGGGGCTTTCGTGACCAAAGCGATGCGTTTCACCTCGCAGCCAAATATAACGCCTCACAGCTCATTCTTACACGCGATAACAGGAATTGCGGCGTGTATTTCGGTGTCGAACTGTGGACTTAAAAGACACTCACCTTTGGCATCAGTCGATGACTCATTCGCCCACCAGGTTTATTTTCTACATTTTGCTGATCTTTTTACAGAAAACCCGATTTTTTTTTTTTTTTTTAAAAAGTGTTGCCATTGGCTGGATGATTAATTCGCGCTAGAATATTACTAGAATCTGCTTTTCGCAAACATCGTTTCGCAAAGGTCGTTCCTTGGAGAACATAATCTCGAAAGCCTAAAAGTTTAAATGATAGGTGTTGTACCGGAGGAGAACACATGATGAATATTATTTCAAGGATCCTCGTACATCCACACAGTCATTTTATAAAAACACAGAATTTTATTAATTATTACAATTTAATTACTTAAGTATCTGTTTACCGAACTTCCATATATTGCTCACATAACTGTACAGTAAAATCGTACAAACCAATGGAATAGGGTCTAACAAGGGGCGATTGTCTCTGCTCTATTCTCTGCTCCATAAATAGTTGATTGTTTGCCTGCCAAGTAGTGTGGGATAACTCTCCTGCAATTTGGTTTGTTAGCATTAGGATTTAATTCAACACGTTCCTTAGTTATAGCGTATTTGCATAAATTACCCACTTCAAACTTTCCTATACTCAATGAGGAAATCGTCACTTTTTCAGAAGAAGAAAGACGTGAACTTTGAGAAAAAAGTTAAGAAACAAAAACTTAGGATATTTATTTTTTATAAAAATACCAGATATTGACCCTTTTCTGTGGCGAATCAAGATTCCCTTACGTATTCAATGAAATTCCAGAGACACGATATATAACCTAAATTTTGTGAGTCTTCTGTCACTCGAATAATATTCTTATCAGCTCTCATTGCCCCAATGTCTATGTGACGTTCAAATCAACGGGTACTAACCTTTTTTGGGGGGAGGGGATGAGGGGGTTTCGCAGCTTTAATGATTCTTGTCCTTGTACAGTTACGTTGAACAAATGATTATAGATAACAGAATTAGTAACTTTTAAATACAAATACAGTAGTAATAGTAGTATTGTGAAGACAAACCAGCCTTATACTCGTAGATATTAAGAACAGTTATTGAATAGCTCACTCTGTGTTAGGTTCAGGATCACTTATGATTTCCAAGAAATAAAAAATGACATCATACAGCTTTCTTCGCGTCGTGCCTGTACAATATACTTCAATATATATCCCCCCCCCCAAAAAAAACCCTGGTCTCATAGGGCGTAAAGTCACGAAACTCGATTTCAGAATGTTTCATGTCAATATGAAATTTACATAAGGTTCCATTGGTATGTATGATTTGGCTGATGAGTTTATGTGGGGAATAAATGATAGTTCAGTTATTAAATTGGAATGATTAACAAAATGTCGCAGCTACTAGCACTACCCTAAACAGTGAGTAGTGGGAAATCATTTAATCGTGGAACAATGCGTTGTTACTAAATATCTTACTAAAAGAGTGAAAGCATTTAAAAAAAATTATAAACGTAATACAGTTTTGTGAGGTATTTTTTCGAATATAAGAGTCTTTCAAAGAAATAAAGCTTTAAAATTTAGTCGTGAATGAACCTCACACCAAACGCCAAACAAGGAGGTGAATACAATCTAAAAAAATATGAAAAAATATGTCTTCCTTCTTTTTGGATATAAGACTTTATGAGAAAGGATTTTTAACTGAACAGCGGATTACAAATCTCTAGTATTACTCCGATTTCTTGAAAGGACCAATTAAGACAGTCATATGAAACAAGCTTAAACAAAATTTCAGCATTCTGTCTTTTTCTTATAGGATAATAATCAACCTTACGTAGCCTCTTATACGATGGTTACAATCCGCGAGCTTAAATGGACTTTTCTTCCCCGTTCCGCCTATACTGGTATCTGCAATCTCAGACTTAGTCCTCGAGTAACAGAAAATCAAGCAACAAAATGTTAATACCTCTTTAGATATTTTTCTTAAATCTAGCGTTATCATGAAAAAGAGACATAGTTCTTATTTTATAAAAAAAGAGCAGTTATATCCATTTTGAGTATAGTATCTGTTAATTTTATTAACAGTACCTGGGTGACCGATCTTTGCTCGGCATCTTTCGATTTCTGTTCAATATCCAAGATTTCGAGTAAAGTTTGATTAAAGTAAAAGGATTGAAGGCGTCCTAGGCGTTTTGAGGTGCACAGTTAACCAAAGAGAAGCTTAACTAACATCAGTAGGCTTACTGGTACCTGAACCTTCTACGTATACAAGAACTGTTCGTTTAAATATTCTTTGAAATCAAAGAGAAATTATTTGTAGGCTTTCTGGTACCTAAATTGTCTAAGAGATGGCGCTAGTGCAGTTTTCGAGATGCCGAATGAAAAAATTGTTCGTATTTTGTAAACTCGCTTTTTTTTAGGGAAGAAAACTATTTAGGTAATCTTAAAAGTCGAAACGTTATCTAAATATCAAATTTCATCCAAATCGTCATAGCCGTTTCAGTGATCCGAAATATATATATATAGGCTATATACAAGAATTGCTTGTTTAAAGATATAAGTTTTAGACTGATTTCTTAGGTTAAGCTCACATCGGTTATTTTAATTTATTTTTGTATTTATTCTGAAACATTTTTTTTCTTAAATACTACCGGATTACTTTCACGCAGAAAAGGCCATTTCAAAGCGTCAATGAAATATTGTTCGCATTGCTGGGAATATTTGGGAGATAGTTTGAGCATAGTTTGTTTTACTTTAATTTATTTACATACACAAAGTACAATCAATTTTAAATAACTTTTCGCTTTAAATGAAATGAAGGTTACTGTTCACAAATAAAATTTTAGTTATTTTGCTATTCAGCAGCCTACCTCTTTTTTCAGTGCAAATTTGTCCAGCTTTTGAAAATAATCTTTCACAAGGCACGCTTGTAGCCGGAATACACAAATTTTGCATACCGGGGAGAGATAGAGAGAGAGAGAAGCGGAGCGGAACGTCAGATTGGAAAGAACTAGCTCCCCAGTGGCACTGCTCCGCGCTATGCTGAGCGCTGGAATCGGAGAACGTCGCGAACGAACTAGCTCCTTCCGCGCTGAACGTTGGAATCGGAGAACGTCGCGAACGGACTGGCTCTTCTCAATCTTCCGGATTTCTTATTTACTCAGAGTGGATAAACAATAAACGGCGTGGAAGAGAGAACAAACATGGGTCGGGCGAGAGTGGCAAAGCCGAAATCGACTTATTGTTGGCGCACGCTCGATTGAAGTTCAATCGAGACTAGCGTTGCCAGGTGTCCCGATTTTCGCGGGACGTCCCGATTTTCGGGGGTCTGGGGACGCGTCCCGATTTACTCTCGATCGGGACGCCAAATGTCCCGATTTTTAGCTAAGTTATAAAAACCAATTACTTGTCGCAAAAGAATGAAATCGCGTGTCACACATCGAGACGCATCACGCCCAACCATCAATGCTATTCACGGTTCATGATACAACTGACCTCACTAACCAGCACATTGTACAAAAAACAGTTTAGTATATCACATGGTGGCAAAAATGATATACCATAAACCAAAAATATAATGTACACAATAAAAAGAAGAAAGTTTCAGTTTAACAACATCGTTGAAAACATTTTTAATCTCGACGAAATGGGCAACCAAGAATCAAGAAGAAGAGACAAGCGCTTATATGTTATAAAAACATACCACTCGGTCAAACACAGCTTATCATTTCCTTCATTCGATTGTGAATAAAAACTCGATTATACTTTGTATAACGATTCTAAAATTGCTGTGAAATTGTCACTTGGAAGAACAAAGGACAATGGGATTGCACATAATGGTTTAGGTTCGGCATCTACTCAAGAAGCGATCGAAGCTCTTCAAGATGATACATTCTATAGCAGGGGTGGCCAACCCAAATGATCTTGCGGGCCACTTTGGAAATGCATTATAACTCCGCGGGCCGTATATAAAATTATATGTCCTCATATTAGATTTAGACCCACTATAGACTTTTTTTAAATGAAAAATTGAAACATAAAGAGTTATTATTATTGTGTTTACAATTATTGTTAGATGTAAACATCGATAATATAATAATAATGATACTAAACGCACATTTTAAAGAAATATAAAAAATATTTTGTAAAAGAGTGATGAATCTCGCGGGCCGGAAAAATGTCATATGATAAACAGATACCTGCAGAAATTACCCCTGTCCTCTATAAATTATAAAAATAATGTGAATTGTATAAAAACCTATTTTTGGAGGGTTGTCCCGATTTGTAACCCTCAATCCCGATTTTTTTGACCTCATGTCCCGATTTTTAACAACCTGGGCCTGGCAACACTAATCGAGACCGACACATCACCGTCATTACGGCCTCAAAGAAGAACTACCGTTCACTTTTAGTGAGCGATAGCTGACACGCTCTTTCAAAAGAACTGTTCTAAAGAACTGGTTCACTCGCGAACGACCCATCTCTACTGTGTGGTAACGTTCAGCTGGTATCCTCAAATCTGTGAGCAAACTGCGTTAGTTTTCACGTCTGTTTGTATTAAGCCACATGTCTTCTTCGAATAAAATTTTTAATTTTTGCTTGTTCATTTTTAATCATTGCATGACGTGCCGCTGGCAATAATTTTTTCTGATAAAATTCTGCCTTGCGCAAGACTGAGTCACTGGTTTGTGATGCGGTAGTTCGTCCAAATTTGGATCGTATTGTCTATATGCCACGTTAAATATCGACGAAACGCGGTGTGGGGTCTTTCTTGATACTCATAATCACTTTTACCCTCGTGATATAAGTAAAGACAATGCAGTTTTCAACTAAATCGGTAATGGAATAGTATTCAATGGTCATGCTGTTAAAGAGCGACTATAAGTTTTGGTAGGGTATTTGGAAGTAATTCACCTTTTATAATCTTTTAACAAGCTATTTTTATTAACTGACAATAAATGCCGAAAATAAACCGCAAATTATTGTTGAATATATATCCAGGAGCAAATTCGGTTTAATTAGTTCTTTCTTAGCGCTATAATCAGAGTTCTAGTTGATCCATTTGATATATCTTAAGAAATATCGAGAAAGTCTTAGTTTTGTGATCAGCTTTGCTTTGACCGAGCATGGTGGGTGAGCGATAACGTTCAGGTCTGTCATTCGGGAGGACGCGCGTCCAGATGCACGCCAGGCGATCCAAATTTCGGTTTCACATGGTTTTCAGACATCACTCACTGGATTGTTTCTTCATAAGGCCATGACCAAATTCTTTCCCGTTCTTTGTATCTAATACACTAGCGGCACTAATGACCTTGACGTTGACGGCCGCGATGCTGGAAGCAAAATAATAATAACAAATTGACAGCACGAGAGATTGGCTGCCCCGGGAAAAGCGAAACAGGTGGAAATATACATAAGATTTGTAGTGGAAGCTGTACGAGTGAAAGAAAATTTCACCAGCGCGTAGGAACATTTCAAGACGGCCGAACATGTGTCGTTGAAGAACATCGTTCAAGATTCTCGTTCACAAACTTTTTTTTTTTTTTATCTTTATACGCACTAGTATAATTTTCTTACACTCATACAGTTCCCGCCGTATTGTAGACGATTATTTGAATTTTCACTGGTTTCGCCCTTCAAGACTACAAGGGGGCAGCCATGCATTTCGTAATAATTTGTTTCGTTGAACTTTGTCAGAACATCTCCTATATATGTGTCTTCACATTGACGTAACTTCCTGTAGTTATGCACATTCTTATAAGTATCCAGCGAATTTGTTACTACTTTTTGAAATGCCGCAAAAGGATAAAATCCACATGCTTAAAAAAAGTCGACAAAGTTTACGTATATGATTCCTGATCGTGTGATAAAAAAAACCTAATATTTGTTTGTAGAGAATGATCACAACCAATTTTTTGTTGTTGAAATTTTGAGTTTTATATTTATAGTTGTTAGCAACCTCAAGGCACCGTCATAGTATTAAAATCTA
Source organism: Vandiemenella viatica (assembly GCA_031002005.1). Lineage (NCBI taxonomy): Eukaryota > Metazoa > Arthropoda > Insecta > Orthoptera > Morabidae > Vandiemenella > Vandiemenella viatica. The sequence continues at coordinate 112,877,207 of JARYHS010008074.1, forward strand.
AGCGAAACCAAAGCTTTTATATAAGAACTACTGTGTCACCTCGCTCGGCATAGTAATCTACATATTATATAATGAGAATCTGCTGCTAATTCTCGTTTTATTTCGTTCTAGTGTTTTAGGAAGTACGCTGATACCATAAATCGTCTCTGTGGTTACGTAGCTTGGCAAGGTAGTCACTGTGACTCTCAGAAGAAACTGGCGGGATTACGAGTTGTGTAGCTAGTGAAATGTACACACTTTGACAATAAATTTGGCCGCCGCTGAAAAATTCTATCACTCTTATTTTGGACAATCTGACATCAATGTCATCCTAAGAAACAGTAACGCAATACAGGCTTGCCAGTATTGCATTACTATTATTACTCAGCGGCGGTCAAATTTACTGTCAAAGTGTGTACGTATGTTGAGGCAAACATGAAACTAGTGAAACAATTTCTTTGCCGTTATCGGTGGACGTTTTATAAAGGCTGGTTATCGCGGTTACATTTTATCAACGAATAATAATTAAGCGATTAACTGTTTACGAGCTTTTGTTTCTTACTGCCGCTAATAAAACCTATTTATTACCATGTGCAGCGTGATTGCTATACTGAGACGATGTTTTTTGGTTTACCGTAGTTTTAAGTTCGAAGGACTTTCGGATGTAAATTAAACTTTTTAAATAGGGCCTCAAAACATGGTGGTCTTTACTGTCCTGTGCCTCGGGACTATAAAGGATGCGGCAATGGCATCTTGAAAGAAACTTCATTACATATTAGTTTATTATTCACTACAAAATTAACATTAAACAATTAATTTACTTAGTGGCATTTTTCAACCTAGTTCCACTTCTTCGGTAGCTTCGTAGTTCTCGAGAAAAAAATATTTCGGCCGCAGATATTTTCGAACTGCACATACGTTTCCGACGCGTTTTCAGTAATTTTAGAGAGCTTTGCTTCAGTTATAGAAGTGTATTATAACTTTCACCTGGCTGTCTTTTATATCTTCCACGAATAACTGGTTGGTTTAACGTTAACGTTAACGTTTGAAAAATAAATAAATAATAATTTCTACTTATGGATGTCCTTCACTCATACCCCTCAAGGGAATATCATGCAGGTTGCCGACCGAATTAAACGATTAGTACTTAGTTGTTGTTTTTCATCAGGCTGTGCCATGTCTTTGGACATTTGTTTCGTTTATTCAGCCATCCTTCTTCTCTCCTTCGTGTTGAATCAAATGCTTCTATACCAGCGTTAGCACAGAAACAAAAAATATTTGTAAAGTAGGGTTTCTCTCTCATCCTGAAATTCACTTTCTACATGACGTGAAATTTTATCCTTCCTTAAATAATCGTACAAAATACATGTTGCTAGAATTATGTTATCAATTAATGCTGGAGAAGAATTAATTTTTCTAAAATAAATTCGAAATCTTTGAGCCCTAAAATATCAAAAGCATTTCGCACAACTCGTCTCTCACGGCATAACCGGTAGTTAGCATTCTTCTTTCTCTTTATCTGTTTGCGCCTGAAACTCTGGATACACTCAGAACAATCCTCCTTTTGATCTTGACATATTTTTAGACTCTTGATCAAAAATCATTGCGATTTAATTGACGTTGGGGTAGAAAAACGACATTGTTCACTATAATCAACTGAAATTAAATGACCTCGTCTACTACTTGATCTGACTTGACCTGAGCTGAGCTGACCGCTAGTGTGAATACTACCCTGGATTGTGAGCTGAGCTGAGCTGACCTGACCCCTTGTGTGAATGGGCCTTTACTGTTTTGAACCTATCTCTTGTAATTAGAGACCTTTAGGTGTGGGTTTAAAGTCACTTTGAAGAGATTATGCTTGCAGTGAGAACAGGTTACGCAAACACCAGTTACCACTTCACATTACTTAGCAGTAAGCATGAGGCAGTGCTTTCTGTTACCTCCTGCAGACGGCATGCGACCACTGCTTCTCAGACAGTGACGTGATAAATGCTGTATCACTGCGAGTCAGCTCTGTTACGGTTTGTTTGAATGGTGCAATAACGCAGTTTGATGTTACTGTTACGCCGTAAAGCTGAGCACGTCCTGCTTATATAAAGTGCCTTGCTCCAAACAAAGGAAAAGTAGTAGTAGCAAAAGGCCGTGAATGAAGTATGCCAATGTCAACCTACTCATCTAGTAATTTACCTTAACACTTTAAGGCACCACCATTGCTGGGAAGGTCCGAGCATCGTCGGATAAGTTCATTTAAAAACATCGTCCAAAATCACAACATTGCAGCGGACCTTTATTTCGTTACAGGAGCCGAAAGAGAGTAAGATTTACGTTAAATCTGAAACAAAGATGAATATTTCCGTAAGAAAGATATATTCAGCAAAAGGCTTTCAAGAGCTTATGGTGGTAATATTAGGGGCAGTGGAAGATCTATGGAGGGGGGGGGGGAGGCACTCGCCCCGGGCGGCAACTTCAGGGAGGTGGAAAAATCGTGTTCGAAGGGACGAAAAATGTTTAATTTATGTGAAGACGAACTTTTATTATATTTATAATTTAAAAAAAAAAAACCGGCCAAGTTCAAATTGAGCGTTATCCTGTGAGGGTTCTGTATTCTAAAGACCTTCACAGATATGGATGTGATCACAAAATTCAATGCTTGACATATTTTCAGATTGCTTAGCAGAATTCACTCCAGGGTTCACCAGTTTCCGACCGCATTAACGCTCGTTTCGCAAATGCAGCCATACAATTTCGACCAAATTTGTTATAAGTTAGTTAGTATCTATCCTATCCATTAATGTGGAGTTATTAATTTGCAAAGTAACCGGAAAAATAAAAACTTTCCAATGTTTTCCTCGTATCTCACAAAATTTGGTGTTTAAAAATATGGATGTGGTCGATATCACAAATAATTTTGACATTCTTTTGTAAAAGCGGTTTTTAAGATAGCCCTAGTAGCACAGATAGTCTAAAACACGCAGCTTTGACGGCCACTTGCATCTTTATTCTCTTGTGAAAAATACTGAAAAAATCTCTTAGTCCTCAATTTGTTTTGTTTTGTTTTAAAAAATGGCATTTGGCCATGTTAGCCATACAGCCAGCTCAACGTGTGTGTTTCTCTTACAATGTAAACATTTCAATTCAGTGTGAATATTTTCCATTTTCTGTAAGGATGACACAACATTCAATTAAAACCACCCATGTCCTCGGCCGGACTCGAACCGGCGACCCCTGCAACGCGAAGCAGGCACGCTACCCCTACGCTGCCGGGGTCAGCTAGTCCTCAAATTTACAAGCTATACACAACGATACGGTACCTCACATTCTAGCATAGAGAAAAAACTCAACTCTCCTTACTTGTACAGTATCCCATACGAAATCAATGCGTCGGTTTTGAGTCAACGAAATATACGATATAACTTATTCAGATTTGAAACCTGCACATTATTCTGTTTACTAGGTAGAGGACTGTAATATGCGACAGACAACGGAACGACAATAGTTGCGATCCGTTTTACTTTAGGTACAGTGCCTTAAAAAGAGAATCAAAACTTAAACTGGGGAGAACAAGCACTGTAGATGATCCGTGTGCAAGAAGGCCTTTGGAGACAATGTCACGAGAAAATGTGGATAGGATTGATGAGTTGGTAATGACAGACAGAAGATTAACACTTCGGTGTATTAAAGAGATATCAATCATTCCATTAAAAATAGTAGACTGCACCGCCTGTAGGGTGCCGAAACATTTGGCAGCAGAACAATAGTCAGTGGGGAGGCAGGCGTTAGCCCTCTTCCATCAAGTAGGTCTTGTCTGATAATTTGTGACTATGGATGAGACCTGAGCCCATCAGTTGGTATACCTCCTTATTCATCTCAAGTACAGAATATTTCTTAAACGACGTGGTACAAAGTCAAAAGAATTCAGTTGTTCATTACTTATGCCAAGTTTTCCTTTTCTACAGTTTTGGCTTTCCATAGATACCGGTACTCAATTGTATGAGTAGTTAATTGTTCACTTGAGAAAAACGTTATTTTATTATAAGTTAATATTAATGTATGAAATTCATGGAACTCTTTAACTTCTTTACTGTTGTAAGATAAACAAAGCAGAGATCCTATTAAAATAACTTTCCTTTCAAACATACAGAAATGTACGCGGCAGATAGTGGTACTAATTTTTGACATTGATTTTCATTTTATACTCGGACGCCCATCACGTAGTAAACAGAATAATGTGCAGGTTTCAAATCTAATGTAATCTGTTGAATTTTTGTGATGGTAAATTTTTAATTCCAAAAACAACGAATAGTAGTAGCAAAAAAAAAAATTCACCTTCAACGAAGTTGCTACGAATTTTTAGGCTCATTGGAGCGATTATCTGTGGCGGAGAGTGCAATCTCTGATTGGGATTTATCAAATATGTGGGGTGTCATCTTTTGAGGATAACAACAGATCAACCGACACCACGTCATTCAGATTCATTAAACATTCCGTAGATTTTAAGATAGGTCTTAAGTTTTCAAACTGAGAAAAACTCATCAAAATCTGTTCGGTAGTTTTTGCCTGATACCATTACAAATTGCATTCACAGAAACAAATTGCTACAGATTTATATGCGTAGAGATAGACAGATAAGACATTGTATCTTGATTTTTATATAACTTAATCTGAGTTTGGAGTATTGCTGCTTACCAGTGTTGGAAAGGTGCTATAGCAGTACCAGTCCATAAAAAGAGGTGACGAAGTTGAAATTTATAGGTCGATTAGTTTAACATCAGTGGTTGGTGCGTTGATGGTGAGATTGACATGAAATATCATATGGAATATCTGTGAAGAAAAAAACGGGTTTGCAAAATGTGAAAATTGCTGAAGGCAGGGCCATTCATGTGAATTTCGGAGGTGGATACTGGAGGCCATGTTGATTGTGTGGTACTAGATTTCTCCAGGAGATTTGATAGTCTGCCAAAACATAGTGTTAAATAAGGCAAACACCGCTGGAGTAAATGAGAAAGCGTAGAAAAATTGTTAAAAGGTAATTAATAAGCAAAGAGAGTAGAAAATGTATTATCAAAAGAGGTAGAAGTGGAAAAGGGAGTGTAACAGGGTACTGTATTAGAACCACTGCTGTTCATTATTCTAATGAATAAATGTGTTGATGCTTTACATGCAGAAATTAATATTGTTAGCAGATTACATAAAATTATATGATAGGATTAAAATTCGAGAGGACTTTGAACAGCTACAGAGGAGTGTGTGACAGGGTAACTAGCTGGATATCTCAACATGGAATGTGAATAAATGGAGTAAGAGTAATCTTATTAGATTTTATATTATTTTAGGAGGAGGAGGAATTGTTTGTAGATGTAGAAGTATAAATATCTTGGCATTAAATTTGTAAATAAACTCAACTGCCCAGGACAAATTGGGCAAGTGGTAGGAAGAGGTTTCAGAATCCTTCATTCATTTGAGAATGTGATGGGTAGATTTACTAGGGAAATGAGGGAATTCGAATATGGGGTGAACTTGTCTGTAGAAATTATTGTAGAAAATAATTAGTATCTAGTATAATAGAGTTGGCTTGGAAGTTATTGAAAACAGATTAACTCAGATTGGCGATGAGGATTAGATGGATTTTGGTAGAAGAGTTAGGAAGTAATTCGCGAAAGGAAGATACAGCACTTAATTTCAGACGTAAGGGAGTGTGAAAATTTTCTTTAGTCGGTAAGAGAGTGATGGTTTGGAGGAAAGTGCCGAACATTTCTTACCAAGAATACTGAAGGAATTTGAAAATGAAATTTGTAAATGGCAAAAATAGATTGGTGGTTAAACTCCATTCAACGAAATTTAAGAGTAAAATTGACTGAACAAAGATAGTTCGACTCCAATGAATTCAGCCGACGCATGTACATTTTTATATTATTTTGTTGCCCTGTTCGTTTTAAATGATTCTGCTAACTTACTGGAATAATCTGGTCAAAAACTAAACATTTTTAAATACTATAAGACAGTTATTTGTGGGAGATTGGTCATACTTCCCCTAACCGAGGCTATGAATAAATAATATTCTCTCTGATAGCTGGTGTACGGTGTACGGACTGACAGGCGGATGCCCTGCCATCTGGGAGTGACTGGCGAACTTGCGGTAGTGGCTGCTACGTACTTCGGTGCGATAAGGGCTGGCTGAGCTTGTGTATCAAAAACAGTGCCACCTAGCTGTGGGAACCTCTCTGATTTATAAGCGAATCTTACTATTTCTATGCTACTGAATTTTTTCCCCCTCTGTTGGTTTAAACAGGAGACTTTCAGCCCATAGAAAATGTAAAGACTGAAATGGCTGAGGTAACTCTGTGAAACAGGAAGGTACGATTGACCAGAATTGTTTCTCTCGTATTACTGATTTTCATAAACTCAATTTGATTTTGAAATAAAAGTCAACTTTACGTATCTTCTGAAATATTGAATTGTTGCAATCAAATTGGAACAGAAAAATTAAAATCGAGCTTTTTCCTGTTTCCCATGTTTAATACTAAAATGGTTATGTAAAAAAAGAAAGCTCATGTACATTGTACACTTCCATTCTCTTCTTTGGTTTGAAATCACCATGTCTAGAACATCGCCTTCCAACCCCAAAGTCTCTCTTAACCAGCGGTTCTACGATCTGCTTGGTTATGAGAAATTGCTAACATGTGTAAATAGTAACAGTTTTCTTAATTTCATATTAATAAGAGCATATATATATGAATGCTAAATTACAAAATAAAATTTTAATTCTAAAATTTATTGTTACCGAAGCTAATTAGGAAATACAGTACAGTAAAATGGCATGTATTCTCAGATTTTTTTCGTTCTTTTACCTGTAGATCCTTTACAATTAGAACTTTTTTCACATCTTATGTTTCTTTTTTTTCTGGTTTTATGTCACGGAGATCATTAGAGCGGGGAGGGAATAAGGGTAAGGTACGGGAAGGAATTCGAACGTAGTTTTTGAAGGAGCAATCCCGCCATTCGCTCAAAGTGATTTCGGGAAATACATGGGAAAACAGAAATCCGGATGGCCGGACGGGGATTCAAACCCTGGTCCTCTCGAATGCCAGAACCTTAACGCTCACCCACCGGTCACGTTTTATGATTCGTAAAGATTATTATTAAGATAGTAGTACACAAGGTTAACAAACAAAGCTTGCAAACAAACTGACAACACACTTTAACGCAGAGATTCCTTAAAGCGGTAATCCCGTTTAATTATGACAGCTTTAAAATCTCTTCATTATTTTTTTCATTTTATATACTGAACAGCTATCTATTTTTTTACAATCTTTAGTCATAGCTCCAGTTTTTTAAAGTGCTTCATGGCTCTCCGTCGTTAGGTGGGTGTTATTGCATTATTTAATTTAATTGCAATGGAGCACTTGTTCCGTTGGCAATTTACCTACACACCCATTTTTCACCTGCCTTTAATTATTTTTTAATTAATAAATTTAATTGCAATGGATCATACGCTCCGGCGGCAATTCCCTTGGTCCTTTTTTATTTATTTTTATTACCTTCTATAATTTGAGAGTTAAATTTCTCCCCATCTACTTTTGCGATTTACGAATTAATTTTAAACTCCTTCAGCATTTTTGGTAAATTATTAATCACTTTACTTGGTAATTTGTTCCAATCTTTGACACCCATACCCACTCCTCTTATCCATGATATCGAGCGCAAGCTTGTGGTCATGGTCACCTTTTCCGTTCCGTGCACCTCTCCTAATTCTTCCACCAATATCTTTCCACGCCTTGTACACCCCCATGACATTCTTCACCCTCCTCCTGTCTTTCAGTGAATCCAATTCCAGCTCCTTTATCATTGCACTTACTGATTGTGTTCTGCGATAATTTACAGAGACGAATCTAGCAGCCTTTCTTTGCACACCCTCCAACGAACGGAACGCTGGAATTTGTGTGGAATGATTTCGAGAATTTTTGGGAATCCCAAATCTGGATGTTTTGTCTAGATTCCGAATCCACGTCCTCCCGAATGTCTGACCGCAACTTTAATTTCGGTTTCAGTAGACGAATGCTACCGACATCATAACGTTCAGTGGCAAGTCAGGGAATGTTTGAAGTATTTGCTGAGCAGCAGTGGCATTGTGCTTATTCAAGGCCGACTGACACCTACAGTACAATGGCTCCTTTTGATATAGTTTGTACTGAATGTTCTGAGGATTTACCCCAAGGCTGGTACGCCGATCGAGATCTTATTTAAATACAATCTTGCATGTTGCACTCGTGAGCCCATTTATTGGTTGTTTCTAATTGAATAATATGAAGAAACTGAAAAGATTACTGTAATTTTTAGCTAGATGATCTACATGTTTTGGGATCGTGCTAAACTGTATGATGTTACGTAGAATGTTCTACTGCCTGATGGCAGTTTTTCCGTCTTCTTTCCTTCTCTCTCTTTTTTTTTTTTTGCTTTACCTTCGTCTACGTTGAGATAGTTAGAAGCGGGAAAGGACTATCGACAAGGAACTGGAAGGAATTCGACCAAGGAAGTATCCCGGCAATTGCCAGGAGTGATTTGGGGAAACCATGGAAAACCCAAATCTGGATGGCCGGATGGAAATTCGAACCCGCTTCCTCCCGAATGCGAGGTCAATCTTCTTTATCAATTGTTGGGTGTCTTCTGTTAGTATTTGCATATCCATGTATCTTCCTACCTTATATATTATTTCTAGAAGCTGATTTTTCGTGACAAACCCTTTTTTCCCCTTCATACTTAACCAAAATCGATAAATGAGGTATCATTTTAAAGATAAAGTTCTCAGCTTCTAATGAATTGTTAATTTGAAATTGCACATTGTATTACAATGCAATACAATTATTTATTTATAATTCATAGTTTTGGTACTAGAGCACGGCACGGGTGACTTGATGTCTTTTATAAGGTTATTCTGTTCAGTACTTCGGTTAGTACCGAACAGATTTAAATTACTACTCTAAGCTGGTCAAAATGTAGAAAAGTGCAAAAGTTTCAGCAATAACTTGTCTAATTTTGCGTCTGACATTACAATTCCCTAGCAAACATCTCATCGTATTTTATTCGCAAGAATAACGAGGAATCAAAAATCATTTCATATCATTTGCCTTTACGTACACCCTTTCTCCGAAGTGCGGAATTTCTGCACTGGGTCATTAATATCATTTACACTACACGACACTTGTAACTCTTCTCCTTATTTAACAGGTTTCTCGAAATTTTCCGTTTACGATTTTTCGTGTAATTCTCGTAACAATAATTCGCTTGTAATTGTTCAAGTAAATATCATCATTGTATTTTAATTAAAGCAATTAATACTTCGCAAAAATTACATGATATATGGAGACCGGCGAATGTTTCTTTCATCTCCGTGTTGTTTGTAAGAATAATTTGTTAACTAACTATACATGATTTCATGTGCAAAGCTATCATAGATTTATAAGTAATGAAAGTTTTAAGATTTTTAAATAAAAATCGATGTCAGAAATTCCATTATAGTAATCGCTTTGAGGCTTGTATGAACGATGTAGATATCAATTCACACAATTTCGGTTGTATATTTAAATAAATTATTCGTATGGTCTTAATAACTAGTCAATAGTAGTTTTAACTTGCTGCTATATTCCAGATCTGTTACAACTGGACTCACAGCTCAACGTGAAATCACGATCACGGGATTTTCTTTGAGCATTTCACACGTATAGGTTAAACTTTGCTAGAGGTAAAAGCCACGTTAAAACCAACTTAGTCCTCAACCCGAAGGATGGTTGGAACCTTTCGAAGGAGGCATGTTAATGTTAAGCCATTGTGCCATAGGCAGGATGGCCATTCCTTTAATCTGAGACCTTCAGCTTTTAAGTGGAATCCGAACCACGGACAAGCCAGGTTAAGCGCTCGTAAAAATATACAGAACGGAACGGGATTCGTTTCGGAGCCTTCCGATCCTCAAGGCAGAACCTCTTAACACGGATCATTCAAATCCGAAAAGCAAAACAGTAAACTGGGGAAGGCGAATGTTGAGTTTTGCGCAGTAAAGGTCCCAATTGTAATGACTAAACACTAGTGTTGCCAACAGTTAAACTAGTTCTCCACTAGATTCAACTTCTCTAAAACCACCAGAAAACCACTAATAAAAAGAGCGCTACACTCATAATCCATAAATTTTCAGCTACAAAAGGAAATAATATTGGTAAAACAGTTACATAGTACACATTAAATTTCTGTATGAATAATCATTAAATCAACGAATTATCAACAAATTATTTAATTACATTGCTGTTCTATATTAAATTGTCTTCAGATAAATCATTTTTGCTAGCACCATCATTTCAGATTGATACGATTCTTTGATACCAATTTATTTTATTACATTTATGGGTATTTCAATCATCGCAGCATTTTCCTTCCATGTTTCCTACCAACCTCAAACCATAGCGTTCTTTTAATAGGTACTGCAGTTAAAGGATTCAAGTTCATTCTATTCCTCTGATTTTTTTTTATTACATTCATACTGCTAAATATTCTTTTAACATAGGCTTTGGAATGCGGCGGTATTAAAAGAATAATTGCAAAAGTCCCTAATTCCGGAAATCTAGGTTCTCCAACTTTGGAAAGCAATACTTCACACCATTTTTTTTTGTCTCATTCAATTCCAGTAATTGAATTTGTTGCCGCTGATCATCGAAATTGAATTTATTGACGAAAATTCGAATACCTTCTCTCAGTTACTAGTGTGATCATCGACATTTGCACTTTTATTGGAACGAACCATTATGCCAATTAGATTTTCTTTGTTGTGGCTAAGCGCTTGTTCAATTTCTTAGCCATCTTAATCGATAATAATCAGTTCAATTAAGCAATGTAAAAGCTCTATGCCAATATAGTGACAGTTGTCATTATACTTTTTTCTTATGGCTTTACACCTCCTCGACGTCGAGGTCATTAGAGGCGGGATGGGACTGGGGAAAAGGAAGTGGAAGGAATTTGGCCATGGACTTTTGAAGGAAGCATCCCGGCATTCACCTGGAGTGATTTTCGAAAACCATGGAAAACCCAAATCTGGATGCCCAGACGGGGATTCGAACCGCCGTCCTCCCGAATGCGAGGCCAGAGAGTTAACCACTCACCAACCCCGCTTGGTGTGTCATTGTACCCCTTAAACTTGAAATGATATAAGAACTCGGTCAACTTCAGTGTTTCCTGCAAAATAAAAGTAAATACTCCTGAAATGAGGTACAAATGTATTTCGAAACGGGTAAATGGCTTAGTGGTTGAGTGATCATGTTTTCACTAATTGAAATTGAACTCTACTGAACCACTAGAAAAACCACTAGCCACTAAAAGCAATATTTCTCCACTAAAAGGGGGGTAGAAACCACCAGTTTTAGTGGAAAATCCACTAATTTGGCAACGCTACTAAACACGCATTGACAGGTTAGTCGGCAGTTTGTATGTCGGAGAGCCAGGATTCTTACAGTGGAGACTTCTCCGCTCAGAGTGTTAAGTTGGGCATCCATGGAGATTTTAAGTGCAAACACTATATTAATAATTTGTGTAAAGTTTCTCTTTTACCGTCTGGTCGGCATTGACATAATCAGCAACCTCCGACCCAACAAGGAATTTATATGTCACCTTGTGACTCAAAATGAAGACAACCGATCGCATGATATGCTGTCTGCTTTTTGGTCGTGCTCGTGCCCAAGCACAAGTCAAGACACGAACCAGACAGCGAGACCAAAAAGATCTCGAGGAGCTTCTCACGACCCTTATAAGACCTGGGTATGCTGCTCCTGGATGCTGGCGGATTTTCTGTGGTCCAATCGTTCCTGCCTCTTTCCCTTTCCCTTTGGCGGACATGAAACAACATTATACATAAAATAGTAACAATTTTATAAACTAAAACGCTATTGGCAAAACATTCGACGCTCCAAATACACCCAGATTCAGCACATCTTTCCTTTGATGGGACTGGACGATTTCTTCGTAAACTGTCGTAATTTTTCCGTGCCCATTCGGTTTTCCATCTCTCGCAGTGAACATTCACAGAATCTCTAATTTGGCGTGTCTTGACGTTATTACGTATCTGCAATTGGTCACGCCAGAATAGTGCTATAGTAGATCTAAGTAATTGTCACCCGTCAACACTGCCCACGCACAGATCTGCGGCAGACCACGCTTTATGCGGTGAAAGGTCGTATATTTGCCTTTTCAAATTAGAACGTCCTATTTTGTCGCCTTTCGTTCCAGTCTGAATGGAGGGTTCGCCATAACAGGCTAAAAATCCGCTGAACTCTGCTCTGTAGAAAGTGCTTCCTACATCTTGGAAATAGCTTGCCAAGACAGCATAATACATGCCTTGTTGCGTTGTCCTGGTACCTTGTATCAATTTAGTTATATGTAACACCACAATATGAACTCTGATATAAAGGCGCCAACAAAACCATTTTTTTTTTTTTTTAACGAATGCTGGGACGGATCTCAATCTCTGCCTCATAAACCACATAGCTCACAAACAAAAATATGCCTATACAGAACACAAGTTACAGATGGAGGCACAAGTATTCCACCCTTAGGGTAAACGTTCCAAATTTGACAAATCTGGTTCTGTGGTGGTGGGATCTCTTCCCCACCCTTTTCTTGATTCACCCTGCCTACCAGTACAGCCAGGTAGTTGACGTCTCCGCAGTCCACAATAACTAGCAACAAAATAAAAAAAAATAAAAAAAAAAAAATAAAAAAAAGATGTCATAGAATGGAATATTATTGAAGGAGTTGCCGAATGTTGTCACTAGACAGTGGAGCAATCTTGCTTTAAACTTGGTTTTACTTGTTGCTTTTTCTTGTCTGCAGACATGGTGCCGGCTCGCGTGGTACTGTACTTCCTGTCGTTCTCGGGCTTCCTGGTGAGCTTCATGATGCGCACAGACATCAACATTGCGATCGTGGCAATGGTACGCATCCCACCACCCGCCGCCAACGCATCTGCCTCTGACGCACTGTACTGCTACGACCCCAGCGCTTCTGTCGGCGACAACGGTAGTCTGACCGCACAGGACGACTATGCGTCGCAGGTATGTATCATCACACGTGACACAGGTACGCTGGTCGGAGAGTAATAATTTAAGACGGAGGCTTTGTAACTACCAGCAGACCACTTTTGTCATTTTCAGCATCAGTGGAACACAAATACGACGATCAATTTGAACTTTATCAGTACTATATCAAAGTTATGTCATTGTAACAATATGACAGCACAGATTGGTGGAGATTATAAGTGCCTGCTGTCACACCACATCACAAGTTCTTACACTGTTATTGTATGCATAGTTTATGTGCAGCTTCTGCTGGGATACTAACTGGCGTGATTTTCCTGTTTTAATCATTGTATTAAAAATTTAAGCATTTAGAAACACATAGTTTTATCATTTCTCCTTCAATTCACTCCATGCGATTCATCTCAGCTATCTAATTTTATAATGGAGCTAATGGTACCCAAACTGTAATAAACTCCTTCAAATTACCCTGAATGATGTGAAAAGTAAGCAGAATAAAACTAAGGTTGATGATAAAGCAGAATATTATAATATTCGGTCAATTTTAATGGAATATGAATGAAAGTTTGGTGATGAATTCTTCTAAAAGCCATTGTAAACATTATTCATTTGAAGAAGCACTGATCAGCACAGGACATACAGTACAGCTTCCAGTAATTAAACAGTGAAGTCACTAAGGAGAATTTTTTTAATTGATAGCCCCATTGTTTTATGTTCCCATAGGATATCAGTGAGGCACTCATTAGCTCATTTTTTGTTTCTAAGTATCTTTCCCAAAAGTATAACTAAACATAGTATTTTACTAGTTTTAACAACATAACTTTGTGGCAAAAGAACCAGAAATAATGAAATTATTATCACAGTAAAACTTGAATGTTAAGCCTAACAAGTAATTCAATAAATCTGAAATTAATGTAATGAATTTATCAAACCAGAAATGAAAGATTCAGAAAATGGATTGAGTATTTATAAGAGAGAAGTCTTTCCTGGCATTGAGTATCAACATAATCCTCTTAGGTAACAAGTGTGGGTAAGGATGTCAGAGATTGGAGCAAATTATCAAGTGATGAATAATTTACCAAAAACTCTGAAGGAATTTAAAATTAAAATTCGTAAATGACAAAAGTAGATGAGGGAGGAATTTAACACTGAAATTATATAAGATAAGAAAAAAGATAAAAAGGGGTAATTAGATGACCAACTGCATTGCCACCAGAGTGTGTACTCCATCACAGTTCATCACAATTAAAAATTAGATTTAAAAAATTAAGCCAAGTGAATGTGATATTCTGGTGATCCAGTTCTCTGTTGCCTTTTTTTTTTAAACTGCTTAACGTCTCTTAACAGCGAGGTCTTTAGAGACGGGAAAGGATGGGGACAAGGAATGGGAAGGAATTCGGCCATGGTCTTTTGAAGGAAGCATCCTGGCATTCACCTGGAGTGATTTGGGGAAACCATGGAAAACCCAAATTTGGATGCAAGGACGGGGATTAGAACCGCCGTCCTCCCAAATGCGAGGCCAGAACGCTAACCGTTATACCACCATGCTCGTTCTCTGTTGCCATCTTTTGATGAAGTGAGAAGGTGGTGCAGAGAATTGGCTCACCAGAATATTTTGTGCAAAGGCTCAATTCACTCAGTTACTGCAGAACAACCTTTCTCAGCCTTTCAACCCAAGAACCAGTAAAATGTCAAAAATAATTAAAGGCCCTGATTTTTTTTTTTTTTTTTTTTTTAATCTCTGTGTATATTATTAACATTTGGGATATGTTGTGTTGTATCATTATAATATTATAAATCTAGAAGCATGTTTTGAATTTCTGCAGGTACACGGTTATGAAGTTTGAAGTGAATGATTAAAAATGAACAATTTTTTGCTGTGGTATCTTTAATTCAATTAGAATTACATTTTTAATACTCAGTCTGAGGACCACCTGTCAAACCTTCTCAGACCACATGTCCCATCTTCACAGACACAGGTGGTCCATGGACCATAATTGAGAATTGCTGTTGTAGAGAATTATATTAACAAATGTGAGTATTGTTGGTTAAGTATCAACTGACAACAGTGGCAGTGACGATGATATACTATTTGGCTAACATAAGTAGGATACATTTAATATCAAATATAGGCCTAGATTAACCATTACTCTTGACAGATCCTATAAATTTTGGTAATGAAGGGACCAGTGGCGGATCTAGGATTTTGGTTTGGGGGGGGGGGAGTACTTGACTCGGGCGAGGAGAGAAATCTCACATTTTTCCAGAATGCCGCCCTTATAAAAAAGTAGAGAAAGAAAAAAAAAGGTCCCCAAAATCAATGTCGTCAGGGGTGACCATGGTGCTTCAACCCCCTAGTCCCCCCCCCCCCTGGATCTGCCACTGGAAGGGACCGAGGCAGCAAGAGAAATATTAAATATAAGCCTCTGATACAGAGTGTTGTGACACTGGGAGGTTTGGTTATTTGAATAAGAAAATTATATTCCGAAAATGCAGTACATAATTTGGCCAAATAAATAATAACTATTTAACTTTGATAGTATGTTTCCTCATTTGTAAAATCACAGTGGACATATACTTGGTAGTTTAATCCTATAATTATTATATGACAGCCATAAACCACAACTAGGAGATTGGAATGGAACAACAAGAACAGCTTATTATTATTATTGTGGTAGAGTATATGCCTGAGTAGAAATTTTCCTAAATATCTAATTATGTTTTTTTAAAACATGATGTGTAAATATAGATTCTTACTTCATATTCTCTCGCCTTTTGACATGAAATGCTCCATAACTTATGTCAGTCCCTGTTTTCCTTACCTACAGATGAAAAATTTTCCATGCACTTCATGCCATAGGACAGGTGTTAATTTGTGATCATGATCTTCCATTAAATTCCATGTACTAATCCTAATTCTTTCCCCCCTATCCATCCAGGCCTCTTTGGTAATGTATGCCTTTTAAATAGTAACAATTCTTTTTACTAACTTCCAGTCCTCTATATACTCCCGATCCAACATATTTATCGTTTCACTTACTAAATAATTTCAGTGGCATTAAAGATATTAAATGATCTATCACTTTCCATAACAAATATTATTTATTCATCAACAAGGCTGTTTCCATGTTCAGTGTATCCCCATTTCTTTCTTTCAGTCTCTCAGTAATAGGGGTAATAGTGTACTAAAAAGAAAACTATAAAATTTTAATTTAAAATGATGGAGTAAGTTGTTTGGATACTGAAAATCAGCTTTATTTGTTTGATAGGGATTATTTTTAGTAAAATGCAGAAAAATCATGAGACTTGAAACACCAATCAGAGCTTGTGACATCACATCTCAGCATGAACTATTTCTGTTCTGTGTCTGTTGACCATCCATGCGTTGTATATGTAAAATTATAAGTCAATCCATTATTCAGTTCTGGTTTCAAATCCATAAAACAAACAATATTTACAATGGAAGCTGGATTTACCATAACAAACAGCTCTAATCTACTCAAAATTGATGTGATGCATCTGTGAAAGTTTCATGCATAAAACACTGATTTTTGCACATCAGAATTCATGAATGTCAAAACTTTCTTCAAAGAACATGTACTAAAAAATAATAATTTAGATTTGTGCTAAAAAGGACACATATTGTCATATAATTAAGAAAAATTATATAAGAATGAAGTCTTATATAACTTTATAAGAATGAACTTTATAAGTGAAGTTACCGATCATGGTGGGTGAGCGGTTAACGCTCTGGCGATTCAGATTTGGGTTTCCCCAAATCCAGGCAATTGCCAGGATGCTTCCTTGAAAAGGAAATGGCCAAATTCCTTCCTGTTGCTTGTCCCCAGTCCTTTCCTGCCTCTAATGATCTTGAAAATATTGCTTGATTGCAGTGCACATAAGTATACAATAAACTAGCAGCAAGTGTTCATCACATCAATATACCAATATTCACATGTGATAATATATTAATTGGAATTATAAAGTATATCTAAACATATCAAAATGTAACTGTATATGTATTAGCCAAACGTTATTTGAGAATAATAAATAAATTGCAGACATTGTTAATGATGAATAGGACACACTTAACACTTAAGATGTTGTTTTGGGGATTTTAGGGTGCATCAACAGCAAGGTCATTAGTGCCGTACTGGAATAAGGGAATTAAGTTAATAATTAAAGTATGTGTGAGAAACAAAATAAAAATATGGAACCAGTAAGAAACAACTACTTTGTATTTTACTCTTCTGTATGACATTTTATGTATGAATACACTACAAAAATGAGGATTAACAAAACTTAATTTTCATCATTTTTTTAAAAAACTGATATTAAAATATAGAAGATATAGAAAATTTAATATTGTGTGAGTGGAGACTTTCCCGGCATATAGATGCAACAAAATCTTCTCGGGTGTCCAGCCGGATGGTGGTGTAAAAACACGACGTTTCGACAGCTGACTCTGCTGTCTTCATCAGATATCTTGTAGTTGTTCTCGGCTGACTGTCTCTGCCTCGACTGGCTTGGCCACCCATCGAACCTCCTTTATACCTTCAGCTGGAAGGTCTGCTCGACCAATCAGAGTGAGCGGGCCTTCCAGCTGAAGGTATAAGGGGGGTTTGATGGGTGGCCAAGCCAGTCGAGGTAGAGACAGTCAGCCGAGAACACCTACAAGATACCTGATGAAGACAGCGGAGTTAGCTGTCGAAACGTCGTGTTTTTACACCACCATCTGGCTGGACACCCGAGAAGATTTTGTTGCAAATTTAATATTTATTGTCAAGGAAGAGTTCAAATGAAACATTTTTGTTAAAAATTGATCATTATTTTATATCTTGCTGGATGCTGGCTTCCTTGAACTTTCCCTTCAATATTAGAGCCCGTAAATATTGTCATTATCATATTCTTAATGTAATAAATTCTTTTCATAAAAACAATGGGATCTATTGTCTGTGCAAGACTTCATATGTTTATTTTTGTGGCATTTTATTATTTTCATCTACTCACAGTAAGCATTACAGTTCTTCCATTTTGTAGAAAGTTAATTAATGTCACAAAAATTTATAACCATATCCAAGTGTACTAATATTGTAAGCATTAATGATATTATTCTGTCAACAGGAGGAGGGTGAATTCAACTGGGATTGAGGACACAGTCAGCCATCTTGGGTTCTTTCTATTGGTGCTACATTCTGTCCCAAGTGGTGGGTGGTGTTCTGACCCAACATTTTGGCACCAAAGCAGTATTTGGCATGTCACAGCTTGCCACTGCCATTTGTTCGCTTCTTATACCGTCCGCTGCCTCTGTGCATTACTCTCTGATCATTGTGCTGAGGTCTATCCAAGGCATTGCCTCGGTAAGTGCAGCTCACTGACTGATTTTGATAGTTAATCAGTAATCAGTAGTGTGCAGGAAGTAGATTGTAATCAAAATGACGAAGCACTTCATTTGACATATTTTAACTCCATGAGCATTTAACTCTGTATTTACATTTTGGAAATTTCAACAGAATTACACAAAAATAGTAAGAGTGTTCAAAAGAATTTTAGTGGAGGAAATTTCTTGCTGGGTGTAACTGATGACGTCAATGATCTATTTGAACTTAATTATTTGCTTTATCAAAACAAATAATGTGTTTTTAGAAACAGTATAATAATATTTCTACATATATTACATTATTTTCTTTTGATTGTGTATCCAATTAGTGCACTGATAAATTTGAGAATTAAATATGAATTCTTACTAAACAGCAAACAAAATGATGAAAATCTATATATTTAAAATCCATTACTGTGGGTTCTGACTTTGACCTTTGATTCAATCATAAATGAAAAAGATTTCTCAAAATATACATCATCATAAATTAATAACTTGGAAGAATGTTGTGTCTGTGAAAGGTTCTATATCTTATTGGCTAGTATTTTTATAAGTCTGATACAAGACATGTACCAGACAAAGAATGTAATAAAAATAAACAATTAACATACACATTACATTTACAGAGGCTAGTGCTCTGTGGAGTATGTGAAATATGATTTGTTAGAGAGCAGTAGCTGCTCCATGCAAATAATTCTTCCAAGTTATTTTTGGCCACAGTTTGATGTACTTATTCATTTGTTTTACAGTGAAATTACACTCTTAACATGGAAGCAGAAATGTTTCAGTTGGTGACATTTTTAAATGTAGGTTTTGTATGCCTAAAGACATTATTGAATATAAAAATGGACAGTAAATACTACAATGTTTTAATCAAATCCAAATTTATTATCCTTTTTTTGCTTTTATTTTATCTTTGTTTCTTTCAGTTTTACTGAGTTGCTGTTTAATTATAAACTACTGATACAAGATACACATGACATTACAGCACAAAAGTGATTTGTTCTGTCAAACCACATTTCAGCAAATAAGTTACTGTATGGTGCTGTAGCTTTATCTGGGGTGGTAAAATTTCAGGAAACTTGGATTTGACCTTATTTTATCCTGGAGATTCTTTATTTATTTCAGCATTTTTTAAAACATCAATATTTTACTCCTCACCTCATTTGTGCTAGGTGTGATGCTTATGATTTCAGAAACCAAAATAGCAAAGATATTTTAAGGTTACTAAGAAGACGTTCTAGAGCATAAATCCTTTTTTCTTAACCATTTAAAAATCTATTTGGACACATATATAAAAATTTTCAAACAATGTTTTAATTTTCTTATACAGAGTATACATGTACATGATTTTTGAAAAAAAAAATTAATTTGTTTTGTGAGGGAATGATAAATGCTTTCCGATTTTATATCCAGAAAAACTGAGTATCTCTTTCTTTCAATACATTGAGAGTAATTTTGTCAAAACTTCTGAACTATGACTGGCATTGTTTGAGCATTTTATTATTTCCTTTGTGCTCTCTGAGAGTTCACCATTCAATAAAAATAATGAAAATATAATCAGGTCTAAGGAAAATTTTTGTGCAAGTATTGCAACATGAACATATTATTTATGGACACAAAAGGTGTTGCCAATATAGTTCAGTTATATAAAATACAGGCTGAAATATACATAAATCCTTTTTTCCTTTTGCTAACATGTGTTCAGACTCCTCAGCTGTTTAGGTTAGTAGACAAGTAAAATATTATTTGCTTTTCTTTAAAAAAATGTGTGTCATTTGTAACATTTTATTCATTTGCAGTTCCTGTTCTGGTCACTTGTAGACAGATAACGTTTTGATTCTTGCAATTTTGTTTTTGTTTGATCAGCACAACAGTCTTAACATAGAAAGGTAAACCACAATTCAATGTCATAACACAGTATCATAATGGAGTAGTTCACTACTGTAATGGAGTTGATCAGAGATGGACGAAAGTGGCAATAAAGGAATAAGCTATTTTTTTATTTTAAATAATAACTTTGGGGTCTTTAAATATAACTTAAGAACAAAGTTCATGAGATTTTGAATCCAAACACTATCCAGTCTAGTTAAAAATTATTGGAAATATATTTCTTGTTTTTCTGCTGTGTGTACCTACCGTGTAATAACCATTTCAGTAATGGACAGGAGAGAAAGAGAAATAAAAAATCCCTATGAACTCAGTTTTGCTAGGTTGTTTGCACACTGCATTCAATATACAGTATTGTTGATTGAGACCTGTTTGTATTGTGCATTATGTGTATTCAGAAGATCGTAGAAAATTTTTATTTTGCATAGTAGATGCGCATGCATATTCCTACTTAGTAAAGTATGGCATACAGGGCTGCATTTAGGCATAGGCTACCTGGGCTATAGCCCACACCACATCACACAAAAAAAATTAAACGTTCAAAAAAGTAACTTATATCCGAAATGGTTTTAGCACTAAAACTTCTAAAATGCTTGTGAAAATTGAAAGTAACGTCCGTGCATGAGAACTTCAATCCTAATGTAAATAACATTTCTGTGCATCTATACTGAAAGGTAGCAACTTGTCCAGAAGGTTAGGTAAGATAAATTCATTTTTTTATACCATGTAAACTGTGAGTAGTGGTGGTAGGTCCAAGTTTTAATGTTTTGTTTGAAAGTAAGTATTTATAAATAATTACATTCATTTATAATTGAAATAAGTGTATTTAGAATTCAATATTAATTCTATTTTAATCCATATTTATTCAATTTGGTGTTTTAAGTCACTTTTTATTTCTTATAAAATTTTATTTCATCATTCAGGATATCTTGGTGTGGGGTTGGAAGACTCTGTTTTGTGGAGAGCTGCCTAAAAACAGTTTAGTCGCTGTGTTCCTGTTGACAAGTGTGTGTGTGTGTGTGTGAATAATCAATATTAAGTTTTTAATCTTCTTCTAATGCGTGGTTTGGTGATCTTAATCATCTTTTATCATCTGTTTTGCCTTAATATGTAGGTCTATTTTTGCATATTGTTACTAAAACTGTGTTTGGATGTAACAACACAATTACAGTAGACAGCATCTGTCAGTCAAAAAAACTGAGCATGTGAACATCACTTGCTAACCTCATTCATTTCAGTCTCGGAATCAAATTAGGATAGGGAAATGAGCCACCACTTACCTTTAGATGATGGATGTGGGGCGCGAGCACACAGAAAAGACACAAACACAAATAATAAAGAAATTTTCGGGAGAAAAACCCTTCATCAACGAGAGAACATTATATTAGCTCCTGCACCACAGTTATAGCCTAGGAGATTATAGATCCTAAAGGACGCGCACCACAAGTATAGCCTAGGGGCCTACAGATCCTAAATGCAGCCTTGAGGGCATGATAGGAGTTTCGGGATGGTTTCATTGAGAATTATACAGCAGGAGTAATACATTTCTGTGAACATCTTTTCAACGAGAAGCTTTTCTGTGACAGGAAAAGGGTTCAGCAAATGTATGAGAACCTACAGGAAACAGAAACAGCTAGAAAAAAAAGGTTGTTCATTGCAAAAACTGGGAAGAAGAAGCTTTTTAGCATGCTTACTAAAATGATAAATTCAGTAATGTGGAACTTTGGATACTTCACTGCTAAGTTTTGTCTGCTTCTGAATTATTATAATACTAAAAATGTGAAGATCATTGAAGTTTTTGTACTTTTAAGGGTTATTTGTCTTTTATATTCATAACTGCTAGTCATCATAGTACTAAAAATTAACACGAAGGTAAACTCTGACTTTTTTTAGCTGCCACAATTCTCTTGACTAAATTGATGCAGTGCTCCCTCTCTTTTCTCTTCTCTCACTTAGCTCTTTTATTTCAGCATATCCCTTACAATCTATGTTCTAATTACCTGCTCCATATGTTCTAATCTCTGTCTTCCTCTGCAGTTCTTACCTTCAACTAACAAATTATATAAGCTGCATGTGTTAAAATGTGACCCACCATCCTACCTTTTCTTTCTGAAAGAATCTTTCACAAACCTCTTTCCTCACCCATACTTTCCAAAACACATTCATTTTTCTGTCTACTTAATTTTCAGCACCACATTTCAAATGATTCAATTTTCCTTCTTTCTGGTAATCTTAAGCTCCAGGCTCCACAAAGACTTTTAAAAAGTTCATAGATCAGTATTTGAAGTTAAAAGACTTCCCTTTTTCAGGAAAACCCTTTTCG
Organism: Vandiemenella viatica; assembly: GCA_031002005.1. NCBI lineage: Eukaryota > Metazoa > Arthropoda > Insecta > Orthoptera > Morabidae > Vandiemenella > Vandiemenella viatica. The sequence goes on from JARYHS010008074.1 coordinate 112,899,849, forward strand.
CTAGTTCTACTTTGCTTTTAATTTTATTCCACCTTTGGCCATCAGTTGTAATTTTATTTATCAAGTAACAGAATTCACTTATTTCTCCTATTATATCCAGTCCTATTTTATATGTATTCTATAGTTATTGCTATTGTTTGCGTTATGTTTTATCACTTTTGGTTTAGACCAAAATCTTCTTTTGGCAATCAGCAACTTCTCAATATCCACTAGTGTTCCGCTAACAGGACAATGGAGGGTGAAGAGAACCATGGGAGTGTACAAGATGTATATTGGTGGAAGAATTGGGGGAATTGCATGAAAGGGAAAAGATGACCACAAATTGGCACTCTATTTCAGTCGTAAGGGTGTGGGAAGATTTTTTTTTCGTAGATGAATTTAGTAAAGGGAAAAAGTTGGTGGGAAAAGGAAAGGGGAAAAATGGATGTGTAGGGAAATTGTCACTGTAGTAGGCACTCCATTACACTTAAATTACCACAAATCATAGCATACTGATTTTTTCTTCTTGAACTCTTGTGCTACATTTTTTTTTTCTTTTATTGTCTTTATTGCTTTCTCTACACGTCAGTTAAATATTAATGCGGATAGACTACATCATTGTCACATACCATTTCTAATTGATATGTTAATTGTGATAGTGACACTAACACTGTATAAACACCTTAGAATTTGGTTAAATTCTATTTTTCTTGGCTAAAGGGCATAAGGGAGGAGGTAAGTCTTCAGAATCATAAAAAATTTTATCCAGTAACTACAGGACATGGGAGACACGATTCATGCAGAAGCCGATACTACAGTCTAACTCAGAACATAAGCAATAAAGTATTTTGACACATAATACAAGCCCTAAATAAACAACTAATAATAGTAAGTAGCCTTTAAACTAACCTGAACCTGTGAAATCCATAGTTATCCAACTTGTAAACAGTTGATTTTGGTTAGGGGGCATCCACAAATTACGTGAGGTGTTTTTTCCGGATTTCTGGACCCCCCCCCTCCCCCTTGGTGAGATTTCGTGAGATCTGGCCGGACCCCCCCCCCTCTGGTGAGATCAGGTCCGTGAGAACCCCCCCTAGAAATCGCACTCGAAACTTTTGTAGACCTTTTTTTTTTTTGGCTCTACTATGCCCAAATTTTTCGCAAAATCTCACGTGAGATTTCCGTAGACCCCCCCTCCCCCCTGGTGAGATTTGGTGAGATTTCGCCGGACCCCCCCCCTATTTCACCTCACGTAATTTATGGACGCCCCCTTATGTGACTATATCACTAATTCTCAACACTTTTCGATGCAGTAAAGTATTTTTATAATAATAGTAATCTGAAAGAAAGCTAAATTCACTAAAACCCAATAGTTTCAGACAGTATAAATAAAGTAAACATAATGTTAAACACTTCGTTGAACACACTTCATTCAACATAACAACATGTTTTCGGTAATTTCCAGAGCTAAAAAGTAAATTTTATGTAAGAGTAAAGAACCTGGTACAACATATTAAAGTTTTAATGCATTCCATTCAGTATAACGAATATTAAATCCGTTTTAGAATAATGATGTCGTAAGTAAGAACGTGCTAAATTTCAAAATTAAACTGTGAACAAATAAGACCACTTCAGGGAACAAAATAACTTTTAAAACATATAATAAAATAAAGAAAAATTCAGCTAATAACACTTGTTCGAAATAAGCAGCATATAATTAACGAGAGACTAGTTTTTTTTTTGTTTTTTTTGTTTTTTTATTTTTTTTAACATGTCTACCGTATAGTATTCACCTCCGTTTTTGTGATGTTAAAAACTTCTATAATACACCACCGATAATAATAAAAGTTACAGTTTTTAAATCAGGAGCAATCACAGAACAAAATGACAGAGGTTTATACACAATAATTTATAATCCAGCAGAAATTTCTAAAATTATGGAACCAAGTACCACCAAGGGGATTTACCAACATTTTTCAGGAAGTCAGTTACTATTATGTACATGCATTATAATTTTTTACAGTAAACTGAGTAAATTTAGAAATAAAGCCATCATAAACTCGACAAACCTACACATCACATACTATTCACTGTAAAATTCTGAACACTGGGAATAACAAAATTTTGACAGACAATTTTGGATGGCGACTTGCTACAAGTGCTTAGCATGGAAAGGTATATAATGCGGGACGGAGGCAGTCCGGGAGGCCTTGTATTTTATGTCGCGAAGCAGGCAATGTGTTAGATAGTTTCGTGAAAGCCCTTTGGTGGCTCTTGTGTCGGTCAACGGTCTTGGTTGCTGGAAGAACTTCAGTTGGTAGTACCATGCGCTACCGGTAACCATGATGGAAATTTTCTTGTAGGACCGTGGTGTAAACAGTGACTATGAAACTTAAATTCAGAGTTTAATGGGGTTTAGTATGGTATTTATTCCTCTTCATGACTTGCGATTTTTGGAGACATTCAGTCTGAATTAGCCATTTCAACTGTAAATGTGACTTTGAAATATATTGAAAATTTTTCATAAAGTGAACAGTGCATATTTTAGTAGTGAATAGTAACCTTTTCTTTCCTATAAGGGAAATGGTGACCGTAATGCATTACAGTTTATTTATCCAGACTCACTCATGGTTATACAGTTTTATTCAAGAAAATTTTGTCAGAGCTTAAAGCAAGTTAGAGGTTACTTAAGGAGATTAAACCGATACTTCACCACGGTATGTGGTTTTGTCCCTTACAACTGTGTAAGTTGTATTGTTAGAAATCTATTTGGAGATCAGGGAAAGAGCTTCTCTACATGAACAGAGATGAGTAGACTAAAAAATTGAAAATGGAACCTGAGGATATTATGAGGAAAAATAAAAATCCTGAAGGGACTGCTATAAATAAAACGACTACAGGCGTATTAAAGATACACCATTGTACCGTACCTTGAAATATTATTTAGACTAAATGAAATGTGGAGACTTTTTGCTTAGACACTCAAATAATTAAATTCAGTAAAGGGCAAAAGTCGACAATGGGGAAAATTTCACTCAAAGATTTTGAAATTAAAATAGTTGATCAATATGAAAGTAGGTGAGTAGGAAAATTACAACAATGATTAATTAATTACTGCAAATCAGTGTCAATTCAGTCAATGCTGACAGGAGATCAGCAGATTAATTTTACGTGTATTACCTAAGAATTTTTTTGAGCTGTTGAGAGATGGGATTTAATATCTTATATGTTTCCTGTATCAGCCATAAATACCAAATGTATAGCCATTCAGGCTTTGTTATCTAGCCAACAATTCCATCAGATGTGAATAGTTAGATTTTTATTTATGCAGACATTTTTAACCAATTAAATATCCAAAAACTAGTAATAACCTTGAAATCTTCACCCGAAGATGAAATCGGAGAGTGGCTTCAAAATGTTGTGTCAGATTGGTGTGCTCCTCTGGTGGAAGTCCCGAGAACTTTTCATACAACCTCGAAATACTTCTTTAACATGTAACATACAAAAAATATTCCAGTAAATCATAAAAAAAATGATATTTCCAGAACATAGATTTTTGTGTGCATTTAAGATGAGAAAGATTTATTTTTTGAATGCTTTCTTTTAAGGCAGACCCTCATATTTCAAGGATTATAGGGAATAGACGCTTGTTAGCACTAAGTTCTTGATATGGTCTCTAGGTCTTCTGTCCATTGCTGAACATTTTCCACATCTTAATATGCACCATGAATTTACAAAACGGAAGTAATTAATCTCAACATCCAAAAGACTTAAATATTTCACATTAATTATGGTTTTTTAATTATGTAGGTAATCAAGTCTTTATGTTTATTTACATGTAATATTTATGAGCTTTTGAGGGTATAATTTTAGTAATTTTAATAGTCACAGTATTCCTGCCTTTCAAGTTGTACAGAATTCAATAATTTGCTTTATTATTGCACAGTCTCAAATTGTTGTAGTCAAAATTCAGGTCATTGTACTAATTCAGATAATCTAAATGACATAGTTCCTGTAATTATTTAGATGAGCTTAATGATTATGACTGGATTATTTCTTAATCACATTATGAACTACAAAGGATCTTAATGTATAACATATATTGCTTTGTACGGTGTGAAACGTTTTCTGCTGCATTGTCATTTTAGTTTCAGGCGTGGGGAAGGACAACTACTTGCCTTTTTTTAATTCTCTCTTAATTTCATTATCTTTTTTTAATTTTTTGACATTCAGAGTTGCAGTTATTTCTTTTGAGGTTGTAACTGTACCTGGTTGTCTGATTTGTGTTTCTGACGCACCCCCAGGGTCTAACATGGCCGGCTATGTATGCCATTGTAGGCCACTGGATTCCTGCTGTTGAGAGGAGTCGCTTCATGTCTTCTTTCCAAGGTTATTATTTTAATCTTTACTCAATGGGAAACATAGGAACTGTATAGATGTTTGAGAGTCGAATATCTATTCAGTAATTTACCTGTAATTAAAGCAGAAGCTTATTAATTGATAATTTTTCTGTTCGATTGTTATTGAAGCTAAATGTATTGAATTATAATAACACAGTTCAAACAATGTATTTATCAAATTAAATATATTAATTCATTGTTAATAATTAGATGTCAAATCCTCGGTGCCTCAAATAACTCGCAAAGTTTCTTTTTGGACCTCCAGGATTCAGTTTTGGAATTGGCCTGACATATCCATTATGTGGATTTATCATTGCACACTTTGGATGGCGTGCAGTATTTTATACAACAGGCTCTATTGGGGCTCTGTGGTGTATACTTTGGTGGCTGCTGGCATTTGATACACCTGCTAATCATCCTCGTATCACAGCAGCAGAAAAATGCTATATAGAATCAAACGTCGGGAATACTGTTGTAGGTGCCAAGGTGAGTACTCTGAGCCGCTACAGAAAAAATTAGATTAACTTATTTGCAGCAACTAATACATATTATTTACAAACATCCTTGCATGATCTGTAAACTTAAATTAAGCGTAGTACACAAAAGTTTTTTTTTTTTTAAAAAAAATAAAAAAAAAAGAAGAAGAAGAAGAAGAAAAAAAAGATCATAACCACAAGCACTCAATATCAGAAAATTTAATGTGTCTTCTTGCAGACTTCACAGAGCCATAGCTCAACTAATGCAAGTGAACTACTCATGTAAGAGGTTGATGGCAAGTGTTCATAGATGTGTGCACACTAAAAATTACCATGTAAATCGTGTGAATAGTGAAAAGTGACTGTTGGTGGTAAAGTAAGGATAGCATTAATGGGAGGTGGGAAAAAAACATCTGTGAATTTGCATGCATTGGGTCAAGTTAGGGGATTGAGGGATAAGGAAAGGATATATGTATCTTTTCGTAACAGGAGAAAATTTTCACATTTTCTTATTTCTGTTATCTAGCTGATGTGTGTCATGTTAAAAACAACAACATTTTTTACTGAATGTTATAAATATAGATTCATTGGACATGCAACTGTTGTAGTAATTAAATGGGGACATTAACTTAGGACCATTGATTCTTGTGCATATTGAGGTAATCTGTCATAGCCAGTATACCAACAGCAAGATCCCAGATTTCAGATTATCAACTTGAAATCATGGCTGAGTAGCCATGTTCCTCCCATTATGATATATTATATTTCTGTGTTTATTGCTAAGGACCTTCAAAACAGAGAACAGGTTTCATCACTGAAAATGAAATCTGTTGTTTCTAAATTCATTTTTGGCAACAGTGGAGTAGGAAGAAATAAAATGAAGTGATATTTGTTTGGAAAGGTAAATTATACCCATCCATCCACTTGCTAAACTACACATGGATCTACTCTTATTCCCACATTACCTGCCTTTACGGAGACATCTCTGTTCATAATGGCCACTTACACACCTCTGTCCACTTCAGACCCACAAACCTACAACTATAATATTGCAGAAAATGCTCCATCCTCTACAGCCTAGACATCACAGGCATATGCATCTGCTCTGACTATGAATCCTTTACCCGTTACAGTCAGAAACGGACACAGGCCCTTTTATCTTGTAAACATTCTCTGGAATTGGTCCACAAAGAGATATACTGAGCTAAAAACTGTCCACCACATCAAACAATACAACCCAAATCCAATCGTAATCCTCTCATTTTCACACTATTTTCTTCTGGCCTGGAATCCCTGAACGAGATCCATTGTCATGGCTATGACTTTCTCAGATCTTTCCCTTAAATGTCTCACATTCTCTTGACTTCCTTGCCCACAGCGCCTTGCATCACTTTTAACAGGCCACCCAAACCCGAAAAACATAATGCTTATAAAACACTGAATGGCTCCTTTCCTTGTAACAGTCCAATTACTCTGCTTATAGTTCTAATGTATTTATCAAATTTCCTGGCTATGTGTGTTAGGAGAGTGTACATTTTACATATAATTTTGACAACATATTAATTATTTAATAATGTGTTAGAAAGTTTAAGTTTCCAGATATAGGATCTGTTTTGTGAGACTAGAAACATTTTACTACAGAATAAAAATGCATTTGGGACCACACCATCCCACCACCTTTTCACCAGCCCTGTCACTGGGGAAAGCTTACCAATTATACGACACACCACCTGCGAAACCTCCCAAGTAGTATGCCAAATATTGGCTTCATAATTATATAGGTTTGACCACCAATCCTCTAACCATAAGAATGAATGGCCACCCACAGATTCACATGGAATCCAAAGTATGCAGTAGCTGTTTATACCATCTCTCATGAAATGAATAGTTTCATCTCTTGTTTCACAGTACATTCTATCAGAATCCTCCCAAAGTAATACCTGTTCACTATTATTATTTTTATTTATGTGTACATTTTTCTCATCCATTCCTCGCATCCATCCTTACTATCTAAATTGAATCACCTCTAACCAGATGTGTTTAACTTTATATTGTCTTTGGTTTAATTTTTTTAAATGTTTTATTTATTTTTGTTTATTTGTATTTTATTATTATTATGTTATATCAGAGTACTACATAACATCTATGTCACCTCCTCAGCCTTTGTCAACGTTAGAGAACCAACCACTGAGTTCCGCATCGAAAGAGGTGTTAAGCAAGGTAATCCCGTCTCTCCAAAATAATTTTCAGCTGTCTTGGAGATGTCAAACTAGAATGGATGGAAAAGGGAATTAGAATCAATGGCAAAAGACTTTATAGCTTGAGATTTGCTGATGTCATTGTGACCTTGATGAACTCCAAACCTTGGTTACTAACCTTACTTCTGATGTAAAGCAGTTGGCCTAAGAATGAGTATTTTTTTTTTTTTTTTTAAATATGTTTCACAAATGGGCCACAGAAGGTAGTGAACAACTAGATAATGAATATTTAGAAAATGTCAGTGAGTACATTTATCTTGGCCAGCTTGTAAATATGAGAAGTGATGTAAGACCCGAAATTTTCCGTCGCATCAAGCTGGGATGTCAAGCATTTGCGAGGCATTCTATTATCCTGAAATTTAAAATGACCACAAATCTGAAGCAAATAGTCTATGACCAGTGCATTCTTTCTGTGCTGACATGAGGTTTCAATACCTGGACTTTAAATGAATTTACAAAAGTTAACTGCCCAAAGAGGTAAGGAGAGGTCAATGCTAAGCTTAATAAGAAAAGACAAGAAAAGAGCAACTGACATTATGTTAGTTACAAAGGTCACAGACATCTTAGAGAAGACAGCATGCTTGAAGTGGCAACGGGCTGGCCATATTGCGTATAGAAAAGACCAGAGGTGGACAAAAACAGTGATAGAATGGAGCCCCAGAGATCACTCCAGACTTAGAGGAAGACCACCAGACCGATGGGAAAAGGATATACACAGGATTGTCAGAGTTAACTGGCAGAGAATTGCCCAAGATCGTGTGACCTGGAGGAAACTGCTAAAGTTAAATCTGAAATCATGACTCTAAGAGGTCAGAAAATGATTAAACTGGCTGATAATGATATTATTTTGCTCTTTCAACCAACCAGAAATCAGATTTGATGTTTAGCAATGCTCAGGTATCGTCCGACATCCATAATTTAAAGTTAAGTGGTGGTCAATTTCCCAGTCCTAATCTGTAATTCTGGTAGAAACAATAATTTATAACTGTGGAGGATTTGCTGCTCCATTGGTAATTACCTAATGATCTACTTACATTCCTTACTCATATTTGGTTTTTATTCTCTCATAAATTACCATGCAGGATTTAACACCTTCATTGGCAACTTATTCCTGTTTCTTAATTGTGTTTATTTTCCTCATTAGGGCCACTACTGACAACACGGTCACCAGCTTCCTGATGTTCCAAGAGCTAAGTGTGAATCAGCCACTGTGGCTTGTTAGGTCTTGAACATTTAACCATAGAGAGAAATGTTTGTGTTGCCATCTGTCTGCCAGATGTGTAACTTGGGTTTTGTATTTTTGTTTGTGAAATACCTAGTTTAGGAGGAGTAGATCTGGTACCATCCAAACATTCACCTAGATGATTGTGGAAAACCACTTAAAAACTACGAGTGGGGATCAGAACTCAAATCTGTTGTACTTCCTGATCCATTGTGATGTCACTTTAATGTGAACAACCACACTGACGGATTTGGTTTGCTTCTATTATTATAATTAAAACTTTTAGTATCATTATAATTTTTGTATCCACCATAGTGGCTGCATGCGTTAATGTTCCACTGCACTGGATTGGGGAATTACAATTGGTCGAGGTTCAATTCTGGGACCGGCTGTCCTGATTGCGGTTTTTAGGTGGTCATCTGCGGTCGCCTAGGTGAATGCTGATATAATCTCCAATATGTGCCTTGTAAACTACAAGTTTCTAAAACAAAAATACATTTATCACACACACATTTCACAGACAAAAGGTAACACATTTGCTACACTATCAAAACTACAACAGGCCTAGCAAATGGATAGTGGATGGAGTCATGGTTTAAAATAATCACAGCCTCAGAAATAGAATTTTTGACCCACAAAAAATTCAATGGTAAATAAATATTGCCATTTCCAGTAATATTATCATTCCATAGTAATCCTTTTCTTACTTCATTATCTCTCTAACTTCCCTTGCTTCATCTGCAGTGATCAACTAATCCATTTACAATAGTGCATCAGCCAACCTTGCCATATGTTTTATATTCCTCACACATGATTAAGCATTAATGGATTCTCCAAAATGTTGTCTCACTCTCACTCTCTCTCTCTCTCTTTCGTGCAAGTGATAGGATTTACTTTTCTTATTTGTCCTAATTCTGTTTGCTTAGAGTAATTACTCATAAAAATTTAGGAATTACTGATTACTTATATTTTTATTTTTGTTATATATAATATTCAATTCTGCTTCGACTAACATACAAATAATAAATATTTTTGACTCTCCTTGTCCCTGTTTTGCCTATCCCTTTTTGTTATTTATTTTATTAGTTTAGTTTTATTACTATTTAAATTTTTTGTGTTCAGTATGATCACAATGGTTTCATACCTTATTTAGTTTGGATTCATTTTTTTTTTGTTCCCTTTTGGGCCCGCTCCTTGATCTGTCTGTTTCAGGGTTTACCTGTCCCCTGGAAAGCAATTTTTACGTCCATGCCAGCATGGTCAATAGGAATTACCACTTTTGGAAGAATATGGGTGCATTATACATTTATCATTCCAGGACCACTGTACATGAAGACAGTTCTTGGCTTCAGCATTCAAAAGGTGAAATCTTAAATAATTTCTTTTTGTGCATTTGCATTGGTGTTAACCACATTTCATAAAAAATTTTAGTGCTTATATACTCGTATGCTGATGATGAGAATTAATTAATTTAAGAAATGAAAATGAAGGAGGATAGGGAAAGCAAATGAATCGCTTACATGGATGAAGGCAGGAGACAAAGCAAACACATAAAGCCTGACATATTCTATAATAGTTTGGTACAAAATCTTATTCTTGCACAAGGATGAGACAAGTTCATTGGATCAGGCATGTACATATCAGAACACTGTAAAATGTGTTGATCTTTATGTGTTTATTGCTGCCTTCATACCTTGATCTGTGGTAAGTTATGGGTTTACTTTCACTTACCATGGTCACTTCCATGTAAGTAAGGAACCAATGAAAATAGTCACAAATAGTATACCCTTATCATTGAATGAATAACGTTTTTATGTGCAACTGTTGCCAGTAGTTCCTGCATATGTAATTGTTTTTTTTTTCTTTTCTTTTCGTCTTCTTTTTTGTGGGTGAGAAGTAAATCATGTTTGAAACTGTAATTCATTATAGGTCTTGAGTGTAACTTATGAGAGAAATTGAAATATTTTGATGCCCGCATATTAACATGTTAGAGGATATCAATAGTTATAATGCATCAAAAATAAAAGCAACAAAAAAATTTATTATGGCAATAGATGATAGTTGTATTATTATTTTGTGATGTTGAATATTTAAAAATGATTTTCCAATTCTTGCATTCCTCAAATTTTTACTGTGCACCCTATGTAACTAGTCTAGTTCTAACATTAATGTAGGATGCTTGAAAATAAATTCACATCATTATTGTTTCAGAATGGCCTGATGTCTGGAGCGCCATTCCTATGTAGCTATGTGTCATCTGTTTTCTTCTGTTATTTTGCTGATGTACTGGTCAAACGCAACATAATGACACTAACCAATGTCAGGAAGCTGTTTACTGCGATGTGTAAGGCAGATTTTTTGTTTGTTTAAAGATTATAACTTACAAGGTGTGTTAAAAAATAACAAGAATTTTCATATTTTTGAAAAGAATTTTATTTATTCTTGTACATCAATGTTATCCCCTTCAAAATAGTCCCCTTCAAATATTACATACTTCTTCCAATCCCCAAAACAATCTTTGGGATAGTTTTGAGCTCTTTCAGCAGTTCACTTTTAATCTCATGTATGCTTGTAAAACGATGGCTCTTCCAGGTTCTCTTTATTTTTGGGAACAGAAAAAGGTCACACAGGGCCATGTCTGGCAAATATGGAGGCTGGGCATCATTACAGGTTTTTTTTTTTTTTTTTTTTTTTTTTTTTTTTTTTTTTTTTTTTTTTTTTTTTTTTTTTTTTTGCAAAACATTTATGAACAAGCAACAGTGTGTGAGCAGTTGCATTATTGTGATTCAAAAGCCATGAGTTGTTTTGCCACAAATCCGGGTATTTTCTCCGGACTGCTTCATGCAAATGGCACTGAACTTGAAGGTGGAATTCCTTATTGCAGCAAGAAAAGATGGTGCTCTATGCCATTAAAACTGAAGAACACAGTGAGCATAACCTTCACATTTGACCAAACTTGTCAAGCTTTTTAGTGTCTTGACCATCCAAAATGCCTCCACCAGGACGATTGAGCCTTAGTTTTGACATCATACCCATAAACCCATGTTTCATCACCTGTTATGACACGTTACAATAGTTACGCATCATTTTTGATCTCATTTAGTGTTTCCTGAGCAACTTCCATTTGCCACTGTTTTTGTTCGAAACTCAACATTTTTGGAACAAATTTTGCTGCAACACATTTCATTCCCAAAACAGATGAAACAATTTCATGGAATGAGTCAATTGACATGCCAACATTATCAGAAACTTTTCTAATTGTGATTCAGTGATCATTCATAATCATTTCTTTAACTTTTTCCACATTTTCATCGGATATTGATGTTCTAGGACGACTCATACGCCCATCACCTTCAGTGTCATCACAGCCATCTTGAAAATGCTTCTACCATTCATAAACCCTTGTATTACTCATAGTTGATTCACCAAAAGCAATATTTAACATTTCTAAAACTTTGTTGCACTTAATTCCATTTTTCATAGCAAAATTTAATGCAAATTCTCTTATCTATGATTTATACAAATGAAAAATCTCTGATCGCATCAAAACATGTGTTATCCTTTTAACAGTTGACAAGAGTCTAAACATCCTATATAACTCAAAATGTACAGATACTTTTAAGACACAAAAACGAAAAAATCGTGGCAGTCAGACCAATATAAACCGTGAAATTTTAAAATTCCTGTTACTTTTTTAACACACCTTGTACATTGATAGTATTTGTTCTAAAATGAATCCTTTAATTTTATTTTTTAAGTTTTCTTACTGCCTTACTTGTGATAAAATTTAAAAATATTTTAAATTAATATTTTGAAAATAATAATTTTGATTGATGTTTGTAATATATGTATTTTTTGTTTTAAACATTCAGTGTACATTTAAAATTTTAATTTAAACATTTCCCCCTTTCTGCATTGTTCTATACATTTTTAAATTTTTGTAACAGGCATTGGAATCAGATGTGAAATAACTAAATGTATGAAAATTTGTCCTTAAAATTCATGTCAGCAGTTTTTATTTATTTGTTCTGGTGCCAATTTCCCCAGACACCCATTTTCTATCTTTATTGGATGTCTACTTTGCCCTATAAAAATTTTAAATTCTTGTAACATGTTTGGTAAATTATTAATCACTTCCCTGAATAATTTATTCCAATACTCGACTTTCTTACCCACGAAAGAATTTTCTTACACCTTTATGCCTGAAATCAAATGCCAACTAGTGATCCTGGTCATCTTTTCCCTTCCATGACCACTCTTAATTCCCCCACCAATATCTTTCCAAGTCTCATTACCAATATGTGTCTTGTACGCTTCGAACACTCTCTTCCTTCTGTCTATCACTCATTCTCATTCTAGCTCCTTTATGATATCAGTTGCTGATAGAATTTCAGTCTGCCTTTGCACTGTTTCCAGTTTCTGTCTTTGATTCTCAAAATGTGGATCCTATACTACGTCACCATATTCAACCAATGCTCTGCCAAAGTTTTGAAACTCAAATACCACATTTTTCTAGCAGACCCCTTAATCACTTTCTCAAATAAATGAGGGTGTTTGAAACCTTTTCGTGCTGAATGTGTCCTGCCCTGTTGAATTTATTATCAAATGTTATTCCAAGTTATTTACTTTTCAAAGTATTTAACAAGCAATTCCTTCCCCACCCTATAATGATAGTCAACATTTAGTTTTTTATTTGTGTATCTAATAAGCTAACTCTTCTTTGAATTAATTTTCTTTATGCCATGTTAACTTACCCAGCTAGATATCCTGTCCAGGTCACCCTGCAGCAGCTGTTCAGTCATCTCTCATTTTGATCCTATTATACAGCATTGTGACATCTGCAAATAACTTTTGACTGAAAACCACTAACACAATCATTCATTACAATAATGAGTAGCAATGGTGGCACACCCATTTCCACTTCTTTTGATTCTGCGTCTCCTACCTTAAACTCTTTGCTTTCTACCATTTAAGAATTCTTTTATCTAGCAAATCACTTTTTCTTCCAATCCAATTCTTTATTTTCCACTATTTTATGGATCACTCTGTAAAATGCCTAAGAAAGATCTAATGCTACATATCCCTTGTCTGTTTCATCAAAAATATCTTGCTTATAGTCTATTTATTGAGATTTAAATGAATATCCTTGCCTAAATCCATGTTGTTGATTTGCAAACCAATTTCTTTCCTCTTAGATGTTTCTGATGTGGTTGCATATCAATTGCTCCTAATTTACCTGGCACCGATTGGCCTGTAATTTTCAAACCTGATTGTCACTGCTCCTTTATCGACACTTTTTTTAAGCAGCAATGATGATGCCATTCTGTTTGTTTTCGTAGCAGCAACTATACAGACTCCATCTAAATAACATTTCAAGATAAGGTACAATGTATTATCCTGCTATCTTTAAGACATGTGTAATAATATTATCTACATCACCCCCTGTATGTTTTTTTTTAGCTTCCTTAGTTTTTTTGTAATTACCTCATGTTGAATTTCAAATTTTTTAGTCTCCTCATTTTTACTCACATTTATATCCTCCCAATCCTGAAACATTGTTCCTAATGGTCAATCAAACAGTTACTCTGCCTTTTTATAATACCCATTAATTTCTTTTCCATCTGTTTGTCAGCTGACTTGGGTATCTTTTCAATACAAATCTGAGTTTGATTTGCTAACCAGTAACTTCATACATAGGGTGTTTTCATACACACTGGCACACTGGAGCCAGCTCCTGTGCCAGCACCAGATGCAATGTAATTAAAGTAGAGCTTTCACACATAGTTCGGTCTGATCTCTGGTAACTGCAGCCAGCGTTGAACTCGACAACCAGATGCTGGCCCAATTCTGGCCCTTTCCTTATCCACTCTTGTTCACACTGGTGCCAGTGATGGAGATATTGTTATATGAACTAATCCCAGTCACAACAATTTTCCTCATAATTTTGTAATAATGAGTAACTACTCACACAATACTGTAGCATCAGTTTGTGGGGATTAGACCTTGTTTGAAGGGTAAAACAGCCGGTTATTTCAAAGACAGAGTACGAAACCTGAAGGCGTGAAAAGAGATGTATATTTCTGAAAGAAGATTTTGAAGGGGGAAAAAAAAGATCAACTGAATGTTGATAAGTTATACTTTTATTTTTACACAGTTGATTTTGTTAATTTGCTACAGCAATGCACCCTCAGTACTGACAAATTATCTGTAAGCAGATACCACAAATAATTACACAACCAGATTTACAATTTTGCTTATTCCCAATCTGTAGGTATCATGTTACTAAAGGTTGCTCCTGTAGCAAGATACTTAAAAATAAAAAGAAGAAATGTAACAAATTTAAACTTTTTTGTGCCTTATTTATAAATTCTGTTTGGTTCCATTCCATTTGCAGTCATACCTTTTGTATAATATAAAAAAAATAGTAATTGAGTAAAATTATTGAATGAAATAAAAACACAGCAGAATATTTTCATACTTAATTTATTTCATTGTTTGCCTAGTTATCCTTTTTATATTTGAGTCAACAGAGGTTAAATCAAATACTGTGTGCTAACTAAATATTTTCTGTAGTTCCTTTTAAGGTGTAATAATCTAATAAGGTTGGCGCCGGTTCCGGTTTTGCCGATGTGTGTAAAAATCCCCTCTAGCTGCCACCGGAATCTGCTCCATCACTGACTCTGGCTTTGCTAGTGTTTGTGAAAATGCCCTTATATACATAAATATCTGATATTATAGTTCAGTCGCTACACCTATTGACTAATCCTCTCAGTTAGCACCTGTAATGCTTGATGAGATATGATTCTACATGCTTTGCTCATTAAGTAGTGCACACTTGATGTGTGAACCTCTATAGATGCACAGTAGTAGTGCAAGGTCACTATCTGTACACAACTTGCTTTGTACAGAGTATGTATAATGTGTTTCTATAGACTTCTGTTCCTTCTGGTTATCATTAATATACTGACCGCTGAGCACTTCAACTTCTCTTACATGTAAAGTAGATGCAGCAGGTATGACTACTTTTTGACCAGTATAACTCCTTGATATTTGATCTGCTGTTCAAATTGGATGTTTTGTTCCTGAGATTTGTATCATTGGTAACTTACTGGTTCAAAACTGCCTCACCTTCATTTTTTCCGGTGATAACTGTAGCTTCACGAGCACACTGTAAGGCCTGTTTGGACTAATTCATACTC
Organism: Vandiemenella viatica; assembly: GCA_031002005.1. NCBI lineage: Eukaryota > Metazoa > Arthropoda > Insecta > Orthoptera > Morabidae > Vandiemenella > Vandiemenella viatica. The sequence goes on from JARYHS010008074.1 coordinate 112,915,383, forward strand.
TTGGAGACCTGGATGGATAACCACTGCATTATCATCTTGTTTTTTGGATTTCCAGCTCATGGCCAGAGACAGAACATGCATTGTATTGCTTCTGCCCCATGTTCTCATATTCTATGCCAATTGTTCTCTTTGACTACTACCACCAGTTGTCGTCTGCATGATCAGTTAAGTTCCAGGGTTTCTCTTCTTGATCCTGAAGTATCTTGTCTATTACAGTGTTTGAGAGAAAGGGTCGCAGATTGAAACTTGCAGACACCTCCTTGTAATTTGTGTGTTCATTGTACTTTTGTTGGAGGTCACTTTAACGTCTTTAGCTGTCAGATAGACATCCACCAGTTTTTACATATAGCCAAAGCAGTCTGTTCTCTTGAGGTGTCACATGATGCTTGGCCACCAAAAATTGTTAAATACACCAAGAAAGATTTTTCTATTGCTATAAGAAATAACCAACACCTGCTTCTTGAAATACGGTTTCATCATCTTTTAATATGGAAATGTCTGTTTGCTTCCCACAATAGTGGTCAGTTGATCTTTCATTTGTAACAAACCACTGTCAAATTTCAATTGCTCTTAACTATTAATGAGGTAGCAGTGATTGAGTTAATGTATTTGAGCCTTTATGTATTTGTTTGCACTGGATGTGGTTCGTTTTTGGCATAATCACATGCATGTAGGTGCATATATGTAATAGTCAGCATTTTACTGTGTGCAAAAATTTAAATTAGTGTGGCTCATTTAGAGATGAGATGTTGATTCAGGTGCCTTTGTGAAGAGTTCATGAAGCACTATTAAGGTCTGAAGTGAAGAAGTAAGTGAAAATTGCTGGAATAAATATAAACATTTATATTAAGTTGCTAATCTCAAAATAATTGACTGCCTCTTCTCAAATGACTGAAAAATATACTTGGAATTATTGAAAACGTGACTGCCAGTCACACGAAAGCACACATCATCGGTCAGTCATATGTACAGTTTTCAATGATTACTTACTCGTGTACAGGTCATACAACAGGCAACAGAGAACAGGACAATGATAATATGTAGGTGGAGTGTGATTCAAGAAAAAAACTAACTATTGTAAGTAGCACTGAGTGCTATCGCTTCGACTGAAGGGCTGTGATTGATGAAGAAACTTGATGATCATTGGTTCTATCATGACTTGAGGGAGGATGGCAAATGAATATCTGACAAGATTCAACAATATTGTACTTAATATTTGGATTTTCTTCGAGTGCTGTGTTATTTGTTTTATAAATAATGCTGCACTCCCAGGAAATCCAAATATTGTCAACAAGGACAGTTGCAGAAGCCTGAAAAATCACAAGACTGTATTGATTGGTATGACACAGTCTACCAACACTGACTCTGCAGTTACACATAATCATTAGTACATAGCCAGTCACTGATTGCAAGGTGAGTGACACACATGTCTGTGCAATAAAGACTGCTCACAACTACCAGAGTTTATTTGCACATTTGCCAGATATATCTATAGATGAAATGCTCCACTGCTTGGACTATTTCACACTGTTGGAGACCACAGTAATGTTGACTTGATTTTTGACTTCCAGTTCATGGCCAGTGACAGCACAATTGGTCTACTGATGACATTGCCATCCTTAGAAATGTTGAATCTGTGTATGGATGTGAGAGGTTAGTGCTTGCATTGGGACTACAACTGATTGAGTAATACATTGATCATGTCTGCATGGTCAATCTAAACCTGCATGGAAAACTAAGATCACACTAGCATCAGTCTACATTCACCCTGATAAGAGGATACAGGACATACACATGCTAATTTCTGGATTGATCGAGTATCAGTTTTAAAATATCAAGATTGATAGCCTTGATGCTTTTGTCATCAATATAAGAGACCTAAAGGTTAACACTGGCAGGGAGAAAGCAGTGCTGCATGATTTCATGCTTGCACACACAGTTCAGTAGTATATCCTTGGTGATTTGTGCTCCTACAACACTAGGCAACACCAATATTACTATAACCTTTCCTATGCTTAAATTTCATACAGAGTGAGATTTACGAATGCTACTTCAGCTACAACAGGCCTTTGCTGCAAGTGACAGAATCATAACAATGTATTTACTATGTAACCATTACACCACTATTGTAATAATAGTATCAAAGCAAATGATAATTAAATCAGGTATTAATGATAAAATTTGTTGTACATTTCATCACAGACATTTTCATAAAAAATCTGCAGTCTGACCTGAATTATGGCCATCCCAATTTTTTATGTTACATTGAAATGTTTTTAATGTTATATGATTTCATTTCCTCAAAATTTCACAAATTTGAAGATTAGTCACTCCATAGTTTGTTAAAACATTTTTCAGGTCAAGTCTGGATACATACAGTGAAATAGAGAACTAGTAATGTACCAGAGTAATACCAGTTCATTAATAAGACAAGATAAAAAAGTTTCAGCACTAAGAGCCAAATAGTTGACTTCAGTGGTAGGCAAATTGATTGAGAGCTTAGTATCCAACATCACAAATGTCTGTGAAGAAAGAAAGTGGTCTATAAATCAGCAAGCAGCATGGGTATTCATGTGAATTGAGTTAATGGGTTGTACACAACATATTTTAAATGAAATGGGATACAGATTGAAAAGGGAAAAGTGTTGTACTGATTTATTAATGAGAAAGAATGGCTTGTACAGATTTTAAATAAATTTGAATATTATCTGGAGAGAATGCACTGGAGAAGTGGTAAGGAATAGTTGTGGGGTTCTGTACTAAATAGAGGGGGTATTGATGGGTAATGAAGGGATGTATGAGGTAAGTCAGAGAATTGGGATAAAAGAGAAGTGGCAACATTTGTTAGTGGTATTCAGGAGATGTGTTCAATTCTTGGTCTGGCTATCAAGTTTCTGCAATACTTAGTTTATTATGTTAGCAATAGCACCAGAACTTTAGTCAAAGGTATCACACTACAATTAATCACGTTTTTAACATTGATAACACTGCTGTTTTTAGATTGTTTTAGGATACAAACTGTTGAGCTATTCCTTGAAACTTTCTGTTTTTATATATATTTTTTATATTATTTCTAAAATGATGGCATTTTGATTGTTTGTGCAGTAGTAAAAAAAATTTTATAGCATTTGAAAATGTAAAAAAAAACTATATGGTTAACAAAAAGTACAGATATTTCTTAATTAATTTCTACTGTTTTTTATTGCTTGATTATTAATATTAAGTTATATGTTTCTTTGTAAATATATGCCTTGATTCAAATTTAAATAAAATATTTTTTGTTAAAAATAATAATATGTACCTTTATTTAAAAAATATATACATCTTCTTAAAGGGCAGCAATTTGTCTTTTTGTCTGGGGTGATATAACTGCTAGAGTGAGCCCTGTTCTCAGGCCTACATTTTGGAGGATTTCTTGCTGTTTGCTTGCATATGCCTATGCTTTTTTCTTGACACTCATTCTCCCCAGCTGTAATGGCCTTACTGAAATGTTAAGTCTGAAATGAAATAAAGAAAGATTGAGTTTGCTTACTTATAGTAGACTATATCCAGACATTATAACACAAAAAATGTTCTTTTTCTGGCAACTTGTAATAATATTATACATTGTTATTCAAATCACATAAAAATATGAAATTGTTTTACTTCTGCAGCTGGATTAAATGGTTCCTGTGCTGTCTGATGGCACTGTGTCCTTGAATTAAATGCTGACATTTTTGGCTAACATGCATCGGCCTTCTTCTAGGTGCTTCAATGTTTTACACACACTGTGTTGTGTTTAGCAGAGAATGCAGGATACATTACATCACAGTGCAGTTTTGCCTAGAAGAAAGTTGAAGCATCAAACTTTCAATATTTCATACTAGGATATGACAGTTTCTGGACAGCCTAGAAACTATAAAATTGTTTTGTTCTTTGTACATTCTCTTGGTTCATAAAATTTTAATTTACAGTTTAATAATTTTATAGTTAAAGTAATTGTTTACTCATAACTATCCTAAAGATTAAATTATTTCCTGGCAGCTCAAATAGTCCCTGGCTTGCTAGTACTGGCCATTGGCTACCTAGGCTGTGAAACTGGTGTGGTTCTATTTGCCTGGTTTCTTGCTGTCACTCTGATCACTGCTTCGTATGCTGGAGCAATGGCCAATGTTGTGGACATTGCTCCAAACCTTGCAGGTAAGCAAATTTATGTAAGGAGCTATGCTTGCAACATACAGGTGTAATAGTTTTTTTTTGGTAAAGTACTAACAACCGGCAATATCAGTTATATAAATTCTGTATTTAAAAAGTCTATTTTGTGATATTAAAGATTAATTTTATATTTTGCAGCTAAACGTATTATTTAAGTGGAGATAAACTTTTAAGATTTTTTAAGATGATCAGAAGAAGTTACGAATGTTTTGTAGCATTTGCATCATTTGGGATACTTTAGTAATATATTTACAAGAGCATACAGGGAATGTAGGATATGTAATTTCTGTAGTCAGCTAGTGGCACATTAACTATCAGCAAAGAAGAGCAATATGGGATGATCAGAGAACAGGTATTTAGTGGTGGATGAAAGTGGGAGAAGTGTCAGGAGCAGTAATTGGAAGGGAAATGATTATCATGGCCATAACTAGCTCTTCATTTCTGGTATAAGAGAGTGGAAAATTTAACTTTTATGTAACTATGTCTTGGATTGGAATAAATTATAAAAGAAGTGCTATATAATTGACACATTATGTTGGAAGAATTTGAAGTAAAGACTGATGTAATATCCATGGAATTTAGTCGAGTGCATGTTAACTCTCTATCTTGTGCTTGTAAATTGTAGATTATTGTTGTTAAAAGTTATTATTGTTTGCTATATTAATTTTAAATGTTAAATTGTTATACATTTTAGTACGGGGATTGTTAGTGATGGTTTTTATTCACGTGAAAATTTGTGAATTGTCATATAGTAGTGTATTTGCGTTTTGAAGGTCGGGTGGAATTATACAGTTTTGATAGTGGGTGTAAATATTGTTTAAATTTGGTTTATTTTTTGCATTCATATTGTGAGTGCTGTTATTAGATGGCTGTGATAAGTGTAGTTAATTACTACTACTTTGTTGTGCTTTAGCTTAAGTCTACTAGTGTTTTGAGATAATTTAGCCTGTCTTTTATAAGGTTAGATTGAATAGATTTTTCTCTCATGTCTTGTTCTTTTTTTTTTTTTTTTTTTAAAATGGTTTCATTTGGATTCATCTCGTGGAAGCGGAAATTCACTAGGCTGTCTACATCTACATCTATGCTCTGCAATTCACAATTACTGTGGGTGGCAGAGGGTGCTAAGCACTAATCCTAATTCAGTGCATTCCAATCCCGAACAGAATGAGAAAAGAAAGAACACATAAATTTATCAGTACGGCATCTTATTTCTCGAATCTTATCCCTACTGTCATTGCGACCTAAATAGGTTGGTGAAAGAAGTATTTCGTTGCACTCACAAAATTAAGGTTTTCGCATATTCTCCAACAAATTCAAACGAAAACGTCGTCGTCTGTCTGCCAAACAATCCCAGCCCAAACCACGTATCAGCTCTGTGAAACTTACATAAGGACTGTAACTAGTGGTCACGAATTGAGTGGCTCTCCTCTGTACCTTCTCCAACGTATCAATCAATCCCTTGCGATACAAATCCCAAATTGCACAACAATATTCCAAATGCGGACGAACTAGTGTTTTGTACGCAATTTCCTTTGTATGAGCATTACAACTTCTCAAAATACAACCTATAAAACGTAGTTTAGAATTAGTTTTACCTATGACTGAAGTTATGTGCAAGTCCCATTTCATGTTGCTTTGTACTGTTACGCCTAGATACTTCAGGGAGTCTACCGTGTCAACAACTGAATTGTTAACTTTGTAATCGTGAGAAAATGGGGTCTTTTTATTACTTATTTTCATTGCCTTGCACTTTTTGCAGTTAAGTGTAAGCTGTCATTTACGGCACCATTCCGAAATAACATCCAGATCACGCTGAATTTCTAAGCAATTGTCAGAGCACCTCACTTCCCTGTCCCATGGTTGCGTAGAGATTGTATTAAAAATTGAAAGATATTAGGACTTGTGCTCCGGATTAGTGCCCTTGAGGTAGAATTGGTTGATGCTAGGAAGGAAATGGCTAGGCTGTGTGAGAGAATAACAAAGATGTCCTGCATTTGAATAGCGCCCATGAAAAAATGCAGTTCTCTTTGGAAGTTGAAAAGAACCAACAGCTTCCTTTTACAGTGGATGGTAATGTAAAAAGGAAAGAGGATGGTTTCCTGGGCCACAGGCTATATCAGAAGCTGATGCACACAAACCACTATTTGCAGGCTGACTCCCACCACTATCTGACAGTAAACTGCAGTATTTTAAAAACTTTAACCATTCGTTCATTTGCAGTTAATGACGAGTTAGTGACGAAGCAGGCATAGCTGCTGAGAAATGTATTTTAAAGGAGACTTTTCTTGCTAATGGCTCCTGTCCAGGTATTTTCAGCAAGTCAATTTGCAGCACTAGGCGCTCAAGTATCACCTCTTACCTCAGCACCGACAGAAGAGATCAGCAGATCAACTGACAGGTCAGTGGCAGTATTACCATACATCAAGGGTGTGACAGATAAGATTGGTCACCATCTAAAAAAGAAAAACATCCGTCCTGTATACAGGGCTTCTAGGAAGATTTCGGATGTACTTGTAAAAATAAAAGACAAAAGGGAGAAATTACAGACACCGGGTGTGTACCAAATACCTTGCAGTTGTGGCCAGGTGTATATCGGTGAAACAGGATGCACCATCAAGGAAAGACGAAATGAATACATAAGGCATTCTAAAAATAATGACATCAGGAAATCAGCCATAGCTCAACATTCAGCTGACAGTGGACTTTCAATTTTATTTGACCAGACCAGCGTAGTAGTCGCAGAGAGCATATGGTGACCCAGACAAGTGAGAGAGGCCGTAGAAATACAAAAGACACCCAACAGCATGAATGCAGATAGCGATCTACAATTTGACCATATTTGGTCATACCTACTGAGTAGGACGCAAGACGAACAACCCTATCCGACCGCCTTCAGTGGGCATGGTAATGTCCATTACATCATGTTAGTGCACACACGCACTCCCGCTGCTATATATAGGTAACAGTGGCAACAAACACAGCAGTCCTCTGATGAAGGCCACAGCACAATGGCCGAAACGTTAAGTTTTAACAAATCGACGCGGCTCCACCCAGAGAACCAAGACAAAACAATGATAATACCTGGCTAGAAAGGATAATCAGTGTTATGCACCTTAATTAGTGGTGTCTTATTATTCAATGATAATATTTCAAGAAAGTTTTCACAGCAGGGCAGGATTATAACTTTTCGTAATCACTGCGCTGCCTCATAAAAATTAACAATTTTTCAAAGATTACTTGCTAAGTTAATGCACATTAAGTATCTGTGGTCTTCAGCTGACACAGATTTTTAGATTGATACAGTCAAATAATATTCTGTACTATATACCACCAAGTTGTTTTTGGAAGATCTTGAGATGCAATGCTGATTTTAAAGTTGTCTGCATTATAGATTCACAATAATGTTATGTGTGTCTATTTTATTTTCACTGTAGGATAACCATTATATTCCTTTCTATTGCTTCTTCTTTTTTTTCTGATTTCTGGCATGGATTTAAGTTCAGAAACTTATGTTTTGTGTTTAACCAGTAATACTAGATTTTATGATATTGCTGAATTAATTAGATGTATAATTAGAAAAAGATCAAAATATTTCCACTGAGATAATTATTGTACTTCACAGGGCCAATATTAGCATTTGCTCAGACAATCCACATGACTGCCAGCTTTTTATCACCACTTGTGGCTGGTGCTCTTCTACAGGAGAGTGTAAGTTCAAATGATTTCTATTCTCTTTCTGTGGAACTTATCTCAGTATCACAACTGATTATTATTATGAGTGCTACATATCTTTTTAAGAATTCTAGGTTTTAGTAATGTTTTGATAGTTTTGAGTAACTTATAATGTGTAACAAACTAGTAATTAATAGTGACACTGTACATAAAAGCAACATTAAAATAATTATTTAAGTGATGTGTATTAATATTTTCAAAATATATTGCTGTGATCAAAGTCAGATGGATTGATTGAGTCAAGTCAGTATTTGTACTTGTGAATTCAATGAATAAAGTGACAATTAAAATGCAATGTAAGAAACATTAGCATGTTCCATCAGGTTTTTTAATGACAAGGTAAAAAAGGAAATCACTCTCTACTCAGAATGTAATTATGATGGCAGTTACAGACAGCCACACATTAGATGGACCAGATACATAAGATTTTATTATTATTTCCATTGCTTGCAATGACGTACTGGACACCAACAATTCTGACTGGCATCGTTGAGGGCAGCAATCTGTCTAAATCTGCAATACAGATCAGAAGACATCCAAACAAAAATAAACAATGTTCTGGTACATTACACGAACAAAGGAAATGTTTTGGAGGTCTGAGCCTTAACCATTGATCTACCAGACTGCTCATTCAGTGGTTATAATACTGTAATATTACTGATATAAAATGGCAATTCAGATATTCAATATTTGGGCAAAAAAAAAATATCTTTACTCACTCACTATATCACAAAGTTTGCTACAAAATCTTGCTATGGATATATCTACAATGAGTTTGGATAGACAATCTTATAACATTGGTATGTGGCTGTTATAAAATCAAGATTGTTTTATTCCATCACATGGCATTAATCCTCAGACTTTTTTGCTGTCATCTATCTTTTGACTGGTTTGATGATGCAGTCCTCCATCCCTTCCTATCTTGCACTAATCTCTTCATGCCAACATACCCCTTACAACTTTCATTAGTTATCTGTTCAAATGTTCTAATTTATGTCTACCTCTACAGTACTTTCCTTCAGCTATTCACTCCACTAACAAATTAACCAATCCTGCATCTCTTAAAACATGACCCACCATTCAGTCTCTTCTTTCTGTAAGACTCTTCCACAAGATTATTTTATCACCCTTCATTTCCAAAACACATTCATTACATACTTTATCTGTCCACCTAATTTTCAGCATCCTCCTATAGCACCACATTTCAGATGCTTCAATTTTTTCTCGCAATCCTAAAGTCCAAGCTTCGCTACCATAAAGTGCTGAGCTCCACACATAGTCTTAAAAAGTTCTTTCTGTGTCCTAGACCAATATTCGAAACTAAAAGACTTTTCTTCTTCATGAAAGCTCTGTTTGCTAGTGCTATTCTGCTTTTAACATCATTCCTGCTTTCGCCATCTATTGTAATTTTACTTTCCAAGTAGCAGAATTCACTTACTTCTCCTATTGCATTTGATCCTATTTTTATATTTAATCTACTATTGTTGGTATCAGTTCTGCTACATTTCACCACTTTTTGTCTTGATTTGGTTTATATATTACGCCAAAATCTACCTTCAGTATTTTGTTCATGTCATTCAGTAACTTCTCAATATCCTCTGCCCGTTCTGCTAACAGGACAATGTTGTCAGCAAATCATAGCATAATGATTTTTTCTCCTTGAACACTTAGGCCACATTCAAATTTTTCTTTCACTTCCTTTATGGTTTCCTCTATAGACATTTTGAATATTAGTGGGTATAGGTTACAACCTTGTCTCATACCATTTTTCACTGATGCATATGTCTCATGATTCACTGCTTTTATAATAGCTACTTGATTCTTCTTTCTTGATATTTTACAGCTGACTTCCTTAAAATTTTGAACACCTTGTGTAAGAACCTTTGAATTTTGGCAAATTCTAGTTTTGCTTAGGCGGGACGTAGAAATTTTGTGAAGTACAGTTTTCAACTTTAAGTAATTTCCCTGCAATCTTGCTCACAGTTGCAATTCGTTATAAAAATCATTTTAAAGTGTAATTATCATATCGGGAAACGTTTAGTTTTAGAGATATTCCCGTTTGTTCAAGTTTTGAAACACGCGATCAGAATAGTGAAATTCTAAGATTTGTAATAACTTTAAATCCAGTAAAGTAACAACCGATCTTTTATCACCAGCTATAGTCAGCACTATCCCCGATATTTTGGTAATAAAATTAAGTAATTCAGCAAAGTCTAATTAGCGATTTTAATTAAGAGAAAATAATAAGCTTTTTTATTAGAAGAGATATCAATTTAAATTTTGTATCAGCAGATAGCCCTAATTAAGACAATTTCATACATATATGGGTTTTCATCAAAAGTTTACGCATTTGACCGGTAATTAAGTTTTTGTAAAATAGATTGTCGCAGATTGTTGTGCACGCGCGTAAAAAGTTCTAGAACTCTTAGGGATTTTACCCAAATTTGAATGTATCACTACGCGGAGTCTTAAACAGCTAAAACTCTAAAATTAATTACTCTAAATTTCTCAAGAGACTGCCGTCGGACTTCTAGTGGATAAGTCCGGATACTGTTGAAGTTTGAACATTTCTAATAGTCGGGATCGTCAAATAAATTTCGTACTCTTTGAGCTACGCGGAGGAAAAAGATGTGATACAGTTGCTGACGTCACTGGTTCTCGTGGTTTCGATAAGAGAGCCGGTCTGTGGCTGTCCGTGGTCTGTTCCGGTCTGTCTGTTCCTGCCTGGCGTCTGTTTCGGTCTGACTTTCGTCGCGCTGGTTGTAACTCGCCATGCGGGCTAGTTCAACCATGTCGTGTCGTGTTAAATCATAACTTCAATGACTGTTAAGAACTTGTAAATTTACTAAGGGGTTTCGGTCGGTTAGATTTCTCTCCACAATCTGTAATCGTTGGTATAGATAGTTCGATATGCCTGCTCAACTGTAAATGCTATTTTGAACTATTGACTTTGAAAATAAAAACTTTGAGTTTTCCAACAGTGAACTTGTGTGCTTCAGTAGTTAGCATAAAACCCTTTCCAATATTTGGGGTTGAAATCAAATATTGTGGCGACCTTGGCATTTAGTTGAGTAATCCTGGCTACATGGTCAAATCAAATCAAAATTATTTAGCAGATGTACTGAGAATTGTGAGCTATCAAGTGTTTAAGTTAAGGCACCCAGGCGATACTATAACCCCGGTATGCAGCCTTGTTCCTTACATGGCGACCGTGACAGGACTTGGGTTTTCACCCATATTAGGGAGTTCTGTGATCAGTGTTTAAAGGGAAAGTGGTAATTTAAGGCCATAACAAAACAAAATAATATTTAAACAAAGACGTTTATAAAACGAAAGACTTTCCTACATGGAATTGCATAATACAACTGTTTATAAAATACAACAATTTTCATTTCTATATTTGTAAAATAATACACATTACTATTTCTTTTTCTGAGAACAAATTTGATATTTTTGTTAATATGTTGCAAATGTACTTTTGTAATTTGTATTTATAACCACTTATGTTTCTTATTTTGATAATATGTCTGATATTTTGACAATTTTGTGATTATTTATGTTACACATACTAATATTTTGTGACAATTTCACATTTTTGCTATTTGGTAATAATCGTATGAATTTAATAATTTTTTCATTAATATTGTGATTTTGAGAATGAATGAGTTTTGAGAAAAATTTTGTAATAATTTTGAGAGAAAGTAAAAGTTATTGAGATTGTAAATAAGATTTTGCTTTTGAGTATGAATGGTGGAGAGAGAACCGAACCGACATGCGATAGTTAATTTCATTTGGGGATTTTAAATTTTTCTTTTCTATTTTCAAGATGTTCAGTTAGTTTTCTTTAGAAAATAACTTCAATCTTCAGGGGGCATGTAAGAACCTTTGAATTTTGGCAAATTCTAGTTTTGCTTAGGCGGGACGTAGAAATTTTGTGAAGTACAGTTTTCAACTTTAAGTAATTTCCCTGCAATCTTGCTCACAGTTGCAATTCGTTATAAAAATCATTTTAAAGTGTAATTATCATATCGGGAAACGTTTAGTTTTAGAGATATTCCCGTTTGTTCAAGTTTTGAAACACGCGATCAGAATAGTGAAATTCTAAGATTTGTAATAACTTTAAATCCAGTAAAGTAACAACCGATCTTTTATCACCAGCTATAGTCAGCACTATCCCCGATATTTTGGTAATAAAATTAAGTAATTCAGCAAAGTCTAATTAGCGATTTTAATTAAGAGAAAATAATAAGCTTTTTTATTAGAAGAGATATCAATTTAAATTTTGTATCAGCAGATAGCCCTAATTAAGACAATTTCATACATATATGGGTTTTCATCAAAAGTTTACGCATTTGACCGGTAATTAAGTTTTTGTAAAATAGATTGTCGCAGATTGTTGTGCACGCGCGTAAAAAGTTCTAGAACTCTTAGGGATTTTACCCAAATTTTGAATGTATCACTACGCGGAGTCTTAAACAGCTAAAACTCTAAAATTAATTACTCTAAATTTCTCAAGAGACTGCCGTCGGACTTCTAGTGGATAAGTCCGGATACTGTTGAAGTTTGAACATTTTCTAATAGTCGGGATCGTCAAATAAATTTCGTACTCTTTGAGCTACGCGGAGGAAAAAGATGTGATACAGTTGCTGACGTCACTGGTTCTCGTGGTTTCGATAAGAGAGCCGGTCTGTGGCTGTCCGTGGTCTGTTCCGGTCTGTCTGTTCCTGCCTGGCGTCTGTTTCGGTCTGACTTTCGTCGCGCTGGTTGTAACTCGCCATGCGGGCTAGTTCAACCATGTCGTGTCGTGTTAAATCATAACTTCAATGACTGTTAAGAACTTGTAAATTTACTAAGGGGTTTCGGTCGGTTAGATTTCTCTCCACAATCTGTAATCGTTGGTATAGATAGTTCGATATGCCTGCTCAACTGTAAATGCTATTTTGAACTATTGACTTTGAAAATAAAAACTTTGAGTTTTCCAACAGTGAACTTGTGTGCTTCAGTAGTTAGCATAAAACCCTTTCCAATATTTGGGGTTGAAATCAAATATTGTGGCGACCTTGGCATTTAGTTGAGTAATCCTGGCTACATGGTCAAATCAAATCAAATCAAAATTATTTAGCAGATGTACTGAGAATTGTGAGCTATCAAGTGTTTAAGTTAAGGCACCCAGGCCGATACTATAACCCCGGTAGCAGCCTATGTTCCTTACACTTGCCCCTCTTAACATTAAAAAAAGCTTTTCTAAATTAACAAATGCCATAAACTATCTTTTTTTTCTTGATCCATCATTCAGGTATTAATCTTAAAGCCAAATTGATTCTTCTGTACCACAGTTTTTCCTAAACTCAAACTGATCTTCACCCACTACCTTTTCTACTAGCCTTTCTATTCTTCCATATATACAGGGTGTTACAAAAAGGTACGGCCAAACTTTCAGGAAACTTTCCTCACACACAAACAAAGAAAATATGTTATATGGACATGTGTCCGGAAACGCTTACTTTCCATGTTAGAGCTCATTTTAGTTTCGTTAGTATGTACTGTACTTCCTCGATTCACCGCTCGTATTGTGGACGGCTGTGATACAATACGCCATTCTCCAGGGCTGCATCAGCGCATCAGGGATTCCATGCGACGGAGGGTGGATGCATGTATCCTCGCTAACGGAGGACATTTTGAACATTTCCTGTAACAAATTGTTTGAAGTCACGCTGGTACGTTCTGTTGCTGTGTGTTTCCATTCCATGTTTAATGTGATTTGAAGAGAAGTACATCTATATTCTCCTTTTATTTTTCCAACATCAACACAACCCACTTTCACGCCATAGCTTCCTTATATAATGACATATCGGGTACCAGAAAAAGTCTCAAATTGGTGTTAAGTAGTTCACAAGTGCAGCTTGTGAAATCTAGTTTAAAAACATAACTTATATATTACCAAGATTTTATCTGTAAACTTCATCATGTGAGTCTAATATGTTTGTTTTTCATCAGAAAACTATCTCTTTTGGTAAGATCTGTATGAATTCTGATTTGTATGAAAATCTATTACCTCTTTCCTCCTTTTGCAATTATTCAACAGTGGTGTTAGTACTGAAATACTTCTTAGATAGGTCAAAGGGGCAATGCAAATCACTAACTAAAGCATTAGAATAATTGAGGTCATCTGACTTCAAAGAGTGAGCCATTTCTCTTTATGAAAGAAGAGAAATTTCAGGTCAACTTAAGCAATTTTAGGTTTCTTGAAACAATAATTTTTGCATTTTTTTGTGAATGATTAATACAAGTGAACACTTGCTTCTTTCTTACATATGAAGTACTGTTATAGTAGCTGCCATGAAAATAGATGTGTGAAGATCACTGCATCTCCATACAGTTTTGCAAATTCTCAGAAAAGTCAACTTTCAGTAATAAGAGCAAAAAAAATTCCAAAAATTAATACTGAACTCGTGGAACAAGGTGATATGCTTTTTAATTTGAAACATCTACATGTCTATTAGAAAGAAAAAAAAAAACTAGTTTCCTTGAATGTTACGAATGAAATTACTTTATTCTCTTCAACGAACAGAAAAAGCTCATCCAATGCTTAATAGGTTAGTACAGAATATATTATAATTATTACATAGTAAAGCATGTTATAAAAAAGTTATACAAATCGCTTGTTGCATAATGTAAAACGTTGTCACTAACTTCCGTTCTGTTTGTTCATGTTATAACTTCCCAAATCACTTCAGGCAAATGCTGGGATGCTTCCTTCAAAAAGCCATAGCCGAATTCTTTCCCATTCCTTGCCCCCCATCCTTTCCCATCTCTAAAGAACTCGCTGTTAAGCAGTAATAAAAAAAAATAAAAATAAAAAATAAAAAAAAAATAAAAAAAAACTTCCATTGAGAAAGTTTATGATAAAATATTTAAATTAATTTTAGACAACACAACAACATCTTTGAATGAATTATTCTGGTTTGTTTAATAATTTATCTTCACAAATGTTGTCGCACTGCATTTGCGTCCAACGTTGGTCGATGACTTGCATCTCTTACAACGAGTGAGATACTCATAGCTCCTGTACCTTCTCAAAATATTCAATTTGTTGCAGATCTAAGAGTTATTATCCTAACAGAGAATTACATGACAAAATACACATACATTAACTGTAAAATATTATCACCTTAATAAAAATAAAAGTAACACAATGCATGCTTCCATTACAATTACTGTAAAGAATTGATTGAAAAATTTACAAGCTGACTTATTCTCGAGTTGTGTACCATTATCCTCTCTGTAACTTATTCATCTTTGGATCGTAGCACTGAAGATCATTGTCACTGCATTCCCCCAGGTGTATCACAAACTGATCCATTTCTGTCTCTCTTGCACACTGTTTGACATAATAAGGTTCTTATAATGTTTCCAAATGTCTTACACAATTTGCCTAATCTTCTTGAGTAATGCTGTCTAAGGCATGGTGTGTAAGTTAATTAACATCAGCAAGTTTGAAAGTCATATTCTTCTCAGCGATATCCTGTTAACGTGTGCCCAAATGAATTTGATGTGTTTATACTGGAAATGGAAGGGTGGCAGGTGAACAATTTCATTTCCCAATTGATCCAATTAGAATACCTTCTTGGCATTTCGAATAAAAGCTCATCCCTAGTTTCATGCAGAAAAAATTGAGCACCATTCTTACATAGCCATCTCAGTTTGAAGATGGTGGCTTGTCTGTTTGAATTGAATGATAGCTCGCATTGCCATGATGACAATGCATCCTTCTTCCATTGAGTGACACATCACAAAACCACCTCTTAAAATCTCACCATTCATTTCGAATGGTAATCCAATACAAACAAATATTTTCCACCATAAAAGACAAGTTTGACTTCTGGTATGATACCTGTATGTGCAGAACCAGCATGTACTATGACAAGTCGACTTCCTCGGCCAGTAAGAACCTGGAGATCTCGATTACCTCTCGAATCATGTCAAATATACCTGTTCATATGATTTTGATTAATGTATGTCTATCTAAGTAAACAATGGGCCTGGCGTCCTTTGTACACAATGAGTTAATAGTTCGCAGAAACTTTGGTCTTGGAGCCGCAATGTTACTGCATTCCATTAAAAAAATTTGTCCATCATAGAACTTCCTAGATTTAAAACCAAGCCTTTTCAGAAGACGAAGAATGAATCTTTCTGAGCCTGAATAGCTAATTTTACAGCAGAGATCAGACTGTATTTTCATAACCGTGGGGTAATATAAAACAATTCTGTTCACCGTTTCTTTATTAAAATCATCCAATTCAGTGAATTTGTGCTCCTGTGTATACTTCTTTCTTGGTGATTCCAGTTCATATCTATTTAAAATACTAGTGATACACTGTACCAACTTCTCAGAAACACCACAAGCCTCCACTGTCAATGCTTGTACTTGAGCAAAGTTAATGTTTCTTCTGGCTTCTTCATTGTGGGGAAGGTTCCTAAAATACTTGAAAAAATTTGCCACAACAACTATACTTTGATTTCTAATATCTGGACAGCCTGCATCGATGCTGTAATACTTTTTCTGGTAACACACTGCATGTAGTATTCTGTACCACAGCATCACTGGGTAATCTGAAATTATAGGTTACTGCATTAATTCATTGATAATTGGCTTCTAAGACTGTTTTGAAACAGTCACATTTTACAGATATGCTTAATTTTATTGTTGTATGCCTTTGAATCATTAGGTTAAACACACAATTATTCAAAAATTTATTTTTATTCTGACATTGTTCCTTTGCCATCTAAATAGTGCTTTTATTTGCGATAAATACTCTGTTATTCACATTTAATTTATTTATTTTATGAGAAACAGGTACATTTGGAAATATATATATATATAAAAATGAAATAAAAAAAATGAATATATAAAAATGCCTTGACTTGAAATAGGTCAACATAATCAGGCAGACCCTCACTGGAACAAATTCAAAAGTGAAGTTTATGTGAGAGATCTCAGAGGAATTTAAAATAAAAACTGGTGTTAGGAAGGGAGATGGGCTTTCCCCAATTATTTTCAATTGCGTTTTGGAGAAGGTAATAAGAGTATGGGAAGAGAAACTCAAGGAAAGAGGACTTCATCATGAGATAAGATTAGATTTGAAGCACAAAGGAGTTGGGGTAAACTGTTTGGACTTCGCTAATGACAGAGCAGTTCTCTCTGGGAGTATAGAAACCGTACCCGAACGAATCAACCATCTGACAAAATAGCAGGAAGAGTTGGATTTCAGATCTCTTTTGAGAAGGCTAAATTCATGACCAATATTAGGGATTCACTGACAGTACTAAAGATAGTATGGAAAAATTAACAAGGTTAATAAATTTAAATATCTAGGATAAGTAATTTAGATTAATGGGCTTGATAAGGAAGCAAACATATAAAGAGCAAGAAAACTAGAACTAGCATACCAACTGACTAAAGATATATACAATAAGAATAATCTCTCAAGGAAAACTAAAATCAAACACTACAATACAGTAATCAAACCAGAAGGTCTGTACTTCTCAGAATGTTTGTTCTCTATGAAACTGGAGAAATAGAAGAGATAGAGGAAGGGAAAGGAAAATCTTGAGAAAAATTTGGCGACCACTAAAAATTGAAAAGGGTGAGTTTAGACACTGGGGAATAAAGATCTATACCATGAAGAAAGAATTAAAAGGATGTCAGACGTGATCAGAAAGAAGAGAATCAGTTTTTTTTCGGTCACATAATGAGAATAGACAACAAGACTTAAAAAAAGAATTTTCAATCATGCTTACAAGAGTAAGAAGGGCAACCAGTGGATCCAATGAGTAAAGAAAGATATGATTGAGATCAGAATAACAGAAGATTTAATACAAGATAAAGCAACTTTCAGGAAATGATCCAAAATTTCAAGGGTTTCCAGGAGAAGGAGAAGAGTAAATGTAATAACATATGGATTGAAGAAAGGAGGAAACAGCAAAGTGAAAGGTTGAAGAACTATTGGAAGACAAGAAAAGAAGCATCGAAATGAATGTACAGGATTAATTTTCATGTTCCTTAGATGGCCGATATCAAAGAGAAGAAAGATGCCTGGTAAAAATGATGATGTTGCAGGAACATCATTACTGTAAATGTTTTTTTTTAGCAGTATCATAAACACATAGCTGTAATGTCAGTGACAGATATTGCATTACAGAGACTAATGTTCTCTTACATATCATATGGATTAAATATTTTTTTCACCTTTTCAGTGTTTTCTGCCTAAGCTATGCAATTATATTTATATTATATGTTTCTTTATAGCCTACACTTGAGAACTGGCGTCACGTCTTCTGGGTGTCTGCAATAGTACCATGTGTGACCTACATTGCATTCCAGATCTTTGGAACAGCAGAGATACAGGCATGGAACTATCCAGACCAGAAATATCCCCTTCCCCCTTCCACAGATGGTAGTGATCAACTGCTGCCATCAACAAAAAAGGAAGAGGCAAGACAAAACATTGATTGCAATCGGGGAATGTTGGAAGAAAGTAACTCCCATGTCCTCACCATAAAACATCCACAAGAACATTGGCAAAGTCGCTGATGCTTTGAATAAACTTCAGTGTTGATGATTTCTTTCCATTGCTTGAAATATTTCCACACTGTGGTGAATAAGTTCCTCCATCTCATACTTTGTACAAAAGACTAAAGTTATTTGTTTACAAGAAAATTAAGTTTACTGTTAGAGTTCATTAATTTTGTGGTAATCTTGTATTTGTAAGAACCCTATGCATTCCTGGAAACATACACTGTATACTGTTTAGCAGTACATCTTTCATAGCTTTCATATATTTAACAGATCTCAGAATAGAGTTTTTAAAAATGAGTTACAACTTAGTTTCATAGTTGACTTCTAATGTCAGTAATGTAAACTACAAAACACTTAAACAGAACAAAATACTACGTGATTATCATATAACCCACTCTCTAAAACGTTTATTTTCAGAACAGTGTCAGTAGGGCTCGGAAAATGGCCATTATTAGAAAAAATGTATACCTTAAATGAAAATGTAACATTAATGGGAACAGCAGTATTTTAAGCTGATGTGATGTAATGTTTATAATCATTCCAAACTAAGTTATGTCTTGATATATATACATTTATTTTCAAGAATTGTGTATCAATTTTTCTCTGCATTTTCATGTCACAGTTAATTATTAATATTCTGGAGAATTTATCTTTCTGCATTAATTTTTTAATAAAAATTGTAAGAAATATGCATAATTCTAATGTTATACCAGGTAAAGAATTTTTCTATTTACATCACTATATCAGCAACACATAAGATTAATGTACTAGAAATATCCTATAAACCAAGCAGCTGTTATACAAAAAGTCTGTGTTGTATACTCAAATTTGTTAAAATGTATTAAAATTGATAAACTTCAAAATCAGAGTTTGGTATGTACATTTAGTGTAGTCAATAATAATATGGTTACACAAATTGCTACACTTGAAACCAATCCCTGTATTGATCTGGAATAATCACTCCTTCATATAAATAGCTCACATATATATGCGAACTATAATTGTAACATTTTCTGGTGATATTACAGGATTGTCCAGTCTTATTGTAATTATACATGATCAAGTGTGCTATGTTTTGCTGACACTTCCCTTTTCATAATACATCTCCCATGGTCTGAACAGAGTTCTGTTGTACATTCTTTCATTACATTTGCTACATCTTTATTTTAGTTATAGTACAATACAATACAATACATTCATTTTCCATTGATCACAATATAAGAGACTGGCTCTGTGGGATGTGGAAAGTTGTCAGTGTAATTGTTACTTTTTTTTATTAACAAATAGACATTTGGAAAACTTTATAAAACCAAAATGTTAATAATTAATTTTTATATCTTTTCCATAATGTTGATTTTTGCACTCCATCTATAACATTCCCAGCATTACACATTTAAAAAATTTGATGTGTAGAGTGCTTGTATTGTTTCCTTCACACTGATATAAAGAGATGAGAAATCTGGGGAATAAAAGTACAATATAATTAGATAGAACTTAAATATTTTTTTAATAAAAATTTCTATAGGAAGTTCCTACAGTAGAAACTACCAAGAGCTGTGTTTCTAAAAACTACAATTAGTAATTATTAAATTTTGGTTTGAATCAGCCTATCGGTTATCGAAAATATAGGTCTAGGGTTCAATAAAAGCAATGAATTAAATTAAACCTGAACACAAAATGTTTTGTTTTAGATCTTGTGTGTATGTATGTAATTATGCTTTTTAATATTAATAATAATGAATTCTGAACATTCTGTAAAGAATTGATAGCTGTATTACAATGTGATCTATTAGGTAAGTAGCTTAACTGGGAATGTTTTGTATGTTTAAACAACACAGTATGTATCTTGTATTGAAATTTCATAGCATAGTATGAAAAGAGAAAAGTTATGTTTACATTCTGTCTAATCATTCCAGAAACATTAAAGAAGTATTTTCATTAGTTAAGTTGACCTGTGGGATTTAAAAATTGAAAGATGGTTGCATGTTTAACATGCATGTACACATCAAAAGTGCCTGGATATTTACAAAGTGTAATTCTTGCAGAATAGTTCTGTCTTTTGAAACTACAATTTTGTATAGTATAATAGAGAATGAAAACTGATGTACTTATTTCCAAAAGGCTTCAGTGAGGTTTTTCTTCTCTCTAGTGACTTAAAGATATAAATAGATTTAATGTATTAATTATAATTACAATATCTGTGTGCATGTTGCATAGATAATTATGGTGCTTGTGTAATTCAAAGTATGAGGTGTTCTCATAACTGCATGTGTACTTATTTGACATATTTGTTTGGAACAAAAGAAAGTTGATGTTATATTAGTGTACACAATATAAACAGTATTTTAATTTCTGCTAACAATTTCAATGTTTGTATTTGAGCCTATGTTTTTTATTTGTATTGATATGTTTTAACTTTTTCATCTAAAAATTAGGTATATTTATTTTGTACTTCTTTTTTATGTTCATCATGACAGTTATGACAAACAACTATAACTATATACTTATCTGTTCTCTGGTAAACAGTGCTTCAATATTTAAAGCCATTCCAATACTCTGTTTGGCTATATTAAATCTATGTCTAGTCCTTTCAGCAGACAGTTATTAAATACATGCTGAAAATTATTCAAGTACTATGTGTTATTATTCAAATAAAAGCATCACGAGCACTGTTAATTTCTATATTGAATAACTGATGCATAATAATCTTGAAAGTTTATAAATGATTAATTCATTTCAGTAAAAGTTTAATGATTTGTTGACAATAAGAAAGGTTTGTCTTATCTGTTATATTTTCTTTCAACTGAATAATTTTTTTCAAAATTTTAAAAATTGGCTATTCTAGTGCTCTGCATTTAAATGTCAGCTCACTACTGGTTATATGTTTAAAAACATGTTTTCACTTCATGATTACAACATTTATTATGTTTACAGATCAAAATTTATTTATTTTTTCTTTCTTAACCAGGGCTTATGGTACTGAACACTATATCGTGCAAACTGAAAGTTTCATCATTAATTAATTGGTACTTGGTGACTTAATTTTCACATTCTTCCAATAAGCTTTGAAGTAGTTTCATCTTAAAAACCAAAATATAAATTTTAATAGTTTTTGCGGGTATATACTGTCATTCCGAATCGACTTGTTCTACCATGTTAACAAAAAATCATTTGTGTTAAGTGGGGAGCTTTTTATCCACCTTCCCTGTTTCATTGTAAAAAGGAAAAAAGAAATTAAGTAATATATCAATAAATTTGAAGCTTGTCATCTGTTTTCTATGACTGTTTAGTATATTTCTAAAAATTGCAATGTTATATTTTTTCATTCTATATCTGGTTATAAAATATTTTTTTTGCAACATTTCCAAATTCTAAAACAATATCTCTACACTCATTGTGCAGTACTATAAAGTTGGTTTCTCTGTTAGCCATTATATGAATAGTATTTCACTTTTATTTATCCTCATTACTGTAACATCAGCTAAACAACAAACAGTAACTATGTGAGTAATAAGATATTCAAATCAAGATGTTATCAATTGACTTTTTTTCTGGGATTTACTAACAGTAATGGGTAAAATGTTTAGTGCTTGGTTTGGCACAAAAATAACATAACAATTCTGATGTGTGACAAAGATTTACTGAAGTGAGATGTAACTGTTATTTGATGAAACAGTCCAGATATGCTAGAGTAAAACAGATTTGAGTTTAAAATCTCAACTCATAAATGTAGCTGTCAATAAGATTTTGTATAATGGAATATAGGAATAAATGAAGATCTATCATAAATTGGGTAGTGTCTTAAAGATATTTAGTTATGAAGTTTAGCAGTTCTTTTACATTAAGCAAGAAATGTTATATTTTAAATTTTATTTCCCAATAGAATAGAATCATATTTTTGTATTCCATTTACTAGTAAAGAATTAATATTTTTACATCTATGATAGTGAACTGATTTCCATAATATATGGCTAAAATAATAGGTATAACTCTCTAGTAATGTGAAAACTTTATCTTAGTTTTAATGATGTGAGATAAACTGTTCCCTCAAATTGTTCATAGAGGATAAAAATGTAATACTACTGTCATTGCTATGTTTTGGACTAACCAATGCCCTTTTGATACGTTTCATACATATACTTTATTTCAGAAATTTACATAGAAGCTTTGTTATTTTGTTCAGTTAATACTGCAGTAACCATTGTAATATTTTATAGCACATTATAATAGTAAAAAGAATGTAATCAGACAGTGTTTATCACTATATGTCAACTACTTCACATATTTTAAAAGTAGTGTATTCTGTTTTCATTGTCAACACATCTCAAGCACAATCATTATAAAGTATTTTCTAAAATATCAGTTTATTTTTGAATACCTCTATTTTTACACATTTGTATGTTTCCTCACTACCTAATTACTAACAAAAATTCTAAAGTTATTTACAATAACCATAGACTAAATGACCCAAGCAAAAATTTGTGAATACAATGATTAGTGAGTTTGGTGGTTTATAATAATATGAAAGAAGAACAGCCTCATTTGAACCAACTGTTTATTTGTTTAGTGTAATAGGTACTTAACAAAATACTTACAGCATATTACCAAACAGTATGGAAATACTATTAGATGTTTAAAACATATGTATGACAAACTGTCACTGATCTCAACAGAAAACAACCTGTACAAAATACACACAGCTTATCCATATCTCTGTGATATGTATTGCTGTGATCATAGCCCATGAGAAAACGTACGAATAAAATGTTTTCATAGGAATTGTGCTATGCGGAGCACAGCATTTCGTGGTAGTGAAGCATGGACATTAAGCATAGCAGAAAGATGGAAAATTGAAGAATTTGTAATGTGGTGCTGTAGAAGGATGCTGAATATTAAAGTGACAGATAAAGTACAAAATTAATAAGTCTTGGAAATAATGGATGAGGAAAGAAGTTTATGGAAGAGTCTTACAAAAAGAAGAGACAGGATGGCAGGTCATATTCTGAGACATGCAGGATTGGTTAATTTGTTAGTGGAAGGAACAGTCAATGGTAAGACATGTGGAGGAAGACAGAGATTGGAATATATGAAGCAGGTAATTGAGGACAGGTGTTGGCACATATGATGCTGCTGTCTATCGGTAACACACTCAATTCTTTTTAATGCCAGCGAAACAGTCTATTCATATTTTTGTGATAAGATCTGCTGCTATGAAGCAGCTTGGCTCTGAACTGCCTCAGAAGCGCAACCTTCATAGTTATTACTTTTAGCCCTTAAGGGTCGAATTCTGAAAATTTCTTTAGGGGAGACCTTTATCTTTAAAAGGATACTTCATTTATCGATTTTGGTTAGGTAACAAGGGAGATAAATGGCTCATGACCAAAAGAAAAATATGCTGTAGAAATATTGACACTTTTTCCCTTTAAAGACAGAATTTTGAAAAATTTCTGTCCTTAGTCTTTAAATAATACTTCATTTATCGATTTTGGTTAGATATCAAGGGAGATAAATGGCTCCTGGCAAAAAAAAAAAGTATAAATAATTATATTTCTGCCCTTTAATGGTCAAATTCAGAAAAATTCCTTCCTTAAGTTATGATGTAATCAAAGTGAAGCCCCTAATCTTTAAAATGATACCTCATTTGTCGTTTTTGGTTAGGCATGAAGGAAGATATTAGCTTGTGACAAAAAAAAAGCACCCTTTAGAAATAATATATCATCATTCTATCTCAGAAGCAATGGAGCAGAAAGTATTTCTATGAGCTATAAATATGGAAAGGAAAGTTAAAGTTGACTCACAAGTTATCACAGTTGAAAGAAGGAGGGATGTGGCCACCAAACCCCCTGTCCCCTCAAAAACATGATTTTTCAGACTTTTCTCACACTCATGTACATAGAACATGAAGCACATGGCTAGAGTTATGGCTAGAGTTACACATGTGGCTGGTAAGTGATGTGTGTTTGTTATCTTTCCCTTTTCATATTACTCACAATATGTTAGACTTCATAAGATTATATTTACAGTTTTTTTTCTGAAGCAACACTCTGCCAATCAACAATCAGTATAGGAAAATGAGCTCAAAAGTCATTTGTTATGACCACTCATTGCTGTATATGATGGTGAGTCAAAATCCTTAAACCTTTTTGCAGAACCTTGTTTTCTACATCAGACATCACATACTTCCTGGAGTGTCTGTACACTGTTGCAACTCTACCTCCAGACTCCTTTTTTGTCTCTGTTGGCATTATTTTCTCATTCATGAAAGTCCCTAACTGTGAGGTGCTCACATCTCTTGAATACTTACTGAATATGCATCTTCCCAGCACATCTTATCTGGGTAAACTCTAGATCGCGATACTGCTACTACCACTTACCGCCTCACAATGTAAACAGTTCCAGAGGGAGAGTTTAGTATGATGTCACTAGGCTGTCGAATGTGACGTAGGAGCATTTCTCTTTATAACATTTTTGAATCGATGAGCCTACTATGAACAAAAGGAAATCTTTGCCTACCGTTTTGAGAATTTCCTGTTCACTTTGAAACTCGAGCAGTTTAGAGTATTAAAATTTGTTGACTAACTAGAAACAATAGGTAATTTCTCAAAATAGATCGTCATGTTATTCCCAGCAATGATGTTGTTAGAAAATAATGTGATTTGGATAGCGCGATATTGAATTATGCGTATGGATTTAATTCTAGGAAATACAAAGAACATTGAAAATTGATATTCATTATATGGAGAAACCAGAAGCTTGTAATTTGATTTTTTTTTATCAGATGTAATGTGTAAATTAATTAATGTAAAATCTAGGATTAAATTTTAAAATTCATAATGACATAAGATATCACAATATAGTATTATGTGGATGGACTATATTCTATATACTGATACCTTATGGTACATCTTCAGAACTACAGTTGAAATTTCCAATTAACATTTAGCTTCATACAGTCAATAAGATTTTTAGTTGACAAAACTTAATTATTTAATTTCTCCCCACCCGAAAATGCCTGCTTTCTGTGCAGTCCTGTTAGTGACATTTGTTGCTTCACGGAGATTGAATACTACACATGGAAACTCCATAACATCATATGTACCAGGTGTTTACAATGCTTTAGTCAGTGAGGCGGAAGTGGTTGTAGTGGTATCACTATCTAGAGTTTACCCTCTTTTCTTATATCCATTGCTGATTTCATCATCTCCACAAACTACTTCTCCTTCAATTCCCAAATTTGTCACCTGAAATGAAACACTGCTCTGGGTACCCACATGATCCTATCTTGTACCTATTTCTCCCTGAAATGTATGGAACAATTCCTGAAGAAATCCTTACTCAATCCCAGTATGTGGATCAGGAACATGGATGGTACATTTATTATATGGGCCCACAAGGAAAACCCCATCCTAGCTTTCCTTAATGACATTACAAATAACCATTCCATCAACTTCATTTGGACTTCTTCTGGATGTGGACATCTCCCTACATCAAGATGCCCTTCACACCTCTTTGCAAATCCAAACAACAAATTTACAACAGTACCTACACTTCGACTCTTGCTATCGTTCTCTTCCATAGCAGACACATCTGTTCAGAACTCGAATCATTTTCCCAGCTATTCCCGGAATCTAACACAAGTCCTAATTTCTCGCTGCTATTCCTTGATCTTGTACAAAATAAAATCTCTTATGCTACCAACCACTGTTCCCACAACTCTTGTTCTGCACCCTCTATAGTTGACTGCAGCTCCATATTTATAATCCACTTCTCTCCCAGTCTTGAGTCCATTATCTGGATCCTTCCCCATGGGAATAGTTTCCCTATGTCCTACCCTAATATTCACATTCTTCTTCCCAAAATCCTGTCCACTGCCCCACGTGCTAAACCAAACCATCCAATTTCAAGAAAATTTGGTCCACAAATATTTAACTTCTGACTCCTCGATTGCCACATGGATCTTTCCCATGCAGTAGACATCCCTGAAAAACCTGCAGCATGAATCAGCCACTACTATCCATTCCAAATCTACCACAGGGAAATCTTTTCTTATCAATGGACGTGCCTACCAATATATCATTAACACCAGACATCTCCTTGGTCTCAACCTCCACTAAGATCCCACCAGTAAATCTAACACTCATTTTTATTGCAATACACAGTTATTTACTTATTTTTTTATTACTTTATTAATTTTTTTTATAAAAATTCTATTCAGTTTATTTGATTTTGATTACCTGTTAAAGAGATTATAATTATGGGTGTTCAACATCTTCTCACCCTTTAACTTAAGGATTCTTTGATTTAAGCATTTAGTGAGTATTGGTGTGTACACATCCGATCCCTTTACAATACGTCCTCCTCTAATGATGAATAAGGTTTGCTCTAAAATATTGTTAAAGTATGTTTGTATTTATGTGCTTGTTGTAGACCTCATCTATGATTTATTTTCCCTATCATTCCTTATTTTCCAGATCTTAAATTTGTTGAAAAAAAAAAACAACTAATTGTTGTTGTAAGTTTATGTGCTACAAATAACCTGCAGAATTTCCTGTAGCTAGGAGAATAATGGAGATGCAGGAACATCGTCAGCACACCAGTATTAAGATGATTACAACACTTGACACTTTCACCAAGGAAGAACAGAGTTCTGTGATTTAGCTATTACATTTATATTGTGAACTGTATTGAAATTTATTGAAGACTTAAGTTTCAATATAAAGCTGCACATTTCTCTCAGCAACAAGAGTATGAATGGTGTAGCAAGTTTACAAATGGTGTGACTTCAGCAGAAGATGTTCCTCTTATATTTCAGGTACATCAAGTTGAGACTCCAATTGAAGTCTTAGTGATGAAAAACTGCTGAGTGACACCAAATAAAATTGCAGCAAGTTTAAGAATTAGTTAATGTTCAGCTCAACATGGTGAGCTCCAGTTTCAAGAAGTTTCTGCAAAATGGGTGCCATGGCAAACTGCCTCCTGATTAAAAGAGATATGTGTTGATGCTTGTGGAGAATTTCTGTGATTCTTTGAACGAAAAGGTGACAATTTCATTTCTAGAATCAATGCTGGGTATGAAATCTTTGCTCACTTTCTGTAATTGTAAAATAATTAGATAGTTGTGACAGTGAAACAGTAGGGAAAATACCCCATCACATACCACAAATGGAGGCAGGAGGGCAAAATGAACACAAAAACATGAACACACTTTACAATATTTTGGTTTAAAAACTTTCATGTATGAAGGACTGGAACATTTTGCCAAGACGGGCATGCACACACCACAGCCTACATCACGACTCATAGAGTAGGCCATGGTCTGTGTGCACCCCTTCTTGCCAAATGGCTCAGTGTAATGCACATGAATAAGGCTAGTGGATAGTTTTTTTACCCCAGTGTGTAAATTTGACATTGAAACATAATGTATGATATAATCTATCCCAATGTACAGTGTGTTTACCAGAGATCGCAATACTGCTATAACTGCTTTCTGCCTAGAGAGGCAATGGAATCATAACACTGTTGCAGTCAGTTGCAAGATATATTTTCATCAGTAATTGGATTGTAATACATTCCAGGTTAGTATGATATCGCTAAAACTACTTTCTGAAGTAGAATGACATTGCTAGAACTACTTCAGAAAATAGTTGTTTCACTGTTATGCTGAGCCATGGGGTTTCGCAACCTAATTACTGCTTAAAAATAACATGTTTTGTGACTGACTAGTGCAGTATTATGACATCATTGGCTCACACAGTGGAAAGTAGTTCTAGCAATTTCGCCATCTCCATTTATCTCTCATACAGTTTCATTGTAATTGTTGGCTTTTACTTGATCTATGCACACCTACAAAAACTACAGTTTTTGCTTCTGTTTAATTGACAAATATGGAACATTAAAAAGTTACCTAAATGTTAACTGGTGACAAAAGATATCACTATGCACAGTTTCACTGAAATCCATCCATTAGTTTTTGCATGAGGCATGCACACACAGGTAATATTCTAAAATAAGGGATTTGACCTCTATATAAATGAGAACTTTGTTACAGAATCATCAAGAATTATCTTACTGACCTAGATAAAAATATACAGTGTGTCAACTGATGACATTAGCTGTCAGTATTAACGATTGCAACCTCACAGGACATTTGCAGAATTGGCATCAATTTGATAGGATTAATCATATGTTTTTAAAATATTAGGAAATTAAATGTCTGATTAATGAAGTAATAAATCAGTTTTTTTTTGCATCATTTTCTACAGCGTGCAAAGTTTTATGTACATTCCATTGTAAGGTGATCAGCTCAGCACTGGGGTTAGCACTAAACCGACCTGCTGCCAAAATTTACTTTTTTTTTTTTTATCTTGCCCCAATGATTTTGTTAATTTAAATTAGGAAACTCTTTGTATATAACTAAGCTTTATTTTGAATACAATTTCTTTCCTTGAATTTATGTATATTACCTCAACTTGTTAATCTTACCTTCCCCATGTGTCTGAAGTTACTATATATTACTCGAAAAAACAATCTCTAAACTTTATTGAACTTCTCTAAACTTTAATATGTTGTATAAGCGAAAATTAAATTTCTTTCTACCTATAAACTCACTTTCTATCTTCTTCCAAAGTCCTTCTTCTCAAATTTAAAGTGTGTAATTACGTCTTAAATTTTCCATACTGGCTTTTCACTTTCAGTGTATTAAAACTCCATAGCAGGATTCTCCAGCTACAAGATTTCTATCCTCTCTTTACTAGTTATTATCCCAAATATCTCCCAAAGTGAAGAAAATGTTAACTTTAGCGAAATTATACTGAAATCAAATATTACCTATGCAAATCTTACATTCAGTCCTTCTACAGCTGTTTAGATAGATTTATTACTTGAATTTACTGTTTAAACCTGACTTATTGCCTGAATTGACTGTTTAGTTTGATCTATTTCCTGAATTAACTGCAAAAAATGACTCTAAGCTGAGGTATTGTGTTGTTTAACTGATCCTGCTATTCTGTAAAAAAAAATTGTTATGCAAATTTTCTGGGTTAAGTTACACCCTCCTCTTCCACATGCGCACTTCTATTTGCCCTAAGGATGCTGACCCAATATTCCAAACACTGCTGTAGCATAACAATACCAACTGTTTGCATAACTGCAATTATCCTTCAGTGAAGTGACGGAAGATCTGGAACAGGGGTTTAAACACAATCCTTGACATACCCCCACAAGATAAAATTGAAGTGGGTAATATGATGGGAGTGTGGAGGCCAGACTATTGGGCCATCTTTGCCAATTCATCTTTCAGGTGTCTATTACACAAATATGTTCAATCACGATGTGCAGAGTTTTGGAATCCCAAGATTCAAACATTTTGATGGCTAACCTGTACAGTTGCAAAGAAAGTGGATTCATCAGAGAACAACATCCTCTATGAGTACCCATTGTTGTTTTCAATAGAGGACAGCACAAAAGCAGAAAATTCTGCATGTCAAGGAAGGTCATTTGCCTGCAAAGCTTGAATAAGTTGTAATTTATAGTCTTTAAAAGTGTAATCACTTAAGGGGGACCTTATTAATGATTGACTTTGGTATGTACAGTTCTCTTCATGTACAGCAGACCTGTTTCTAAAGGTTTCCTTTACGTGAAACCTGCACATAGTCAACAATTTCTTGGGATACATCTGGGTGTACAGTCCATGGTGATGATAGAGTAACAGTCTGTAGAAATTTAATGGCCCCATATAATTATGGAGGCTTTATATGGAAGATATCTTCCTTGTAGCTAGCAGAACTGTAACTGATCAGGTACTGGTAATTTATAAGACTCAACAAACCATACACACATTGGACCTTCTCCTGTGATGCCATCATTATCTGCAACATATGTAAAGAAAACTTTGGGACATGTAAGACATGCCACAAAAAAAAGAAGAAAAAATGATGCATGTCTTCATCCCATATAGTTTAAGAGGTGTATTTCATTGGAATGGTAGCAAGATTTTGAAAATGACACATCACTCACCAAAGTTGAAGGCAGTGACGAGAGAAGAACATTTATTACGAACACACAAATAAATAAACTCAATATTTCGGTAGTTAACCTTATTCATGATATAGAAAATGAGTCATGCGCCTCGGGAGGTGTGCACACACCGGGGGTTGTTGCATGACTGGGTGGATTATCCCGAGGCGCATGACTCATTTTCTATGTCATGAATAAGGTTAACTACCGAAATATTGAGTTTATTTATTTGTGTGTTCGTAATAAATGTTCTTCTCTCGTCGCTGCCTTCAACTTTGGTGAGTGATGAGTCATTTTCCCTTTCCTTGCAACTATATTGCCTAAAGCAGTTTCCTTTTTCCTTAGTTTAATTATAGCAAGATTTTGAGGATGCCCTGTGCAGTAGGTATTCAATCTTCAATTGCACAACATTCCTTATGGTAAATTGGTAAATCACACCTATTAAGTAGCCAAACAGTCACAATAAGTTAATATTTAAATGTAAGATTCCTAAAAAAAAAATCATGTTGTTTCTTCTTCTTCTTTTTTATTTCCTAAAAAAAAAAAAAAAAAACATAAACGATGTTGTAAATCAATCAATTACTTTTGCTTTTAGAAGAAACATCTTTAAAAATGAATAGTATTGGTAATAGTGATCTAGATAGGATATCTAGCTGGGTAGGTCAACGTGGGGTGAAGATAAATGCAATCAGTTTATTAGGCACACAATTAAAAAAACCTGAAGGTTGCTAATGATAAACTCAACTGGGCAGGACACATTTGGCAAGTGGTAGAAAAGGGTTTCAAAATCCTCCATTTATAGTGATGGGCAGATGAACCATGGAAGTGAGTTTCAAAACTTTGTCCAGACCATTGATTTAATATGGTGGTGTAGTAAGGAACCTACATTTTGTGTATTAAATACAGGAGCTAGAGCAGATGCACAGATGGGTTGCTTGATTTGTCTCTGCAGAACACAACCATTACTGAAATGATAAAGGAGATGGAATGGGATTCACTGGAAGACAGGAGTAGCATGACGGGAGTTCTTGGGAGTTACAAAGTGTATATTGATCATGAAACATGGGAAGATGTTGGTGGAAGAGTGTATGGAAAGGAAAAGATGAACAGAATCACAAGCTGGCACATGATTTCAGGAATAAAAATGAGGGAAAGTTTTAATCCATGGGCATGGGAGTAAGGCATTGGAATAAATTACCAAGGGAACTGATGAATAGTTTAACAAAAATTCTGAAAGATTTAAAAATTGAGAAAATTGTGGAGGGGGAAAGTAGGCGGGTAGCCAAAATAAATAAAAATAAAAGGGTGTGTAGGGAAATTGGTACACTAGCATGTGCACCATCACAATTAAATTAAGTAAACGTAATAAATAAATAAAATATAATTTCGTTCGTGCCATTGTTTTAAATCACCAAAAACCTTTAAGGAATTAATATTCTTGAAGATCCAAAAATTCTATAATTTATATATAATAATGTCAATAAGATAGGATAGGGAAAATAAACAGTTACCCGTCACTTACCACAGATGAAGGCAGGAGGGCGAGACACGTAAAAACACAAAAACAAAAGAATTACACAATATTTCGACTTTTTAGTCTTCCTCATGTAGGAGGCGAGACATATGGCAGGGGGAAAGATGTGGTCACATCCGAGCCTGCCACATGAATGAAGCACAGGCGGAAAACGCGTGGTAGTGGAAGAATTGCCGGGAGGGGGGGGGGGGGGGTAGGGAATAGGCTTGACCAGCGATAAAAGTGAAACAAATGAATATAATGTCTGTGTAGCTTAGTTCAAAAAGTTATAATTGAAAATAAAGGGGGATAGAATAATTTAAAAAATATATATATATACAAAAAAATAATAAAATAAATAAATAAAGAGGAAAATATATATATATATATATTGAAAAAAAAAAATAACTGTAAAATGAAATGAGAAATAGCAAGTGACAGGTTTAACGTAGGTTTAGGCCAGGGGTGTGTCTGGTGTCAAGGATATGTTGATAGGCTAGTTCCCATCTGCGGAGTTCTGAAGGGGTGGTGGTATTTGGAAAAACTCTAATAGATCTGACTGTGAAGAGCTATTAGAGTTTTTCCAAATACCACCACCCCTTCAGAACTCCGCAGATGGGAACTAGCCTATCAACATATCCTTGACACCAGACACACCCCTGGCCTAAACCTACGTTAAACCTGTCACTTGCTATTTCTCATTTCATTTTACAGTTATTTTTTTTTTTCAATATATATATATATATATTTTCCTCTTTATTTATTTATTTTATTATTTTTTTGTATATATATATATTTTTTAAATTATTCTATCCCCCTTTATTTTCAATTATAACTTTTTGAACTAAGCTACACAGACATTATATTCATTTGTTTCCCTTTATCGCTGGTCAAGCCTATTCCCTACCCCCCCCCCCCCCCCCCTCCCGGCAATTCTTCCACTACCACGCGTTTTCCGCCTGTGCTTCATTCATGTGGCAGGCTCGGATGTGACCACATCTTTCCCCCTGCCATATGTCTCGCCTCCTACATGAGGAAGACTAAAAAGTCGAAATATTGTGTAATTCTTTTGTTTTTGTGTTTTTACGTGTCTCGCCCTCCTGCCTTCATCTGTGGTAAGTGACGGGTAACTGTTTATTTTCCCTATCCTATCTTATTTTCAGTGCCTCGCGGCAGTTTCTTTGTTTCCTTTATCCAATATAATAATGTCAGAATTTTACAAGTATTATTTTTCAGTCCTTTTTAGGCTTAGTAATTAGATATAAAATTGTAACCTATTATATTGACAACATAATTCAAATTACAGTAATGCATAAAACAAAAACTAATGGGTGTCTTTAGAAATAAGTAAAAGCAAATCTATTTACTTGCAAATCACTTGAAATAAAAGGGGAAAAAAAGTATTTGTTGATGGGATTCAAGGATGAGCATGGGCAAGTGGGGCAGCAGCTGAATGAATAATGTCAGAAAGCTATGAAGGGCCAGCAACAACTAACACAAATTTTTATACCATTTTACGAATTACAGATCTGCGTAAATTTGTGCTGGATCCTACTTTGTTGCATTGCTGTCCCTAATAACTACATGAAGTTTCATTTAAATATTTTTATTAGCATTGTCAAATGTGAATCTGGAAAGAAAGATCTTATATTTATGTTAACATGTGATGTAAGCTATCACTATATGCAGTTAAATTAAAATCTGTCCATTAATTTTTGCATGATGTGTGAGCAGAGAACAATTGACTTAGTTACTGTACAGTGGCTGTTATCAGTGAAAATAGGTTGGTGGGGTAATTTCAAAATAGAAACTACAATAATAAAGAGGTGAGGTCAAAAACATATGCACAGAAATGTTTGAAATTGCAATACATATCATATCCTTTGTGAGCACCATTAACTGTTCCACAAGTTCATCAAAAGTATGGGAGTCAATCCGCTTTATATCGGGAAGGTACTCCTGCCCGCCAGTATCTGGATTACTTAATCATGGACTTGCGATTACCGATTAATGAAGCATAGCACAGCTGATGGCGGAGAATTCCACTGCCATCCCTTCATCTGCCAGTTTCAATCCTCAGTTCCAGCAATGAAGGATTGCTGCCGAGAGGTGCATGCTGTGCTTCTATTCGTCAGATACAGAGGTGTACAACAGCCCATTTATATCTTGGGAGCTGGAGTAGGCACTAAACAGCGCCAATGACACTGCTCCAGGGCCTGATATGATCCGGTACCAGATGCTGAGGCATCTTAGTAAAGATGCTAAAGAGTACCTTCTAGATATTTTAACGATATCTGGACCGATGGACACATCCCCAATTTGTGGAAAGAAGCAACATTTAGCCCTATTTTTAAAAATTGGAAAGGATAAGTTGTTGCCAGGTAGTTATCATAGTATCACCCTGACAAACTGTGTGGGGAAGACATTGGAGAGGGTGGTAAATCGTCGCCTCGTCTGGTGTCTGAAATGTTCTGAGCCGCTTTCAGTGTGGATTCAGGAAGTTCCATTCCACCTTGGACAAGCTGATCCTACTGGAAGCAGCAATTCAAGATTCCTTCGTCCGCAGCCAACACCTGGTTAGTTTGTTTTTCGAGATCAAAAAAGCCTATGACACTATGTGTCTGCATGTTATTTTAAAACAATTACAAGAATGGGGTTTTAGGGGAAAACTGGTCCACTTTTTAAAATCTTTTTTATCACGTTTTGCTTCCGGTACTGAGTCAGTAATGAAGTGTCAGATCTTTTTAGTCAGGAAAACGGTGTTCCCCAAGAATCAGTTTTAAGAATGACTCTTTCCGCTATTGTAATTAATGGAATTTCAAGGGTAATAAGGGGTCCCATATGGTACTCATTAAAAGTAGATGATTTTTTTTTAATTTTTTGTGCATCATACAGCCTGAAAAGCGCTGAGCGGCAGCGGCAGCTGCAACTTGCGCTGAACAGGCTGGATGAATGGTCAGTGCTCACAGGTTTTCGTTTCTCTGCTGAGAAAATTTGGAATGTACTTTTTACTTGTAGAAGAAGTCTTTTACCAGAGCCCTACGTTACCTTGAGGAACACTATTTAAATTTTTACTGAAACTGTTCGATTTCTGGGCCTAATTTTAGACACAAGGCTCAGCTGGCTGCCACATATTAAAGATGTGAAAGCCAGGGCTTCAAAAGCTTTGTATGTCTTAAAATGTCTATGTGGCCGACTGCTCCTGCCTTTGTATGGTCGTGGTTGGAATATGGTTACATTGTATACAGGTTGGCATGGGACAGCTATCTCCAGATGCTAGATAGTGTCCACCATGCAGGAATTCGGCTTGCCACGGGTGCCTATCACACCAACCCGATATCCAGCATTTTTGCTGGGTCTGGCAAGCCACCGCTTTCCTTCTGGTGGCATCTCCTCACGGTGCAACACTATGTACATATTGATACTACTCCCAGTACCCCTGTGCATGATGTAGTAATGAAACCGAACTAGGAACGGCTTTATGCTAAACATCGTAGAGGGACCAAACCATTCAGCCCCCATACAAAGGCTATTTTAGAAGAATATGGTAGTGAGCTGTCTGCATTTTATCACCAGAGTTGGAGTAAATCTCCTCCCTGGCTTTTAAAGAGGCCCAGAATGATTTTAGAACTAACACGGCACAACAAGCTGTTTACCGCCGACAATATTTTTATAAGAGGTTTTTACCGATGTTTTAAACCTGCATCATGATTTTACCCCAGTATATATGGATGGGTCTGAGCAGGCTAACGGAATTGGCTGCTCCGTAGAGTTCCCTCGGGGGACTTACAAATACAATCTGGATAACAGGTGTAGCATTTACACTGCCGAGTGTTATACCCTGTTAAAATCGTTCCATCGTATGAAAGTAAGTCACAAGACGAGCTGCGATTCTCTCATCTGTATTCATGTGTTAGTAAACATGTACCCAGCAAACTGATTGGTCCAGGATATACAGGACGCCCTCCTTTCTTTACAAACCTGTGAAAGGATGTTTTATTCCGCTTGGTACCGGGGAATCAGATGGAATGAGGCAGGTGATGAAGCTGCCAGGTTAGCATGCGACAAGGTCAGAATCGACTTCATTCCGGTCCCGAAGTCAGACCTTGCCTCGGTGGTAAAAAGAAATGTCTCTGATGTATGGCAGAGTTAGTGGCTGGAAGTCGAGCATAAAAAGCTCCGGCTAGTCAAACTGACAATTCAGCCATGGAACAGCTCCTTTCAGTGTGTGTGGAGGGATGACATTCTCTTTACTTGACTTTGTAAAGGGCACTGTCCTTTGACCCATAGCTTTCTTCTCCGGAATGTAATGCCTTTGGTGTACCTATGATGGTGCACCACATTTTTATCTGATTGTGTGTAATTTTTAGACTTAAGGGCAGACGTTATCCTAGCCAATGATCTGTCCCCTATTTTAAACGTTGACTAGGTGGCTAAGATCTTAAAGTTTTTTGTTTTGGCTGGTCTCGTCCCAAAAATTTTTGGCAGATCGGGCTAGGTTTTTACATTGGGTTTATGTTTTTTTACAACCATCAACCCAAGAACCATTTTTATGTGTGGTACTTTAAATCTGTCTTGCCCATTTACAGCCAGCCCGTTAGTTTGTTGTCTTTTTCTGGTTGGCCCTTTTACAGCCAACCAGTCAAGGTTTGTATTTTTATTACTTACGGTCTGCCTGCAGCCATAGTTCCAGTTTGTACTTTATTCTGCTGTCTGTGCCGCCGACCTGTTTACAGTCGGCCACCCTGACGGCAATCGAGTTTTATGTCACGTTGCTACTCCAGGGATTAGTCAGGGTGCTAATAGCCACGATGTTGACTTTCCCTAAAGTCTGAAAACAACAACAACATATCATTCAGAGTGGAACTGAAAGAATAGAGAATAAATTAAATATGAATATAAAGATCTTAAAATAAAAACATCTTTGTTGTATATGGCTATTTGAAAATTGTTTTTGTAAGGTGAGTGGGGAAGACAAAAATTGAGGCAAATTGTTTTTTCCTCATTCAAGACTAATTTATCCAAATCACTCGTGACTTCATTTGCTACTAATTCTAATTTTTTTTATATATGGGAAGTGACTAAAGTACTTGTGTCATCTGTAAACTGAACTCCATCTTTTGGGTGAACATTTCTAGTGAGATCATCTCCTTTGTACACAAATTAGAAACAAAATAAGTTCTAACACTGATCCTTGGGGTATGCAATACTTTAAAAACTGCACATGTGAGGTAAACTTTTCCCTTGTATGATTTTTCTGTTATGTTTCCTGGGTAAATATATCTGAGACTCCCCTACCAACTCGGTACTGGAAGCAATATCCTGATACAAATGATTGTAAAAAGGGGCAGATTTCCTCTAAATCCTCATACATGTAACTGTTTTAAAATACCATGCCATCAGTTAGTGTCTTAGGCCTTTTCTATGTCAACAAACACACTAACAAGGTGTTGGCTGCAAATGAAGGATTAGGTTTTCCATTTTGGAAAGGAACTTCCTGAATCCACACTGAAAACGGCTCAGCAGATTTCAGGTGCCAACAACAGTTCTCTAAGATGTAAACAGAATATTGTATCTAATGAATCAAAGCTTAGCATGCACCTTTTGGAAGCAATTTTTCATTGCTGGACCCGAAGGTCCAAGTTGGTAAATGAAGAGATGGCAGTGAAACACTCTGCCATCAGCAGCACTATGCATCATTTGTCAGTGGCTACATGACCTTGATCCAGTAATCCATATACTGGTGGCAAGAGTACCTTCCATATATATGGTGGATAGACTCCCATACTTTTGACAATGTTGTGGAACAATTAATTGTGCACACAAAGTACTGCCATGAACTTTTCTTGCTCTCTTTTATTACATGAAGTGCTTTAGCTCTTGCAAATACAGTATGCTGCTATGTTGTCGGATGAAGAGTGACACCAAGAATAGTGCAACACACTTCTCCAGCCCTGAATGATAGAAGGAAATTCATCATCTTTCTTCGCAGCATTCCTGAGCTTTACATTTGAAATGTCAGTGAAGTGATTCATGCCCTCCTCTATCCTGTCACATTTTTGGAGAACAACTGTATGGCGGATAAGCTGCCAGTTGACTTTGCTGATGTTCCATATATCACGAGTATATACTCCACGTTCAAACTCTACGTGCATCCATATTGGGAAGTTGTTGCTTCCATGAAGGTCATGATCCACCTCCCACTGCATGGAATCTGCAACTGAAGGGGAGCACAATGACAGGTCAATGGGAGAGGACAATCCAGAATCAGTGGTGAAATGCTCATTTGATCAGTATTGAGGTTTCATATTGCCTCTTGCTCTATTAATCAACTGGTTGCACCACAGCGCAGTATGTGTGTCAAAGTCTTCTTATCTGAGAAATGGCCAAATTAGCTGCTGCAAGATGTTGGAGAGGTCGTTCTAATAGACGGGTGCATTTGATGGCAGATAAATAGATCATACTGTCAATTTAATGGGGCAGCGTATTCTCACCACCACTGCTTGTAGATCAGAGGTGAGAGCAATAGCTTCGGAGTAGACAGTGTTTGTGACAAACAACAGCCACTCACCCCATTCTCTTGATCACCTTCGGTATCATTTTTTCTATTTATTTCATATCCTGTTAGCACAGGGTCATGTGTACGTCTAAAATGTGTCTCTTGTAAGGTTTTAAACTGTGCTAAGAGCTTTTATTACTCTTTGTGAGCCTGAAAGCTGTTGGGTGTTCCACTGAAATATGGTAGCCATCCTGCCTATTTAATCTTACCCTCCTCAGTTCGGGTG
Organism: Vandiemenella viatica; assembly: GCA_031002005.1. Classification (NCBI taxonomy): domain Eukaryota; kingdom Metazoa; phylum Arthropoda; class Insecta; order Orthoptera; family Morabidae; genus Vandiemenella; species Vandiemenella viatica. The sequence continues at coordinate 112,954,201 of JARYHS010008074.1, forward strand.
GGTCTCTTTTGGTGATCGCTGAGGTACTGGACCAGGTTGGTCCACCAGCATTCCTATGTCTCCAGGATCTGAAGACAAATCAGATTGTGAGAAAGTCTCAAAGACTTGCAGATCAATTTTCCGCCCTACCCATGTTCTATTACCTGACTTAAAAATGCACTATGTTTTATAAAACTTGTGACCAGTAGCCTGTGCCTAACAGATCTTGTAGAAGCGGACCTACACCTCTCCCATGTCTATACAGCAGAGCTATTTTATTTTTTCCTTCCATACCTCTGTTACTACAGGTGTGCTGCAGCTTACCAAATCTTACATCTACATGAGGCTTACCTCCTAACTCTGGCTACATGTCAAAACTATTTTTCCCCACAATTTCGATAGTGTCTGGCTTCTTCACTGGGTTTATCATGTTTCCTCTATGACATGTTACCAGCTCCTGTTTACCCTATTCTCTGCCACCATTAAATCCACTATATTTCCTTTTCACCTCCATAGGCTGATCCTTAAGGATCCCAATCGTTTCAACCATCGTCCAGTATTTTTCTTCCTGTTCCAAGCATTTTGTAACCCTAAAACAAATTACACCTAGCTGTTCTCCAGATTTTTTACTATTAGACATATTAATTGTGATGTGCCTGTATCAGTTAATTGGTACAGCAGATATTTAGTTATTCTGATGTCGGGAGAATTTAAATAGCATTTCAAGATAAAGTACAATCTCACATGATCCTATCTATAAGACATGCATAGTAATATTATCTATGCCAGCCCTTTTATGCTCTTTTAGCTTTCTTGGTTTCTTCATGAAATCACAGAAGAATTTCATTTTTTTTTTTTTTTAATTCTGTTCATTTCTAATTGTGTGGACAAGCTCATTCTCCAATTTACACACTCCCATTTCTGAATCATTGTCCCTAATGCTCTCACTAAACCAGTTACTTAAAACCTCCACCATTTTCAAATCCTCAGTAACTTCTTCTCCATCCTCATCTTTAATTGTTTCAACACCCTCCCTACCCCTTAGATTTCTAACATAGCCACAGAAATTTCTACATACATCCATCAGTGATTCCCCTGTACCAACAATATTCTTCATAAACTCATCTTTAGACATCTTCTTTTTAATTACTAATTCCTTTTTTAGTTGTTTCAAGTTGTCCCTACTGCCTTGCTGTCTCTATTTTTCTTTTCTTACTTATGGCTTTACATCTCATTGACATCAGGGTCATTAGAGGTGGGTTGGGACTGGGGACAAGGAGTGTGAAGAATTTCAGCCAGTGCCTTTTGAAGGAAGCATTCAGGCTTCATGTAGAGTGATTTCGGGAAACCATGGAAAACCCAAATCTGGATGCATGAACAGAGATTCAAACCAGTGTCCTCCCGAATGTGAGGCCAGGAAAGTTAACTGCTCACCTACCACGCTCGGTCTCTCAACTCTTCTCACTAACCTTTTTAATCACCTTACCATCCTATTATAGTTTGTAGGTTCTGTACTTCTCTTTATTTTCTGTTTTGGAATAAATATTCCTTCATTCTTTTTTACTTTCTGCTTGAACTCTTTCCACTATGGGTCCACTGTACTTATGCTGTCTTTCCATATGCTGAAACTTTCCCTGAAATTTCTCTTCAATTTCGAAATCTGTGTCTTCAGATAATTTGACCTATATCCCACTTCAGTTTTGGCCTCTCTTTACTGAATCCTCTAATATTCATCAGAATTGCTTTGTGATCACTTATTTTTTCAGTTACTTGACACCCTATAAGGTTATCATCAGTCTTTATTAGGAAGATATCCAACATGTTTGGTCACCTTGTTTTATGCTCTCCCACTTGTGTAACGCCCCTTTCCTTAACTAAAGTATTTGCAAATCGCGGTTCCCTTGTGTTATTAATCTTGTTTCCAACCCAATTGACACTTGATAAATTTAAATCCCTGCCAATATCGGCCATTATACTCTCACTTCTCGACTCTGAATTTATATTCTCCCCAAGAGCGTCCTCTTCATTATTCATTCTTCCACTATTATAGGCAGTCAACGCCCTGATTTTTTCTTTTTTATTATGTCACAAATCTACCCCCAGTAACTCATGATCTTGATCTATAAACACCAGTGAACTGTAATATTATTTATTAACCAATATCAATAGCTCTCTCCTGATTGTGCTTCTATCCCTGAGGTCCACTCCGTGACAATTGGAAAATCTTGTTGAGTAGCATTTCTTCTTTTAACCAAGATCATATCCCTATAATTACTTTTTGTTTGTGTATCTCTGTTAGGTTTGCAAATTCTATTAATTTTGTTCATTATACTTCTACATTTCACTAGTAACACTCTTATTATTCTCTTTGTGATATTTTCAGCGTTAGCCTTTGTCTTTCCATTTATACCCTCATCTGTTATTATTTCAACAGCTTTATCTATTTCTTTAGCATATGTGTTTTTTTACATCATGCATCTAAAATTAGTATTGCATTGATCACTTATTTTTATCCTCTCACCAGCAGCTCCAAACCTAAAAAGGCACTGTCCTGACCCCATCATCTCTGGAAGTGGGTTACTTTACAGCTTTAGTTAACAATTTAGAAAATGCCACTTGCCCCTACTGTTTAGATGTAGGAGATGCTTAGTGAAATGCATCCTACAAATGATGTCCACAGGCACAACTCCCAATTCAGGACTAATGCCTTTCTCAAGTAGCACCTTCATTTTCATGTTTACCCGCCTGACAGTGTGGTTAAACTATGGTCAGTCATGGATATTTAAAATCTATAGGTTGTGCTTCCTTCACCACTTTAGCTCCTGTTCCTATCAATACTATTTCCTGCACCTCCCACTATAACTACTCTATCAAATCCCTACAAAGTGAACTTAAATATTCTATTACCTGAACTAATATTGTGATGGAGATAACACTTTGGTGGCAATTTCCCTAGTCATCTAATTACCTCTTTCAATTTTTTTAAAATTATCTTTTATAATGGAGTGTTAAATTGCTCCCCCACTTACTTTTCCAATTTACAAATTTTAATTTTAAAATCCTATGTTTTTGGTAAATTATTCATCGCTTCAATTGGTAATTTGTTCCAATTATTGACACCCTTATCAACATAAGAAAATTTTCCCACTCTCTTATGCATGAAATTGAGCGACAGCTTGTGGTCATAGTCACCTTTCCCCTTCCATGCTCTATTTACAATTCTTTGATCAATATCTCTCCAAGCCCCAACAGCAACATAAGGCCTGTACATTTCCAGCAATTTTTTTTTTTATCTTCCTTCATTCCTCCATTGATTACCAATCCAGTTCCTTTATCATATCAGTTATTGCCTGGGTCCTATGATAATTTGCCACAAAGAAATCTAGCTGCTCTTCTTTGAACACCCTCCAACTCGTGTATTTGCTAACAAAAATATGGGTCTCAAACTACGCCACCATGTTCAACCAATGGTCTGACCAAACTCCAGTAACCCAATTCTGTAACTTCTCTGGTACATCCTCTCATTACCCTTTCCAGTAAATGAATGATTCTACAACCTTTTCCTACCACCTACCCAATGTGCTCTGCTAAGTTGAGTTTGCTACCAAATGTTACACAAAGATATTTACACTTCAAGCCAACAAGCAAGTCTGGCCCCACCCTATAATCATAATTAACCTAAGGTTTTTTTTATCTGTGTACCTAAAATAAGCTCACACTTCTTGACATCTATCATCATTCCGTGCTGACCTACCCATTTAGATATTCTTTCCAGGCCACCCTGCAGCTGTTCACAGTCTTCAACTGTTTTGATCCTATTGTACACCATTATATATTCTGAAAATTACCTAAATTCTGAGTGTAACCCATCAACACAATAATTCATTAGAATAATGAACAACAACGGTCCAAATACACTACCCTATGGCACTCCCATAGTTACTTCCACCTCTTTTGATAATGTAATTCCTACTCTAACACTTGCCTTTTAAGAATTCCTCTACTCAGGAATTAACTTTTTTTTTTTTTTTATCCAGTCCAACAGATTTCAGTTTATTTAAAACCGTTTTATGGCTCACTCTGTCAAAAGTCTTAGAAAGATCTAGTGCCACACTATCAATTTCACCTCCCTTGTCCATTTCATCTAAAATTATGTAGCATGTAGCCCACCATCTGGAATTCACGTGAATATCCTTTCCTCAAGCCATTTTGTCGATCTGCATAACAGTTTCTTTCCTTACAGACATTTCTGATATAGTTGCATATCACTCTCTCCATCATTTTGCCTGTAACTAATGTCAAACTAATTGGTCTACCAGTATAAACCTATTCATATCCCCTCCTTTATGAACTGATACTACGGTACTATAACTCTTTTCCAATCTTCTGGTAAGCAGCAAAATACCAGAGTCATTTAAAATAAAATTTCAAGGTAAGGTACAATATCATATCTCACAATCTTTAATACATCTGTAGTAATATTATCTACACCAGCCCCTTACATATTTTTAACTTTTTGAGTTCATTCATAATTTCCTATGCAATCTATTTCAAATTTTGTAGTTTCTTCATTTATACTGTTATGAAGATTCTCCTCTGATTTAATCCCTCCCATCACAGGATGATAGTCCCTAGTGGTCTCATTAACCAGTCACTCAATATCTCTGCCATTTTACAATCCTCAGTAGCTTCAACTCCGTTCTTATCTACAACTGTCTAAATACCCTCAGTTTAGTAACATAACCATAGAAATTTCTAGAGGCATCATTCAGTGGTACCCCAGCATCAATAATATTCTTCATAAACCAATTCTTTGCTTCTCTCTTTGCTCTTATTATTTGCTTGTTTAGTTGCTTTGTTCTTAAAACCTCTACAGCTTACCAATAACACCCTTAGTTTTGGCTTTGTGGTTTATTCAGCTTTAAACTTTGTCTTTCCAGTTGTACCCAATCCTGTTATTATTTCAATAGCTTTACCTGTTTTTTTTGCATTTGTGTTTTTTCCAATAGTGCATCTCTTATTTCTATCCCCTCACCAGCAGCCCCTAACCTAAAAAAGGCCCATTCCTGACCCCATCATAACCTCAAGTGGGCTAGCTTACAGCTTTAGCTAACAATTTAGAAAGTACCCCCTCCATCTTCTATTTAGATCTAGGCCATACATAGTAAAACCCCACCTACCAATGGTGTTCACAGGCACAACCTCCAAAACAGAACTAATGCCTCTTCCAAGTAGTATCTCTGTTTCCACATTTACCCGCCTCACAGCGTGGTTCAACTGTGGCCGATCGTGGAGACTTAGAACCAGCATGAGTTCCATTCTGGTATGCTGCCCTCCTTCAGCACCTTTCTCAGGTCACTCTCTATTCTATAACTTGTATTCGTATCAATACTATTTCCCACACCTCCCACTATGGCACTATGATTACCCTATCTTCCTTAGTGAAATACCTACAAAGTGAACATTCTGTATTACCTGCCCTAATGTAGCATAGGGTTTGAAAAAGCTTGTAATCTGATAGCCAGTGCCTAATTGATCCTGCAGATGTCCTACACCTCTCCCATGGCTACAACCTAGCAGCAGAACCTTTTTCTTCCTATTTTTTTTCATTCTACGCTAATTTACCTAAAGGCCTGCTGCACCTTACTTACTCCTTGCTACATCTAGATGAAGCTCTGCACCATCTGACTCCGGTAACAGGTTAACCCTATTTATTCCCATAATTTCTGGAGTTTCTAACGTCTTCATCCCATTAACCATATTTCCCATACGATCCGTTATCAGTTCCCATCCATCCTTCTCACTCTCCTTACTAAATCACCATCTCTACTTTCTGCCTCCCAGACTGAACCTCCAAAGGCAGAGCCCCCACAGGCACAGCCTCCACAACCACAGCCTCCACAGGCTGAGCCCTCACAGGCTGAACCCCCACAGGCTGAGGCTCCACAGACTGAGCCTCAAGGATCCTTATCCTTTCACGCAATTCCCTGATCGTTTCGCCCATCTCCATGATCGTTTCGTCCTGCTCTGAAATTTTCCTATTGTACTTTGAATGTTTCCTATCCTTAAAACACAGCGGGTAATCCCATGAAGAGCCTCATTTAGTTCCCTTTTCCCATTGCCCCACATTCCCAGTGAAACAAGTTTTTACACCCATTGCAATCCAAACCATTCAACACACGTCTGTGACCGACTGCCACACATTCCCAAAACAATACCTACTGGCACCTTTTAAAAGAAACCTTATGGTTAAAATACGAAATTTTATATATCTTAAATTTAATTGATATTCCAATAAAAGCAAAAATTAATCTGCTCTTAATTTTTTTTTTTATTGACGTTTTACTTTTCAAATGCTTGTTGTAAATAATAATTAGATCAAAAGTAGGCCTACTTAAAAGTCAATAAAATAAAGTTATGTTTGATAACTTCGAAATTAACCTGAAGAGTGAATTTCACAGGTCGATACCATTTAGTGCTTTGTGAGAATAATATCTAATCAGTTATTAACGGGATTTTTAAAAAAAAGTATTTGGTAACTTAATTATTGTTTTAATATATCAAAAAATAATTTAAGAATGATTATATTTCCGACAGAGCAAACCAATTAATTTAACTTATGCTTGTAGATTTCTTAACTCAACTGACTGTTAAATTTATTATGTATAATTAGGTTCAAGCTTCATATTATTATTATTGTTACTTTCGTATGGCCCCATAATGGAGAACGATAAGCAATCCTGACTGGATGCGTTCTGTTCCTCTTTGGGATGTCCTTCTTGTCGGACCAATATTTTCTCATTCCTTCACTGAAGGTTTTCTTTTCTTCGGCAGTCCAGATGTGTTTTGATTTTCCCTTTTTGTCTCTGAAATAACTTCCCATGAGTTCACCTTCTTATTAAAAATCTCTCGATCTGTGACGTCTCCCTTAGCAATACCTGCAGACTTCAGGTCTTTCTCCACCTCCTTCATCCATGTGGTTGTTGTTTTTACTGTTTGTGTGTATTCTAAGATTCTTTCCTTCGGAAGTCTACTCAGATGTCCATAAAATTACTGCCTTATTTTCTTCATGTCTGATTCTTTGTTTGAAATTTTCTCTGTAGTTTTTGTAGTTTGAAGTCTGCATTGTCCATCTTCATTCACTCTGGGTCCCAGGATTTTTCTAATAATTTTTCTTTCTTCTTTCTTGATTTGTTCTGTTGCTTTTTTGTGTTCATTGCTAATGTTTCACTTACGTATGTAACTGCTGTCTTAATTAGGTACCGTGTTATAATGTCTTATCTTGGTGTTATCTGAAATACATTTTTTGTTGTAAATATTTTGTACTAAAGCCATTGCTTTCTTCATCTTCTGTAATCTTGTTTCCTGTACTTTCCCTTCTAGTCCTGTTGATTCTATCATTTTGCCTAGATATTTAAAGTTTTATGCTGTTGATTTCACCATATTTTGTCCTTAGTTTTTGCGTTTCTATTTTGTTCCCTATGAATTCTGATTTATTTACTTTTAATGAAATTTGTAATCCTGTTTTTTCTGCGCATTCCTCGAGGATTTCTATTTGCCCGATGGCCACTTCTTCTTTATCTGTAATGATTGCTAGGTCGTCAGCAAATTCCAGATATGGTATGTATAGTCCTTTAGTCCCGATTTTTATGAGTGCCCACAAGTTTTCTGCTTTCAGCTGTTTTCCCCATTCTGTCATTACTTTATATAATACAATGTTGAAGAGTAGTGGTGTCAATTCATCTCCCTGTCTTAGTCCTGTTCTAATTTCGAATAGTTCAGATATTTCACCCATGAATTTAACTTTGAATGTGGTTTCGGTTATTGTCTGTTTTATCAATCTTCTGGTTTTGTCATTTAAATTCCTTTCTTTTAAGATAGTAAATAATGATTGCCTGTCTATGGAGTCATATGCTTTTTTAAAGTCAACGAACATGCACACTATGGTTCTATTTCTAAGTGCCATCAATTTCAGTACACTTTTCAGATTGTGTATCTGTTCTGTGCACGATCTTCCAGGTCTGAACCCTGCTTGAGGTCACTAATGTTTTTTTCCAGTTGTTCTTGAGTTCTTTTGAGTAGACATGCGTATAATATCTTGTACGTGACTGGTAGTAGCGAAATCGCTCTATAGTTATTCACATCAGTTCTAGTTCCTTTTTTGAAAAGTGGGTGGATAAGTGCACATTCCAGTCTGCCGGTATCTTTCATTTCTCCAAATTCTTGTATTATTTCTGTAATCTCTTTTAACGATTTGGGTCCAACGTTCTTCAGCAGTTCTGCTACTATCCTATCCTCTCCTGATGTTTTGTTTCAAGCTTTATAAGTAATAACTACGTAACAAAAATATTTAAGATCAAATGAATAAAACTTACGCTAATGAATTTCAAAATAAACTTAAGATGGAAGGTCGATGTTATTTAGAGCTAGTATGGATAAGTACCGTAATAATTAGTTATTTACAATTTTTTTTTGAAAAGCTAGGAAATTTTATTTTAATGTTTTAGAAAGCAATTAACCTGATTATAGGACTGTATGAAACAGCAAACAACGCAATCAAAATTCGCAAAATACAATTCTCAACTAGATCGACGTAGATTAAGTTAGAGCTGTGGTCTAGTTTTTGCAGGGCAATTATTATGTGTATTGCCGGCTTGCTGCTTATGTGGAAATTACGAACCAATTAGGTAACGATTTCATTTCATAAGTCGTTTAGCCTGCCTGACTCCAGAATTAGCATAAAGCGGGGTCAGTTTAGAGATAATTTCCTGTTACGCGGAGTTATTGAAAGATAGCATGTGGATAAAGGTCTGAGGTTGGTGTTCTGGGAATGTAAAATGCATTTCGAAACATCGATGAATTTGTAGAGAAATTAGCAGTAATACAAGGAAGGGAAGAGATGGCTTTTGATGTAAATGTTACTAAAATTATGTTTTGTGATTTGTATGGACACGTTCCTTTGCATAATTTATGCATTTTCACATTGAAGTTTGCAAATTCATTATTGCATTTTATATGCAATTTATTGGAAGTTATTTCACTTTTATGAAGTTGTTAAATCAGTAATTCTTTATTCTAAATTTTAATTCAACATTAATCTCTGGCAGCCATTGGGGATAAAGATTTTTGTTTATTCTCATAATCTCTGATTCTTATTAACTACGTCTACGTAGAAGATAGCATCGTCTCTGAGTCTCATTATCAGTATGGCGTATCAACTGCGCTATTGGTAATGTGAGTAACTTTGTGGTAATATATTAGTTTATTTTAGACCTAAACTAAATTAGTAATGTACTTTCGTCCTACGTTTTAATTGATGTTGTAACTAACCACCGCAATGTTTTCAACAAGTTTGCATACAATTTTGATTACATGTAAGTTTTATTTTATTGTGCGACTTTACACTTAATATTTTGACTTATTCTATACCGTATTTCAAAATGTGTGTATATCTGGGTTGATTATATTCAGTTGCTTGTAAATTATGTTACCGCTTTTGAATGTTGGTCAGTACGTATCCCTTTGAATTCAATTTTAAAGTTTATTGTTGAGTAGTCCGAAATGGCTTTTATTGTTGGGGTTCCATTTATGGCAGCCATTATGCTCAAGACACATACGTTTTCATTTAACGCTGATTTATCGTTTTACGAATATGATAGTTGAATTAACTTTTTTAGGCAAGGTGAAAGTTTTTGAAATTTTAAGGAGAGTTATTTTTGATCACGAAAACTTTGTGTAAAAATTGATTTTGGCGACGATGTAGGCTATATTTGTAGAATATGGCTCCATTTTTCTAGGATATGGGAACTGTACGACTACGAAAATATTATGACGAGAAATACAGGATGTGTTTGAAGTGTTATAAAATGATGATGATGATTGTCGAATATAAATTCGTGAAAAATATGACCGAAATAGGCTGTGGTAAAATGGTTATTAGTGCCAAAGGAGAACTGGATTTATAGATTAGACGAATACTTTAAAACTCTTTTAAGCACTTATACGAACCGAGCGATAGCCAACAGCGGGGAACCCACAAGGAATTGCCCTGGTCTGAACTGTGGCGCAGACATTCCGTTGGCAGTATTATTCGATGGAAAAGTGGAGTGGGAAGGGATCATATGGTGGAGAATATCCCCTCCCCCCTAAAAGTGTACCGGTACCGGAAAGTGAAAACTCTTTACCTTAGAAATTTCAGACGGAAGTTATCTTAAACTGCAATGTTGCTTGTCAGCGACAACCATTCTCAAATATCTTTGAAGTTAACGGTAGAACATAGAGTGTGAAGTGTGGCTATTTTAACCGTCGCTTCGAATTTATAGGGAATCATTGCTGTGTAGTGGATTGTAAATGCTTTTTACTTTCTTTTACGGGCTGGCTCTCATTTGCTTAGCCCATCTCCTTGTCTTCTTGTTTATGGCATAAAACGTCAATTTCAGAAGGAGGCAATTTAGGTATTCGTGCTGTTGTGTAGGGAGCGTCCACAAACTGCGTGGCTCGTCTAGAATAAAAGGAGGGGGAGGATTGGTTGGAAAGCTACCTTGGGCAATGGCGGAAGGGGGTTCCGAACCCAAACTCTTCATTCAATTTGTCACAGTTAAAATGAGGTACTGAACACATAACAGCATTTGAATATTTGTCATTTAATTATCTTTGTTGTATTTACGATAGGTGACAAGAGAAACTGTAAAAAAAGCTACATGTCACGCGG